>CP092093.1:32155000-32400000 GCA_029203775.1 Neoneuromus ignobilis
TTATGTGTCCTATAATGTATCAATATGAAGTCTCTATTAGTTATACTGTCTTTGAGTTTAGAAATTTATTATTCTGTTCACATTACTTGAAGTAGATGTATTATTAGTAAAAGTTTATTTATAAAATGACGTTCAGCAATGAAAAGAAATTATTATTGATGATCAAAAAGCAAATTAATATAATATATTAACACTAGATTTACGGAGCGAGTCAATTTGACTCATTTATGATTTTGTTGCTATATATATAGAAAACTTAAATATTATTTTTTAAAAATATATGTTGGTTTTTAATTACATAATGATATATATGAAAATATGTAATATATATTTTTTTGCATATGTGTCATTATGTAATTAAAAACCAACATATGTTTTTAAAAAATAATATTTAAGTTTTCTACATATATAGCAACAAAGTCATAAATGAGTCAAATTGATTCGCTCCGTAAATCTAGTGTTAAGATATAATGACATACAAAGTACTTTTTATAAAAAAATTTCATCATACATATATATATATATATATATATATATATATATATAGAGAGAGAGAGAGAGAGAGAGAGAGAGAGAGAGAGATGTGTGTGTACACACACACACACATACTTAAAATTACCATTAATTTTATGTATTAAAAATACTATTCCTTAATGGTTTATAAATTTATTAAAATATTAATTCACATTAATTTATTGAAAATTATTTCTTAAAAAAATTATATACAGTAAAAAAAAATTATCTAATAAACTTTTTAACCACATTTGACATATACATACATACATATATATATATATATATATATATATATATATAGAGAGAGAGAGAGAGAGAGAGAGAGAGAGAGAGACGAAATAAATCAAAAAAAGAGCAGTTATGGACAGTAAGTAAAAGTAAAAACGTTTTAAATGGAAATAGGTTATTAATATGTTAAAAAAACTTCAATAAATAAGATAAAATATTTATTAGGAGCCAATGTATATATAGCAAGGTCAGGAAAAGTCCTATGGGTAGATAAAATAGAGGCATAATAAAATTCATCAAAGTAAATTAGAAAAGAAAATCGCTGAATTGATTGAAGAAAAGATTTATGATAGGTCATTATCCAGTATAGACAGAGAGAGGATGATTATGATTTATATGTATATATATATATATATATATATATATATATATATATATATATATATATATATATATATATATATATATATATATATATATATATATATATATATATATATATATATATATATATATATATACGAGTGTCATCTGATAAGTATGACAAAAAAGTAAGAAAAACTAAATTGAAAAATTAAATTAAATTAATTAATTAATTAAATTAAACAATAAATAAATTTATCATACTTATCAAACGACCCTCGTATATATATATATATATATATATATATATATATATATATATATAAAACCACACACACACATCTATATATAAAGATGTTTTTTTAGGTTAGATAGAATATTCAATAGGAATTCAATTCAAAGTTCTATCAAAATTTAAAAAAACATTTTTACATACACAAATACATCAATCAGACACTGTATTTTGCTTTCAGTTAACTTTATGATTAAATTAATAGCAAGGCATTAGAAAATATCAAAAAAAAAATGTACGAAAAAGATGTTAAAAATATCCAAAGATCAATATTGGATTAGAAATTTTCCATCGATGGTAACTTAAATAACAGGATACATAAAATAAACCTGATTTAATTGCAGAAATACAACAATTGTAAAATTGTCCATAAACTAGCTTTCATTCGACTTAAAGTGATGACTCGTTTGAGTATCTCTGTATTTTTTCATCCCATCTCCCTCGATGACCAATCGATAGTCGCCATGAAACAGTATATACAGTAACCATTCATTGTAAAGCGTATAATAACAATGTGTATGTCCACCCACCGTATACAGTGACGATGTGCGAAATACACCCTTAACGACCATCGTCGGTCCATCAGCGGCCGAGATACGATCGCGGGACAACCCTTTGATACTTTACAACAACACCAACAGCGTCGGCCGCAGCCACACTCGGTCTTTCGCGCTCTAACTAACGATAACATGCCCGAAGCAGCGACGATTCAACCTACCCTCGTGTTATCTGTACAAACAGGACCCTTTCTGTGCCACCCTTTCGCGCAGACAAACTTTGAACGATGTTATGTTTCTGTTGTAGAAATACTTGAGAGTTAATTTCAATTCGTCAAAATGGATAGATGGTGGTTTAAAACGAGGATGACCTTTCACTGGACAACAGCCATTTTGATTTTTAGCTTTGAAACACTGCCTTGTTTTTTAATTCTGATATCATAAAAGTAATTGTACAGCTGTTATTTTTTCAAAAAAAAAAAATACATATAAATATATATTATATTTTTGAACATTTTAAATATGTTTGTAATAATATATTCACTCTTTTATTCGTAATAACAACAGTTTGTAAAGTAGTTATTTTATTTGTAAAATATATTATTACTGAATAATAATAATAAAGAGTAGTTTTTCCTATATATATATAATTAATAACTAAAGATTTTGAAGCTTTTTAACAGTCTTAAAATTGTATATTGAATATATATATATATATATATATATATATATATATATATATAATTATCAAGGTCATCAGCATCTTCTATCCACTGTTGGATAAAATATTATCCTAAAACTTATCAATTCTAGCTATCCCAATACTCTTCTATTTTATTCCATAACAATATTTTTTTATGTATTTTTTTTGGAATTTAAACATAAAAGAAATTAATTTTACACTTTACGAACGACAATTAATTTGTTCTATTAAAATCAACAAACTAACCAAAACACGATATGTTGTATATATGACATGCTTCCTAGATGTGTATATCGTTGCTATTCTCCAATACCCTTCCTCAACGATATAGAGAATTTAAATGTCCTTTAAAAAATTGAGCGACTCTTTTTGCTTCATTTCAATCAACTAATGTAGGCTGCTTATTGTGTTGACTTAAAATTGTTACACTTGCTCTTTGGACATGGACTACCTGTCTTTTGGACATCTGCTGTTTCAATTCGACCTCATCGTCTTGGATTCGTGCCTCTTGGACTGCCTGCCTCTTGGACTGCCTGCGTCTTGGACTGCCTGCCTCTTGGACTACCTGTCTCTTGGACTACCTGTCTCTTGGACTACCTGTCTCTTGGACTGCCTGTCTCTTGGACTGCCTGTCTCTTGGACTGTCTGTCTCTTGGACTGTCTGTCTCTTGGACTGTCTGTCTCTTGGACTGCCTGCGTCTTGGACTGCCTGCCTCTTGGACTACCTGTCTCTTGGACTACCTGTCTCTTGGACTACCTGTCTCTTGGACTGCCTGTCTCTTGGACTGTCTGTCTCTTGGACTGTCTGTCTCTTGGACTGTCTGTCTCTTGGACTGCCTGTCTCTTTTAGCGTAACCTTGATCTAACGGTATGTTAGATAATTTTTTTTTTTCGTTTTTCGCGGCAATTAAAATGTCATCTACGTAAATAATGAGATAAATAACCTCTCCCTCTTCATTCTTTACGTAGAGATAAGGATCTGCTTTGTTGAACTGTGTCTTAGCCATTTCGACGAATTCCTTTATACATCTAGTTACTTCGTTTTTGTACTTTATGAAATTGCAATATCTTGAGTGATCGTCTATGATGGTTAAAACATATCTATTTCCTCTGGGCGTTATATCCTGGTTCGACGTACCATGTGTCAACTGCTTGATTTTCCTTTATATGAATTCACCTTTAAACCTGATGTAAAATTTTCATTTTATCAGCTTCCTTTATATGAATTCTGATTTAAACCTTTATGTGAATTTTATCTTTATCTACTTCCTTTATATGAATTCATTTAAACCTTATGTGAATTTTCATCTTTATCAGCTTCCTTTATATGAATTCACCTTTAAAATGAATTTTCATCTTTATCAGCTTCCTTTATATGAATTCACCTTTAAACCTTATGTGAATTTTCATCTTTATCAGCTTCCTTTATATGAATTCACTTTTAAACCTTATGTGAATTTTCATCTTTATCAGCTTCCTTTATATGAATTCACCTTTAAACCTTATGTGAATTTTCATCTTTATCAGCTTCCTTTATATGAATTCACTTTTAAACCTGATGTGAATTTTCATCTTTATTAGCTTCCTTTATATGAAATTGTGCCCATACTGGGCCCATAACCTTTTGGAATTTAAACATAAAAGAAATTTATTTTACACTTTACGAACGACAATTAATTTGTTCTATTAAAATCAACAAAACTAACCAAAACACGATATGTTGTATATATGACATGCTTCCTAGATGTGTATATCGTTGCTATTCTCCAATAATTTTTATCTCAACTACTCCAGAGTCTTTCCCTAAGCACACACATCATATATATATATAATATATATATATATATATATATATATATATTATATATATAGAGAGAGAGAGAGATAAAGAGGATGGAACCAATATTTTCTCGTCTGTCTTTTCTTCTCTATATATAACTGGCAAATTTTCATATCGATAAGACTACAACCAGCCATAAATCAGTATTGATAAATGTCTTAAAATTTTCTGAGTTCAATAAATTATCAGATAGTGGTGAAACATTTTTTTTTATACCCATTGGAACTAAACATAGAAATTTCACCAACAAAGCTCCAAACTACGTACAGAAGTAGCTTATTACCTGCAGTCATTTACATTTTAATCTTTTCATTTTTTTGCATTAAAATCTACTTATTTTTCTTCTTGTATCTACGAATGTTAATACTATTAAGGATTTTCCCACACTTCAAGGATATATATATATATATATATATATATATATATATATATATATATAACATTCAAAAGTTTCCTAAAATTATTTTTTAGTATTCTTTACTAAAACCATTTCAATTTAAATTTAGGTTACTGTCAGGAAAATATTGTAAATATAGGGTCATCCAAATGTGACGCCTAGATTTGTGTTTTATTAAAAAAACTATACACATGTTTCTTTTTAAAAATCACAAATCTAGGCGTCACATTTGGATGATCCTATATTATCTACCTGTATATATACATATTTTATTGTAAGTATATGCAAGTATTTGTAACATAACCTTATATTTGAAGTAACAATTTATTTTTTTGTTAGTCTTTTATATTTATAAAATAATTTATGAAAAAATGACTCTTGAAGACTATTTACAATAATGTTTTCTTCAATAATATATTGTAATAAACATAAATTTTCTATTTTGTATAGAATTTAAGAAGGATACTATATTTATATGAGTTTATATATATATATATATATATATATATATATATATATATATATATATAAGTTATTCTCCCCAAATCAAAATATATTGAGTTATAACACAATTTATTTGATTTCCACTACAAAATTCTTACAGTCAAACTCCTTTAGGCGTCAAAACATTAGAGTATGTGTATTGTGAGTGTATGTATGTATATATATATATATATATATATATATATATATATATATATATATATATATATATATATATATATACATAAATATGTGAGTGTATGTATGTGTGTATATTTTTGGGTTGGAACACAGTATGATGCACACCTCAAAAGACATTAATAGAACACGCAGCCGAGTATTTAAATTTCCGGAACCGTATTTATCTAAACCGGAAACAGTACCCATTTGCTGTACACAATAAAAGGAGGGCGAAGGGGTTTATGCGTGAGGATATCAAAATGGCGGCGAGTTTACGAGTGGCCAGTCAAAGTGGTTCGACTGTGTTTCATGTTTAAGTTTAAATAGGAAAGTTTCAAGGTCTATACTGTACTGAAAACTTTTGTGTCAGATACCAAAAAGGTTTTGTGGGACGTTCACAAGTTTACGAGTTTGTGCAGATTAAACAATATTGTGTGTCAAGGGTTGGATGCTTAATAACGATATCACTGTATACTTTATTAAATAAATATTAATGTTATGAGTGTATATATATATATATATATATATATATATATATATATATATATATATATATACAAAAGTCTGTGTGTGTACTCAGTAAACTTTTCTATGAATTACTACATTAATATATGGTTTACCTCAGAATATTATTTAAAATTTATAATAAAATAAATTAATATTATATTGTCATATTAGATTCTTAAGACAAACTAATTTATCTTGAAATTAAATGCTAATAATTCAATATTTATATTTTTTAAGAATTTATAAATCCTAAGGATAATTTTTATTTTTAATTTAAAAAAAGGAGTACTTTTCTTATTTATATTTTCTATTTTTTATTTAAACATTGTCTGACATTACTTCTATAGTATGATTTATTAATATATATATATATATATATATATATATATATATATAAAAAATTATCTTAGAATTTATTCCTATATAATTAATACATAATATTTATTAGAGTATACAAAATAATCTAATCAAAATCTATATTTCCAGTTTATATATTTTTTATTTTAACAAAGTAATTAAATAAATGTGTTTTATGAATTTGAGAAAAATAAAATTAATTTACTAAAAATTCTAAATTATTATTTACAAATTATGACCCATTTTAATAACATACTTTTTTCAAAAAGAATATCGTACTATTATTTTCATTAATATTTATTTTTCTTTTAAATCATAAGAATATTATTTTGATTTTGTGATGAAACAATTTCTATTTTATAATTGAAATAGTTCTGAATACTTTTGTAATTCAGTTTCATGTGATCTATGTAACAGAAACTAGATTACATACAGCTAGTAGAAGTTTTTAATAGCAACCGATTGTCTTTGAGGTTTAAGAACGTTTTCCACAGGACCGGTATCGGACAATTTTCTATCAAATTTTATATATCTAACAATGAAAACTAATTATATTACTTTTTTACTCCTATGAAGATAAAATTACATGATTTAATTAGTTATTGAGAATTAAAATCATTTAATCAAAATAATAAAAATTATTTTTTGATGTAATAAATATAAAATTAAATAATGCTAATATAGGGTTATCCAACCGTGACACCTAGATTTGTGTTATTAAAAAGAAATAAAAGAAACTATACACATATTTCCCTATACACATGTTTCTTTTTAATAAAATACAAATCTAGGCGTCACATTTGGATGATCCCATATAATCACTTTTCAGATGAGAAAGTTTATAAAATCTCAAAAAAATAAAAAGTCATAAAATATAAGAACTTATAATCCAAAAATTATATCAAACTTAAAATTACCATAAACAAGTAGTAGATAATATATATTAAACACTAAAAAAATGTTTTGAAAGTAATTAAACAATTTTAAAATATTTTTTGGATTTTAAAAGCTTCTTCAAGTTAATTGACAAAAAATATGATGAAAGAAAATTCCTAATATCCTTATTTTACTATATATATATATATATATATATATATATATATATATATATATATATTAAATATTTGAAACTGTATTAATTTTAGAGATATGAATCGCGTAGTTCACTCCTGATATTCCCCTGAAAAATATATACAACAAAATTAAATGTTATACAGCGACAGTTATTTTACAAGTAGAAGACAAGCACGCTTCATCGTACATCACAAAACGAACTTGTGAGAAAATCGAACCGTCTCACATCTAAAAGTATAAAATTACGCTCAGTCAGCCCATACTTAGACAGTAACATGACGATACGGTAACCCGGAAAGCTCGTACATCCATCTTAGTCTTAATGTGCGTTTATTGTGTTCTATGCACGAGACCCGTCTACACACACACACACACATACACACACACACACACACACACACAACAGACACACAAAACTTTAATTCTAATGTAGGAACCAAAGTATTCCGGAATGAGATTCGTCGGACAAGAGAAATTTCTGGCATTGTCTTAACATGTCTTCGTACACGAATGGAGGTAAGGTGGGTGGTTTTAGATGAGATGACTTCGACTCACATGGGCACGAAATGGTAGTCTCAGTCTGGGGTCGTAGTTTTAAATACACTATTGTTATTAAACGTATTGTTTATTTACAATTTATTATCTAATTTATATTTACAAAAAGAGACTTTATACTTTTTAAGTATACAATTCAAAATTGCAATTAAAGTATTTTATTAAAAATTTCATTTGGACTCGTATAATAAATTCAGTTTATTTATATAGCTGCTGTTATTATATTTTAACTCTTAATGGTCGATACTTTTTTTTATAATATATAAGACGAAAGAATATTGGCTAAATCTAGAGAAAATATTCATGATAATAAAAACAAGAACAATACTTATAAAGTAATTTATTTACGTGCAAATTTTCCCTTTCGTTTTTTAAAACTTTACTGCGATGGCCACTATGTGTGCTTTTCGACCGTTAAAGGTGAAGTCACAATTTATATTTTATTACCTACTGGACTTCTCGAATGTTATTAACTAAAAAGTACTTAAATGTAAATTTGAATTTATATTATATATCATTGGTTAAAGATGATAAAATTACTATTAAAATTCAAATTATTAAATAAAGTGAAAGATAAGTAACTGTTAACCCCAGTCAATATTAAATATAGTTTCTTGAACGTAGATCATTTTTCAAGAAATTTATTTAAATATTAATTTTTCAAATTCAAAAATTGTTTATATTTAAATATTATTACTCGATATAATTATTGATGAAACATTTTTTAATGTCCATCTTTTAAACAAAAATTGCTGGTTTGTAAAATAATTAAAATCAATCAAACATTTTTTTTAAATAAAAATAAGAAATGATTAAAATAAACTATTATAATTGAATCATTGTACAAATATCAGGAAGGAATATATTTATATTTTTCAGGAGTAGCAGAGAATTGAAAAATTCTCTCCTACTCCTGAAAAAAATAAAATCATAATAAATTTTATTTAAATAAATATATATATATATATATATATGTATATATTTTTTGTACCATACATTAAAACCATAATTTGAAATAATCCCTAATAATTAAACTAAATATAGGAAATTATACGATATTTAATATGTAAACTAATAATAGCTAAAAGATAAAACTTTGTGACGCCTATGCTTGATTGAAATCTGGTAGCATAGGATATAACTGGCACTAGGACTATTTAATGTAATGGAGGCCAAAGCACTGGTGCATGGAAATGCAACGAGCTTGCGGCCACCTTTTGATGTGGTCGGCTGAGACAGCAGGACAAGCAACTTCACTAACTCACCACTTGGTCTAAAGACATTTCGCTATGTGTGGCTCAAGTCGCGGTTATGTTTTCTTACTCCAGACAAGCGTGGCGGCACTGAATTTTACTTAAAGATTAATTCGATGGATAAAGTGGAGTTTAATAAATTTGTTGAATTTGATGATTTTAAAATGTTTGTTTTTTTTTTGAAAAAATAATCACAATTCAATGTTCATTAACTAAGACTTTCAAGTTGCAATTTTTGAAATTAAGAAGTACACACTTTAAGAATATTTTTTTTGTCTCTTACATGGACAAAATAATGAAGTAAATAATTATAAAACTAGAAATTTTAAGACTTTTTTAAAAATATATAAATTTAATACAGTAAGTTAATAAACTGTATTGAAAAAAATTAAAAAAGTCGATGTTATTAATTTTCATTTTTATAACCCTTGTTATCAAAAATGGGATTATAGTATCATTTTTCATTAATATCACTATTTAAATTTTTATTTCTCAAAGTTTTATAATCGAAATTGAAGTTTTCGTATTGAAAATTTTCTTTCATATTTATTTAGAATAAAATTGTTACAAGAACTTCAAGAACAAATATTTATTTTAATAACATATATATATATATATATATATATATATATATATATATATATATATATATATATATATATAAGTTATGGACTTTATAGCAAGCTTAAATAGTTTAAAATTTAAATAAACTGGTTATATATCAAGAATAGAAGATTATTGATAAATGGGAAGAATTATTGATTGAAAACACATAAATACAAAAAAATTTTAAGGAGAAAAACCTACACTTTGATGGAATAAAGACATAAGAAATTTTTTTTAGAAACGAAGAAAGAGAGACTGGATCATTCAAAATGAAAAATTTTATGAGTAAAAATAGATTATTAATAATATATATATATATATAGAGAGAGAGAGAGAGAGAGAGAGAGAGACCATAATATTATTATCTATTATTAATGAATTAAAATTATAATATATATAAAAAATTTAATAATTAAATTAAAAATTAATAATATATATAAAAAATTAATAAGTAATTAATACAATTAGACATACATTCAACCTTATTGGGCCTTAACTTCTAACAATTTTTACCCAATAGGGATTTTTTTATAAGAGTTTCATATTCATTTATATTTTTACTACATGAAATTATCACCCAAATCCCAACTTGAGGAATTCTTTGACCAAAGAACAAACGAAATCTCTCACATAAGTCATATATTAACAGATAATTATTGTAATTTAAACAAAAAAATTGATATTATAGTCCAATAATTGAAATTAATAAACTTGAAATTTGTTTTGATTAAAATGAAATTACTGCATGACCTGACTTTAAAAATGATAAAAATCGATATATATTTGAATTTATAACCTCAAGATTGATGAAAAATACAATAATTAACTTTTATTCTTATATATGTAAATATAAAAATATACGAAATCAACTTTAATATCAATCTTGTTTTTTACAATAAAAATTCTGCTTTAAATAAAAATATTTAATATTAAACATTTTTTTATTAATTATTGAGAGAGGAAAGAACTATAATTAAAAGATGAAAGAGCTATATTTGAAAGACGAAAGAACAACATTTACTATTAAATGAAATGGCTAATGTTTTAAATAAATTGGAAAAAAGGATAACCTTATATGTAGTATATATATATATATATATATATATGTGTGTGTGTGTGTGTGTGTGTGTGTATGTATGTGTGGATACGTGTCCAATTAATACAAGTGATGATTCGAAATGTAGAAATCAAGTTTATTCGAATACTGTTGCCACAATTTCTCATTATTTAACTTGAGACCTCAAAACTAGTATCCATGGCGTCGACCGGCGTCCCTGTACACTACATTCAAGACGGACAGACTAACAAAATAATTGTCACCGACGACTGCTTGTGCGACGTTGTGGCAATTCAAATTATTCTGGTTCCGTGGTATTCCGTTCTCACAATACTTCCCATTCCATAGAACGCAAACCTTTATCCAACCTCTAAGTAACAAGCTCGCACTGTCCTTTGTTAATAAGTGGATGATTGCAATACTCGAGATGGAATAGTTTACACGTATGATTTAATAAAAATATTAAAATTGAAATTCTAGTTATTTTTAAGAGAAAATTTTAAATAGTTTGAAGTAATAAACCTGCACGTGTAAATGAAACTATTAAATTTAAATTCTATTTCAAACTTGTTTAAAAAATAATAGATTAAGATAAAAAAAAATTATGAATTGAACTTTAATTAAAAAAATATTACTATTTAATTAAAAAATCAAAAACTTACAACGATCCAAAATAAATATAAATTAATTCAACAAATTGATTTAATAGTTGATAAATAAATTCCTTAAACTGTATTCAAAATCCTAAACTAGATCAATTTTTCAAATAAATACTAGATGAATCAAAGTACACATATTAAAATCGATTTCAAATACAAACTGAAATACAATCCATACTTTATCGAATCCTGCCGTTGTATAAAATACAATCATCGTACAAAACTAATGCTCGGCCATTTATTTCTGAACTTCGTAGACACGCAACTAGTTATTTAGATGTATCCTGTGATGTCTTGTGAATTACATTGTGAATTCCCATTTGTTAATTGAGTATATATATATATATATATATATATATATATATATATATATATATTCAGCAGTGTGTTCTTGTTACCCATATACAATTTATATGATAATGTGTTCATTTGATAGCCTTGTATATCGGTTTCTTTATATTATTCACGTTTTGTTTACAAATTATATCATATTTTTAACCTTTATTGTGATTTTTTATATGTATATATATATATATATATATATATATATATATATATATATATATATAAAATCAAATATTTTTCTAAGTTTGAAGAAAGTTTTGAATCAAATTATTTTATCTGTTCTCACTCATAGTAGAAAAATATAAATCTTAAATGGCAGAATAATTTATCAATTTTATACTATACAGGCAATCATTAAAAAAATATTGGAAATAACATGTAGAGGAAAAAAATTAACGTGTGGATTCGAAAAAATAAAAATTACAAAAGTTACAATAAGAGTGAAAATTATTTAACAAAAAAGCTCTGACGATGATGGCATCGCCATGGAAATGCATATCAGCAGACTATTGTTATACACAAAACGTGAAGTGAATGATTATTAAACATTTCATAATTATTTGTGTTAAAGAGTGTAAAGTTTAAAATATAAATGTACTAGTCATATAACAAGAAGATATGTCTATCGATTGATAACAAAGATTATTGTTTGTGAACTGAAAAAAATCCAAAAATATACCTATGGAATGATAGGGTGGAGACATGAAAAACATTGTCGGTGTAGATTAAAAAAGAAACATATTATATCGTTGGAATTAAGAATTTTTGTGAGAGGCCTTCATTAAAAGTGAATAGAGAGAAACTGCTGATGATAAGCATGTATATAAAAATTGTTGAAAAAAATAAAATTATTATGTTAACTCAAGTCCACCCACATGGAGTATTTTTGTACCTCTTACTTTTATTAATTATAATTTAAATCTTCATATTTAATAAAAAGCTGGAGTATAAAAATGCGTCGAATCTTATGAACGCCGGGTGTTGAAAATTAAATATTAATATATTATAAAGATTTAACTTTTTGAAATATATTCTTCGTTTGGAGATAAATAAAAGATACATATAAGTAGTAAAAATGAAATAATGAAACTAGCTTCATTACAACAGAGACATGAAGAGTAAAATCCTCGATAAATATTAAACCGTGCTCGGAAATATCTCTCGTCACATATAAATTCAAGCATCCGTCGTGTCTCCAGACGCTAGTGTCGAGTGGTCAAAAACACTAATCATCTATTCCATGTGAAATGGCCGTCGTCACTCCATTTGCATGTTGCGGTCTGTACCGCAACTTTGCATGTGACAGGCACCGCACACACTTAGAACATACTTGAACTCGAGTGCATGTACGCTATTAATATCACAGTCTAATTGCGGTTGTCGCACGCAAAAGAACACAACGCCATCGTCAAATTGTAAAGTTCGTACAGCGTTGTACGAACCCTTTCGTGGTCCGTCTTCTAATATCTCCTACCACTACGTTGTACTATTAAGTATTTTGTGGATACCATTCCCGGAATTCGACGATTTATAACCGTTTGTGAGATTTATACTAATTTTTATTATGGTATGATTAAATAATAATATCTATTTTTTCAAATATGTATATACAAAAATGAAACAAAAACTTTTGACAACTCAGCAAAGCATTGAATAATTGAATAATGATAAGAATTTTTAAACGTAGATAACAGTGAATGAAAAGAGTTTGTTAATGATGATGAACATATATATATATAGATAGGGTTTTCCAGTAAGAACGTCATAATTTTGACAGCTGATGGCAGCCATGTTTAAATTTCTTAATCTCATTTTGATATTTCAACTCAGTATAGTTTGGAAAATTATCATGGAACATTTAACACCTCAACAATGTTTAGAAATTGTAAAAACTTATTATAAAAATCAATGTTCGGTTCGTAAAACTTATCATGCGCTTCGTGAAACTTACGGTTAACACAAAATAAATAAAATTGTAAAATCTGAAATGAAAGCAATCTAAAGGTCATTGAATAAAGACCACTGCATCCACAAAAAGTAACTGTCTAGTGTGTGTTACATGCTGGTGATGTCATCGGACCATATTTTTTTCAAAATGAAGCTAGAAATCACGTGATAGTAAATGAAGTGCGTTATCGAACCATGATTAATGATTTTTTTCCAAAAATGATTAAAAATGATTTGTACGATATGTGATTACAATAGGACGGTGCTAAGTGCCATATATCTACAGAAATAATAGATTTACTGAAACAAAAGTTTAATGAGTCCATTATTTCAAGAAATGTACCTATAAATTGGCCATCAAGATCATGTGATCTAATTTTATTAGATTATTTTCTGTGGGGTTATGTGAAATCATTGGATCATGCTGATAAACCATAAACAACAGAAGGATTCAAAATAAACATTGAAGGTGTAATTCATTAAATTGGACCACAATTATGTGAAAGAGTAACTAAAAATTGTACTAAACGAATGAATTTTCAAGCGAAGTCGTGGTGGTCAAATGAGTGAAATTATGTTCCATTATTAAACCATAGAATATTTTTTTAAAAATAAAAATAAATAAATAAATAATTAATTAAATACTTCTGTTTTATTTCCATTTAAAACTCTGAAGCGCTTATTGGAAACCCCTATATTAATGATTACTAAAAAAAATTAAAATATAATTGTCATAGTGGAAAGAGTGATTTATTTATTCAAAAAAAATAATCATCTCTTTTCACTTTCTTTTTTTAAAAAAATAAATAAATCAAAAATCCATACATTTTCTATTTTTTCTTCTGAATTTTAAGAATGTTAATTAAAAAATATTTTTTACTAAAAAATAATATATATGTAAAAACAGATTTGAATGGATTGATTTGTCCTATAATCATTTCATTTTATTTATTTTATATTCTATTATGAAATCAATGATCAAAAAGCAAAACGTGGTGATTTTATTTACTGTTTACAATAAATAAAACCCCCACATTCGACGAACAATATTAAATAATTCAAGTGTATTTAGTAAACGGACGCCGTTGAACGTTCGTATAGAACGAGTTTTTGCTATCTAGGCTAACACCAACGAAGGCACCAGAATTAGCATTCTTTGTCAAAGCCACGAGTTGGATGTGAGCGGTAAAAGCGATACACGCGATGGCTATACATGACCAGACGACAACACTGCGTGTTCGTAACAAACATGCTAATCTCTTGTCGTAGTGGCGTCGCGACGTTGTGGCACTGGCGACGACACAAAAAAAGATCCGCTGACACTTCCGCCTGTCTTGCGTTCGACACTTCCGTGAATTATGGTAGAATGATATACACACGTCGATCGTATAAAATATGCGACGAAAAAATACGTCGTCGCGGTTACATGTTTTGTATTTAACTGGATCGGATTATCAATGTGAGGATATCGTATTTATAACAATTCGAACTGTGTCAATGTTCAAAAAAATATTTAAACGTGTTTTTTTTATTTCAATGAAATCATTAAAAGCAATTAAATTGTTAGGTAATATTTAAATATTATTTTAAATGAGTAAAATGTTAAATTTAAACAAATCTAAATATTGACTATATTTATATATATATATATATATATTATAATATAATTATATATATATAGGGTCATCTAAAAATACACCTATATATATATATCGATGACTCTCTCTCTCTCTCTCTCTCTCTCCCTATATATATATATATATATATATATATATATATATATATATATATAAATGGTAACTTTTATAAAATTTCAATATACAGAGAAAATATTTAAATAATTAATTAGTAGGAAAAATTCGTCCATAAAAAAGATATTTCTTTGTGAAAATTTAATTTTCCTCAATTCTCTCTAAGATCCTAATTTAATTTTCGATGTAACATGTTTTTCATATAAGGAAATAAAAGTTATTCTTTGAATAAAATCCTCATAAGCCAGATCTCTTACAAAAACATTAAAAATCTGAGATATATTCACAAGTAATTGTCTATTTTCTGATTTTTTTCTATTTAAGCTGCTTATCTAATTCTAAAATATTTATTTAATTAAAATGAACAATCTTTCTTTAAACTCTTTCTATATTTGAAATTTTTATTACCAAATACAGATTCCATACAGTTAGAAATTAAAGGACTCGTCAAAATCAAATATGATTTTCTCTCTGTGATTATATCAATCAATCATTATTTTTGCAGAGAGTATTTTTATGATTGTTGCTTAAAATATCCCAAATATATCCATCCTATAATATAGAATTATTTATATGCATCAAATAAAATAATGTCTTTTCTTTTGACAGAGTAACATAAAAATATATAGTTTCCAAAATCGTTTATAAAACATATTATTTCGAGTTTTTTAATGGACAAAGTATAGAATTGTATAATATAATAAAAATTAATTATATATATATATATATATATATATATATATATATATATATATATATAACTTAGCTGGTGGAATAATAGCTTGCATCTCAGCCTATCATATGAAAGACTACATTCGATCCCCGGTCGAAGAGTTCCTCATATTTCAAAGTTGGAAATTAGACACGAGGCTGCTAACCTCTTTTTATAAAAAAAATATAACTGACTCATAGTTCTTGTGTATTATATATATATATATATATATATATATATATATAGTCGAGTTTTAAGAAAAAATTCAGGCTATACTTTTATAACTACCATATAATTTTAATCAATTATATCTAATTTATATCAGCCCACTGCTGGAAAAAAGCTTAATGAATATTACCATTCACTGATATTTGGTCATATTTACTATACTAATTATGCGAATTGAGTGTTTTTGTGGAAGTTTGGAGTTTTGAAAAAAAAATTTCTAAGTTTGATGAAGATTTTTTATTCAGGGTTTACTCACTTGGGCATGCTCTAACAAATTATATATATGAATATATATATATATATATATATATATATATATATATATATATATATATATATATATATATATATATATATATATATATATATATATATATATATATATATATATATATATATATATATATATATATATATATATATATATACACATAATTGAAAACAAAGCTCTACTAGAATTTCTCAAAAAGAAAACAAGAAATATTTCAAAAAGTTTTGTAAATGATCAAAGTAATTAAAATCGATGTTAATTAAGTATGAAGTAAAATGTTATAACGAATAGGATAACATACTAATATTAAGGGTTGTGTCTGGGGTAAGAAAGATTCAGGACATTTCGTTACTACTATCAAATAGCAGATGGTGTTGAATAACGAATAAGGGTTCGAAAATTGGTTGAAGGGACACTCATATGTGGTTGTATATAAATAAGGGTAGTTTGTACCTTACGTTAATAAGATTAGTACTAATTAAAATTATATATATATATATATATATATATATATATATATGTATGTCATTAATTAAGTTTGATTTAGGAAAAGTTTTTAATAATTTAAATGAATTTTTAAATTCGATAAAATTTCCTTAAACTATTTTTTAAACATAGCGTATAATATTTTGATTAATAATCTTAAAAACCATATAATATTTAAAAACAATTATTTAAATATATATACTTTATAAAACTAAAAATTGTTGTTCTGCCAGAATTATATGTTTGGATTTGGTTTAAGATACTGTTTATTTTGAAACTGTGGCAAATTTACTTTAATACAAATGAATTAAAATAGAAAAACACCAATTAATAAATAAGTAGTTTTAAAGAATTTGTTTCGATTTTATTAAAAAAAACTACTAACGATGATGACATCGCCATCAAAATGCTTATTAGTCTATTGTTGTTATAAACAATAAAATGAATAATAAGTCATTATAAAAGTTTATAACATATTGAGACTTATAATTCATTTGTGTTAAATTTATTTAAGATGTTTAATATATACATACATACAAATATATATATATATATATATATATATATATATATATATTGGATATTAGAAAAAAAGTAAAAAATAACATTCTTTGACTTTTCAGGCTCTAAATATGTATATATCGATGTGAAATGGAAAAATATAATAAATCGCTGAAAGTGAAATATGGTGGGAGAGACTTTCGTTAATCAATGTATAGAAAAAAACCTAGTAATGATTATATATACATATAATTTAATCAACAACTAAAATAATGAATGAAAGTTACTTACAGTTTTTGTTATTAATATTTTTTTTCTACAAAATTATATCGTTTTTATAATTTTATAATACTATTCTCTAAATTCCCCCCTTAGTTCTATACATCAACTAGATGCTTAACAAAGGACAAGTTTTATAATAATATTATAGTTACTTATCCATCAGCAAATATGATTATCCGTACATAATTAAACTCGAAAACTAGTTGATAGCTGACTGACCTATATTCATTTTCCATGTAATAGCCAAACTTGCAAACAATTTGGAATTGTGAAGTAGCGTCAAATTGTTTATGATATAAAAAAGTTAACGAAGTTAGTAGTTATTATTTTTTTAAAAAAAATATATGTTTAAGAATTAACTAAAAAATTTCAAATGTTGTTACTTTTAAAATTTGAAAACATCCTTTGATTCTCTATATACATTGCTATTGAAATTTTTTAAAAAAAATCAAGAAATATCTTATATATATATATATATATATATATATATATATATATCCAAAATTTTTATTTAATTTTAACTATTTGAAAAATAAAAGCACTTGTAACTTCTTACTAGTTACATATGTCAAAGTTAAATTAATATTTATGATATTTACATACATAAATTATACGAATATTTTATTTACTTTTATATATATATATATATATATATATATATATATATATATATATATATACATGTGTGTGTGTATGTATCTAATACATCACAAGAAATTCATATTACAAAACGAAGCAAATGTACAAGAAATTCAACATCCACCATTTTATGTTTATATATATTTATATATATATATATATATATATATATATATATATAAGCTACCCTTTTTCATTTGGGCGACATCAGGTAAATGAACGCGTTCAAATGAAAAGCATTGTTGTATTTTATACATATATAAAATTGTACACACGACGCAGACAGTCCGTCATATAGTACAGTTAGTGTTAGCTACAAAAAGGGGTTGCTTTTACCACCAGAGGGGTGCAATACAAAGCACAAACTTTCGAGTCAGGGGCTACGGACAGCCAATAGCCAACGTACCCCTTGGCAGTCCAGTTGGGGTGGCACGCACAGACCGGACACAACAAATACAAACACATACAAATATATATATATATATATATATATATATGTGTGTATATATAAATTTATATTGGAATTGTGTTTTTGACTCGTACACGTTTTTTCTATTGGTCGAAACGTATGTTTTTTTCGGAAATGTTTTTGTCTGGTATGTTGTAAGTTGTTGAGGGTGAATTAATTTTTTTACGTTTATTTTTATTTGAATTTCAATTCATATATATATATATATATATATATATATATATATATATATATATTTGAATTTCATGCTTACGTTTAATTTTTTTAAGTTTTCTTAATAAATTACATTATATCCATAAAGTACTTATTTGTGTTTCCCCAATAACTTTTTCTTATTGAAACAATCAAAATAATAAATTTGTCTTATTAATTATTTAAATGATATACTTAGTTAAATAAAAGATCTTTTTTTATTAGCTAATAATGATCGTAAGTTTTATAAAATAACAAAAATATAATAAATTACTATTTCTGAAATGAAGTATTTGATTTCAATATAAATGGATTATCACCTCTAACACTACAATATATATATATGTTTTTTAAGCGTGATAGAACTTTAAATTGAATCTCTATCGAAAGTTCTATCTAATCTAAAAAACACTTTATATATTTACACACACAAACATACAAAGAATGTTTTTTTAGGTTAGATATAACTTTCGATAGAGATTCAATTTAAAGTTCTATCACGCTTAAAAAACATCTAGTTTACAATGTATTCCATAATGACTAATTTTTCACTTTGTTGTTTATAACAATAATGGGCTAATGTCCATTAAATGGTAATGCAATCATCCTTAATAATTTTTTTTAAGTATATGATGATTAAATCTTGTTTTTAATCAAAATATATTTCAAAATACTAAATAATCATTCATAATTCCCAACGATTTTTCATAATATTCTAATTAAGTAAATAAGTTACTATATATAATATTTGGAATTGCTAAAATAAGACTGAAAGATAATAAATATAGCAAATTAATGTAAGCAAGTAAATATATGACTACACACTTCAGCCTCATTTGGACCACCCTATATATACCACAATAGATAGATTGAACAGAGACATAAGAAAATACGTCGGTGTGGAATGAAATAAAAAAGCTTTTGATCGCTGAAAGTACAAAGTTTTGGGACAGGCTACTCTACATTCATCCATCAGTGGATAAATAGAGACTGCTACTATTTATATATATATATATATATATATATATATATATATATATATATATATATATATATATATATATGGTATAAAAAAATAAATAAATTTGAAAACTTACAAATATAGGGTCATCCAAATGTGACGCCTAGATTTGTATTTTATTAAAAAGCAACCTGTGTATACAGAAATATGTGAATAGTTTCTTTTTAATGGAACACAAATCTAGGCGTCATATTTGGATGGCCCTATATAATAAAATATTCATCAAAATAAAAGATAGATTTCATTAAAAAACATATCAGAAAATAATACATTTCCATTTAAACTTTTGTATTATTTTTTAAAAAATATAATGCAATAGGATTAGACAAATTGATATGTTTGATTATGTAAATGATAATTGTTGTAATCATTATTATTTATTATTATGATAATGAACAGTTACTGTGCTATTAATAATCAATGAACTATATTTTCTGAAATTATTCCTTATTGTGCTAGTTTGAAATTATCTCAATTGCTTCTTAATATTTATTTTCGTCTTGTATGTCCTCTAATATTTTATCAAGCTGTTAATAAACGAATATGGTACTGATTATATTTTCTATAATGTAATCAAGAACTAGATGATATATATATATATATATATATATATATATATATATATATATATATATATATATATATATATATCATATATATATATGCATATATATATATATATATATTCATAAGTATATGCATGCATTGTAGTCCTAGTTATGAATTCAAGTTTACAACATTTCTACCTAAAACACATCCATAAAACCCTTTTCAAAACCTACATCTTTTTCTAATCATATCATCTATATATCGGACCCTTTATATTTCAACAAAATAACTTTAGCAACAGCCACGCACGCATTACGTCTTTTTGCAGTCATCAGACGAAGAACACGTCGGGCCCGTTTAACAAACAGTACGCCATCGTATCGACTCAACCGCCCGATACGTTGTAAAAAAAGGCCCGTTATCTTGAACAGTACATCTACCCCACCCACATTTGCGGGCGAATGGACAATGGCCGCCGTCTCATACACACGAAGCCGGTTCCTCCTTAAATACACGTTTTTGCGGTCGTCAAGACGTTCGTCGCGTACGTCCCAACGTCCCTTGATAACCTTCCGACCGACCACCCGATAGATCGACAGTGGTGGATCCAGAATTTTTAGTCAGTACACAGAGAATGAAATATTTTCTCTATAGATGAACATCCTCTTATTATTTATTAAATTTAACATTTATTTATGATGGTTCAAAAGAAACTGAAAGGCAATAAACGATGGTAAGCAAGTAAATATGTGTTTAAAACCTTCAATCTCATTCAAACTACTCTCTAGATGAGAAATTTATAAATATTTTTCAAAATGTTATATATATTCCTATTATAGAATTATAATTGATTGAGTAATTATTTATTTTTGGAAAAACTAGAATTTAAATTTCTATACTCAAATAATAAACCTTAATATTTAATTTCTTCCTTTCGTATTTAATAAATATATCTAAAATTCTAAAAGGAAATAAGAAATATAATTTGAAAAACTTAAAAAAAACAATCACCCATTTTGTAATTTCCTCCAGAAAGTTGAAATTTGTTGTATTAAAATAAATTTACCTATAAAATTATTTTACTATATAAATTGTTTACTAAAACACAAAAGTGTAAACATAATCTTATAAAATGAGAAAATAATCAAAAATAAAATAAAATCTGACATTAATCCATCTTTTACACATTAGAGTAATTTCCTTATTTAATAAAAAATAATAATCACTTTTAAAAATTACTCAATCAATAAATTCATATCAAACTTAAAATAAATATTTTTCTAAATTTTTAATAGATTATCATTTTTTGCATGTTACCCATTATTGTATATAAGAAATTAATAGCTCAAAAAAAAATTAAAAGTCAACCATATATTATAAAACGAAAAAAATTAAAAATGAAAAACCTAAAGTAATTTTTTCAAATTATTTTAATAATTTCTAACTTAAAAATTATAATTTGTTTTAATAATCAACAAATTCATCTAAAACTTCAACTAGAGGTAGTGAAAATATAAATGGCCCAATTGAGATTGAAAGATATGACCTCCAGTTTGTTTTATATCCTTCAATCACATTTTGGCCACCCTGTATAAAAAATGATAGGTTTACTTAGTATATTTTTACATTAACTAATTTGTATATATATAATGAATATATTTTAAATATAAAAATACATATGTGCCCTTCACTCACTGTTCTTAATTCCGCACCTGTACAACAGTCCCGTAACTGCCTACCAACCGTCCACCCAAAACATCTCCCCGTTCTCGTTCGTTGGGTCCGAACAAAAACTAATCTCCGTATAGAAACCGACGGTCTCCAGATCCTCCATTCTCCCTCCGGTTCTTTCCAAATGTTACCCGGAACGTCCACCATCACCAACCGTCGTACAGATTAGGTTGTGAAGCTTGCCCGGAACATAAATCATACGTCGCTGCCCGGAAACGGTCCCCGGACACGATCGTGTAAGGGGGTGGTGTGCATCTGCAGAGGGTCGGTCCGCAGCAGGGTGAGGGGGCACTTAGCGGCCTCTAGCGGTCAAGTCGGCAAACGAATGAAAATCGATATGGAAAAGTTTGTCGTATTCTAGGTGTGGAGATTTTTTTTCCCTTTATGCGAGCATGTTTTTACGAGTTCGTGCGTACAGAATTGACTGTTCGGTGGTGGTATTTTTTAAAAAAAAAATGATCGGTTATTCGATTATCGCGTTTTTCACTTCATTTCGTAGATGTAAACAAATATATTTATTTTCAGGTCGTAAATATGTGAAATTCTTATATAATTACACAAACATTTACAAAAAAAACTTAAGAATGACTACGACTAGTTTATCAAATAATAGTTTGTAACTTTTTAAATTCCATTGTGAATTTTGTAGAGTTTCGAAATAAATAATAATTCTAAATTTCTGATAGTATTAACGTTAATTTAATTTCTATTATATTTTAAGTACTGAATAAATATTTTAGAGATGTTGGGAATTTTAAAAGATAGTTTTATTTTTTAATAATTCAGAATTAAATCCAATCTGCTTGTTTATTTTTTATATTAAGTACGATTTAATATTTTTTTCTTTTTTATTACCAGCGAGTTTCACCCCCTACTCGCTTCACTCATCGATATCCAAATTTGCTTCTGTTCAACAATGTACAGAGCACTATTAATTAATTTCATAACATTTATACTAAAGTAATTATCGGAAAACTTTTGGAAAGTTCAGAAAAGAAAATTTAACATCATTCCAAAGCACTATTTTTTTTAAAATAGAAAAAATACTTAAAAGGATTAACTAAACTTTTTAAAATATTTCTTGAATATTAAATATATTAATTATAAATTTTATAAAGAAGTATTATATAATTAAAAATATTAATTTACATAAACATATATATAATAAAAGTTTATATCAACCCACTACTTGGCAAAAGCCTCATCAAATACCATTAGGTCCTCCTAAATATTTTCCAAAGATTCTTCTCTTAGTTCCTGTCTGCGGCTAATTTAATTCAACCCTTACAATATCATCCCCTCCATCTTTGATAAGGTTTCTTCCCAAGTCTCTTTTTATCTCTCAGTTGTCACTCTATAATAATTTTTGTCTGTCTATTGTCTTCTTGATATATGCCATTCCCATGCCTATATATTTAATCGATTTTATTTATTCTGTTATCCTTGTTTATTCTCGTATTCATTTGCAAATTTTCCTATCAGTATATATATATATATATATATATATATATATATAATTTAAATATATTAAAAAAAAAATGAAATCAATAATAATGATGAAGAATTATGAAAATATTAAGTAACAAACAATAAATTTTAATAGAACTTTATATAAAAATCATGCAGTACAACCAATAAACTACTTATATAAAATTTATAAAAAATTAAAATATAAAAAAAAACCCTAATTTGTTTCAAAACACAAATCAAAATTTATTAATGACAACAGATTTGGAAAAAAGCATATAAAAAATTATAATCATTTATATCAAATAAAAAATACGTAATTACTGTAAGCATAAAAAATTATATATAAATATTAAATATAATTTAAACGATCATTTTATACTTTTTAATAGAATTCGTCTAACTTACGAACTCGAACTTTTATACAACAAAAGTTATCCGTACGAAACCATCACAGCATATTTTTAAAACAGAAAGCGCTAACTGAGTACAGATGGCGAATCTGGCACTAGACAAGTTTTTATCGTTCACGTATAACGCGTTTTATTCCCATTATCTTGCAAAATGAAAATGTTTACTTCGTGGGAAAAATAGATACGATAAATATAAAAATAGATATATTTTTTTATTATTGAATTTTGTCCGCCATAGTTTTTATTTTATCTTGTGATTATTTAGGTTTAATCGATTTTTTAAATAAATTATCTTGTTTAAATCTTGCTTATTTTAAAAAATATAAATGATTATTTTGCATTAAATTCATGGTTATCTTCGAATATAAAAGAATATATATTTTCGTAAACAATAGGTAAGTACATTCATATGATATATTTTTCCATTCAGTTGAATAAATATTTTCGTTCACATAAACCGCAACTATATTAAAAAGTACCACAACTAACGTACTCAATACAACTGTACAATAATTCATAGTTTCAACATAAACTTGTATCTCGTACCGCAAGACATCCGGCGATTCACCCTTACGTTAGGCCCCCCGGACAAAAGAAGTGTTCGAGCGCGTGGTATGAAGTGGCCGATACAGTCAGACACTGAATTGCACCCCACACGCGTTAACCTGACCTCTTGACCACGTACAATGTCTCGCGTGGCCCCCACGTTCTTATGATTTATATGCTTGTGCGCTCTATACTACTGCTTTTATTTCAATATTAATATTGTTGGGGATTTTGCTTCGTGCACACGTCACAACATGAATATTATTTAAGAATATTACAACTATGTGTTCTATATATAAAAACACAATTTATTTTAAATATCAACTTCTACTTTTCAATGTTTTTCTTTAAATAAGAGTAAATATTATATATTTTATTTAGAAATTATTTAAATTTACGACACAAATTAATTCCAAATTATCAAATATAAAATTTATTTTTCACTATTAGATCAGTATTTTTTTTCTTTTCCATGACCGATTTCATCTTTAAAACCATCATCAAATATATGAATATCTTATTATATCAAATATCCTTTAATATCTGTTTACATGATAATATTTTAAAAGCTAAAATCGATTATAGAGAAACGAATAAATAGTAACCCTATTATGAAAAACGAGAGAAAAATAATTGTCGATAAAAATAATATTTTAACCTTAAAATAATTTTTCTAAAATTCATTAAATTCTATTTTTTTTATAAAAATAAACTATATTTTACAATCAATAAGTTCTTAAAATTTTTCTTGACTGTACAAATCGAATTTTATTAAAATAATTCCTGTAGATTGATTTGAATACCACATATTTTTCCATATTACTTTTTTTAGTTCATTCAATAAAATTACAAATAATTTTGGGTCTGGATATTGAGATGACTGTTTTATTACTCTTAGTTCTTTTGAATTATTTTCAATAAATTCCTCATTCAGAATCTTAAAAAATTGTAAAAACTTCAATAGGCTAAATGAAACAAGAGTTTAATGAGTCCATTTTTGCACGAAATCGACCCATCAATTGACCACCCAGATCATGTGATCTAATTCCATTGGATTATTTTCTGTAGGGTTATGTGAAATTATTGGATTGTAATGATAAACCACAAAAAACAGAAGCATTAGAAAATAAACATCTAAGGTGTAATTCATGAAATTAGACCATAAATCTGTAAAAGAGTGACTAAAAATTAGATTAAACAATGCACTATGTCAAGTAAAGTTATGGTGGTTATATGAGTAAAATTGTGGTCCATCATTAATGCCATGGAATATTCTTAAAAATAAAAAAAAAACTAATTAATTAAATATTTTTTATTTTATTTCCATTTAAACTTCTGAAACGCTTATTGATTAGAGATTACCAATCAAATACATACTCTTGACTCGAAAATTTGAAACTTCAATTCATACAACCAAATTCTATTCTCTGATCATCAATTTTAAATTTCCATACTAAACTCAATAAAATTTCTTTTCTAATACACAACAATAGAAAAAGCCTAATTTATTTATTCATCTTTAAATAATGTCAATGATTTTCTGAAAATTTTTCTATCCATTTTTCATAATTTCATGTTTAGTTTAACAACAATTTTAATTTTTTCAGTTTAACAAAAATATGAACTCGTATTATTTCAAAAAATTTATCAATATAACTACTTGTGTTTCTATAATAAATCGACATTTTGAAATTACAAAAAGTTCTCTAATAAAAATGTATTAATCAATTATTGTCTATTTTGATATACTAAGACTCATTTTAGTAGTAATATTTATATTTTAAACACAAATGAAGATTAAAATTGAAAGAGAATACAATTGGTATAAAAATACTGATTATTACATAAAAATAATTAATTTTATTACATTAATTCTTTATAACATTCGATATATTAATCCATTTTTGGAAATATAATCATCAAGCAGATTATTGTTTTTTAAAAATTTATTAATACATTTATTTATCTATATCTACCTATATATATATATATATATATATATATATATATATATATATATATATATATATATATATACAGAGATTATACACTGAAAAAGATTAATCTAATACAATTCGCTTCAATCTTCTGAACATAAACAATATATTACATCGACTGTTCATATATAAGTTTACAAAATTTATACCCAGTAATACGAGATATTAATTCAATTACAATATCCATATTTCAATCAAATCGAACCGTTTATACGTCAGACATTGAACATAATACGCCCGTATATATATTTTGGGTTGGATATGTTGTGGAGATCGCCAAGCCATTAACCAAATTTAAAAAAATTCAACGTCCGATATTCGCTTTTAGTACACTAGTTGATACGGGACTTGTGTAACATTTACAGCATAAATACACACATTCACATATGAATGTGTGTATCTACATAGACGTACATTTGTGTATGTATGTGTGTGCGTTAACATACACAACGAAAGCGTCCGTAAGCCGAAGCTCTCTCTATCCGACCCTCCGCGTTGCTACAGCCATCTAGGAATTAAAATAAGTGAAGCGGATCGGGTTACAGCCAATACCCGAAGCGGTCCAAGCCGCTGCCAATATTTTAAAATAAATAACTCTAAAAGGAATGTATGGGTCTGCGGGGGTTGAAATTACTGGCCTTAATCCTTATTTATAACATTGCCCTTCGGATGACGTCGAAAGCGTATACACAAGAACAGACATACGTGTTGTATATTTGTTTAAAAAAAAGAAAAAAGGAACATTTAACAGATTTTTCATATACTTTTTTCAAATTTAATTTCTTTGAAAATTATATATATATATATATATATATATATGTGTGTGTGTGTGTGTGTGTGTGTGTGTTTGTATAAATCTATGTATCAGTACACTTGAAAATTGAGAATTAGCCAAATAATTATTATGACAAAAATTAAATATTTCATGTTTTATTATTTATAATAAAATGCAATTTTGGTTATAATTACTCGTTAATTGTAAATAATTATCATTTTATTTTCATTTAAATCATTTATTTATTTATACACGAATTTCTGTACTGATTATTATTTTATTTTAAAATTATTTGAATAGAACACAAAATTATTCTTATCGAAGTAAACATGTCTGCAAAATCACTACTTTAAGAAATAATATACAAATTTAAATGAACAAAAGAAAATATACACATGTTTCCCTATACATCACCTTATACACATGTTTATTTTTTAAAAAAAACACAAATCTAGGCGTCACATTTGGATGACTCTCTCTCTCTCTCTATACATATATATATATATATATATATATATATATATATATATATATATATATAATTTAACAATATTATAAATGATTTCTCTTTGTATATTTCTCAAAGAAAATCACTACTCAAATAACATAATATTTTTTTAAAATTTTGAACAATTTATTAATTTATTTTATAAATTAATAAATAATTAAAAGATTAATTATCCTTAACATTTTCCATTGTGCAAGACTATTTTATATTTCTAACATATTTATAAACTACATTAAACTATGAAAAATATTCAATAATATGTTCTTCATTGAAAAATATTTTTAATTATAAATAAGGAGAAATAAATAAAAAATGTAACTGAAAATGTTTTTAAGTTTCATTTTCAACGTACTTGAAAACATACACACATTTATATATATATATATATATATATATATATATATATATATATATATATACTTATTTATCTTAACCTTATATATCCTTCTTTCAACATTTCTCAAAAAGCAATCACTACTCAAAGGATAAAATATTTTTTTAAAACTTTGAATAACTTATTGATTTATTTTATGAATCGATAAATAATTAAAAACTGAATTATCCTTAAAATGTTCCATTGTGTAAAACCATTTTATATTTCTAACAGTTTATAAACTACATTTAACAATGCAAAATATTCATCAATCTGTACTTCACTGAAAAATGTTTTTAATTATAAATGAGTAGAAATAAAAAAAGAAAATGATTGAAAAATTGAAATCACCCAAACACATATATATATATATATATGTGTGTGTGTATGTGTGTTTAAAATTTCAGTATTAACTACACATGAAACTTATATTTATTTTGATTGAAAATATAAGGGAAAAAAATGTCCAACAACATCATAAACAAATAAGTGCTTTCAAGTCTTAACGATCGGCATTATAAATCCCGTATATTAAATAAAGCATTCGAAAAATATAAAAAGCGAGTATGTCGTAAGCTTTAGAGTCCACTAAACATCATAACCGTTAAGCAACACGGTGCTATAATAAAAGAGGACGGATAGAAGGAGCGTACGTCGATGTCGACATCAAGGGACACAAGGAACACGTACACGCACACAACCCTCGGGCAGTTTGGAAATTTCAATGCGTCCGTTGGGATTCTTTTAAATTTTTTTGACACATAGTAAAGAGCAGAACGTGGTCATCCCGGACGGGACGAGATCCGACGCCCTATGGCCAAACCGAACGCCGTTACTGTCGTATGCGACGTTATAGTCCCCGCGTGGGTGACTCTCGCGCGCAGTAATTTATACTTTTATGCCGGCGACTTGTTTTTTATGGCGTTTGTATGTTTTGCGTGGGACAAGCATAATAGTGTTTATATGTTCTTATTGTATTGTAAGATGATACTGCTACTATTACTACTAGTATGGTTAATTTTTTTTAGAGGGTGGTAATTACTGGAGTCTACGATCGATTACTCCAGTCGTTACTTGCAAAAGATCATTAATTTTTTTCAAAAAAATATATATTAAAATTAGCTTCAAAATAATAATCTAAACATTTTTCAATTTCAAAAAAAGGAAAGTTACCATTTTTATTATATTAAAAAAAAGTCTTGAAATAGTACATTTTTTTATTAAAATCAGGCAAATTCATCTCCTACTTACTTTACTCGTCGAGCCCTGAATTTGCTTCTATTTAACAATGTTAATAAATGGTGAAAAATAATATGTTTAAAAAGCTATATTAATGATTCTATTTAGATAATTTATATCAATACAATTAAAATTTATTTTGTCAAAAAAATCCGTTTGAAAATTTATCTTTTTACATTTTTTGTCAATTTTAATATTTCATCAAATTTGACATCAGTAATTCTCAGAAAATTTCTGTAAAATTCAAACAACATTTTCATATTAACCCGGAAACGGAAACAAAGTATCATTCTTTTTTAAATAGAAAAATAAAAAATACATATGACTTGATATTAATATTCCTGTTTTGTTGATACAACTACTTTAAAAAACCTTATAAAAAATATAATTTAAAATAAATCAATACCACAATTTAAAAACACCCTAAATCTAATTCAACACTACGCAAATCGACCCCTATTCTAAAAAAAAAATATCACCAGCATGTCAATTTCACACTTATCATAATAAAAATAAAATCCATATGAATTCTTCAACGGACCAATCGCGTCGATAAATAAAATTATGTCAATATTATAAATAAAAAAGTATATGTCTGTTACACATCCCGTACAGATTTACAAACCGTTACATTACGTTACACTACCCCAATACCATATGAACATCACATTAGCTAAAAGTACATGTAGCGAGCTTTTTACCCTTTTGTATTCAATCGTATAATGTATCAATGATATCTTGCAACCCTTTCACAACCAATACATATATATACATTTATAAGTGCAATATATATATATATATATATATATATATATATATATTATATACATGTTCTTACATAATTTTCATCTTATAAAAATCTGTTGCTCAACAAAGATCTCTCCCAATTTAAATAACTCAGTACTTTCCTCATCAATTATTATTAATGAAAATTATTAAGTTATATATATATATATATATATATATATATATACTTTTTATTAAAGAATAATTCAAAGATTTCAGACAAGATAATCATAAAAAAATCATATTAAAAATAACGTATAGAAATAAAAAGAGTGACAAATGGATTCGAAAGAAAATCAAAATTACGGATGCTATACCAAAAATTAAAAGATAAAAATTGAAATGAGCTGGTGATAAGAAAATAATAAGACTGCTGATAAACAATAGATATTGATTAGAAAGTTTGAATTATAAAATGGTATCAGAAAAATCCTCTAAGTAGATAAGACAAATATGTAAAAAAAATAATCGAAGTAAAATAGATAAAATAAGAAATAGATTGCTGGTAGCAAAAAATTTGGAAACCGATGATATAGGATGTTTTTTAAGCGGAATAGAACTTTAAATTAAATCCCTGTCAAAAATTCAATCTAACCTAAAACATCCTTTATATATATATATATATATATATATATATATATATATATATATATATATATATATACATTTGTGTATATATAAAGGTATGATAAAGAATGTTTTTTAGGTTAGGTAGAACTTTCAATAGGGATTCAATTTAATGTTCTCTCACGTTTAAAAAAAACACCTATATATATATATATATACATATATATATATATATATATATACACACAATATACACTTAGAATATTTAAAAATATTTAATATATTATTTTATATCAACAAATGTAGTGAAAGAAAAATATTTTTTAATATATCAATCAGCCCCTGTCTATTTCATATTAAAGGATTACCTACCTGATATATCAGGTAGCGAATCAATGATAAATTGAAAAGCGAACTATGTAATCCTTTGAGTGTGACATACTATCCACAAATACATGATATGTATGTGTGTGTGAGTATATATATATATATATATATATATATATATATATATATATATATATATATATATGTAATACATTTATTACGAAAATTGATGAAAAAAAATAATTTTGACGCAACCCCATGAGAATTTTTTCAAATCCTTTTTTCGACATCTTACTGAAAGGATTTTTTCACTAGAATAACTTTTTAGTACAATTCAGTTGTTAAACATACAACATAATTAAATGATTTATAGTTCATATTCTAAAAAGTTTATATATTTCACTAATTGATTAATTTATCAACAATAAGAAAAGGGAAGTTTTAAAAAAATTTCAATAGGCATATACATATATATATAGGGTATCTACACGTCCTGTATATACGGGACTGTCCCGTATTTAGAGAAAAATAATACCAACCAAAACTGCGAAGCAACTATGAAATTGAGTATAGAAAAGAAATGGCTGAAGTTTTTTTCCGATACAAAGCATTATTAGATTGCTTAAACTTCATTGATTTTTTATCAGAGTAAAATAAATATTACCTAACCACTTTTTTCATGTTTTATTTATTTAGCACTTAAACGTATCAATGCCTGGCAATTACGATAACCATATATATATACAAACATGCGTATTTCCAATAATAATATAAATAATTACATGGAATAAGAAGAGATTTCGTACACGAACGGCTTATACATTCGACTCTGTTGTTCAAATAGACTGCAGTGCGCTTAAGAATTGACCTTAACGTTACAGCGAAGACAGCGTTGTGTAAAATGGACTTAATACAATCCTCCATGCATATTTATCTTTGCAAATTCGGTCGGCGCTAGTTTGGAAATCTTATTACCGGCGTTGCGGCCCTAGTGTCCACAGTGTCACCACGTCGCCTCACACCATTTTCCATTTATAACTACTAGCAAGTGGAAATTGCATTACCCAACAACAGCGTGTTCGAACCAACAATATGAGCTTAATATGCAAAAATAGACTCGGATGTTTAATCATATGAGATTTAAAACAGATTTTTAATTTTTTGTGTAAGATGTATATATATATATATATATATATATATATATATATATATATATATATATATATATATAGAAAAGTTTGGTAATTCAATAAAAATCTAAACTAATTTATAAAATATGCATTCGTGTTATTTTCAAATTTATAAAAGAGTGATATAATTCATTTTTTTAAAAATAATAATAAACATTTTGAAAGTTTCAATTATTTTAGATTTAATAACTGTTAATGGATTTTATGTTATAAATAAATATTTTTTTAATCTATTATAACATATTGATTTTAAATACACACACACACACAAATATATATATATATATATATATATATATATATATATATATATATATATATATATATATATATATATATATATATATATATATATATATATATATATATATATATATATATATATATATATATATATACATATTCCTTATATATATGGGATATATATATATATATATATATATATATATATATATATATATATATATATATATATATATATATATATATATATATATATATATATATATATATATATATATATATATATATATATGATAGTCTTGAGAAAGAAAATTAAAAAATCTAAAGAAATATAATATAAAACATACGTTAATGTTATTTTCAAATTATTTTAATTTTATTCAATTTTTGTTTAAATTATAACAACCATTTTGAAAGTTGCAATTAATTTAAATTAAATAAATGTTAATAAATTATAAAGATATAAATAAATGTGTATTTTTGTTCTATTATAAAATATTAATTATAAACAAATGTACACACACACACACACTCACATACACAGATATATATATATATATATATATATATATATATATATATATATTTATATTTATATATACCTTGGAAATGCAAATTAGAAAAATCAGAATGAAATCTAAAGAAATATAGTATAAAATATACATTTATATTTTTTAAAAATTTTTTAAAAGATTAATATAATTCAATTTTTGTGTAATTTATAATAAATATTTTGAAAGTTGCAATTAATTAAGATTTAATAACTGTTAATGAATATTAAATCATAAATGAATATGTATTTTTGATTTATTGTAAAATTTTAATTACAAAAACACACACACACACACACACATATATATATATATATATATATATATATATATATATATATATGTATATTCTAAAACCATAAAACTATATTATAAAAATATATACTCTATGAAATTATCTAAATAGAAAACAAATTCTATTTTATAGTACATTATTATTATTGAAGTTGAACAAATTCTGTTAAATTATTTTTAACAAAAAAATTAATTATTTTGAATATTTACCTTTTTTGCAAAATTAACTTATAAATTAATAAATAATATTTTTAAATATTTCAATAATGACTCAAATTTATTAATTTTTTACTTAAAATTCATATAAATACACATATCACCACCACCATCATCATCTGTCTACTGAATAACACTTCAATGTACATTAGAAATAAGAAAAGAAGTAAATTACCTAAAATTATACTTTGATACTTTTCCTGAAATTTATTTTCACAAACAATTTACTACTTTAAAAAGTATAAAAAAAAATTTCTTAAAAAACTTTATAGTTTAATCTTTAATTTGTAAATTAATGATTGTTCATGCAAATTTTTGTAAATTTTTCCTGACAAAACACATCAAATAAAAAAATTATCCAATAACTTTCACAAAAACTATCCACTCTTACAAATATGAAACTCATACAAGTAGGTAACTTATATGTAAGTCATAATATATGTATCACGCATACACAACTATAAAGTCATCCAAATGTGACGCCTAGATGTGTTTTATTAAAAAGAAACATGTGTCTAGAGGGTGGTGTATAAGGAAACATGTGTATAGTTTTTTGTTTTCTTTTTAATAAAACACAAATCTAAGCTTCGCATTTAGATGACCCTATATATTTAGAACAATAAAGTTTATTTCGATTTGTATAACTTTATAGTATTTAAGATATCAGTTTATAAAATTGTATTATTTAATTTGAGTCACTTAATTGAATATCTGATTACTCATTTGTGATTTTATTTCTATAGTAATTTTATATTACATTAAATACAAAAATGTATACAATTTTGAATATAGTAATAAATATTATTGTAATATTTAATTATTATAAAGAATATAAATAATATAAAAAATACACATATAAATAGCTCAGTTCATATACATTAAATAAATAAATATCTACGTCATAAGTCTATGTATGTATATATATATATATATATATATATATATATATATATATATATATATATACGAGTATATATATATATATATATATATATATATATATATGTAAGTATGTGTGTATACAAGGAGCCTATCGGACCGCGGACAGTTTGTGTTTAAGTTAGTGCAAAGGGCGAGCGTTGCGCGGGCATATCCCTTAATTAAACAGCAATGTTTGAACAAGCAGATTAAATGTGACACTGAATTGTAATAGTGCTTATTGTTCGACCGCAAGGCGAGACGACGTTACTTACTGGAGGCTCAGTGTACCGTTGTGTGTATCATGGCCAGATCTTAAGACAATGTCCGAGAAAATTGTACGACATGCTTTTAAGTAACACTATTTAATATACACCTGATCATTAATGATTTTCAGAAAGAGAACGAATTCATGAAGGTAAAATATCCAAGTTTTCTTAAAAAAAAATTTTATAAGAATTAAAATTATTGATTTTTGTATATAAATATAAAACATAGGAAACGATTATTTTTACAACACGTTTTCTATCGAGAATTAAAAAATGTTTGACTAAAAATATACATATTTATTGACACATGGTGATTCTCTCTATTGGTGTTTTTTCAAATACAATATATTGCATAAGTCTATCTATGTGTATGTGTATATTTGTATTGTCATATACTTCAATGACATATTACGATATAAAAACATTATCAAAAGTCAAAAGAAGAATAACGTACGTCCGTATTTTTAAATAAAGTACTGTCGATTATACCCTTATTTTTCTATACACTAAGCCTTACTGAAAAAAATCGCCATTGTCATTTGTCGAGCGGTAAGTTAGGACTTAAATAGATAAAAAATTGGTTTTTAAAATATCGGTCACGATATATATTGATACAGCATGTACGTTTTTTTTTCTCATTGTAAATAAAGCATTATGAGTTTTTAGAGAATTACAATTGTAATCTGTTTTATTGGTTTTAAAATAACCACAGCATGTTTTTTTTTATTCTTTTATACGATTTATTATATAAACGAATTAAAAATATGATTGTATAGAATTAAAGAATTAAATCTCAGAATTATATATATATATATATATATATATAATTAAACTAAATAAAAATTTAAATTAATAATTTCTATCATTAGATTATTAAATAAAATTAGTTTCAGTTAATGTTTTTTTTTTTTTTTTTGTAAATTATTAGGTCATCCAAATGTGACACCTAAATTTGTGTTTTATTAAAAAGAAACATATGTATAGAGTGGTGTATAGGGAAACATGTGTATAGTTTATTTTGATTCTTTTTAATAAAACACAAATCTAGGCGTTACATTTGGATGACAGTATATTTTTTAGAACTTTTGATTATAAATTTTATTATTGAAAACATTTATGAGATATTTAATCTAAAACGATTTTAACCGAAACATATATTTTTCTTTTTATAATAAAAATAATATCATATGAAATTAAATTGGGGAGTTACAAAAAAATAATTGTAAAAAATTCAATAATTTACACAGGTACTCGTGCTTGGAATGGTTGTCAATACAAATTTTTGATAAACCTTCTTCAATTAGATTAAGAGAGATAAAATGTATTAATGTAAAGATTTGTTCCAAAATTAGAAAACCTTTCTATTAGACTTACTCTCAAAACAGACTTATTATCAAATTAATACAAATAATAATAATCAATATAAAAATATGACTTGTGAATATTTTTGAATTAATTAACTTTAAAATAAGAATAACTTGTAATTATTTTAAATTCATTAACTTTAAATATTAAAAATTTTGTTTAAATAAATTAATATAGTCAAAATTCTCACAAGTTATTCCCCACAAATATCAAACCCCACACTTTATATAAAATATTAATTGACAATAAATAATAAATTTTCTTTCTATTTTATATTATAATTAGTAAATAAATTATTTATAGAGTTATTATAGTCTCTATATTGTTCTTTGTATTGAAACTTAAACTATAATTAAAATAAAATAAACATATGTTGTTCACTTTTTCTTATATGATAAATTTAAGTTGTTACAAGAACTTTACTTATATGATTGTAGTGTAAAATAGATGATAATATAATATGTGGTAGTATTTTAAATTTTATAAATTTGAATATTTATAATATTTCAATTTTTCTAAACTACAATAACATACAGAATCATTAAAACTAATCAAAGATAATTTTATTAATAAACACAATTAAATAAAATTTTTATACTATCCTTTTTTTAACTCATATTTCTAATTCTTTAAGAAATGATATCTTACATTCTTTTATGTATTTTTATTAAATTATTTATCGTATATGAAAAATAAACTTTTTTAGAACATTATTCAATTCCAAATAATATCAATGTATACATATGATATTTCCACTCATCCTTTTCATTTTCTATGTTTCAATATAAGAGTTGTTCTAATACGTTCCTTATTTTCACGAATACCTGCTATGGATTCTGTATTTTTTCTCTACGCGTGCGTCATATAAACCTTAACGGGGTGAACTGACCATCGGAGAATGGTCATCAAGTTTGACCGCTCCCTTTATCCCACCCTTAGTTTATACTCATATCTAAAATGGAGTCGTAAAAGAAAGATAGATGCATAGAAGATAAATTCTTAACTTTTTATTACAGTCAAATAAAATTTATACTGGTTTTATTGAATTGTTTAATATATTTTATGATATAATTTCGCATGTGTTAACTAATTGATAATTATTATCATAATAAAGAAGTTAATCAACTATAATACTTTTTTGCTAGACTATTTTTGCAATGAGGAGTACTTTTTATATTGAAGAAATTAAATAAATACAAAAAATTGAAATATAATTATTTTTCTCATTTTTTAATCTCTTATCTATTTTCAAAATTTTAATTTACAAAAATTAAATTTAAATTCTCACTACCATAAACCTTACAAAATTTTAATTAAAATATTATTTTATTTTTGAAATATTAATTTTATAGAACATAAAATAAATATAATAAACAATAATGAATGATCAATAAAAATAATGATTAAATAGCTCAATTAAAAATGATAATATTTGGAATCGATTTTTTTTTATTGAAAATGTTGAATTTATTTCATTTTTTAATAAATGTTAATCAAAGCTAATGTAGTAAAAAAAATCTTTTAGAAAATTTAAATTGAAAATGTTATTCTAAATTCATTGATTAATAAATTATTATTACAACTGAAGACTAAAAAAATTTTGATTTTTTTTTAAATAATGCAAAGGCTGTTTTTGTTCTTAACTTCCTTTATATATATATATATATATATATATATATATATATATATATATATATGTGCGTGTGTGTGTGTGTTTTCGAGTCCCCCAAATTGGATGATAAGCGTAGGATTGCCAATTTCATCATAAAAATCATAATTGTAGTGAAACTGACAAGAAAATCCCTACTGAAGTACCATTATTAGAGAAGTAAGAGTCTACAAAAGCTATAGCAGTAAGAATAGATGAATAGATATATTCATCCATTGCAATATAAATGCATTTAATATTTTAATTTATATAAAGTTTTACTTTCAGTTTTATTTGTAAATATCCATTAAATTAAATAACACTTTTTTAAAAAGTAAACTACTTTGAAAAAAGATTTCTAATTTTCACAGACAAGACATTAAGATGAAAATATTTAAAGATAAATATTGATTGTGGCGATAACCTATCTCTACACAGACAATATGTAAATACATTATTAGATAAAATACAAACTACTATTGTTTAACTTTGCAGTAAGAAAAACAGAAAAGAAGAATATACGATAACAATAGTCATCATTCAAATTGTAGGCGAGTCTATATTGACCGCATTATGTATGCAAAATATTATCTAGAATAATAAAAAGTAAACAAACTCCGCCCCTCCATGTGACGTTTATGTAAATAACGTTAAATATGCAAAACTTCTGCGCAAAGTAAACACGAGACACTGGCTGGAGTTGAACCGTGCATCTAGCTGTCAATATGCTTCATATGAGACGATACGTTTTTTATTTCTTTTAAGGAAAAACAACGACGCTTAATGTACGCTATTTAATACATTATAATATAGTCGCTACGAAGATTTAGAGTTCACTGTTTGTGGAGAGTTTAGATATTGTACGCATATTTTTGTATGGAAATTGTTATACACACACATGAAATATATACGTACATATTTCTCTCTCTCTCTCTCTCTCTCTCTCTCTATATATATATATATATATATATATATATATATATATATATGTATATAATTAAACTGATAAGGAATTTATAACAACAACAACAAAATTTATTTATTTAAAATATTGTCATTTTTATTAAATTTATCAAGTTTTATATTTAAACAAAATTAAAAATTAATTAATATACCATTAAAACAAATCCAATTATTTCAAAACACAAATAATTTCAAAGCTAATGATTCTTTTTTATACAGAAATACTTATAATAATAAAAATACAGAAACAGAAGAGTGAATTATTTTAAAATGTTCTGTTAACTTTAAGCTCTACTTTCAATGTGGATATTTCAATATTGTCTTGTAAAGGAATTTACATATACATATATATATATATATATATATATATATATATATATATGCATATGTGTGTGTCTATAACACCAATATGCAATGCTGACAAAAAGAAGATATTCATAACGATATCCATATAGAAAAAAATACTGCCCCAGCACTAACTGCTGAATCGAAGTTTTTTGCACACAGCAGTGACTCTGGATGGATTCTCGCGCGGACTGTTTTTCCACGCTGTCCTGAGTCAGCATATGTTACCCCTTAAACTAGAGCTGCTGCTGCTATTCTGCTACTTACACTATTTGATACATTGGCGTGACATTATTACGAACAATGGAGTAAAACGATTGATTAATTGAATATATTAAATGGAATTAAATGCGAAATATTATTAACTAAGTTTTTTCTTATAAAATCTTGTTGTGTTAGGAAATTATTTATTTGTGTTGAAAACTAATATTAAAATTATTAGATCTATTTTAAAAAAAATATTAAAATTCAATCTACATTTTTGTACTGTAGAAAATTGACTACAGCAAATAAGTCTATTAAAAAGAACACAAGAATTTATGACATTAATTGGTAAAATTAGGGTGAGTAATTTATTTGAGTTACATATTAAATTTCAATGTTTATTTTTATTGTTGAAAAATGGAAGAAGTTTTATTTGCAAATAAAATCAAGACATTATGAATTTTATGCCTGTTGGTACAGGCAATAAATATTTACAAAAATATAGAATATTTTGTATAATAAAACTCGACCATGAAATTAAAAAATAAAATGAAATATTAGTAAAATTGAACTAAAAAAAATTGAAAAATAAAATAATAGAAAAATCTCTTGTAATAATACAATTTCTAACTAGCAAATAAATAATCATACTTGAATATATAAATTATTTTCTTAATAAAAATGTACAATTTTTATTTATTTTCAAAAAGAAAAATCTCGAGAAAACTAATTCTAAAAGTTTTAAAAAAGTAAAAAAAAACAACAATATGTATTTTTAAAACAAGAAATTTGCTAAAAATTCTATTAATTTAACGAGTAAAATTATATATTTTGATAAATATTTTAATTATTTATTTACAAGCACAGAATTGACGTTATATAAATTCTTATTTAAACAGACCTGAATGTATAAATCATCAAAGATACAATATTTTGTTATTGCTTAAACTAATTAATAATTCCAATCGTATCATCTTTATTATAAACATCAGTTTTTTAAAAGTTGAAATATTAACCGATATATGAAATTTGGAAAACAAATTATAAGAAATATTCTCGGAATATTAACATTCATGACGCCACTGTCGTCGACGACTAAAGAGAAAAAGGACAGGAGAAATCGAACGCGCAGAGAGACAGCACACGACACAGTGCGAAAAATCGACAACGGATGATGATGAACGCTGGAGAGGAAAAAATAAACCTCACATGACGGTCGATTCATTTGTGAGTTTTGTAAACAGACCACCCTTTCTCGACCTCTACGTTCTCACGTAAAAGGGTGTCTATATTTTTTTGCATCTACCTTGATGAATAATACGCCGATTTCATTCAGGTAGCAGCCAGGAAAAATTATACACATACATATGTATATATACATATATATATATGAGTATGTATGTATGTGTACGTATTTGTAAACGGGGCAGATAGCTATTAATCTTGTATTATGTAAGCGGACTATGGACCGATCGTAACGCTAGAGTGGATTTAATGTATTTGCCAGATATCGATGAGATGTGTGTTCGATGCCTTTTTTTGTCAGACATCTACAGTTATTTCGTATTGAGCACGTACTAGTGGTTCCTTTACATTTTTTTTTTGCATTGTGTATTTTTTTCGAAGGTAAATTTATGAGTGAAGGGTTACATTCGAGTCACATTTATACGATCGAAATAAGATCGATGTGATTCAATAAAGTTTACACTACATGAAATAAAATCCGTTAAATGGATCAATAAAATTAAAAGTCGTATTTTTTATACAAACACCGAACATAATGTATATAAAACGGATTTTAATATAATTTTTTTCGAAAGGAATTACATGAATAGATTTTTTTCAATCATTAACGAATGATGAAAAACATTTATTATTTTCATTTTCAGTTAGAATTTTATAAAATGCTAATACATTAAAAAATTAAAATATATTTAGTACTATTTTTATAAATATTTTTTATATTATTAATATGCTAATAAAATTAACGTTGTATCAATTATAAAATATAATAAAAATATGATACACTAGAATAGAAAAAAAATAATACTTTTCATATAAAAAAAAATGTTAACCTTCTATATATTTTATATATAAGGTTTATAAATGAACTTTATAAACGAACCTCGTATACTTGATAAAATTTTAAAATTCCCTTATCAAATTGTAGTTACAAATATTTTTGATATTAAATAAAAAATATATAATTACCCATAAACATTTAAAAAATGAAAAAGTTATCAAATCTAAATATGAAATTATAATAAAATATTTTTTTTGTTTTTTTTATTGATAACAAGGATATATTTAAATATTTCTAATTTCAATTAATGAAGTTAAATTTCAATTGAGTTACGAAAGTTTAATGTTTCGTTGAAAATCATCAACTTCATATCGAACAACCTAATGTGAGAATTAATAATTCAAGTTTTATTACAGCCAATCGAACTAAATGACTATAATGTTATATTTCTGTTATATATCATGAGTTCCAAATTGATCTCTCTCTCTCTCTCTCAATATATATATATATATATATATATATATATATATATATATATATATATATATATATATATATATATATATAATATTATATACACGTAATCAAATTTCTCAAAAATCACAAAAAATAATTTTACCAAATATTCTTTAGTCACTATGATTAAGTATTTCTACTTATTAATATAAATGAATCAAAACTGTAACTACAAAATAATTTTAATAATTTTATTTTAAATTTTAAATCAACAAAATAAATATTTAATAATTAAAATATATACTTGATATTTTTTAAAAAAAATTAATATCCTGTAAATAAAATATTCATAAAATACTCTACTGAAATATTTAAATATACACATATATTATCAATCAAAATTTGTGTTAAATTTATGTTTTATTATAATAAAAATTATCTAATAAAAAAACAAATTAAATATTAACTAATAACTATAAAAAAATGTATATTTATTCAATAATATTTTTGTACCCATAAAATTTGAAATAAATTTGCAAAAATAAAATTCTTTAATTTAGTTAAAAAACTAAACTGTTAAAAAATATACAAATATTTTTCTTTAATACAAAAACATTTCCCATGATAATATTTTTAATTTGATATAAAATTAATGTTAAATATTTTGAACGTTTGTAATTTTTTTTTATAATTATTTGGATTTTGACTTAGATTTTTTTTCTTATTTGGAATTAAATATATTTATTTATTATTGCAATATTGTAATATAAAAAAAATATTAATATAAATTTCAATATTTTTTCAAGTACATTCAAAATAACCATTATTCACAAAAAATATTTTTATAAGAAATAGAAAAGTTATATTATTTTGTTTAATTATACAGTCTTCATTATGTATATAGATAAGTAGATTTTTATATATATATATATATATATATATATATATATATATATATAAATTATATAATTAATCAAAATATGTATAAGAAATCAAAGTAGATAGTAAGTAATTTTTTTTAGAAAACAATTTTAACTGGCATACTTGTCCATTCATGAGAAGCCGTTATTCCAGCTTTAGATAATAAGAAATAAAGATCATTTAAGAACTATTTTTCAAAGAATTTCATAAAAAGACCTACAAGAATATATATATATATATATATATATATATATATATAAATACAAGGATATAATTAAATTCCATCAGGAACGAATATAAAAAAAATAAACCGTGCATAAAAATAACCGACAACTGTTCTAAAATGTTGTTATCGAACATATTTCACCTCATCGTACAAACACAAATCGAATACATCTTTGTACGAGATCACGACGGACTGTCGTCTTCTTCTCCTCGCACCACGCTACAGTGGTCGGGTAACTGGCTAGCACACGAAGAGACGCTGTTCGACTACCGGACGCGGACAGAGCGTGCGCGTGCCTACCTGACCGCTAGCTGGACACGCTGATCAATAATAAGAAGATGGTAAAGTAAGCAAAACTTTATGCAAGGTTGGTACGTGTATACGTAGCTGTGTATATGTTAGGGGTTGGAGGCGACATAATAACAGTGTATTTGTTCTATACTCGTCGGTTTTTACGATGGTCTGAACGACATAACTACACATATACATTATATATATATATATATATATATATATATATATATATATATATTAATGTGTGTATATAATATTAATCATTTTTTCTCTGAGAATACAAAACAAAGCAAATAAACATTGTAATTAGTAATAAATAACAACGTTATCTTCATTTAACAACTTTAAAAAATATTACATTGATAAAAAATAAAGATCAATTTATAATTATATATAAAGACATTATATATAATTATTTATCTCTGAAACATTTCTAATTATATAAGGTTTTCCAGTAAGAATGTCCGAACTTTGACAGCTGGTGGTAGCCATGTTTGAATTTTTTTTAACTCATTTTGACATTTCAACTAAGTATAATTTAGCAAATTACTATGAAACGTTTAACACTTCAACAACGATTAGAAATTGTAAAAAAATCAATAGACTTATTGAAACAAAAGTTTAATAAGTCCATTATTTCACGAAATGGACCCACTAATTGGCCACCAAGATCATATGATCTAACTCCATTGGATTATTTTCTATGGGGTTATGTGAAATCATGGATGTATGTTGATAAACCACAAACAATAGAAGCATTAAAAATAAATATTGAACGTGTAATTCATGGAACTGGACCACACTTATGTGAAAGAATTACTAAAAATTGGACTAAATGAATGTACTATGTCAAGCGCAATCGTGGTGGCCATCAATGAAATTATATTCTATCATTAGTTTTTTTTTAGTAATTTTTGCATTTAGTGGCCAATACACACAAAAACACACATTAAACTTTAATGAAACAATAAATTGTAAGCAAATTAATCACTCGCCCAAATTCCAAAATAAAAAATGCAAAATAACAAAATATAAAAGAGCAATAATTTAAGATATGTTGAATAAAGATAAATAAAAATAAACACTTTTGCATTTGAAAAGCAATCAATAATAGTCTGAAATTATGAATGCAGCGATTTGACAATAGTGGAATATCCATTAAAATCGCATCTTAATGAATAAAATTGCTAACAGATGATTAAACATTATTAAATACTTTTATAAAATCTGGTGTTAAGGAAAATTCATTTGTATGTAAGTGAATTTGATAAAATAAAAAAAATAGCAATGACTTATTTAATATTATTATTTATTTAAATTCCAGAGAAAAAAATATATAGAAAGTTAGTAGTTTGAGATATGTTGAATAAAGATTATTAAAAATAAATGTTTTTTATATTTAAGTAACAATCAAGAACATACTAAAATGTTGAATGCAAAGATTTGACAATGATGGAATATTTATTAGCATGTCTTCTCAATAAAGAAAATTAACTATAGATGATTATTAAACACTTTTAAAAAATCTTGTAGTGTTAAAAAAACTTATTCATTTGCATTGAAGTGAATTTGATAAAATACCAAAAAATATCATTGAAGTATTTAATATAATTTATGTTTATGTAATACAGCTGAATTTTAAATTATAAAAAATAAAATAAAAATATAGAATATTGTCAAGGATGGAAATATTTTCTTAAGTTAATTAAAATAATAATAAATATAATTAAATAAGACATTAATGTTTTAAATTAATTAATTAAGATAAATTAATAATAATAATTATTATTTTTAATTAAATTAATTTATTGGAAAGTTAGTCAAATTGACAAATATTTTAAAATAATTTTCATTTCCTAGACATTTTTCAATTATTGAAGGGTTTTTATTTTTTACATTTTTTTTCATTAAATAATATAATTATTATTTATTAATTTTTCCATAAAAATAAATATATTTATCTATATATATATATATATATATATATATATATATATATATATATATATATATATATATGTAAATGTGTGTGTATTAAGTATATGTAGAGAATGAAACTAAACAAAAAGCAGAATTTGCGTCGTATTTCGTAATAAATTACGAGCCGATAGATACGGTGTCCCGTAGTTTTACGAGAGCAGGAGGTCATTGGTCGTTAACGAGATTTCGTTAAACGTTACGAAAGGCAAGGTAACCTTTACAAAATTGTTCTTTTTCTTTAATATCCATTAACTCCTGTAGAAAATCGATAACAATGACAAGTATCAAATTACCAATTTAATACACAGACGTTGTTTCTCTATAGTTTATTTATCAAAAATTTCTTGTAATTTTTTTTATGTTTAAAGAAAGATTAATTAAAAATTAAATTGAAATTATGATTTTAGAAATAATTTTCAATTATTAAATATGAAACGAGTGTAAATAATTACAAATGAAATTGCGAAAAGAATTAAGTGCGTTTTGTAAATAGTGTATGAAGAATAGAGGGTGAGTGTAGACCAATGGATAACGAAAACGAGGGTCCGACTAGTAATTAGTCATAAGAGGCGTCGTCCGTCGTCACAATCGGCCATTTACTTAGGGTAGCCACGTACAGGAAGGAAAAAAATATACGCATATATAAAAAAGAACACCCCCGTCCACCATAGCCGTAAAACAGCCTTTTATCTATTCAGTCTGTGTCTACTACTGCTGTCCGACACATAGATTTTTTCCAACATCGATTGACATAGAGAAATGATATGGGTACAATGGAACCTCTGATGCCTTTTGTCGAAGACTGTGTCGAACGAATGTAACATTCGATACGTGTGCAACAAGAATATCTATATAATGTGTACACGTTTAAATATTGATATTATCCCACTTTTATAACGTTTCAGTTATCGTTCGATCGTGTTCCTGCGATTGGGGCCATTCCACTGTATAACGGGAAACCAATGCAAATACTCTAATGGCTAGTTCGGCGAATGAATGTAATTTATAGAGGTCGCTTTCCTCTTTTCGATATGTCGTACAGCGTCGGACTAGATAAATCGGGATAATACCTCGCGACGCAATACAAATCAGGGGATGGAATGGAGTTGCGATATGGGGTGGAAACTGAACTGTGGGTCAATTAACAATATGACGAATTTTCTCGACAAGAAAATCAAACGAAACGTTAAAATTTATAATTCTTATATATATTATTGTTCTTGAATGACTTTTTGATAAATAAAAAATTACAACTTGCAAAAAATGTAAATTCAATAATTTATATTCTTTATATTTTTATTAATAACTCATAAAAATGGACTAAAAGTAATACTTCTTTTAATAAATCAATACTAATATTTACATTTATATATATATATATATATATATATATATATATATATATATATATATATATCATTATCATTAACCTTCTTTTATCCACTACTGGATGAAGACCTTTCTTCAACTATCCATTTTTCACTTTCTCTTTCAGATGGATAAATGATATAGAAATTAAATAAAAAAATTAACTTTGTGAAATAAAAAAAGTTTTAATTAAAATAATAGTAAAAAATAAAAAAAATATTTTGCCATCTTTATTAATGATAAAGATGACCAAAACATTGAAAAAATTAATGTAATTAATTCTAATTTTTCGTAAATTATACCTACTAAAATAATTTCATTGTAGTAAATATAAAACTGAATGAATATATATATATATATATATATATATATATATATATATATATATATATAGAGAGAGAGAGAGAGAGAGAGAGAAAGGCCAAAAAACACTGAAAATGGTAACATTTGGTCCCAGTTTACATCCTTCAGTTTCATTTAGATCACCATGTGTGTATGTATGTATGAGTGTATGTATGTATGAGTGTATGTATGTATGAGTGTATGTATGTATGTATGTATGTATGTGTGTATATATGTATGTATGTATATATATGTAGAAGGTTTTTTTAAAGGTGATAGAACTTTAAATTGAATCTCTATAGAAAGTTCCATCAAACCTAAAAAACATCTATATATATATATATATATATATATATATATATATATATATATATATATATATATATATATATATTATCATTAAAATACTTTTATGAAAATGTGGCAAATTTTTTTACTTCTTTTTACATAAATTATTGAGAAAATTTAGCACTAGTCTATAAATTTATTTGAATACTACTCTGATATCAAGATAAAAATTATAGGTCTGACAAAAATAATATCGCATTCAATATAAAATAAAAGTCAAATTTTTATATCATACGTAATGTTTTATGTACTTTAACGTTACACATAGTTATATATATATATATATATATATATGTGTGTGTGTGTGTGTGTGTATGTATCTATATATAATGTTTGTAGAATATCATTTTCTCTCGTGACATAAAAAAAATCACGCGCGAGTATAAATACAGTTTTCGCTTTAAAAAACGTCACATTGGCGAAAATCAAAATAATACACTATAAAATGTAGGGTAAGTCTGAACGCCATAAAGAGCAATATTTCCATATTCTGTTTGACCGTCGCCGGATATCCGGAAATAATTTTACAAATTTTTTCAATGAATTGACTATATATTATATATGTGGGTATTTTTTCGTTTGATTTCTTTACGATAATAAATTCATCAAGACACGACATTCTTTTATATAAAAATATTATCACAAATCTTGTATCACACATTTTTATAAATTCGTATTTAATTTAAAACTAAAAATATTAGTTATTTATAACTCCATCAAATTTTATACATATCCAATTTAAAGTTTGTAGATAATTTTACAATATATACTAGTTACAAATAATACAAATAGTATATATAAAAATTATTGACAGAACCCTATTAGTGAAAAAATAATTAACTATTTTCTCAAACATATAATTTTTAATGTCAACTACTAAATTAAACTATTAATCAATAAAGTTTATGATTATTTTAACACAAAAATTATTATAATTTAAGTAAAAGAAAAAATAATCTTTGTATAAGAGATTATATAAATATATTTATAAAAATAGTCAGTGAAGAAGATTAAAAGAATGATGATAATAAATTACTACAATACCATGAATTACATAAAAATAAAAATAGAAATAAGTTGAAAGCTTAATAAGAAATGATTATTCATTTTATAAAATCAAAATTTAAAAAAGAAGAGAATAAGTTATTATTAAAAAATAACTGAATGAGTAAATAAAATTCAATTGATTTATAATGAAATCTTAAATTAAATAATGCGTTTTTATTCATTTTATAAAAAAACAGATACAATATGAACATTAAAATTTATAAAAATATTTTTAAAGAAATATTAAACAAAATATTTAAATAACGTTTATATATATATATATATATATATATATATATATATATATATATATATATATATATATATAATTTAAAAATGTAAAATGCTATTAATTATATATAAATTCCATTTACCTGCATAGAATAAATTTCTCTAAATCTACTGCTTTTCTTTTCCTTCTGAAATAATAAAAAAGAATAATAGATAATTTAGGAATGTAAAACATTTTTAAAAATATATATCACAAAATTTTAGAAAAATATAATTTGATTATTAATTAAACTAAAACTATATTTAAAAAAATATTAAATTCTTTTTAATTTTATTTTCTATAGAAACTCAATATAAGTCAATAACAAATTAAATTAATAACTAAATATAAAATTGCATTTTAAAAAATGATAAATTATTTATTACTTTTCAATTTTTCAAAAAAATCAAACAAATGAAACAATCAATATTTTTCAAAAAAAACAAGATGAAATTTGAAATTGTTCATGAAATAACATTTCTAAAAAAATGTTAAATCAAAAATATAAATATATATTTTGAAGTAAGTGAATTTGTAGTGTTAATACTTTTTATTTCATTTAATTGAGAATTAGAAAAAAAAATTATTATACAAGACAACACAATAAATAATTAAATGCTAAAGAAAAACATGTTAATATGTTTAATTATTTTTAAATAAAAATCGAAGAAAAAATTAATATATTTTAGAAAATTTATTTGAAACATTAAAATTATTTATTTATGTTTCAAAAAAAATTACTTACATTAATTTATTTTTCTAACAAAAAAATAATTATTCATAATATTTAAATAAAAAACATGTATGTTCTAAAAAATTAATCATAAGAAATCAATTCTTATAATAATATTCCTGAGTTAATCTATAAAAAAATGTTATATTTAATTTAGAAAATGTAAATGTTAAAATATTTAAAAAAGTTAATATTAAATTTGTATATATTGAATAAATAAAAAAAAGATAACAATAAAATTAATAGTAATAAGTAATGAAATGAAAATAAAAAACTACAGAAAATTTTAAGGAATTCATTTAATTTAATTATTTTTTTAGAATTTTTCTTCAAATAAAAGATTAAATTAATGTTGTTTAAAAAAATATTATATAATTAAATGTCGTTAGAAAACTTTTCAGTAAAATTTATTTAGATATATTACTATTCAATCTTTAAGCTTAACTAAAATTTCAATTAATAAACTTTTTAAAAAAATACACAGAAACATTTGTATTAAAAACTATTTTCTACATACCAATAAATAATTCCATTCACACACAAAACATCACATAATATAAACACTTGATTTTCCTCAAATAATCGCAAATTCTTCCACAAAAATCACACATGCATCGATGGAACATAAAATGAATTCCTTATAAATTCGTCGCATATCTTGATATTATGTTATATCTGTTGAGTATAAATCAAGACTGAACGACTAAGATATAATCAAACACTCTTTCTCAGTGGGTCAAAAAATTACCTACCTGCAGGTAAATAAAGTTCAACCCTTTACGGAACAGGAAGGAAACCCTCAGGGTTAAATTAAAAGGGTTGTATATGGATTAATACAATAACATTCAGTCGATCCATATTAATAAAAAGGTTAAAATTTACCTGCAGGATATTTTCCAATTTAAAGAATATAGTTTTGTAGCTGAATGTATTTACATATACTTCAATACTTTGTATGGGCATTTGAATAAGTTAGGTACTAAAACTGATTTCGGATGGATATTTGAATACGTTTTTTTTTTATTATTATTATTGTATGGAATTATACGATGGATGCAAAATTATTACGAGTTCTCGACGACAAAGATAAATGTATGTATGGCAATTTTTTAACTAACGTTATAATAATTTTGAACCTTTAAAAGGTAGATAAAGGAAAACATTGTTGACAAAGAATAACTAAATTGAATTATAGGTTTTTTACCTGATCATTTTTTTTATTTTTATATATTATTCAAAAAACTGGTTTATCAAAAATGTTTCTTTAAAGAAATTAATACCACATTTGAAATTGTAACACATATTTTTATTTACCTGAAATTTTCTTTATGAACTAACATTTATAATAATTATTGCTGTAGTTAATTATAAAGTATATTATTTTGTAAAAAAATATTTGTTTATAAATATTTTTTTATCAGTTAATTGCTGGGCAAGAAACTCATCGAATGTTATTCAGTATTTTTTAATATTTTCCCAAAATTCATCCACTGTTTCGTGCTGTAACTAATTTCATTCAATCCTCATATCTACTATATTTTATAATGTCACCTATCTTTGATAAAATCTCTTTTTAATCTCTTAGTTTCTATTCCATAATGAATTTTATTTATTTAATATTTTCTTTCCTTATGTGCCTACCAATTTTATTTATTCTATTTTTATAAGACACTTGACTCTCCTCGTATCCACTTACAAGTTTTTATATCAAGTTTTGAAATTTCCAAAACTATTCCTTCTATACTTCACTGAGTTAACAAAAATTTTTGATTCATTTTTGAATTCAGTATCCATGTTTCAGCCTCATAAATACCAATAAGTATTATAAATTGGTTACATGCTTTCTTTTTCAATCTCAATGATATTTTAGTTTTTATTATATTATTCATTCTTTTAAGCGATACTCGTGTTTCCCTAATTTTCGATCTAATCTCTGGTCATATGACTTTCAAGACAAACTACCAAATTTTTTTTACAAAAATTTAATCATTCACAACTAAGAGTATTTTTTAATTTTTACCATTTAGAGTGAAATAAACAAATCAAAACGTATTTAAAATTAAATTAACCGTATAATAAAGACATATACTCAACAAAATACAACAATATCTTCTAAATAATAAATCACAAATATACTCGAATGAATAGAAAACGAATGAATTCATATGTAAGATCTGATAGGATTGACAGTGAGGTGTTGAAGAGTCATCAAGAATTGTGTCATACTTGACTCAATTTTCACGTGGTGACACGTTGCTTGATACGAAATGAATTGATATTGATCGTCGTACATGATAAATGTTTAATCTAAATCAAATCTCGAGTGCTCTCTATTTTATTTGATTTGGTGAGGTACCTTTTTATTATGAAAATCTATTTTTCTATTTACTTGTTAAGCATTAATATTATCTTTTGTTCGCAAATGATTCATTGCAAATATAAAATTTGAAACTTTTTAAATGCATTTTTTGTTACTGAAAAATGGTATTCAAATTTTATTCTGTTCTAATAACAATTTAAATTATTTTTACGATTTATTTCTTTTTCTCGCTATAAAATGTTGAGTGAAAAAAATATTTATCACATTTTTAAATATGTATCTATGAGAAAATGCAGATATAGATTTTTATACAAAATGAAAAAATAACCATTGTTTGGATAAACTTTTTTTTTAATTTATAACATTTTTAAAATTTTATTATTTGTGATAAATTAATTATTAAAATTTTATATTTTATAATTAATTCACTTACATACATACATATAAATGTAAATTAAAACAAATAAAATATTAAGAAATTTTATTGTAATAAATTATACTAGAAAATAAAATTTATTTTCCAAAACGAATATTTAAATAAAACCTATATGTTTCAATACATTTTGTGTCTAAACGGTGGGTGTTAAAAGAAAGAATGTGTAGGGCGATATTATGGCCGTACGTCGCACCGTCGTGTTCAATTTTAAATTTATAGCGTTCGGACTTCACCTCTCGCCTCCGCCCTGGAAACTGTCGCTTTGCCAGAATGACATCCAAAAGGGATGTAATAGGGTATACAAGGGGGATGAAGTATGCCCGTTTCATGGCTGACACGTGATAGTCAGTCCAAGGGTGGACGGCGGACAAGTTTCATACTGGACGAGGGTTCAAAATCTTACGCGGACCTTCCTACCTATATTACGAACCTTTCCGCAACAGCAGATTGGTTCACTAAGGTGAAATATAGTTGCAGTCAAAAATAATATCTCGTGTATTTCGAGAGTGTTGGAGCTCGGTTGGTAATATTCAGTTTGTATTTAATATCATACAAGAGTAAATGTTTGTTATTTAAAGCTACTTTGTTTAATATAATTGAATTTATTATACTATCAAAAATTGTATATTTATATAATTTTTGAATTTGTAAAATATATTTTGTGCTTGGAAAATATTAAAAAGATCTGATTTACATTTGGTTTAAAATAAATGAAAAATAATTCATTTAAAAATTAATAATCAAAAAATTTAAGTAAACAATATGATTTTTTAAAGCTTATTTTATATAGAATCATCCAAATGTGACGCGTATTTATTTAAAAGAAACATATGTATAGGGTGGTGTATAAGAAAACATGTGTATAGATTCTTTTGAATAAAACACAAATCTAGACGTCACATTTGGATGATCTTATAGAATTTTCAATTCAAAATATTCTACATAATCCACACTTTTATTTGATTTCAATTTTTAAAAAACATTAAAATATTTTGACAAAAATGTTTTATTAAAACTAGAAATTAACGTAAAGGAGATAGCTGATGGAAAAACTTCTATGAAAATTGTAATATCCGTAATATAACTTATTAACTGGTATTAAATTTCTGTACTGAATATAATTCATAACATTTTTTTTTTAAAAAAAGGAAATATTAAAATAATAGAAATAATACAGAATGACCTAAATGAGATTTAAGATTTAAACATACAACTACATATTACATTATTCAATCTCATTTGAGTCACCCTATATTACGTCAATTAATATCCATATAGCAAAAATGAAAAGTTTGAATGAAAATAGGTTGATCATATAACAAGAAGAGAAGATCACCGATTGACAACGAAAATTATTGACTGAGATCTTAGATATTGTATGTTAGAAAACTCAAGAAGAGATCCAAAAATAGATAGAACTGAGATATAAAAAAAATATCAGAATGGATTGAAAGAAAAAATAATTGGTTTAGTCGAATTGATAAATTTTCGACCGATCAAATGCTTTTTTCTTTTCAATTATTTTCTTTCTTTGTCCTATTTTAGGATTTTTTCTTTTTTCTATTTTAGAAGAAATCTTAATCTAGCAATAGATAAAAAGAAGCTGATAATATATATATATATATATATATATATATATATATATATATACACTCACACCTAGGTCTCATTTTACACGATATTTTTTAACACATTTTATTCACATTCACATGATTTTTTCATGCATTTTAATTACTTTTACACCAAGTAGCTGTAAAGCAATAAAATCCGTTCTATTTTTCTCAAAAATATTATTTTTCAAAGTTAATATGTTTATTAAATACCATTTTTTTAGTGAATACATTTTTATATTAGGTCCTGTTATATTAAATGTCGGATTTTTATATTATTTATGATATAATAATCCAACATTTCATATAACACGACCTAATATTTGAATTTACTTTTTGGATAGTTTGCGTTAGTTTAACATATGTTTTATACTTTTTTGAAAATCAATTTTTACATGATTTTTACATGGCATCCACCGTACAAAAAGAGACCCAGATGTATATATATATATATATATATATATACGAGGGTTATTTGATAAGTATGGTAAAAAAGTAAGAAAAACTAAATTGAAAAATTTAATTAAATTAATTAATTAATTAAATCAAACAATAAATAAATGTACCATACTTATCAAAGGGCCCTCGTATGGGCGTTATATATATATATATATATATATATATATATATATATATATATATATATAATTCATTTATGGACTAAAAATTCAAAAAGAATGTCTACAATAATTAAAATATTTTATTAGTTATTACATTTTTTTTAAAAAAAATATAAAACTAACTCTACAATAATTAATATTTCTATTCATATTTTCCACTTAATATAAAAAAAATGATGTGAAAACCTTTTCGCGTAGACGTAACTATACAAAGATATGCATATTCCTGTCACGTATTGTGACTATATTTGTGGATACATACCCTCAGTAAATGGTAATTTTGGTTGAAGATTGTTGACAGCCCTACATGGCTTTGTCGTGCTGTAACTATTTCAAAATTTCGAACAGAGAGAACGTTATAGATTTTTTCATAAAGCGTATAGGTGCGACTTCGTCTAATCCAATATCATTTACATTGAAACGTATTAAGATTTACTTTAGATTGATGTCGACCAACTCATATGTCATGGGAAAAAGAGACTGATAGATGAATATTACTTAAAATAATGGATCATCTTTTTTTGCTAAATCAGTTGTTCAACGTTTCGATTTATTTTTATTATCTATCTATATATATATATATATATATATATATATATATATAATATTCATTCTATGATTTGTTAAGTTTATAATAAAAAATATTTTTATTTTTTTTAGTACTAGATTTTTTTTAAAAAAACATACTAGTTATTATTTGTCTATGTAATTTTATAAAATTAATTACCTTATCTTAATTTGAAAAAATATATTTTTTTATGATATTAAAAATATATAATAACTTAATTCACTTTCAATATATCAAATCATTATTTGTTTTTAAAATTATGTACAATTCTCTTTTTACAAAAAATCACTTATTTAATACAAACAGATTTTATAAAAATCTACCCTGTGTAAAACAGATAAAACTTATTTAATATGAGATGAATATTAATTTATTTCAATAAAATAATTTAAAAAATCCTGTTGTTTAATAACTATGAGTACTTTTTTTAAACCAGCCACCAGTACAAAAATAAAATTCCATTATTTAAAAACTATGTTTTGAAATTGTTAACTGAATTTTCGACTAATATTTGAGATAAGTTGAGAGAATTTTATATTGCAATTCTAATATATATATTTATATCGTTTATGTGTGTGTGTGTGTGTGTAAATGTGAATTCAAAAAATGAATGTTGAGCAATGAATTCGAGACGCCATTCAGTAGAATTACTGTTGTCAGACGAAACAGATACAAAAGATGATTCATCTGACTAGTGAGGGTGGACTGTGGATTCGAAGCTCTATATCGCGTGGGTAATATCGGCCACGGGATTAGGTCTAGCCAATCTGTCGCGAAGCAGCAACAGCAACATCAGCCAGGTCCTTCACGAGATAACTTTTATATACTTTTCGAATATAAGCCGCAGTAATGCCAGTCAGTACGTATAAAAGATGAAGACCAGAACAGCTAGGGATGTACGATGTAATAATAACTGTATTGCGAATCCAAACGTGCTGCTGAATATATTTATACCTCGAATAGTCAATGAATGAATGTATTACATATATATACATATACATGCATATATATATATATATATATATATATATATATATATATATATATAACAAAGAACTTTTATTTATTAAAAATTAATACAGATATAAATTTCAATTAAACAATCTGTAATTTCATTAACAACAAAATTTATTTTCATTTTATAATTCTTTATAAACAATATTATTTTTTTTAATTAATTTTTAATACTTAATCGATTTATATTATTTCATTCATATTTCTAATTCCATTAGACATTTATGTACATTCAAAAAATAATCTTCCAATATTATATCTATTTATAATCATTTAAATTTATTTTTTTATTATATTAATTAAAATATCTAACCACCCTCTGGCTGATACAAATAAATGAATCTCGATAATTAAAAAAAATATTAATCATGTCATTTTTTTAATTAATATTCGTTACAATTTAATCATTTGTGTCAAACATATCTCAATTCTTGTAGTAAATAAAATATAATTGAAAATTATACAGGTAAAAAATAAACATGAAAATTGAGTGTAAACCCAAAAGAGTGAATAAAAATTGTAATGAATAAAAATAACTATTAAAAAATAATGTAAAATGATATAGAAATTATTTGTTTTATGATAAATATAGACTATTTTTTTAGGCGTGATAGAACTTTAAATTGAATGCCTATCGAAAATTCTATCGAACCTAAAAACACTTTATATATACATACATACACAAGTATATATAAAGCTGTTTTTTAGATTGCATAGAATTTTTGTCAGGCATTTAATTTAAAACTTTATCACGCTTAAAAAACACCTTTATGTATTTGAAGAAATAATTTGATATTTTCAGAGAAATAGAAATGCATTTTGAAAAAAAGATACATAAATTAGAATTTTAACAAACTTGCATATTACTAACTTAAAAAAACAGATTTGTATTTCTAGTTAAAACTAGCTTCATTCTAATAAATAATTCACAAATAAAAATATTATTCAATTTTAATTATATTTAGAGATTTATTATTTTTATTAAAATAACAAATTTCAATTTCTTTTAATATATCTTATACTTTTTGAAAAAAAGCTCAAATATAGAAAAATAATGGTTGTACGAAAATTAAACGAAACAAAAAGCCCTTTTAATACAAAAACGATATATTTCTAATTTATCAAAACTCGTCGTTCGTACCGTTCAACAAATTCGTTTAAAAATTTTCTCTACATTGACGAATATGTGTATTACAGTGCAAGTCCTGAACTGAGCTTTCTTTGAACTTGTTCTGATAAAGTGGGCGTCTCAATTTATCCTCCGACTACTGATCCGGATTTATTCTTGCGAGCAAAAATGCCATGTTTTATTTTTTCTCAAATTTTAATACCGTGAATAGACTGGGTTGAACATAAACGCACGTTATATTGTGTTCCGTTGAGAATCGTTGTCAAGAGTACATCTATATTACACACACACAAGTACACACACACCTACATTTTAATATATATATATACATTTTCATATGTGTACAGATACGTTTTTACACAATTGAGCAATGATTCTATAATGCAGTCGTTCACATCACCCGAGTGTTTCTATTTTGAATTCGAAATGGGTTGCGGCATACTGTAAGCGGATTTGCAATGGCCGCTTTTACAATGTCTTTGATTCCCGCATTTGCAGAATATTTGATGTGTTCAATCATTTAAAATGTCGCCGTGTATTTACCGTACGATGGATTTGTGTCAAGAAACATATATTTACTATACATAAATATATACATATACACATATATATATATATATATATATATATATATATATATATATATATATATATAAATGTACATACATGCAAAACTAGTTTATTTAGTTGTTATTTTATCAACATTAAATAATAATATTTCATTCCAATATAAATCATTTTTCAATCACTTGTTTCCATATCTGAAAATATTCTCTTGTAATAAATAATTAAATGTTTTTCTAACTTTTTTATATTTTCACACTTAACTACACAAACAAACAATATATGTACATATATGTCATCATTAGCAACCTCAATCCATACACTGCTCTATGAAAGTGTTTCCCAAAATCAACAATTTTTCTCCTATCTCTATCATTTGTATTTAAAGATTTTTACTTAAATCTTTTTAAATTTCTCAATTAACAATCAATAATTTCTATTGCTCATCAATAATCTCTTATTGTCATATAAAAGACTCATTTCCATTTTTAATTTATCATTATAATGTCTACGCAACTCGTTTTTATGCTCCTTTATGTTATATGAAATAGTTAAATTATTCTAAAATTTAAATCTCATATTTCAATACTATAAGTATGAACAGATGACATATTGATTAAAGATTCTGTAAACATAGAAGAATATTTGACTTGTAATAAAGGATTTCTTCAAATAAAAACAATCCTATTTTTTCTATTTTTCATTTATTCTAAAATTTCATTTTATGCTAATGAGCAAAGTTACACATAATTTCTATTTTCTTTAATTTTTGTTACTTATACGAGGTCAGACAATTAAGTAATGCGACAAAATTCAAAAATCGAGTATATTTAAAAATTAAGGTACATCGCTGCGATCCCCTTCAAAGTAGTCCCCTCCCGCATCTATACACTTATTCCAGCGAGTTTTCCAGTTTTCGTAACAATTCTGGAACACTTCTTGTGGGACCTCTCCGAGTACCCTCGTCACAGATTCTTGGATATCTTCAACGGAGTCAAAATGTCGACCTTTGACGAATTTTTTCATATGGGGGAATAGGAAAAAGTCGCAGGGTGACATGTCCGGTGAATAGGGCGGTTGTGGTAACGTTGCGATGCCTTTAGACGCCAAAAACTGAGAGACACTGAACGCACTGTGACAGGGAGCATTGTCGTGATGCAGAACCCAAGTCTTCGCGATCTCTGGACGCACTCTGAGCACCCTTTTTCGTAATTTTTCGAGCACATTGCGGTAGAATACTTGATTTACGGTTTGTCCAGGTGGTACGAACTCTTTGTGAACCACCCCTTTGCTGTCGAAGAAGCAAATCACAATCAAAAAATCAAAAAAATGTCGAAGAAGCAAATCACAAAATCGGCATGCCACCGAAGCACCTGACTACGACTCAGGGCATCACTACCATACACTTTAAGCACTTTTTCATAAGTTTCTGTCGCGGTTTCGCCGAGTTTTGCACAAAATTTTATCGCGTACCGTTGCTCTAAATTTCTCTGTTCCATTTTCGTGACATGCACTACTCGCGCGTTGTTACAAAACACTAAACAGCTGGCGAAGAAATGATCGTACGAGGGTGGTCAAGGTCTCAATCGAGAGAGTAGGGATCTGCTATTACGGTGGCGGAGTTACAGGTTCGCAGTGTTACCACAGGCCGAGAAAAAAAATCGGTCGCATTACTTAATTGTCTGACCTCGTATACGAGGGTCGCTTAATAAGTATGGTAAATTTATTTATTGTTTAATTTAATTAAATTTTTCAATTTAGTTTTTCTTACTTTTTTACCATACTTATCAAACGACCCTCGTATATACAATATATGGGGTCATGCAAATGTAACACCTAGATTTGTGTTTTATTATTTCATATCTAAAAATGTTCTCTTATGCTAAATAACTAAATGCCTTCTAAAATTTATTTATATTTATACTTAACTACACAAACAAACACAATATAGAGGGAATTAATTAGATATGTATATATCATCATTAACAACCTCTGTCCATCCACTTCTGGATGAAGGTGTCTCCCAAAACCAAGAAATTTTCTCCTATCTCTATCCTATCCATTCACAGATTTCTATTTAAACCCTTTTATATTTCTAAGTTCTTAATCAATAATTGATGGTCTTCTCTTATCGTTATATGATATTCAATTCTTGTTTTAATTTATCACTGTTATTATATTGTAATATCTGGAACTTATATTTTCTTTTCAATCAATTTATTTCTATGCTCGTCTATGTTCCCTGAATTTTTCCAATATTTAAAACTCATATTTCAAAACTTAAGTGAGAACAAATAAGATATATTGTTCAAAGATTCAGTAAACATAGAAAAATATTTGATTTGTAATAAAGGATTTTTTCAAATTAATTTCATTTCATTTATTTTCTCTTTTTCTTTTATTCTAAAGTTGCATGTTGTTTTAAAAAAGGAATTATATAATTTTCAACTTCTTTAATTTTTTTCTTTATGTATATATATATATATATATATATATATATATATATATATATATATATATATATATAATCTACTAGATGTTAGATTCTAATAGTCCAGGTGCGATTTGCACAAAATAAATTATTTAAATGTATCCCATACTTGCAAATGTGTATTGATAATATAAACATATGCATTTTCTCTGTAACTACCTGAACGAAAAAAGGTTACGCAAGCAACCCTTTACGTTAAAAAGGGATTAAGTATCCCAATTTACTCCATCCACAGTGGTCCTACAAATGATTCACTGTATCGTTACGCAATGAACATACCATTTATTTGCTTTGATCAACTATAAGGGTGAAGCTTATATGTGTCAGACATTTAAATATCAATAAGTTTTTAGGTTAGGACTTTTCGAAAATATCAATTGTTCAATATTCCTCTCGACTGACGGTTAGGATATATGCACGATCCATACATTTTGTACGATAATTCTTTTTAGTATTATTATTATGATTATTATTCGCGATGATTTGTACGAGCGGCTGTACGAACGAACACAGGTAGAAAATAAATTCGATATTTTAATTTTTGAAAAGGGTAACGTAACCAAATGTGCACACAGTAACGGGAAAATAAACATATGCTCTTCAGTAATGTAACTGTAGATGTTTTGTTAAGCATATGCACGGATTATTGATTCAATATAAAAAATAAAAATTATTTTATTTCAAAAAATTATATACACTTATATACTATATATAGGCGATCCAAAATAAACTTAAGGATATAATCTTCAGTTATTGTATACATTATTCAGTCTCATTTGGGCCACCCTGTATATAAGAAGAGAAAGAGAGAATAATATTTTTTTAAGTTGTACCATATAAAATGTCCGAATTTAAATAATGAAATGAAAACACAATATTGTAAGGAAAAAAGATCATATCTTTTTGGTTTGATTGATCGTTAGAATTGCAATTGACTATATTTGAATTAAAAGAGAGAAGTAAATGTTATTTATATTTATATTTTAGTTCAATTTTTATTTTTTAGCTAATTTCTTCCCTTAAATCATCTTCATATAAATGGATACTGAATTCATAACTTTTTAATGAAACACAAATCTAGGCGTCACATTTGGATGAGCCTTTATTAGATAATCATAACAGAAATGAAAAATTATTATCGTCAAACAATTAAGTACTTAACTTTGTATAAACAGACATTAATTACATACGGAACTTATCCAAAAAAATATTCAATATTATTTACAAATTTAAAAAAATATCCATTCAGGAATTGTGTTTTAAAATTATATATATATATATATATATATATATATATATATATATATATATATATATTTATATATGACACTTGACACAACACATTTTTCGTCAGTAAGGGATGATGCGTGTAAGCGTGTAATCTACACCTTTATTATAAGTTTTTTTTACCCCAAAAACCCTCATCTGCGTTAAACCTATTCAACGTTACGAAACTTATTGTAATATTTACGTTACGAGTGTCAGTAGCGGGCAAAAAAACATACATTTTTTTGGAAATTTGTTAGGCGGGGTTGTAGCAGGTCAACATGTTTACGCCGCACACAAAAGGATTTAGTTATGGGTAGTTTTACGTGAAACGCGAGTACAAATTATAGACTACAATAGAGATTTAACGTGTCGGAGTGTTTGCATTACGTACAAATTGATGGAATATTTTGCAAACAGTACGATTTATCTCGCTCGATTATATAATTGAAGGGCGTACGCCACAGGTGGCTCATTATTAGTTTGTTTTTGTTGTGGATTGTGTTCTTAGTGAGATTCGTGAATAAATCGTAATTTATACACGATTTATATAGTCGTAAATGTTTTTTTATTATTTATTTAATTCATGGAAATTAAATGTAAATTTATCTGAGTACTGAAACGAATACTAATACAACAAAAATATCTAAATAATCTAAAAAAACGTGTCAGGAAAACAGATTAAAATTATGATTAATTGGATTAAAAAAAAATCAAATATTCTAATTTCATATATATGGGATCATCCAAATGTGACGCCTAGATTTGGGTTTTATTAAAAAAACATGTGTATAGTTTCTTTTTAATAAAACACAAATCTAGGCATCACATTTGGATGATCCAGTATTTATGAAAAGCACAGTTCTTTTAAAAAAAATTATAAATTATATATTCTACGTGTTTTGAGCACAAATAACGAATATTGATTCTTAACATTGTAAAAATGCATTAATCTGTAATTAAATATATTGTTGTAAATTATTTATTTAATTTTATTTTTTTTAATCCACGTTGTATTATTAATCATCGAATGATATTAATTTTAGATGAATTTATAAAAAAACAAAGTTGTATAAAATTATGTATTTAAGTGTATTAAATATAATATTTAATTATACAATTAAATTTCTGTTTTTTAATAAAAAAAATGATTTCATAATAAAAATGTGACTATTTTCAATATATCAATATAACTTTAAATACGTCTCATTGATTTTATTAAGGAGGAAAAACTTAGAAAAACATATCGTATCTTGGTCAACCGCATGAGTCAGTTATATGTGGGTGAATGCGGGTGGAACCCATCGGACAGACATGTGTGTGTGTATGGTAATGCGCGTGTGGGGCTGAGATAACGCGACCGCGTTGGGTCCCGCGGGGGACACGAACGCTAGCCGATGATCCTCCATAACCCCGCGAAGAGCAATGTCTGCCCGTTCGCCTACAGGACACCCACAGATACACACCATCCGGTACCCACACTATCTGTATCATACAGACAACCAGCGCATATATATACGTGCACATACATACACACTCACACACACATATGCGAGCGTTGAGCTATTGGCAAAGCCAAGAACGGGCGACCGACCGTCTTGTAGCAGACTTTTTTCCCCTTCACGCCAAGAGGAAGAAGATACCTTCCGCATCAACACCCGGCGACGATATTTTATTATTCGTGGCGCATATAATTTACGAACGGCTCAATGCTCCCAGGGGCCGGTTGGGTATCGGACGTTACGAGTACGAACATGTTTCAAGTTAATGTTCCTTCTGGGCATTTTTTTCCTTTCTTTCGTTGCCAGGGATGGGCAGAGTATACATGTGAATGTAATGTGTTCGTTTAATAACATAACATTATATATGCATATACATACATATATATACACACATATATACATGTATGTATGTACATATAAACGAAACTATAAGTAAATATGAAAATATAAATGTAGCAATAATTTCCTGAATAATGTTTTCCAGAAATCATTACTACATCCTTCATATTTTACAAAAATAGTACAGTATTTATGACCAAAATTCATTTTATTGAACTATTTTTGTCGTAATATACGAGAAATGTTATAATAATTCTCATAAAATGTTGCACTAATATAAAATTCAATGATATATTCAATTAATTTATTGACCATGAGATCATTCAAAGAAAAATTAATATTGAGATTAATTTAAATCCAAAAAATAATTATTAATTGTGTATGAAAAATATTTTTATATTTTTTTATTGGACAATTACTTATTGATAAACACACATACACACATATATATATATATATATATTTATATATATATATATATATATATATATATATATATATATGTGTGTGTGTGTGTGTGTGTGTGTGTGTATGTATGCATTACGAATAGTTTATTTTATTTCTAAAAATTACATAAATTAAAAATTTTTTCAGAATAAAAATAATTTACCTTTCAAAAAATAAAGTGTAAAAAATATATTACTGAATTGAATTTTTGTTATTTTAATTTCTTTTAAAAAATATAAATTTATTTCTAGAACTAAATATAGATATGAGAAAAATACCAATATGAACCAATTAAAAAGATGCAACATTTTTTTAACTTACAAATTACATAAAAAACTCATAATTAAATACTAAATGTAAAATAAAAGTTTTTATTACCGTATAATACTTGAATTATCTAAATATGTTACTATTAAAAGACAGTTCAACTAATTAAAAAATAGAATAAGTATTTTGGTATTATTGTTATTTTTTCAAAAAATGAAAGTACATTCCATAAAATAGTTTATACTCTAAGATAGATTCTGAAAGTTTCCTTGTATGTCTTTTTATTATATATTTTTTTTTTTGGTAAGTGCTAAGTGTACTCAACATTAAATGAAGAATAATATGTAATAAAATAATGTGGCATAGATGTTATGTTAATTTAATATTAATTGAAAAAAATGTTTTATTTCACTATAAATTTCCCAATCGTAAAATCATTGGTAACATTTTATTATTTGAAAAATAGTATTTTCGTTATTTTTTTCACCTATTCGAAATTATTCAAATATATACAGTGCGCCCGTGAGCGACTATTAAAAAAACACATCCACTTATTCTAGCGTACGATGATAGATTGTGTTGGAACGTTTAGCGTCATCGCGTTCCGTTTAAAGTCGGCGTCGTAGCCAGGTGCTCGCCGGTTCGGCCGGCGTCTGGACGCCTTATCTGCCGCACGCACGCCTCGCGCGCCATTTGTCCAACAGATTGCTGTTCAATCAAGTGAACCGACCGGGATATTTTACATATCTGCAAGCGACGCCCGCTTTACTCTCAGCTCGCCGGGCATTTCTCAAGTGTCCGCGCGATTTTCTCCGCTTGCTACTTCTTCCCGTTACGATACGTACCAGTTCATTTTACTTGTCAGTTTTGGATATGAGTTATTGTCGAACTGTGCAACGTTAAGCACAAAACGTTTTTGATTCGAAAACGACGATCGACACTTTTACAGATTAATCTAGTTTCGGATCTATCTCAATTCTATTGGATCAATTCAGTACACGTTTTAGTTGGAAAATACTTCGAAAGTATTAAATATTTACTATACACTTATATATATCATGAATTTCTTGAAAAACAAATCAACGTTGATCAAAGCATACAAAATCATGTAAACATATTATATACTTTCATATTAATTAAAAAAACATTAGATAATAATTATCATTATTGACGCTATAATATTTAGTGGGATTAATTTTTCGGATAACACCTCTCTAGTCAACTCTATCCAATATCTCTTTACACCCTTTTTCACTCATGAGTTCCAAATCAGCATTTTTCTATTTCAAACATCGAATTCTTTTTGCAATAAATTTATCCATTGTGGCTGTAGTCCTTGTTTCACAACATAGTAATTTTTCGAATATAAGGTTGTCAACTTTACACTTCAACCCCCTACCTAGAGAACCAGAATGTTTCTCTTAATTTATTCGTTGTCATTGTACTGTTCAGCAGAAAGAACCTTACCAGTAACTACGATACAACTTGTATAGCACTTACTCAATTATCCACATAAACCTTACCACTTCATTAAGGGGTTATACGCAGTTAGAAATTTCAAAAAATCGATTTTTTTTCGGAATGCACATATATTTGAGTATATTCTTTGAAAATTTGAAGTAAATCCTATAAATATTTTCGGACATACACCTGAATTTGTAAAAAATTTTTAACTATGTGTAAACTACTTCCGAAACTTCAAACGCGTTTATCTCAAAACGGTGTTTTCATAGTCGGTGATCTCGATATCTCAGAAATGGCTGAACCGATCGGTCTCAAATTTTCACACAATCTTCTCAAATATATTCCTCAGGTATTGAACGAAGGAATAAGGTTTACAAAAATTATTACTATTTTTTTTAAACAATTTGGAGCGAAAATTTTAGTAAAAAACGAAAAAATTTTTCAAGTAGACGCTATTTTGTCAAAAATGAAAATTTTTATTATTCCTTCGTTCAATACCTGAATTAATCTATCCTTTAAAAGAATTGATCATATTTTTTGATTTCAAATAATCCAAACCACCGATATGGAGATCACCGCTAAGAGCCTTTTTTTGGAGGTCGTTCGGGACATCGTCTGCAGGAGCGGTGTACTTCAATATTTTTTTATGATCGACATGTTATTTTATTCTTAAAAGTAGGATCTATTCAAATAACCATAATTTGTAATTGCAAAATAAATACTGTTTCTAAAAAAAATTCCTAAAAAAACGTCGTTTTTGCGCCTCGCAAGTGCGTATAACCCCTTAAAGTGGAGATTTTTTAGAGTGAAAATAATATAAGATCATTCAAACATGACGTCTAGATTTGTGTTTTATTAAAAAGAAACATGTATATAATTTCTTTTCTTTTTAATAAAACACAAATTTAAATGTCACATTTGGATGACTATATTAAATGCACAGAGTTAATTAATACGAACAAAACAGAAAAATGATAAATTAAAAACGTTCCAAAAAATTTAGACAATTTTTTGTTTCGACTCGTGATCTGCAGTATTTTTTATACTTATTATCTACAAAGTTGTTTAAAAATTATATATGTTTTTATTGAAATAATGTGTGATATTTAATGAATAACAAATGTGGATGTATGTGCACATTTATATTTAAATATATTTTAACCTGTAACACAGAAAAGACAACTTAAAAAAATACCTAACATTTCAGTCCAAAATATATGTGTCTACAATTTTTTTAGAAATACATATATAAATACATTTTTTTCAGAAAATGACACTGATATTATATATAAAGGAGGAGGGGGGAGATATATATATATATTTTAATAGTGAATATAATTTTAATTCAATGCAATAAACAAACAATAATTCAATCCATTAACTACAACTACACTTAAACTAAACTACTAAAAGAAAAAAAAACGACTACACCTAACATGTCGAATAGCTGTAAATCTTATAACCTGACAATATAATAAAACGGATAATGGATAATACCTCGAATTCCACTTCAGTATGAGAATGTACACACGGAAAAGAGGGACATAAAAAATAATAATAATAAATATTTATCCAATGACACGTAAAAAAGTCTAGCGGATTCGATAACGGATTTCACGAACGACGAACGCAAAAAAACTTCTCACGACGGAAGTAGACACCTGCATTTTTTTACCTGCGTGTTCTTACTTCCACGTAACAGTAGCTATGTACCACTAACCCTTCACCTTTTTATTACTGAGAAGAATATCACATTCGTTCAAGATCAATAAATATTATTAATAGGAGTTCTATAGATGATATATACATCTATTAAGTTTCTCATGAGAAAGTATATATATATATATATATATATATATATATATATATATATATATATATATATATATATATATAAAATCAAAAAAATGTTTTGTATGTACATACATTTTTTTTAATAATTTATAAAAAAAATAAATATAACATCTAAATTGGAAAATATATATATTAGTTATTTTTTAATAATCACTTTAAACCAGACAATTCATTGTTTAATAAACAACTTTTTCAAATTCTTCCAGATCAGATGATGCAATAGTTCCTTTTCTATGAACTTGCATTAAAATTTATAATATTCTTATATAACTTGTCCATTAGTATATTCTTTAGTTTCTTAACATTTATTGATTTTCAAGCAATAATTCAAATATCGAACTCTTTTCAAATACTTTCCCTAATTTTTTTACTCTTTCCTGTCTATAGCTAATCTCATCTATCCCTTGTCTCCACTATACTTCACAATTCTTGATAAAGTCTCTTTCTTGATCTTCTTTTATCTCTTTATCTCCATTCCATAATGATGTTCATCCACTTATTGTCTTTCTTCCTTGCTTTGTCACCTGCTCATAACCATTGGAAGTATTTCATCTATTCTACTGTATCAGTATTTTTTGTTCATTCTTGCATTCTTATATAGGTTTTCTAAACACGTTTTGAAACTCACAATATTATCCTTCCCATGCTTCAATGGATTATTAAAAAAATGTTTCATTTTGCATCCAGTGTTCAGACAGTTAACGCATATTCGATATGCTATATATATATATATATATATATATATATATATATATATATATAAATAGAGAGAGAGAGAGAGAGAGAGAGAGAAAGAAAAAGAGAGAGAAATAGATAGATAGATAGATGAATGAGATTGAAAGGTGAGACAAACGAGATTGAGGGGTTTAGACATGCATTTATTTACTCACTGTTATTTATTATTCTTTACTATCCTTCAACCTCTTTTGGCCATCCTATAGATATATATTTATATATATATATATATATATATATATATATATCATCACATACATCATAAAGATATATCAATCCACTACTGGACGAAAGCCTCAATGAATGCTACCATTCACTGTTATTTGGTCATATTCACCACACTAACCAGGCGGATTGGTGAAGATATATATATATATATATATATATATATATATATATATTTATATATGCAATACTCGAATACTTAATTTTCTGCTTTTTAAATAGTTTCAATATTATTGATACTCATTTCATTTTCATTCATTTTAAATCATACGAAGGATCAAATAAAATACTGGTAATGATTTATTTCATATTTACTTTGGCTGAATTTACTGAACTATTGAAATATTTTTGTATCGAATATTATTTTTAATAATCACTATTCAGTACTTTCTAAGACCAAATATCTTTTTTTTTTTGTTGAAAGAATACGTACAACCATCCCCTAAATCTCTCCCAATCCATCATATTCCTCAATTTCTAAATCATTATCAATTCCAATCAATCCTTCGTCATCTCAATGTTGTACTAGTCATGTGTTTCTCTCCCATTCAAACAGCTATACGTATTGAAATTCACATCCTGACCATCAAGATTACAAACTAATTTTAATTTTGATGATTTGGTATCCTTGTAATAAAAATATTTTTCCAATATAATTAGAAGTATTTTAATTGTATGTACTATTTAACATTTAAATTATTTTTCTAAATAACATACTTGAAAAACAGAATTACTTTTCACCTTTACATTGAATTAAATATTCTATTACATAATTTAAAACTTGTATATATATATATATATATATATATATATATATATATATATATATATATGCACGTTACTTATTCACCACTTCATATAAATTTTGTATAGGGTTTTCCAATAAGTACTTTAGAAGTTTAAATAAAAATAAAACAAAAAGTATTTAATTAATTAGTTATTTTTTTTTATTTTTAAGCATATTCTATGGCATTAATGATGGAACACAATTCCACTCATATGATCACCAGAACTTTGCTTGGCATAATGCATTCGTTTAGTCCAATTTATAATCACTCTTTCGCATAATTGTGGTTCAATTCCATGAATTACACGTTCAGTGTTTATTTTTAATTCTTCAGTTGTTTGTGGTTTATAAGCATAAACCAATGAATTTTAACCCCAACACCACAATAATTGAAAGTGTTCAATAATTGTGGTGTTGGGGTTAAAATTCATTTGTGTAAAGTGAATCAGCCACAGTTCCAAAACAACTATTAAATTCATAAACCAATGATTTAACATAATCCCACAAAAAATAATCCAATCGAGTTAGATCACATGATCTTGATTGCCAATTGATGGGTCCATTTCGTGAAATAATTGACTCATTTAACTTTTGTTTCAATAAGTGTATTGAAATTTTTACAACGTTGTTGAAGTGTTAAACGTACCATAGTAATTTATCAGACTATACAGAGTTGAAATGTCAAAATGAGCTTTAAAAAAATCAAACATGATTTCCATCGACTGCAAAGTTCTGACATTCTTATTGGAAAACCCTATATCTACGAATATCTATATCTATTTATCTACCTATATATATATATATATATATATATATATATATATATATATATATATATTGATTACATCTCACATGTTCTGTAGAACATATGCATTCATATGTGAGTACACACACCCATCCAACTATAAAGTTGTTATTATTTCGAAACGTTATAAACACGAACACGAACCCATAATCAACAACTCGAAATAAACAAATTCAGACGTGCACGAGACAAACAAAACAGTCACATAACCGTTGTCGATATGATCCTGACCGATCGTACTGCAAAATATTCCCGCGAAACTGGTCTAGTTTACATATTTCTACTATATACATAATATAAAGATCATTATATTACATAACTACAACAGAAGTAAGCAATCTCGAAGAAGTTCGCGTATTGATCTTTGTGAAATTCGCATATCGGCGAAGCAAAAGTGGCAGTAAAAGAACACGATAGTGTGGGGTACATATTGGCACAAAACGTATTATTCCGGCTGGTAAAATGTCATACAATAAATATAAATGTGCAGACCGAGCGTGACTGCCGTCAAAATTGGTGGAAAATGTCGTTATACGTTTGCCCACCCAACGACGCCCGGCCGTCACTTGTCTTGCTTGATATTTCCGTATCCGATGTAGGAGTTCGCGTACGCACTGATACGTTTATACATACACATACACACGAATATATATATATATATATATATATATATACACCTTACACACACACACACGACTCTACAGTTAGATTGACACTCACACGAGCAACTAACGCGGTCATCAAACACACAAGATGACTGATACATGATTCAACACTAAAAAAACTGTATTGTTATACATTTATATATTTTTTTTCATATGATTTTTTATTATACTTAAAATAAAATCTCTACCATGTAAAATTTTTGTAGAAATTTTTTCTGTTTTATAATTTTATCTTCAAATATCAAATTCCAATTAATGTACAATAACTAATGTTAAAAAATAGTTGTTTATGATTACTTGATAAAATTTTACATTAAATTGAATTATTAAATAAAAAATCATGAATACACAAACAAACACACTATAAAAAATAAATAGAAAATTAAGATGATTTAAAATTAGTGTAATAAGAAATTATTTCCAAAACTACATTTTTAATTAATTATCAACAGTCATTATTTAAACAATAATATCCTCATAATCATGACATTTTCTTTAAAATAAATTATATATATATACTAGAGGACTTTACCCCCCCCCCACACACACACTTGCATAGCTTATCAATCTCTGAACTTGCATCTGTTTATCAATATAAATAAGTTATAAAAAATAAAATGTTATAAAAAAATAAATGCTCCTGTGTAAACAATATTTATTATAGATTGGTGGTCTGATGTGTATTCAAATTTAATACCAATACAATTAAAATCTGTTTTACCCGAAAATCTGCTCAAAAAATCTGTCTAAAAATCTATTTTTTCCATTTTTTGTTAATTTTAATGTCATAAAATTTTTACTTTGGTAATTTTTAGAAAAGTTTCAGGAATTTTCTGAAACAAAATTTCTCTATACCTCTTTATATAAAATTGAAATGATAGTGAGCAATTAAATGTATGATTAACCATTTCTATTTCATTTAGGCTACCTTATATATATATATATATATATATATATATATATATATATATATATATATATATATATATATATATATATATATATGTGTGTGTGTGTGTGTGTGTGTGTATGTGTAAATCGAAATTATTGACAAAACTGAAAAGTTTAAAATATATAATTAAGTGTTTTTTTAGGTTAGATAGAACTTTCAATAGGAATTCAATTTCAAGTTCTATCACGCTTAAAAAACACCTATATAACAGCGGTCGGCCACCTATGACCCGCGGGTCACCGAGTAACCCATTTGATAATTTCAAATGACCCACTTTAGTTCCGAAAATAAAGTACTACTTCAAAATTTTTCTTTCAAAATTGATATTATTTGAAACTGACATAAAAACTAAAAAATTTTATTTCTTTCCCTTGTTAAAAAGGAAACATTAAAAAGGAAATATCGATGAAAGCAATCTAAATATGTTCGAAAGTTGGATTTTCGTCATTAAAAGTGAATATGAAAGTCTGTTTCAAAGTTTTAAGAAGCATGGAGAAATGTTTACATTTATAATAAAGCCCGAGGAAATAGAAGAAAATGTTTTAAATTTGCAGTATTTTCAATATCTAAAAATTGACAATTTTAGTTTAGAAATGATTGATTTTCAAAATTCAACGTTATGGACGGATAAATTCAAGAAATTGCGGAAATATTTGGAAAAAACAGAAGATAATCATCTTCTCATGATATCAACATGTTGGGCATCAGTTCCTACGAAGTTTTCATCTTTGAAAAAAATTGGCTTTGCCATTTTGTCCACATTCAGTTCAACTTATAAATGTGAGCAAATATTTTCACAAATGAAATTTATATTAAGCAAGAACAGGAACAGGTTAACTACTGAAAATTCAGATGCTTGTATTCATCTTAAAACGACTAACTATAAACCAGACTTGACTAAATTGACATCACAAATTCAACATCAGGAGAGCCATTGATATCGAAGAGAACGTTTATAAATAAAGTTCATTCAACTATGTTTGTAATTATTTTTTTAATAAAATATATCTTATTATTTACTAAAAGACTGTTTTAATACGAAAATATCTCTGACCCAAACGTCTTTTTAATACTCACATTTTAGTTGATTTTGACCCGCGGCCAAAAAAGGTTGTCGACCGCTGCTATATAATAAGGAGAGAAGATAATCGATGTAGAAAAATTATTAAATGGAAATAAAGATATATAAAAGATCCAAGGAGACACTCATTATTATACAGGAAAAAAGATAAAAAAATTCGTAGAAAAAAAATCATTAGATCGAAGTGGAAAGTTTTGTGAGAGCTGCATCCAATAGTGAAAAGATGATGATTTTTAAAAAAGTGATATTATATATATATATATATATATATATATATATATATATATATAATGAAGATTGTTAAACTAGTCTATTTTCTAATTATGCACAGTCAGCACATGGACAAAAAAATCTAATGAACAGAACAGCACTGATGTACCAATAATCCTGCACATTCACAATCCACCTCGATGTCAATATGTCGAGCACATATCACAATAGATGCGCTAATAGTTTCGTACGCGTTTATAGAAATTTACGGTACGTACAAAGGAAGTTAACTGCACAAAAAAACTTGCATAAAAAATAATCCTCTGATCTGACCCAAAGGGGTAAAAAAGCCAGGTTTTTGCGGCCGTTCGAGTGTCGATGAAGGGTTGGACCGTAACGACGGGGTTCTAAAGGGCGCACGGTGGGTAAACTACATTACGTGCCGTCTAGTGTCAACTCTTTATGTGTCAGATGTGTGCGTCGATAAAAGATATTATTATTCAGTTCATCAGTACTATTTTAGAATCAGATCGGTGAAGTTTAACAGGTAAGTCGTGCACGATTTTGTAGATTTTATTTTATACGAGTTGTTCGTTTCCTGAAAGTGATAGAAATCATTTTTTTTACTTGATTTTGATTAATACAAATTAATATAACATGTACGTTTTCAAATATTCATTGTGATTAATATTCACAAATATTTTTTATAAAACAAATAAGTGAAAATTTAAAACTGTGAAAAATCAAGTATTCAAAAAAATATGGTAAGTTATATCACTTTCAAAATTAATAATTTGTATTTATTAAACAGTTATTAACTTATTTGTTCTACTTTTGTATACATTTACATAATTTTAAACTGTAAGAGATTAATTTTTAAAATATCAATATGTAATTTAATCATTTATTGAATTTATATATAAATATATATATTTGTGTGTGTGTATAAATTAAAATTCCGTTTTTAAAATCAAAACTATCTAAACTCAAAATAATTTTAAATATGTATAAATAAAGTTTCTACCTCATTAAAAATATATATTAAATCCTTAAACATTATTTACTATTCAGAAATTTTCTCAACAGATTTTTTGCAAAAATATTAATTTTATTAGAATATTTTTTTTAGTAAAATACAATGTTAAAAATATCTCAAAGTATAAATCAATTTCAATAATAACACAAATCTAATCAAATATTTTATTGAACATTTAATTGAAAAGCACTGAATTCAGAATACTAAAATTTGATAAAAAATAAAATCACAGAATATTTTTTATAACTACTAACCATATGTATAATAAAATAACTGAATAAATTATTTTTTTTACAGAAATTAAAAATGTGTTTGACTTTTTATTTTTTTTAAAAAAAACTTTATTATTTAATTAATAAATTAATATTGCAAAAATACACTTAAAAATTTATGAATTAAATATTATTTTTTAAAAAAAAAATCTAATTAAATATATTTATAATCAAATAACAGATTTTCAAAGATGACTGGAATTATTTTCTATCCAATAATATCAAAATGCTTATAAAAATTTCCATATATTAGATTATTTTTTTGAAAAGTACGTACGATGATACAAAACTTTACAACAATATCATGAATCTTATATATATATATATATATATATATATATATATATATATATATATATATATATATATATATATATAACACAAAGAGTGCTATTAGTTCTCGTGCATGGCCAAATCACTACTCAATAGTTACTATATTCAGTCACACATACAGTGTACAGAAGTTCGACTATCGTAAGCTCACAAAGAAGAAACATGTTCACAAAGAGAGCTTTACTACATATAGTAGATAGTATAACAGTGTACAGTGGGGAATTAACTAGTCGCCTGTACACGGTTTCATATATAAAAAAATAAACAAACATATATATATATATATATATATATATATATATATATATATATATGTGTGTGTGTGTGTGTGTGTGTGTGTGTGTGTGCCTGTGTAAATATTCATCAGATAATAGCATTAACTTTAAGCATGAAATATTGTAAAAAAAATATTTTACTAAGAGTAGTTTTAAATGATAAAGTTTTTTTTTTGAAAAATAAATAAATACTTTTAAATATAAAGGTGTGTAACTATCAATCATTTCTCACCTTTGATTAGTGGATATTTCGATCTTCATACAATTAAATTATATAATGAACAAATTTTACAATTCTGTGGTCAAATATTAATAAAATTTGTATATTAAAACAATTCATGTTTTAAAAATTACATTTTATTATATAGGGTCATCCAAATATGACGTCTAGATTTGTGTTTTATTAAAAAGAAAGACACTCACACGAGCAATTAACGCGGTCATCAAACACACAAGATGACTGATACATGATTCAACACTAAAAAAACTGTATTTTTATACATTTATATATATTTTTTCATACGATTTTTTATTATACTTAAAATAAAATCTCTACTATGTAAAATTTTTGTAGATTTTTTTCTGTTTTACAGGTTTCTTTTTAATAAAAAATAACTCTAGGTGTCACATTTGGGTAGCCCTATATTATTTCAAGTATTAAATATTATATTATCTAATTAATATTTTTTTAAAAAAATAATCTTCTAATTTTAAACATTCATTTTCTAACTAGTGCTATTTTTGTAAAATTATATATATATATATATATATATATATATATATATATACACATGTGTGTATGTGTGTGTGTAAGAATATTACTTATCAAATACCATTTTAATTCATTAACGTTATTTTTCAGTAGGTTCAGAATTATTGTCAGAATGTTAATTATGAGACAATATTTTTTTTAAAAAAAATTGTAATAGTTTTCTTAATATTTTTTTTAAATTCATTCATATCGAAATTATCTATTTAAAAATATATTATAATTTTAAATTGTATTCCATTTCTTAAAAATTGATAATCATACTTTGTATACATTTATTTAATCTTAAAAAATATTACTATATATTCTATTAAATGTTTTGTAAAAGTACTATTCACAATTATATATATATATATATATATATATATATATATATATATATATATATATGTATATATTAAAAATATTAACAAAAACACCCTCCTGACATACATATATGTATTTTAAAATACATATATATATATATATATATATATATATATATATATATACATATAAATTCAGTTAACATTTCCTTTAATACTATTTATATGTTAGCATCAATCTGTCGACAAATCAACATTTCAAAATAAAAAACAAAATTCTTCACTTTTCCTCAACATCCACTATTGCATCAGAACCCGTAATACATTTCATATGCTCTATATATATATTCATGCATTTATATATATATATATATATATATATATATATATATATATATATATATATATATATATATATACATGTATATTATTGCTTCAATGTTCCCTTTGCTCTCGGTAAGCTCCCTTTTCTGTCCTAGCTTAGTTGTCACGTGAAACGAAATGGGGTTGATAGGTGGTTGTGTGAACGGTATGAGACATACACCACACAATAGTGGGCGACGTCCGGACCGGCCATGAGGGTGTGTTTTATGCAAGATAGCCACTCCTCACCCTCGATCGGTTTGGAAACGTACATATAAGCCAGAATCGTTCTGCAGTTTTATATTTGTAGTAGAGATCAGTTATGTTCGAACACGTTTCCCTACATCAATATTATCTATAAATTCACACACACACACACACACATATATATATATATACATGAGAACTACCTTCTTCCCTCATTGCTTTTTTCAAATTAAAACTTCAATTACATAAAAATGAAATTTATTTTATGACATAACTTCTATATACATGCATAATAAAAAGTAACACGTATTAAATTAAATATAAAGCTCTATATTTGAAAGTAATTTAAGATTTATTTTACTTTTTCATCATTATTACTAAATAAAAAATTTAGATAATTTTATATCTCTAAACATTAAATTAAATTCGTATTTAAATTAAAAATAGTTTAAAATACTAAAAGAATATTATATTTAAGATCTATACTTTTAGAAATTCTAGAAAAAAATTAAATAAATAAATAAAATGATTTATAAAACCCTTCATGTTTTACGAAAACGTTTATAGTTAATACACAATAATTAAATTATTTTTCCATCGGTATTAACAAATACATTCATATGTGTACATAAACTAAACGTTAATAAATAGTCACATATTAAAAATTCACTACCATGTTAAGATATAACACTGAATATATATTATTCAATTTAACAATTCTACCAAAAGAAAAAAATATTGCTTACAATGTTAAAAAGATACTCAATCTCAATCGGACACATACACAATTCTCCTTTTATATTTTTCGGAACGTTTTGGTATGTGTTCATGCGTTTAGGTATGTACATACGTATTGTTTATATGCACGTTTGTGTATAAAATAAGTTTCCAGCAAGAAAGAAAAACGACAGAACCGCACAAACGTCGAGACGTCACATGCAAACAAATTTGACATCTATAGTGGGCATCAGTCGGCATTTTATATTTACATAAATATATCCCCGACAGTGTCGTTTCCATGTATATTATACGTATATTTATGTTTATTTCATATATCAAAAAACAAAATATTTGAATACCGGCTTTTCGGAATTTAAATTTGAGAGGGACGACGGAGCGACAGTAAGCTGTTTTTGCGGTCCGCACACGGTGGGGTTCAGGGTTGAAGAGCATATAAATATATACACGAAAGTGTATATATATATATATATATATATATATATATACATACATACATACATACATGTTTATTCCTAAAACGAGAATGGTCAGGAGAGATAGACGCAAAAGTAATTTCGCATGCGAAAAAAATCATTTCATTCTGTTAACAATGCCACTTATTATATGTGTGTTGAAATAATATGTACGAATCCAAAAAAGATATACATTTCTCTCATTTCTCTCTCTCTCTCTCTCTCTCTCTATATATATATATATATATATATATTATACACATACACCCGTCCCTCAATTTACGCGGAGTATCCGTTCCACGTGGATCTGTTTTATGCGAATGAAAATCGCGTAAATTGAGTCTGTCAGTACAATAGAAAAAATATTGGAAATAAAAGCTAGTAAAGTTGTAGAAACACATATTTATTCCACATAGCTTAACAAAAAAATAATGACATTTTTGAAAACAAAAGTAGATAAATTTTATTCGGTGTCACAATCGCTACTGTAATTCAAAACAATCAACCTTTTATATATTTATATAGTGCTTTTATACGTTCAGGTAAGAATTTGCATCACTCTGATATATAATACATTCCATGAAAAATTATATAAAATGAAATCTATCTGACCGCGTATAAAAAGTACCGCGTAAATAGAGGTATAATTTGCCGCGTAAAAAAGTCCTGCGTAAATTGAGGGACCGGTGTATATATATACAAACACACACTCACACACATAGGTAAAAATAGAGATACATAAATAAAAAGAAAAATATATCAATACGTGAAAAAATAATAAAATAACAATAGAAATAGACCTGCTTAAGACCTCATAATAATTCAATAACCATACAAAGTGTAATTAAAATAAGATTCGACATTTTAGACTTTTTATTGTTTCATTTTATCAATTTGAAATTAGAGACCTTCTGACAATTTAATAGTATCAACATATTGAAATCAAAAATATATCAAAACACAAATATCTCTCTGAAATAACTCTTAAGATTTTAAGTTATTCTTCTTTGTTGCCATCCTACTATCAAAATACATAAAAAGAACATACGAAATCGACCACTAGCAAATTATATATATATACTTTAAACGTAAGAATGAAACAGAAACTGTTAACTGCCCAGAGAAGCATGAAAAGAATAATGTTAGGAATTTCTAAACTGGACCGAAAAACAAGTAAATGGATAAGAGAACAAACAAAAGTAATTGATATAATAGAGCAAGTTAAATCGTTGAAATGGGCATGGACAGGACATGTAGCGAGAAGAGAGGACAACAGATGGACGAAGATTGTTACGGAATGGAGACCAAGAGATAAAAAGAGACCTAAAGGAAGACCATATCAAAGATGGAGAGATGAAATTGTGAATTATTGCCGAAGCCAAGGTTGGATGAGATTGGTTAGCGACAGGAAAAAATGGAAGAGGCTCGGAAAACTCTTCATATGACATTCGACGAAGCTTTCGCCCAGCAGTGGGCTGATGTGGGCTCTTAGTAGTAGTAGTAGTAGTAGTAATATATATATATATATATATATATATATATATATATATAATATATGTGTGTGTGTATGTACCATATTTTAGTTACCTAAGTATATAAAAAAATATTTTAAAAAATAAAAATTTTGCAAAAAAAATGTAATTAAAAACAGATACGTATTGCCACAAAAATTAATACTTAGTATATAGGAATTAAAAAATCATATTTTTCGATATAACTACCATTTTAATTTAAAACGTTTTAATGATTTTAATAAAAAAACCAATGAATATGAGAGAAAAAAATAGTTAAAAATAGAAATAAACAAGAACTACAAAACCGAATTGAAAATAATTGCAATAAATAAAACTAATTAATTACAATAATTATATATAATCGAAAATAAAATTTACATTAAAAAAGTAGATAATTTTTTAAATGTTCTTGATTGAAAAATAATGAAATACTACAAATTATATATATATAATATAATACCGAAAAAAATAACCCCATAAAAGTTTCAATAACAGTTATTACAGACCAGAATTTTTAATAAGAATTTAATGAAAAATTCGATTTTCTATCCATTTTATATTGTTTGAAAAAAAAATCTAATTGGATTTTTAGTGTATGGACTTTACTTTCACCATAATCAAATACATACACACATATACATACATACATGCATAATATATATATATATATATATATATTATATATAAGCACACACACATTTCAATTATTTAATAACAGTAATTAATTTAATATTTAAAAAATATATAATTAGCTATCTAGTGAAGTATTTTTATTCAATAAAGATTACATTTTTTTCTTTTCAAATTATTAATTATTTACTAATTTTCTCAAAAAGCACTAAATACAGACAATATCTATAAAAAAATAATAACAAATAAAAAAATAATTCTATGAAATGTTAATAATAATATTTTTAATTATTTATTTTCATACACATGAAAATAAGTAAATTCTAAATTATATGAATTTTTTTCTCAGAATTTATATACACATACATACATACAAATATATATATATATATATATATATATATATATATATATATATATATTTAAATCCCAAACAAAATAAACGAGAAAAGTAATTCGAAAATAAATATTCAGTAGAATTGTATTTTCATAGAGGCCATTATGCCGACTGTAGTTAAACAGCACATGGACTTGTTTATGTTGCAGATCTTCTGTTACGTCGGTTTGATTCTGCCCGCCGTGATTTAAATAAGCCCCGACTGGCGGACGAGCTGTCCCCAAATAGAGATTTGGTTTTTGTCACCCGGCGTCGACCTATTCTAGACGAGCTCTATATGTCAGTGTCGGACGCCGAGGTCTCCCCTTCCATGCACGACACTGAACTAACTATAATACGGACACGACACGTTTCCATTCCGTACAACTGGATTGTGACGTATCGAGTATATGGATTTACACACAAATAAATAAATAAAACAAGTCTGCCAAAATCTTAACACGGGATCAAATAGTTGTATTAATTTTAAAGTGCAAAAAAATATTACTTAATAATTAATTACTTATATGAGAATTAAGTTAATTGTTCGTATAATTTTGTCATATAAAGAAAACGCTTTTCTTAGAAGCAAGTTAAAAAAATAATTTTGATTAACAATGACATAATAAGAATTCCTTTAAATATAAATTAAAATCACTATGTTTTTATCTGAGGTCAAAATTGTCTCATAAATAAACGTTTTACAAAAAAATTCAATCAAAAAGTGAAGCATATCATCTATATTTTTTTAATAAGTGATGTTTAATGTATGATGATTCCAAAAAATTCTTTGAACCAACGACTCCAAATATGACAAAACATCAAAATTTTCTTTGACATTTTGATCCCAAATATAAATTTAACACAAATGAATTTTAACCCCAACATCACAATAGTTTCAAGTGTTCAATAATCACTTATTGTTCACTTATTATTTATAATTATATAGGATGATGCATTTTGATGGCGACGACATCATCTTCAGAGCCTCAGAAGAAGAGCCTCAGTCAGAACAAATATAAATTCTAAGTATTATCTTAATCGATACAAAAATGCAATATGCAAATTATTACACACACATCTCTCTCTTTCTCTCTCTCTCTCTCTCTCTCTCTCTCTCTCTATATATATATATATATATATATATATATATATATATATATATATATAGGTAGATAAAATTGATAAACAAAAAAAATATTGGCTGAAATAGAATACAAAATGATCCAAAAATAAGTAAATGAATATATCATATAAAAAAATATTTATAAACAAATTATAAAAATGTGATATTATTTAAAATGGAAGAAATTATTAAAAAAATATATCCAACAATAAATCAGTGAAGATTGAACATTTTAATTAAAATACATTTAAGAATACCATTCAAATCAGTTACAAACATTTTGAGAGAAATATATTTTTCAAACTATTTTTTTAAATTTATTTAACTTTATTATAATTTTTAACATCTAATGACATCTAATTTCGTTGATGGAATATTTTTTGTATAGCACTTGTAGATTAACTGATAAGATTTTTCGAATTTCAAATATTTTTTCAGTATATCTGAAATATTCTTGAATAATATATTTAGCTTTTCAATTATTGCAGTAGATAATTCAAATTACAATTTTTTTGTAATAAAATAACACAATTATTAAAATGCACATCAACGAATTAAGTAAATAATAAATAATTACTAAATACTTTTATACTTTATGATATTAAACTAAATATGATAATTCTTATATATAAACTAATTGATATTTTGCATTATTTTATTTTTAATTATTATATTTAATTCTAACTACCCCAATTAACTTCGAATGGTATTTAATCTTAGCTAAAGTGTTTTAAAATGTTTAAAATTCGTTCTTTAAGTGTTCAAAATTCGTAGAATATTTTATAATTCGAAATAATAACCACGAAAATATCATACTAATTAAAAATTAAATAATATTTAGATATAAATTCTAGTTTTTTAAAAAAAATCAATTAGCCGGCCATAATTTTTCTAGACAATAAATATGATTTGTAATGAAACGAGAATATATTAGAATATTTAAAAGGGTATAAAGCTTAAATAGCCAATTAAAATATCGTTCCACGTAAACAAGTTCAGTGGACGTTCCAGTGAACGCAGCAATGTCCCGTAGGATTGATGGTATGAGTCGGTAGGTTGGCCGTCAGTACGTATCCCTTCATTCAGTGCGGGTGGGTGGACGGTGGTGCGACGACGACGGTCGGCCGAGGGACGCGCGACGACAAGAGACACAAAAGGGATGTTTCCATAGTTATATTTTTATGCATTATGAGTAAATGGATTCTGACATATGTATGCCACCATTTCGGAATGGAGTGATTCTCGCGCATTGTTTGTTTCTGTTACATGACATCGGACATAAATCTGCTCTGAATTTGATGGTCGAATGATATTACCGTTTTTTTTCTATCCTGCAAACAACTTATTTTTCCTTAGTTTTTATAAACGTGTTTAGTTGAAAGCACTGATGTATTTCAGTTAAATGCATGTCCTGTATGATGTATTTATTTGAATAATATTTCAAAGTTAAAGAAACTATTCGACCGAATATTTTCAGATTTATCCAAACTATATTTGGTTTTAAAACAAACTTAATTACATAAAACTATAAAAATGTAATCAATAAGAAAATATTTATATTGAATTCTTCTATTAAAATTCATAAATTACTAACATATCATACAATTCATAATAAAATTACTCGTCAAATAATATATGCAATAAGGGAATAAAAAAATAATCTGTAAAAAAAATATACTAAAATATTTTATAAAAAAATTCAATAATCATTATTGTTCATTTTATTCATTAGAGTATATTTTTATGATCATTCAAACATCGTCAAGGCATTAAAAATTTGATAAAATTTCCAATACTCTAAAATCTAGATTAAAAAATTACAATATTTATTTTTACTTAACTGCATTTTAAACATTTATATATGAAATATTAAATAACTTTTATAGCATGATAATAATTTATATGGCAAAACCAAAGCTATAAAAGCTCTATAAATCCTTATCTACGATAAAACTATGTTTCTTAATAATAATATTCAGACTGAACTTGAATACAATCTCCATAGATGTATTAAAATGTGACTTAATATTTTTTTTAAAGACAGTTGTTGAAATAGTAATTTAATTAATTAAAAAAATATATCTAGAAATATAATCAACTATTTTATATGATTAATTAGTTAATCGACTATTATTTTCTTTTCTTTTTATATTATTTGTTATAAAACATGAATTAATTACTAAAATAAATTATAGAGAAATATGAAATAATTGTAGATATTTCAAAAAATAATTTTATTTAGCAATCATTGTCTAAAAATCTATTATCAAAATAAAATATTGCCATAGAAAATTCAATCAACTACATTCAATTTCGAAATTAATATCATATTAATTTATTAAAAAACCAAGTTCAAATCTAGTTTTAAAATATTTTATTTTTCATTAGGATAGTAAAATTTATTACTTCGATGTAAAAAATAATAATAAAAGTGATTGATTATATTTTTTAATTAAATAATCTCTATAAATAAATTAAATTGTAGTCTAATTTTTTTTAAAAAATACAAAGACAACAGTGGTTGCAATAAGAATTTAATTAATTCAATATAAGTATATTTAGAAATAGAAGCAACAATTTTATATAATTAATTAGTTAATTAGAGATTTTTTGATTTTTTCATATATTAATTGTTATAAAACTCGAATTGATTATTAAGACAAATCATAGAGAAATATGAAATAATTGTAGATATTTTTTAAAAAAAAAATTTATTTAGCAATCATAATCTAAAAATATATTACTATTTAAATAAAATATTCCCTTTGAAAATTCAACGGACCTGTATGTAAGATAGTCATTTCGAAATAAATATTATATTAATTTATTAAATAGCTTAGTCCTAATCTGGTTTTCAAATATTTGATTTTTCATGAGGATAATAAATTTTATTACTCCGATGTAAAAAAATAATGAAAGTGATTGATTAGATTTTATCTTGTCATTGATATAAAGAATAAATGTATGTATGAATATATATATATATATATATATATATATATATATATATCTGTGTGTGTGTGTGTGTGTGTGTGTAATAAGTACATGATATCCATATACACGTATACATCATAATATCGCAAAAGTTCTTAATACAAATACGGTGCCACTAGCGGTTAGAATACGAGATAAAACGTAATAATGTCGCTCCGGTCGTAAAACAAACACGTTGTTCCACAACACCTGATTCCCCGTCCTAAACAAGTCGATAAATCAGCGTCGGACCGAGCGTCGGACCGACCGACCGACCGGTCCGCCCGTCCGCAATAAAGTTTTGCAAGTGATGTAGTGTCCACCGTGAGCCCGGAGTAGTTTGTTAGCACGGGCGTCGTCCATCTCGCGTGTCCACAAGACACATCCGACGGCAACGGACGAGGGAAACAGGACGTACGTATCTCGTTCCAGTTAAGTACGCGATAAATAAAGTTCGCGGGATGCGGCTACGACTCTAACCACCACAACGGGAGAATCTCCGGTCGACGGATTCTGTACGAGATGTTTGTTTCGTGACGAACGCACGGTGTTTTCGTTTGTGAGTTGACAAAAGAAATGGAGGAGAGTGTGTGAATTGATTCAAACGATTGATCCAAATGAAAATAACATGTTGTCGAAACAAACGTAGATAATTAATTAAAACTTGATGAATATAAAAAGGTTCAAAAAGACATCAACCAACAGACAAGACACATACAAGATAAGATTTAAAAAAAAACTTATAAAAAAAATAATGATCCTTTCTACTAAAAAAAATAAAAGAGGACTTCATTCAGCAATGGAATGATAAATACTAAAAATGATACTATATATATTTGTATATATAATATAATATAAATCTAATATTTTTCTCTCTTTCTAACTAGAAATAATTCAACACTTTTTCCATCAACCACCATTCTGTGTCTACTTTATTTTATAGTTAACCAGGAGTCTTCGCTCTCTACTCACTTTACTCGTCAACCCCCAAACTTCCTATTTAACAATATAAATAAATTATAAAAAATAAAACATTTATAAAGATATGTTAATGCTTCTATGTAAACGATGTTTATTGTAGATTGGTGGTTTGATGTGCATTCAAATCTAATACCAATACAATTAAAATTAGTTTTTTTCGAAAAATGTCCGAAAATTCCACTTGAAAACATATCTTTTTCAATTTTTTGTTGATTTTAATATGTAGTAAAATTTATACTTCTGAAATTCTTGGAAAACTTGAAGAAAGTTTAAAAACGGATTTTTTTTATCTTTTTTATGAAAAAAAATCTCTTTTATTTTTAATTTTGTGATAGAACTATTTTATATATATAGAAAGATAATTATTGATTCATAAAAAATATATACTTTATATAAAAAAATAAGCTTTAAAAAATCATATTATTTACCTTAATTTTTTGACTATTAATTTTTAAATGAATTATTTATATACATTTATTTTAAACTAAATGAAAATCAGATATTTTTAATATTTTCCAAACAGAAAATATATTTTACAAAACAAATATACACACAAAAAAACACAAAACGAAAATTTAATATCAGACCCTGCTACAAACTCTGTACAATTCTAATAATAAATATTTGTCGCAATGTAAAATCATTGTTTTTGTTAGAATAATTTTATACGAACAGTATTGTTAATATATATATATATATATATATATATATATATATATATATATATGCAATGATACGTTGCTAGAGACAACATCACGTACAGAATAACTAGTAGCTCAGAGCTAGTTACGGGATATAGCGGCCGGTCGGCCATGCATCACACGTCAGCCCAAATAGCCGTTATAAAGCCTGTACGGTCACCGGTACCAGTGGCAGGCGAGGAGTTAACACAAGCAATAACCACAAAACATGCATCTTCTAAGTTAGAATGCATGTAGAACACAGACACGTGTGTAAAACTGAAAATGTATTTAAGAATGAAATCAAATTTAGTGAAACGTTCCGCATTTCAAATGCTCGATGACAATTTGGAATGAAATTCAAGAATGAAATATCACTGAACTAAATAGATGAATTTTATTTGCGAGTGAAATCTAATTTTATTTTTTTTTGGAATTGTATAAAGTAATTTCATTGCATTTGATGAATTATATAAACATAATTAATTAAATTTTTTAAATGTGTTTATCAAGGAATTATTTTTTAAATTAATACAAGTACAGTAATAAATTTTCAATGCTAAAAAATTATAATTAAATAATTCTATCACTTTTTGTTTTAGTATTGTAACACATTTATTTTCATACAAAAACTGTCATTCTAATACCATAAGATATTGAACAATTGTTTAATAATTATTTGTGTAAATGTTAAATAATTTTTAAATACTTTTTCAATATCCTGTGGCGTTTGAGTTATAGTTCATTTGTGTGAAAATGAACAATTCTAAATATATTTATTAAAAAAATAAAATAACTACTTTTTTAAATGAATAAAATCTTAAGATTTTATTTTTCATTAATATATTTCGGTTTATAAAATAATATTTATTTTTATAGCCATTATAGTAAATTAAAAATCTTTATTACTATTTTTTTGACATTATAGCAAATTCATCTTAACACAAATAAATCATTTATCCTAATGAAAAAGATTTTATAAAAATGTAAAATAATAATTTGTTGTTCAATTTATTGACCTTGAAGTTGATATACATTTCAATAGTTATACCAACATCATCACATAGCTATATTTAAAAATATTAATTGTATATCAGTAATTAATTTGTGTTAAATAAAGAGAACATTTTTAAAAAATACTCAAATGAAGAGCATTCTAAAACATTAAATTTTTCAAATTTATTTTTTGTAATTTTCCAACATAATTTTTTCATAAAAAAGTACAATAATAATTTCTTGTTAACTTTGTTGGTCTATAAATTAATACACATTTCAATAGTCACACCATCATCGTCAAAACAATAAATTATAAAATGTAAATTTTATATCAATAATTAATTTATGTTAAATAAAGGAAGCATTTTTTTAAAAAAATACTGAAATGAAAAGTATTCTAAACCTTATCTCTTATGTAAAATATTATGTTTTTCAAACTTGTTTTTTGTGAATTTCCAATATAATATTTAATACGAGGGTCGTTTGATAAGTATGGTAAAAAAGTAAGAAAAACTAAATTGAAAAATTTAATTAAATTAATTAATTAAATTAAGCAATAAATAAATTTACTATACTTATCAAACGACTCTCGTATGTTATCACTTTTTCTATAGAAGAAAAAAAGATATTCTTTAATTAAAATTCCTTTAGTCCCGACACCTCATTAAAACTTTAAATGTGCAAAATAGAATTATAGGCCTACAACCTTTTCCAAACTCTCCAATCTGAATATTTCAATCATTCTGCTAAGACTATCCATTCTATAATGTCTACCTAACACGAAACTAGCAAACGTCATTTCAATTCTTCACTTTATTTAAATGTTTCACTTTTTTTATTGAATTTGGATCTTTTATACTCCCTTATACATTTCTTTATACTTTTTCTCCAGGAAACAAAATTGTAAATATTTTTAAATTGTAAATTTTCGATTTAAATTTCCTTGATTTTTCAGAAAAACAATTCTCTTTCTATTAATTAATATTAAAACTTTGTAAGAATTTACACACACACACAGATGTATATATATATATATATATATATATATATATATATATATATATATTATAATGATTTCAATTTTTATTTTAATAATAATATGTCTGGTAATTTCAAAATAAAAAATAAAACTATTTATACAAAAATTTAAAGTTAACTATACAATTACCTACATCAATAATTTCTTTTTCAATTACTTCTTCAAGTACATATTTAATAATCAATTTATTTTCATAATGACTTATTATATATATTGTCATTTTATAGCACCACATTTATTAATTTATAGCTCTTTGAATGTCACATTATTAATTTATAGCTTTTAAAGATATTAATTTTATATACAATACACAAATATATATATATATATATATATATATATATATATATATATATATGTATGTATGTATTTAAACACGAATCATTTAAACACCACCTAGACGAATAATGTGTATATCAGTGAATATATGTATATACATAAATACATGTGATCCGTATATTGCGTTAGAACTAAACTCGAAGATCTGTGACGACACGTCCCCACCTTTGGGGCCGAGGGGCCGGAATTCAATTCGCGAAATTGAGTCTCCTTTACACATCATATAAAGAAAAAGAGCCGCTAGACAGAATGACGGTGTGTTTCACAACGACGACGGTGAGGGGAATGTCAGGGGAATCACAAGTCATGGCTGCAGATCAGATCTCGGCCGTCGTTTTGTCCGCCGTTAACTTAATTTCGACCACTTTGTGTGACAGTTAGTCTTCTGTCACGTTTGAAACGTATGCAATGTTAGTCCGTGAATATAGCCTCGTCAACGTCGGATATTCAAAAATTTTAGTTTCAAATATTATTAAAAAGAACGAAGAAGAAATAGAGTATGAATATACCCTTCTAAAATTATTATATAAAATGAATAATACATATATATGTCTATATATTAATATATATTACAACTTTTTTTAAAAAAAAACAATTTCAAATACTAAAAACGTCATTATTTGAAAAAAGAAGAGAATTTAAAAAAACTAATATGCTTTTTAATTTTATGTTTATTACAGTTAATCGACTAAATCATTTTCATACTGAAAATCATATAATTATTTTTATTCGATTTTAGTAACAATAGAAATTAACAAACTAAAATTCCAAATTTTCTTCTTTGTATAAAATAAATAAAAGATGATTTATGATACGTATATCTATAAGAGAATAGTTTTCTACAATTTACATATCAATACAATCAAAGATATATTCTAAACGAGCAACCCATTCAAATAATACGAGGCTTTGATGCTGGACCTAGCAATTCCCGTCAAGTTACGATGTACGGGGACGGTTATTAGGCCATTTACAGCATGTCCCGGATGCCCCGCGTAATGGAATCGTTACGATGATTGAACAATATCGCGGAAACGAGAACTGCTATGCCTAATTTGTATACAGAGCCAATTTCGAAAAGTAACTGTACGGTTTTATTGACAACGTAACAAACAAACATAGAAAATAAGACACATAACGAAAAGAACATACGATCGTTTTTATGATCAGAAACGATTTCTTAAAAATTGAAAGAAATTATAAATTTATAATCATTTGGACTATATATATATATATATATATATATATATATATATATATATATATATATATAATCAAATTTTGGCTACAAAAAAGACAATATATAGTTTACATTTTTTATCTACATATTGCACCTAAAAAAAAATAATTTACGTATCCTATCAATAGTAATAGAAACGAATTTTTTCTGAAAATAATTTTACTACATCATCATCTTTTCTCTATAAACTACTAGATGAAGATGGTACTTTCCAGTTTCAATAAACTATTTTTTTTCTTTTCCATTTCAAACCAACAAAATGTTTTATGCCTCTATCCTATTTATCCTAATATTTTTTTTAATTAATAATTTCTGTTATTCATTGTTAATTTTGTTTTCTTCATATCTGACCATCTTATTTCAATTTTAAAAATTTTATTCTTGTTTGAAGGTCTGAAACTTTTGTAGCTCTCAAATCTATTCGTTTATCTTGTCTCTACATTAATTTTTAATATACTACAATAACAAGAAAAATGTAAATTCATTCAATTAAAACTATAAAAAAATATTCCTTTAATTTTACATTATTTTTTTTACCTGAGAAATATCTAGGACTTATTACAAAAAAATACTTCAGTCATAGAATAATATTCTGATAAAAGTATAACAAAGAATTATATCCACATAACAATTATAATTCTTATTCTTCTCAAAAATTTTAATTACATTAAATTGAAAATAGTATTTTATATAAATTAGAATATATAAAAATCTCGTGCTGAATTAAAATAGAAAAAAAGGAAATTCAAGATATATAAAATATACATAATTAAAATACTAGATAAAATTGGTGTTAATTTAACACTGTGGTTAAAGAATCACTCATCCCATCGACAGAACAGTTTAAAAACGTTTTCAATAATCACTTATTCTCATTTCCTTCTTTTCATTAATACTTATTTTGATCACCGTATAATATTCTAAAGTGATTATTAAACACTTTTATACAATCTTATGTTATTAAGGCAAATATACAAGTCTTATTAATTGCGATATAAACATAAATACCCTCCAAGATATTCAATAAAAATATAATTGAATTAATTTGTAAAACGATACAAAAAACATCAGACAGAATTATATAGAAATGTAAAAAAATTAAATCGAAAACGTTTTATTAAATTAAATATCTTTTTCAAAACAGTAAAAAGTATTTAAATAAATTTATTCTAGATTTCTTTACTGCATTAAAAATATTCATATGCAAAAAAACTTTTATAAGGTAATGAAAATTAAATTAAAATCTCATTAAATTTATTTTTTGATTTATATTTTTATACCAATAGTAAATATTGAAATATATATATATATATATATATATATATATATATATATATATATATATATATATATTTGTATTCCTTTAATTAAATGTTAATTTATACTTCTATTATTTTAGATTCGCTGTGTTTATATAGCCTATTTGTATTCAAAATTATTATATATATATATATATATATATATATATATATATATATATATATATATATATATATATTGAAATAGGTTTAGAAATTGTACGTGCCCTTTTAGGTACTCATATACACAGACATATCGAAAACTATTACGTATAAAACAACCTGTGTGCCGATCATTTGAACCAGCATCCAACGAACTCACCATCGTACACATACGTGTATCAGAATAGAAAAAAAAATTAAAATTCTCGCCACGGACAGCCGATCATTCGACTCCGCGAAGCGTGGCCATTAGCCACCCCACGGTCGACGAGATCGAGTCAATCCGCCAACACACCCTGTCCCGTCCACCTCGCCCTATTCCGTCATTGGGACGGGATAGATGGTCGGATTGTTCGAGGGTGAGTCGTGGTGGTTCCGAGAGGGCGATCCTCCGCGTCATTCGGTCGCAGCAGCCGTACCGGATCGATTCGTTGATGTTCGGCTCGTAGCGACCGGGCGCTGGCCACCGATCTGACCCCTGACATGTGTCGCGTCGCAAACATACCGGCTGGCCGGTCGACGAACATCCCTCCCGAAACGCGCGCGGAATGCGCAAAACAGGACGACGACGAGTTTCGAACGTGTACGATACGGTTCGTACGAGACCCACGACACGTGTTCGATTTATCAAAACGTTTTAGGGGAAATGTATTATTTTTTTACTATAAAACCACGATTAACGCAAATCACATATAATTATCATAATGTTGTATTGTTAAGTCAAGAAAGTAAAGCATAATCTAAGGGCTGTGACATTTTTAAATACTACGTAAAAAAACATGATCTTCATATTCTTTTACAAAATAATAACAATTTAAAAGAAACCACACCTCGTTATCAATAAGTTATACTTTGCTAAATGTGTAAGAAATAATCAAATTTTCACAAACATTCTTCCTGTTTGTTTTCAAACTGTAGTAAATTCATTTGAACACAACTGAATTATCACCCTCTGACACCACAATAAGTTATAAAGTGTTCAAAAAGTACTTATTGTTCACTTTATTGTTTATAACATTGGGCGAATACCCATTTCAATGGTGATTAGTTTCGAAAATAAAATTGTGTGTATAAAAAAGAAACCTGTCCACTTTTGAAAACTATTATTATATTTTTTAGCTCACTTCATCCCTTAGACCATCTTCATATAAATGGATACTGAATTTTTGTAGTTATGTATGTAAAATTTATTACATAGAGTCATCCAAATGTGACCCCTAGATTTGTGTTTTATTAAAAATAAACAGAAAAAACTATACACATATTTCCCTATACACCATCCCCTATACACTTGTTTCTTTTTAATAAAACACAAATCTAGGCGTCACATTTGGATGGCCCTATATGTAGTTTTGTTACGAGATAGAAATTATTTCTAATATGTAAATTATTAACTAATTTATTATATTAATTGATTCCTTTAGAAAATTACTATATTTCTCAATATATTTAATTTCATTCCTTAATGAAAAAATAACCAAAAAATTATTTAAAAATGAAAACAAACAAAATATTATATTTTAATTTAGGAAATGAAAATAAATCTTAAAAATTAACAAAATAAAAAATATAAACGATTATTCTTAATATATATATATATATATATATATATATATATATATATATATATATATATATATGTATGTATGTATGTATGTATGTATGTATGTATGAGTATACTCAATCCAATTATAATCCAATTAAATGTATCAATAAAACTAAATAAACAAGTTATTCAAAACGTTCATAAAAAACACCCCTCTTTAAAGTAACCACACTGAACAAATTATCATATCTACAGCATCACTAACAAAAAAAACATCCAGTCTGGTCCAGTTTCAATCTTATAAGCTCGTTTCCATGCATAATACGTATTTGAACTATGAACTACAACCTTTAGCACTTCTATTATAGACGAAATGTTGTACAAAAATACAGCATCCCTTGTTTGAATGCACCGCTCTCGTTTTCATCTTATATACCTGACCTTACAACTATTTAATAATGAAACTGTGAACTTTTGACATTTGATTCCGTATAGGTGAGTGTAAGGTCCAGTTTTTGTTATACATGACAGTTATTTGAAAATAAATGTACTTATATAAAAAATAATACAATTGTCTGTTTGATCTTTTCATGTCTTCGTGCTAGATAATTTAATAAATGTGATTGAAATTGATATTAGTTTATTTTCTAATTAATTGGTTTGTTACTTTTTTTTAATCGATTTAGCTATATTAAATTTATTTTAAGTATATTATATTATAATAAAACAATCAAAATACACTGTATTCTGTTTTAAATATTTAAACAATTTTTCATATAGACATAATATTCAACAAATCTTAAATATATTGTATATCCTTTTTACAAAAATATAATTTCCTAAAATCTACATATTATAGTAACTTATATACAAAATTAATTTAATTGATATATATATATATATATATATATATGTGTGTGTGTGTGTGTGTGTGTGTGTGTATTTGTGTGTGTGTGTGTATGTATGTATGTATGTGTCTTTCTATTCAATATTAGATGAAAACCTAATCCAAAACTTTCCATTTCAAATGATCCAATGTCTTTCTTTCCCATTCCACTTTTACTTTCTTATGTCTCTGTGTCTATTTATTTATGGATCTTTTATATTTCTGAATTTTTAATCAATAATAATATACAAAGATACTAACAGTACTTTTATTTTTTTTAAATCAACTTTTGTTTCAAGTTGATTTTAATTTTTAAATAAAATTTCGTTTTCTATCTCTATATATTTTTCCTAACATTCATCTTTTCATACTTCTTTATGTTATCTACAGCTACTAAATTGTTCTAATATTAATCACCTATAGATATATATATATCGTATATATACGAGAGTCCTTTGATAAGTATGGTAAAAAAGTAGACTGCAAATTTAATTTAATTAATTAATTTATTAAATTAAACAATAAATAAATTTACCATACTTATCAAACAACCATCGTATATATATATATATATATATATATATATATATATATATATTCAATTAGAAAATAGACACAAATCTATATTTAAAATCTGAATCATTTAAATTATTTTAAATCTTATTTAAATAAAATAAAATTATTTTATTAGTATTTTTATCACATTTGCTACTAATATTTAACTGTAAAAATAAGTAATTACCTAATAATTCTCAAATAACCTACTATTATCTAACTAAAAATCTATATAAGTTTTACTAAAGAATTGAAAAATAATTTACAGATTAAACATGCAGATTCATTTTTAACAATAAAATAAAATAATGAAAATATTATATATATATATATATATATATATATATATATATATATATAAATGTGTGTGTGTGTGTGCCTTCTCTAAATTTCTACTTCACTGCCTGAAAGTGGCGAAAAGATAAAAACGGAATTTTAAGAAGACGTATTGTGATATTCTTTGAATTTAGTAAATTTAACCAAGCAAAAAAGTTTAGAAGACATTCTTAACTAAAGTATAGAAGTACTTACTAACACACAAGTGGGATCAATGCAATGAGTCAAGATCCTAAACCTCACAAAATTATCATCAATCGAAGTGGAAAATTTAACGAAAGATCTTCATCCAGCAATGGACACAGAGAATCTGATGATGATATATTTGTATTAATATATAATTTTCCTATTATATTATACGAACTCATATTATATGAAAATCAACTGTACAATATTTTTTAAAAAATCAACAATGATAAAATTTGAAGATATTTTTTATGTCAGTTATTTAAAAATATCAATAAGTTTATGTTGACTTTTTATCTAGAGTTTATTCCACTTTTTTAAAAAAGTAAATGAATAAAATTATATTAATATACTATTACAATCACATATTATATCAAATAATTATAGTTTTAAGAAATATCTATGACCTTATAGATACAAAAAATATTTCAATCGTACTTTCATAAACATAAAAGAGTATATTTATTACATTCATAAATAAGCGAACGTTAATGTGAACTCTCCACCACCATCAAACGCACTAAAAATATGACAATAAAGCGAGCGAACGCACAGACACATAAATAAACGATACGATGACGTGAGACGGCACAAAACGATATCGTACAACGATTTCGTTGTGTGCTGAAACCGTGTTCGGCCGTGTTCTACAATGCTGATTCAGATTTGTACCAGCCGGTTGGTCAATTTGATGAAGGGACGTCAATTTCTGGATTTCTAGCAATTCCTAGAAGGCTGTTTCCAGCCGTGCTTATTAAATTAGAGATATGCTAAGAACAATATGGAACGTTTCTGAATAATTCACGTACAAGCAGAATTTCATCAGACGGTATTTGATTTCTGTAATAATTTTATATTAAAGTCGAATGAATATCACGGTAAACAGTCGGATTGTTTGATGACAAATATTTTTTCTTCATTTACTATTTACATAATCATATATTGATATTATATATATATATATATATATATATATATATATATATATATATATATAAATATAAATACTAAGAATCAAAAAAATATTTTCTAATAAAACCCAGTACTACATGAAATTCAACTAAGAAACGTTATTCAAAAGTTATCGGATATTTTCTACAAAAACAATTAATATATAATTTATAAATTAATTTATTCTCTTGATTTCATTTCTAATATAATATAATTCAGTGAATTAAATCAAAGTTATGAAATAAAAATCAAATATCTAATTACAAAATATACTATTAAATTAAATTCTGATAGTGTTTTAAAAAATCTAAAAAATAATTAATTTCCTTTTATTAAAATTCTATTTAAAAAATATTCTATTTCAACTCCAAAACCATCGATTGACAATTTTTTTTATTATTGTTAAAATATATATTAAATTTTATTTATTTTTCTAATAAGACAAATTCACTTGATTATAAATGAATAACCTACACCAAACACTACTAAATATTATAAAAATATCCAATATTCATTTACTTTATTTGCAAAGAAACTGATATACGAGGTGTGATCAAAAAGTAAGGTGAATTTTGAAATTTAGCGGGCTACATCCGTTCGATCTTCGATTTTTTTATTTTTTTTTGTTGGTACACTCGTCTCGAATATATGTTCCAAATTTCAGCTATGTAGCATGTTTAGTTTGTTGGTGAGAGGCATAAAAGTTAGAAGTGTTTTGCAGGCTCCACGATTTTCCGCTGTCGAAAATCATGGATCAAAGAGTTTGCATTAAATTTTGTGTGAAAAATGGAATCAAGTGCTCCAAAACACTTGAAATGTTGAAAGTGGCATACGATGAGTCTACTTTAAGCCAAAAAAATGTTTACAAGTGGTATAAACTCTTCCAAGAAGGCCGAGAAGACACCAACGACGAACCTCGTTCTGGACGCCCCAGCACGTCAACAACTGATGAGAACGTTGAAGAAGTGAAGAAAATAGTGTTGGGGAATCGTCGAATTACCATTAGAGAAATTGCTGATGATATTGGCATCTCGTTTGGTTCGTGCCAATCAATTTTAACGGGTGTTTTAGACATGAGACGTGTGTCAGCGAAGTTTGTTACGAAATTACTCAATTTCGACCAAAAGAACCGTCGCATGAGCATCGCCCAAGAGCTATTGAATGACGTCAACGACGACCTAGATTTACTCGATGCGCGTTGAAGTGTATTTTTACAGAATGTTATTTACTGTCGACGTTAGTGCACTCCATAGGTGAGGACAGACCTGATGCACGCCTTGTAAACGCACTTTGGTTTTAATAGGTAGCTCCGATTTGAAAATCGGAGGCGAAGCGCCGATTGCGCCTTTTGCAATCGGTCTCAGGGTCATAACAGGTGACGAAACATGGGTATACGGTTATGACGTCGAAACTAAGACTCAATCGTCCCAGTGGAGGCATTCCGGATCACCAAGACCAAAAAAAGCACGCCAAGTTCGATCAAATGTGAAGGTTTTGCTTACAGTTTTTCTTTGATTGCAGGGGAGTGGTGCATCATGAGTTCTTGCCACAGTATAGAACAGTAAATAAGGAATATTACCTGCAAGTTATGCGCAATTTGCGCGAAGCAATCCGCCAGAAACGTCCGAATTTGTGGAAGAACAAAAATTGGCTTTTGCACCATGATAACGCCCCTGCTCACACATCGTTGTTTGTGCGCGAATTTTTGCGTGCTAAAAGGTCAGTCTTGTCCTGAGGGTCAACTGTAAGGACGTTGTCCTCACTTAAGAGCGCAGTTTGCTAAAAAACCAACACACTAATGATGCCGCAGGCACCGTATTCCCCAGACCTGGCCCCCTGTGACTTCTTCTTGTTCCCGAAACTGAAGAGGCCCATGAAAGGACGGCGTTTTGCAACGATTGAGGAAATAAAGACGGCATCAAAAGAAAAGCTGAACAAGATCACAAAAAATGATTTTTTGAAATTCTTTGAGGATTGGAAAAAGCGTTGGCACAAGTGCATTATATCCGAGGGGGATTACTTTGAAGGGGACAAAATAAAAATTGATGAATAAATAAATATTCTTTGAAAAAAATAAAAATTCACCTTATTTTTTGATCACACCTCGTACATTTATGATTGACCGTTACAAAATCGTAATTATACATCAATTTTTAACGAAAGACAATGAACAATAAATGATTACTGAACATTTTTATAAAATATTGTCTTGTGAGTAATTCATTTGTATTAAAACAGGTTTAAATATAATGCTAAAATTTCAATCATTTTTAAATTACAATACTCGTATATATAATAATTAGGACATTCTAAATTAAAATTTCGATTAAAAATCGTTTGTGTTTAGTCAGTAAAAAAGAAATTGTAACAGAAAAAATCTTTCGTTCAAAGACTAGTTTTTTGTATCTAAGTGTTTTTTTTAGATTAGATAGAATTTTAGATAACGATTCAATTTAAAGTTCTATCACGCTTAAAAAAACCTTATATATATATATATATATGTGTGTGTGTGTGTGTGTGTGTGTGTGTGTGTGTGTGCATGTATGTATGTTTATTTAATCAATAATTGTGTAATATAAAAAGTAATTATTCAATTATTAATTGACACAAAACATGATCTACTTTTTCCATACCATAAATCATATACTAGAATTCCCTCTTCTAAAATAAACATCAATTCTAAACACAGTAAAAAACGTATTTTTTAAAAAAATATATATAGATCAATCAATAACTAGAATAAAAGAAATCAAATAAAAAAAATACTACGAAGATAAACGTCAAAGATAAATAAAATTTCTATGTTATAAAATAACTATCAATATTAAATGAAACACCAATTTTGAAAACTGAATATTTTTTTAAGAAAAAAATCTAAATTAGCCCATAACGAGAATAAAAATAAAATGAAATAAAAAAACAGCATAGTATATAGATTATTCATAGTTAAAGAAATAAAATATCCATCATGCAATAAAAAAAAGTTATGAATAAAATAATATATATAACTCTAAAAATAAAAACATGATAAAACTTAATTTTCAGCCAAACCTTACAAAATTTTAAAAAAGAACTCTACCTCAACGTGAAAACAACAAAGTGATTAAATAAATAAAAATAACCAAAATCAATTATAATTTCTAGTAAACTCTATTTTTTAAGAAACATAAAATATCTAACATCATTAACCGTTGAATTTCAATTTCATTATTGTATTAAATAAAAATATAACTATTTTGATACTATAACAAGTTTATTGTAACATAAATAAATCAATTACTTTTACAGAGAAAGATTTTAACTCGGACAGAAATTCTATTCGGTTTGAATAATGGAAATTCATTTTTATTGATCTAATAAAGACACGAGTAGCAGTTCTGAACTGTACAACGTGCTTAATGTTTAATATTAAATTATTAATTAATACAATTGTTGTAAACATAACATTAATAGTTTTCAGATATAACTATATTCCGTTTATTTTAAACATCATATGTGTTCCAAATTTCACAAGTACCTTTAATATATCGTACAAAGTTCATGTTATACTGCAGTAACTTTATAATAATATTTACATTATATACGATATTGTTCCATGTTATTAACAGAACACTCACAAATTTTCTTATGGCTTTGTGCTATCTCTCCATAGATCTTTTACTGCCTCTCTATATTTCTAAATTTTCAATTATTAATTTATATTGTCCATCCATGTTCTCTATTCTTAATATATTACTGACTCTTTTTGATTTTAAACTCTGTACTCAAAATGTTCTCAATTTATGATCATTTTCAAATCCACTAGTTTTGGAGATGATGGTGGAAATGATGAAAGTTGTATTGATATATTTATATTTATAAGGTTTTCCAATAAGAATGTTAGAATTTTGACAACTGATGGTAGCTATGTTTGATTTTTTAGAGTTCATTTTGATATTTCAACTCAGTATAGTTTGGCAAATTATCGTGGAACATTTAACACTTCAACAACACTTAGAAATTGTAAAAACTTTAACAGACTTATTGAAACAAGAGTTTCATTTCACGGAAATTTCTATCAATTGGCTATCAAAATTAATAAATTAATCATTAGTCGTTATTGATTTTCTAATTATCAATCGTTTTAAGCGATTAATAAACCGATTGATTTGAATATTCAAAATTGTGCAAAATTATTAAAATAAAATATTAATTAAATTGTCACAAGATATTGTTTAAAATTTAAAAATCAAATTTTCAAAAAAAGATTTTGTTTGAAGAAATTGCAAATAATTATTAATTAAATTTAATTTATAATTTTAATAAAATTGAATTTTAAATGATTATCAATAAAATATAATAATATCTAAATTATTTTCATGAGAGTATGTAAAACAGTTAAAATAAAAGACAAATAAAAATTTCCATTCACACTTTTAATCCCATATTTTAGGTGGTGAAAAAGGATAAATTCTGTTTAATAAAGAAATTCATTTCGTAAGAAGAATTAAATATGTAAGGGAAGAAAAAACTCAACTTGAGATTTGAATTAGTTTTCTATATTGTTTTATCTAATTTAATTTTTATTTGACTAGATTTCTATCTGACTAATTTGTTATTCGTTTTTTTATTTTTATTTTTTTAAAAAAAAACTAAAATGACATGATTAAGTGTTTAGTCGGATGATTAATCGAATTAATATTAAATAATTAGATTTTTAATCATTACTATAATTAAGAAATTATGACTAAATTTTTATTTGGATGAAAATTTAGTTGAATATTACCCTACACTATTTTCATTTAATTGTAGTTATACATAGTATATAAAACTATATAAATTAATTTTAATATTATCTATAAGTTAATAAATCATATAAATAAGATGTAAAAATAATTTTAGACACATTTTCCGATTGTATAACTAAATAAATTTACTAACAAAGTGAATTTTATTTTTTTATTTTTTTAGTCAGATAAATAAAAATAAAAAAATATAAGTATTAAACATAAATAAAAATTGTATAATTTCCATAAAACGCGAAACAACAAATTCGATGCCGAATATCAATACACCACAAAGTGTGCGCTCGTGGATAGACCATACAAGGAATTTGTTAAGAGTCGAGATATTTCTTTGAATGCCGGTGAGGCCATTCGCAAGGAGACGGTCCGTTGGGGCCCCTCGTTGTACGTAGGTCGACCGTACGGGGACGGCGTGCGAGAGTAAGAAGCATCGATGCCAGTGGGCAACGCACATCCCCATGTTTCTTTCATCCACCGCCACGTATCCCTGAGACCAAGACCGACAGACCCGGCCACTGAAAGGTCAAAGCGAGGAGATCCTGTAATGAGTTTCCGATTCTCGTGAGACGAGCTGGCCGTGCGGTGGTGGAGGCGCCGGTGAGGCGGTCCACGTGTGCCATTTACGTACGCAGTTCGGAATCGATTGTCGTCAGTGTAGGACATATGTAGGTACGAAAGATGTGTACGATGAGGATAAACAACGGAATTATTGAACTATTATTAGAATATCTTTGAGATATGCATCGAAGAAAAATAAAAAATTTGATTTTTGATAATTTTATATTCATTTAGTATAAATCTATCGATAACTCTAATTTCCAAACAACCAATCATTATTTAAATATACATTACTAAAACTTATTTAAATAACTAAAAAAATCATATATTATATATTTATATATATAAAGTTGAATTCAGAAATGAAATAAATTTATTGTTTTTACTTTTACATATAATATTTATTTTTTAAAATGGCATAAATATTATTGTTATTTTTTTTCATTTAAAATAACTTTTTCTCACCCTTAGATTCTTGTATAATAAGACATTTTATTACCAAAATCCAAAAACTTCTTAATTCTATTCAACATTTTTATAAATAAAGTATTAATTTTTTTTACAGAAAATCACCTAAGTATATGATAAATTAAAAATACAATATAAAATATATTGAAAAATAAATGATAGAACAAATTTACCAATCGACCTTATTAAATTTCTGATTTTTTTATCCTATATAAAGTGTAAAATTAATGGAGTAGAAAATAAATATATTCTTCCTGAGCAATAAAATTCGATTTCTGGCATTTGACTTTCAAATTCCAATTATTCAAATACATCAAATAATAATCAATAAAAATTTCAGATTGATAAATTAGATTCCTCGATTTCAGATGATTTCTTCTTTTTATACAAGAATTATTTGGAATTCCATCAACAATATATTTTTTGAATAACATCTGTTTTTACCATTAAATTTCGTATCCATCAATTTCAATAATATTGCCTTTTTCTTCAATATATCTTTATAGTAAAATATTTTGAAATCTATCAAAGACTGGAAAAATTTATTAGTTTGAACTAAATTCAACCTTTTACTAAATTAATATCTATAATTCAATCATCAATTACTCTTGAAGAAATTGTATTAATACACAAGTAGTATTTTAATAAAAATACCATTGTTATTCGATTATAGAGCCATTTAAAGCAATACTAATCCTCTTCAAAAAAGTACAATAACCTCCAATATTAATAGAATGAGAGAAAAATCTAACAATCAAAGAACTTTCGTCTATAATTACATTCGACCGACGCCAAACGACGCCGAACGTACAGCTCGTGTCCGCTACACAGAGTTTGTAGTTTTTCTTTCCCCGAAGATTCCCAACATGCGTTCCTCTTACAGCAGCACGCCTGAGGATACGAAGCACGGCCGGCCTACTTGTTTTTCTTTCACTTAGTTCGCCTTACGACGCGATGAACTACAACAACGAAGAGGACAGAGCATTCGATAACCATCGTACGTCCAACTCGTGTTCTTTCTCCGCTATGTTTCATTCGATTCCACCATGTATTCCATTATTGATGTTCTGATTTTTTTAAAGAATTTTCTTTCTTACTGCATATAGATAATGATTTATTGTGTTTTCGTTTCTTTACGATGTTTTAAAACGTTTTAAATTGAATTCATTCTCGCCGGACACTTTAGACTTTATAAATATATTTATATTAATTAACTTTGTTAGTATTAAATTCACTTCTTGTGAATCGACAATTAAGATTTATACAAATATATATATATATATATATATATATATATATTGAGTTCTTGCATATTTTATTTTTTTAAAGAATAATAATAATCTAATTTGTAATATAAATCATAACAAAATAATTTCAATTCACAAAGACCCACTAATCCCCTTTTATAAAAAAAGGAGATTTAAATTGACTGAACGAGTTTTGATATGCAACGATTGAACCTAAACATCTCTTTAATTTAACCTATGATCTCGACACAATACCAAATACGTGTTTTCATACACAGCATCCCTTCATATAAAATCAACCGTGGTCCAATTTCAATCTTTCGCTCGTGTGACCAAATTTATTTGAACTTTAACCTTTACATATATTTACACAAGTATACATAATAAGTAGTATTATTTAAAAACTAGTTTTATTAAAGATAAACTGAATCTGTACAGAAAATATAGTTTGTTGAATATTACTGGAATTATTCAAATAAGTATTATTTTTTTTAAAAAAAATCATTAACTATATAAGTACTATTTAATGTTTTGAAATTTGATAATTATAATAAATATATTTTTTAATTTAATTTTATATATTTGAAACTGAACAAATATTTTATAGTTCAAAGATAAATTCAGATTTATTCTCACAATAAAAAATCTGTATTGAGAAATAAAATGAAAAATAAGTAATTCTGATCTTAGATCTCATATTTCATTTGTAAAAATAAATTTTATATGAGGTAAAAGTTACAAGTTTTTTAAAGAACTGAATTGATTTTTAGAAATATTATTTTAATCTGTTTTTTTGTTAATTCAATATTGGAAAGAAGACAATCTTATAGAAAATAAAAGTAAAGATATTAATTGAAAAATAACTAAGAATTTAAACATGTACTTTTTATGAAATTTTATAACTTTTAATAAAGTTTCAAACTTATATTCGATGAACAAACTAATTTATTAACTGTATCAAATATAATTTTATTTATTTTTTTTAGAAATATTATGATTTTAATCAAATCTTTGTATTATATTAGACATTTTCTGACATAATATGTATTGTTAAACACCTTTTTACATTATTATTTTACATACTATTCTTAAATAAAACTACAGATTACTCTATTTAAAAAATTAAATCTTTTAAAATTGTTTCAAAAAAATATTTAACTTAGTAACATTATTTAAATGAAAACAAAAATTGTATTAAAAATTTATGATTATTTTAAAACCGAGATATCATTTTGTTGTAGTTCGGGTCATTTAAAACAATTACTATCATAAAAAATGAGATAATTGCTTTTTATGACTATTGTATATATAAGCAGCAGCAACAGCTCCTTTCAATTCACTGCTGGATGAAATGAAAATTTAAAATTGAATTTCCAAAATTTTCCACTTAAACCGATCCATTGTATAGAAGGTCTCATTAGGAGCACACAAATCAATTTTTAAATAAAACGATGATTTTTTTTGAACGATGATAAGTATACGCTTCAGATTAAACACCCTTTCTCTCTCTCTCTCTCTCTCTATATATATATATATATATATATTTATAAATCTGTGTTCATATAAGAATTGTTTCTTTCCATAAGATTTATCAATTCGTTTCTATTATAAAACTGAATTAACATGTACGAACGAACACGGACTTATTTATTTCCGTACACTTAGAAAAAACATAGCAACGAATGAGCCGAAGTTTACCCATACACACACACACACATACATCCACTATAAATAATATACGAATATTATTTTAAAAAGCAGCATTAGATATTTCCTCTTAAGATAACCTCACACCGTCGGCCAGAAGCAAATCGTGCGAGGGCAATTTATACAAGCAAAGTGAATGGATCGTCTCTCACCCTCGGCCAACATATGTATGTGTAACGGCGTATAAGAGAGCATACATCGATACTCTGGCGTTTCCATTTGAAACGAACATGTGAAATATCGCGTGGAAAATGGCGCCATATGATTTTGATTTGTTACGAAAATAAAGTAACCCTGAGTGCTTGTATATGCCGCCAGTGCCACCGACGCGGTGGGGCCACGTCGGATGGGGAACGGGTGGATGGACCGGGGAGGACACCCCAGACGATCGCGAACTCACACACACACACACACACACGGTGGCGGAACGGGTCGTAACGCGGACTATATGTGTACATGGCAGTCCGGACGCATACTGAATGTTCTGTTGATGTCGGACATGTTTTACATGTCATTTGTTGTGAGTGTGCCACAGATCTATATGGAAATGTATACTATGTATATGTGTATGTATACAACATTTATATATATATATATATATATATATATATATATATATTACTTCCAGACGAATGTAAATATTTGGTAGATTTTTTACTATTTTTATGTATGTAATTTTCGTCGTCTTTCATACAAGAAACGTTTAAGAACTTAAGTACGAAAACTGTTTATATATGTACACACATATATTATTAACGTTTACATTTCTACATAGAATAGAAATATTCAAAAATATTTTCGAAGATAGCCCAAAATATTTATTTACAGTTATATATATATATATATATATATATATATATATATATATATATATATATATATAGTTATGTTCATATGTATTAGACACCCCTAATAAAATCCAGTATTAATGTTACTATTGAATTTCCAATAAAACAAATGTCTGATATATTTAAATTTAAGTTCAGTAATGAGATGTTTTGGGGTAATTAATAAATAATTAATAAAATAGCTAAATATGGTAGGTGTCTAATACATATGAACTTAGTTGTATGTATGTATATATATATACAAGGTGTCACAAAAAATGTATAAACATTTTAATGTTTATACATTTCAGTGTGCATACATTTTATTGGGACACCCTATATATATATATATATATATATATATATATATATATATATATATATATACCGACTGGGTAGCACAGTGATTTCCATCACCGCGTGTTATGCGGGAGATTGCATTCGATTCCCAGTCGGAGAGTCGCTCATTTTCGAGGGTTAAGCATGCAGGCCGACAACCTCATCTTGTAAAAAAATAACTGTTGAAAAATAAGGGAATAAACCCCGAATAAAAAATCTTCACCAATCCGCCTGGTCAGCGTGGTGAATATAACCAAATACCAATGAATGGTAGCATTCATTGAGGTTTTCGTCCAGAATTGGATTGATATTGGCTTTATGATGTGATGTGAGATTTATATATATTTATATATAGATATATATATATATATATATATATATATATATATATATATATATATATATATATATATATATATTATATAGGAATATATATATATAAAATGCAATGAAGATATTTGATATTGTTAATGTAATTACAGGAAGCCCAAATAAAATGCAATGAAGATATTTGATATTGTTAATGTATAATAAAAAATTACACAATTATGTCTATATTTTCTTTTTTTTTGGAATAAAATGATTGCTTAGTTTATAAGTTATTTATGTATGTATTTATTTTCTATGTATGATATATGACAACAAATTAATATTAAATAGAAATAATGAATATTTCTATATACTCTAATATCCATATAACACTAATATTTCAAAATTCAATTTAATTTTTATGAAATTCATCAATTTTTAAACACATTTTTCCATATGACCAAATACCAGTGAATAGTAACATTCATTGAGACTTTCGTTCAATAGTGGATTGATGTGGGCTTTATGATGTGATATGTATATATAAGTTCTGTTTAAAAATTAAAAAAAATCTGAATACAAACTTTTCCCTGATTATACAAAAAGTTTCTTTTTAAATTAACTTTCTCGTAAAATCAGTTTGAAAGAGAGAAATATTTTACAATGACTAAGATATATTTTTAATTATATATTTTTTTTAATATGGAGATCTATTAAATTAGTTAAAAATAAAGAAAATTCAAAACAACACTAATAATAAATCAATACTATAGCCTTTTTAATTTTTTAAATGTTTACTTTTCTATCACTTAAGAAAAAATGTTTAAAAACTCTAAACGTATTTTCTTAAATTATATTTTTTTTGATATATGGAGATCTATTAAATCAGTTAAAAATAAACAAAAATCAAAACAACACTAATAATAAATCAATACTATAGTCTTTTTAATTTTTTAAATGTTTACTTTTCTATCTTTCAAAAAAAAAAAATGTTTAAAAACTCTAAACGTATTTTTTTAAATGATATTTTTTTTCATAAATATATAATTGTTTGTCAATAAATATAATACTAGTTAATACTAACAAAATTTCAAATTAAACATAAAATAAACTGTGGTTATTGTAATTTATATCACAATATAATATTTAATAAATTAATGACGTAAATAATAATAAAATATCATATTCAATAAAATATGGATATTTTTTTAAAATAAATTCTACCAAATTTCGAAAAATACTGATAATATATGAAATTGTGGCAAATTAACTTTAACAGAAATTAATTTTCACCCCCAACAGCATAATATGTTAGAAAATGTTCAATAATCACTTGTTATTCACTTTATTGTTTATAACAACAATGTGCTAATACGCATTACGATGGCAATACCACATCGTCAGAGAATTTTTATTATATAAAAAATACTAATTAAATTCAAAATTTATAAAATAATACATAATTTATACATTTTAACACAATTTCAAAGTAGCAAAAATAACAACTTTTTTATAACTAAAAAAATAATTATTTTAAGAAAATATTCACGAAATTTTTAATTAATTCTCTTGTCTAATTGTAAATGAATTTTACAATCTTTTTTTACATATTAATATATATATATATATCTTATATATATATATATATATATATATATATATATATATATGTGTGTGTGTGTGTGTGTATGTGTGTATGTATGTATGTATAACAAAATAAATAGAATACATTTCCATTTCGGCGTAGAATTATACGTAAACCGATATTTATAACATGTTCGCAGAAAAAGAAAAAAATATACACTTCTTTAGTAAAGAAGATATTTCGTAGCTTCGAAGCATTGTAGGATGTTGCCTAATGTGTGATATCAAAATATATCCATCTTCTGTTAGAAAAAAAATGTATCGCAAAAAAGCACTGTGTGTCGGGTGGTTTTTGGGTGGATGGGGAGGCGTGTGCGCCCGTCATTGCCGGCCGAGATTGACGAGTTACATTAGCAAATGGCCGACGCCCGCCCTTAACACTGCCGCCTTCACCTCTATCCCAACATCTGTTCCGGACAATAGCATTTCTCACTCGCTACTTCGCCTACCGCGTAAGTACACACACACACACAATATACTCTTACATATGCGCACACACATACATTTATATATATATATATATATATATATATATATATATAATACACATGTGTTTGTTCCATCAAAGGTTGAATGTAACATTTTTAACGCGAAAACTAAATAAAATACAAATACTTCAAAAAAATATACAAAAATATAGGTAAGTACTAAAAAGTAAATTTTTTTATAAATAAATGTTTATTTTAAGATTTAAATAACTATTCATAACACGATTTTACTTTTAAGTAGAGACTAAAAGCTTAAATTGTAAAACAATTTCATTTCTTTGTCATTGCAATTGCATTTTTATTTTCTGTGGGGTTAAAAGAAATCATAATTTTATGCTAATAAACCACAAACGACAGAAGAATTAAAAATAAAAATTGAACGTGCAATTCATGAAATTGGACCACAATTATGTGAAAGAGTGACTAAAAATTGGACTAAATTAATGCACTGTCAAGCGAAGTCGTGGTGGTCCTATGAGTGAAATTGTATTCCATCATTAATGCCACAGAATATGCTTAAAAATAATTAAAGAAAAACAATTAATTAAATACTGTTTGTTTTATTTCCATTCAAACACTTCTGAAGCGCTTATTGAAAAATCCTATATATATATAGGGTCATCCAAATGTGACGCCTAGATTTCTGTTTTATTAAAAAGAAACTGTACATATGTTTTTCTATACACCACCCTATACACATGTTTTTTTTTAATAAAACACAAATCTAGGCGTCACATTTGGATGATCCTATATACTGATAAAATGTACAGAAATATTAATAATTTTTTATAGTTCATACTAATGGCAAAATATAATTAAAATTATTTGTTGTAAATTTTAAAGTTAAAAGAATATAATGAACGTGTGTTGAAAATAATTAATACACAACGAACGACATCCGTCCGTGACTCTATCGATTTTTCGTACCATTCTTAAACATTTCATCACCTTTCCGAGATAATTTCAAATACGTCCAACACGGTATTGTTCGAAACTAAATTTTAAATCCCTCGGCAGTGAATTCTCAACGTAATCCATTCATCATATCGGCTTAAACACAATACCGCGTTAGCCTCAACTGTCCACTAACAAACTTAGATGTTCCCGGGAGAGGGATTAGAAATTGAACAATATTATGTAAACTTTAAAATAGACAGCTGATGTCGATGCGTCCGCAATCAGATCCCGTGCGAGCGAGACGCCCGTCGCGGCGCGAACGGGACGCGCGTGCTCGTGTCCTTTGCACGCGTCGTACCGATCCGTTCAACGGGCCGACTTCGCTGTTCTGATCATGATAAATGAGTCCGCTTAGAACTATGGACCTCCTGAACAGTCACTTCCCGGAGTTTGGGTGCCCGGACTCGAACCTTCCGGCCGACCACACGTCAAGCCGTTTCGGGTACTGCGTACGTTTAGAGCTATATGCAGAGCTTGTTTATGTGTGTGTGTATGAACGCGGGTGAATGATTACTGTTAATGAACAGTTGATTTCACATATCTGAACTAGTGTTATATTTATACAACAGAAAATTATAGTTTATTCTAGACAAACGCCCACACGTACTCGTTTAACAATTCACTCAAATTCCTTTACTTTGTCTGTAATATCGTCGTACGAAAATAAATGAAACTTTTCCGCCAATGCAGAATTGAAAATTTTTACTAAATTGGTATTTTCAGTTCCTCTATTTATAAAATAACACACTAATGTATTTGAAGACAAATATAATATAAAAATGATAAAATTCTATACAAAATATAAAACAATAAATTTCAACATTTATTGTGTATATCAATTTCTAATAATAAATAAATTCCACATAAATAAATAAATATCTCGAATGTTATCAAACATTCTAATAAAAAATATACATATTTTAGATGAAATTCAATCATCTTTGAAATATAAGCAGTAAGTATCTGGATCAAAATTAATTTTATTCATGTCAATTCATCAAAAAAATATTTTTTACTTATTTAAATATTTTATAACCAAAAAAATTTCTTTATATATATATATATATATATATATATATATGGTATATATTATACGTATATATATATATATATATATATATATATATATATATATATATATATATTACACACTTGTATAATTTTATTGGTGTTTTTTTTATATTAGATATAACTTTCGATAGGAATTCAATTTAAAGTTCTAGCACGCTTAAAAAAACACCTTTATATATATATGTGTGTGTGTGTGTGGGTGTGGGTGGTTGGTTGGGTGGATGTAGGTGTGTGTGGGTGTTTGGTTGTATGTGTGTATATAAATCATTTTGATTTATCAAAACAAAATAAACGATTTTTTTAATTAATGTGACATCACAGTACAGATGTATGTAGAGATGATTTTGTGTTTATAAAAGGCAATCTTCTTAAAATTATTTTTCATTATTTACATTGTTATTTTATATGACTCAAAAAAATGTTTATTTATGAAATAATTTAAACAACATACGAGGTCAGACAATTAAGTAATGTGACCGATTTTTTTTCTCGGCCTGTGGTAACACTGCGAACCTGTAACTAATAGCAGATCCCTACTCTCTCGATTGAGACCTTGACCACCCTCGTACGATCATTTCTTCGCCAGCTATTTAGTGTTTTGTAACAACGCGCGAGTAGTGCATGTCACGAAAATGGAACAGAGAAATTTATTACTGGTTATTACTGGTGATGAAAATTATTACTAAAAAAAAAAAAGGTATTACTGGTGATGAAAGTTGGTTCTTTCAATATAACCCCGAAACTAAACGACAAAGCCAACAGTGGCTGTCTCCTGGAGCACCAAGGCCAAAGAAGGCGAGAATGAGCAAGTCCAAAGTGAAAACCATGTTGATTTGCTTCTTCGACAGCAAAGAGGTGGTTCATAAAGAGTTCGTACCACCTGGACAAACCGTAAATCAAGTATTCTACCGCAATGTGCTCGAAAAATTACGAAAAAGGGTTCTCAGAGTGCGTGCAGAGATAGCGAAGACTTGGGTTCTGCATCACGACAATGCTCCCTGTCACAGTGCGTTCAGTGTCTCTCAGTTTTTGGCGTCTAAAGGCATCGCAACGTTACCACAACCGCCCTATTCACCGGACATGTCACCCTACGACTTTTTCCTATTCCCCCATATGAAAAAATTCGTCAAAGGTCGACATTTTGACTCCGTTGAAGATATCCAAGAATCTGTGACGAGGGTACTCGGAGAGGTCCCACAAGAAGTGTTCCAGAATTGTTACGAAAACTGGAAAACTCGCTGGAATAAGTGTATAGATGCGGGAGGGGACTACTTTGAAGGGGATCGATTTCAGCGATGTACCTTAATTTTTAAATATACTCGATTTTTGAATTTTGTCACATTACTTAATTGTCTGACCTCGTATGTTTGGAAATTGCTGTTATGGTCATTTATTCTAGATGAAATCAATATCTAAATAAAAAAAATTGTCTAAGATCAATAGAGCCCCTGGTTTTGAAAAAAGATATTTGAGAGAATATATCAATTACTTGAGAATGTCTGGAAAAAATTTCTAAAGAAAAAAAATACAAGCTATGATTTATTTTACTTGTGTCTAATTGACTTTTACACAAATAAATCATTTACATCAATGCCACAAGAATTTTTAAAGGTATTCATTTATAAATTATTGTCAAATTTATTAATAAGCATTTAGATGTTAATTCTATCATCATAACGTAAAATTAAAAAAGCATGTTTTCCAAAATATATGTATAATTGAAAAATTAAACAAAATCATAATTCCGAAAAAATAAAATTATTTAAAAAAAATTGAATGATTTTTTAAAAAAAATAAATGACACGTGTGTGTGTGTGTTTCTATTGTCTATTTAAAATATAATGAAGTAACTTGCCAGGTGACGTCTTTCAATATCGCAATTCGTTCTGTCGACACATTTTTAATTTAACGATTTGCCAAAGCGGAAGACAAGACAAGGTAATATGGTAACCCTTTGAGTTGACGCGTAGACCATATGCGCCCGGTGATTTGTTTTCAACCCCTTTCTTTGATCGAAACACCGTCGTGTTATTTTCTTGTACTCATTGTCTGCCGTTGATTGAAAACAGTGAAAGATGTGATGACTGCCTTTTGTACACGTATAATTATAAATAATGTATGTATATGCGTCATGTGCTGATCGAATTAGATTTTTATTCAACAGAGTTATTCATGTATATAAATAAAAATGATATAAAAAAATATACAGCGATTTTTTCTCATATATATATATATATATATATATATATATATATATATATATATATATATAACTAGTGATTATGAAAGTGGTCTAAATCAAAAAGGTAAAAAAATGAGTTTATTAATCAATTCATATAACAGTGATCTAAATTATAATAAACGAAAACATTTTTTTAAAAAATCATAAGACCCGATTTTATTGAAGCAATATTTTATTAATTTAATGAAATTCAGTTTATTATTCTTATTTTAAAATGATTTTAAGTCACCTGTTTTATTAGAAAATTTAAATTTATATAAAATTAAGTACTGTTATTTTGGAATAATCGAGATGCCAACGAGAAAGGTAAATTATATGTATGTTTTTGAAGATTATTAGAAGCTAATATCCCAAGGTAATAAAAAATCTTTATTTATAATAGTATAAGATACAAAGAGATAGAAAAATCAATTACAAAACAAACATAAAATACTCATGATAATCGTATTAAATGGTTACAAACAAAATGGATAAGGTTTTTTTTTAAATCCTCTTATGAGATATTTTATAAAACATCAAAGATGATAAAGTGAAATTTTATATTTTAGTTCTTACACCCAAAAAGTAAAGACCAGAAATATATGTAAACATTAAATTATTATCAATATATGAAAATTTCAAAATACAAAGATGTGATGGATTTGTTATCATATATACAACTGATTTATCACAATTATTTTAAAGCTCTCAAAACATCACAAGCTGCTAATGATATAAAAAATTAGGCATTATTATGAATAATTATAATTTTTAAACCAGAAAATTCATTTTGATATTGATTTTTTTTTAATAAAATTTATTATTTCTTATATAAATCTCCTTTTTACTTTTTCAATTATTTTGAAAATGGTCTAAGTAATTTGAGAATTTAAAAAACGTGTTTTGTCACACACTATTCTTAACATTTTAAAATTACATAAAGAAATTATTTTTTTAAGAATAAATATACTTATTTTTCTGTTTAATATCATATAATAATATTTTTTAAATAATTTAGACGCAGAAATCAAAATATTTCAAAACGAAAAATATATGAGAAACTATTTTTATAATCACTGGCTCATAATTATATATATATATATATATATATATATATATATGATTATATATAATGTACGTGTATATAAATTGGTTAGTATACTCCAAGGGTTAGAGAAACATTTAGTTTCAACGACATATACTCGGCGCACCTATTCGATGTCCGTATATACATAACACAAAAACCAATAATGATAGCTGTGTATATGGCACGCGCAACGAATAGAAATTGTGTTCAATTTTGTAGCGTTGATAGCCTCAAAGCTGGAAATTTTTATTTCAAATGGCATTTTTTATATTCATTGCATTATTTTCGTGGATTGAAGGCGATTTAGTAACACAATTTGCTCGCATAAACTAGTAGAGTCGAAAAGCATTGATCTGACGCCGATATGAATTATTCAACGACGTCGAACCAACGGTAATTATAGTAAATGTATCGAGAATTATTCGAAATCGTTCGACGTGTATGCCAGATACAATAACGGGTTTTATGTTTTTCATAATAGACTAATGAAATGATCGAGTTGTTAAATATAATATATTGGTCGATGAATGGTACAACATACAGTTTTGTTATACATAATAAAAAAATATATAATAGTGAATAAATGATCATTTAGAAGAGCTTGTACTTTAAAAAAAATCATCTTCATGTAGTGGAATAGATGAATGTTGCTTAAAGTCGAAATTAAAAGAAAAACACATACTTCTCGAGATATATCAAGCACTGTAACATCTATCACAAAACGAGCAACTACAAAAATACCATTTAAAATTTTAAGTTAAGAATGGATATAGCTAAAATAGAAAAATGACAGAAAATCATCTCAATGTGAAATTATCACTCGAAAAAAAATTATGGAAGAAATATAGCATTTTTCAGAACTGATATTAATGCTCAAGTGACCAAACAAAATATTTTTAAAAAAATCTGATAATGAATAACATTTATAAAACATCTAAAATGTACCAATTACATTTTTTATAAAAGTGGACAACTTTCCCCAATTACCCAAAAAATATTAAGTTATTCAATAATCATTGAAAAACTTTAACTATTAAGTGAATATTAAACACTTTTATAAAAAAATTCGTATTAGTCAATAATTTGTTTATATAAAAATAAATTTTAAAATACTATACATATATGTATATATATTTTTAGATAAAATTGTTTTATATTAATCGTTTGATCCTGAGATAGAAACTATGAAAAATAAAATTTCTTAAATTATGTTTGTTTATCAGATTGCCTATAAAATTTTAATTTATTATGGAATATCAGAAAATATATAATTTATTATGGATCTTTACAACAATCATTCTAATCAAAAAAAAATATTTTTTAAGTTCGTATTCAAGTCAAAACATCCATATTTTTGTTAAAACTAAATTAACTTATTTAAAAAAATATCATGTAATATATTTCTAAAAAAATAAATCGAAATAAAAGCTTAAATTTAAAAAAAAAATAATAGATACATGTAATAAGACAGAGTTTTACTATAAAAATAATAAATCATTCAAATAAAATTGTAGAATATTTTAATAAAATAAAATGTATAAAGTTTAATTTAATAATATTATTGCATCAATATTGATTTGATATTTTTGCTAATTCAATCTTATGGAAATAAATAACTGATCTCAGTACTAAAATATTTCACAACCGCTCTAATTTTATTATTATCATTAATATATTTTTTGAAGTCGATTATAAAATCATATAGTCATCCAAATGTGACGCCTAGATTTTTGTTCTATTAAAAAGAAACATGTGTATTGTTTCTTTTTAATAAAACAGAAATCTAGGCGTCATATTTGGATGACTCTATATTTAAAAAAATACAATGTAGTTTGGAATGTAATAAAAAAATAATTTTAAAAATTAAAATAAAAAAGGAATGTAAAATTAAAATAAATATTGATCTAAAAAACCATCATCTTTAGAACAAGAAGTTATAAATTCACATTGAAATGAGGAAAAAATTGATTATAGAGCATCTATGTTAAATCTCGTGTTAAATCTCGTGTTGTTGGAATGATTGATTGATTCATTTATATCAAAGAAGTTATTTTATTGAATTATGATAAAATCCGTAACGATTTGACAATTTATTGGAAATCGTCAACGAACTTTTTTGAAAACACTGGCACACACATGAAATCATACAGGTACACATGTAGAATTGTGCGTATTTGTTTGTATTTTTGTATGCACGATGTGTCTGTGTGCTGTTCTCGTACACACACGTGCGTGCATACGTATGTGTGGTTACTGGTGAGTCTGTGTGTGTTTGTCACAAGCAGACATCGTAACATAATCAAATCCGCCTCATACAATAATAATGCGGAAGGAATACGCGCGGCGGTGGCGTTGACAAATCCGCGCCTGTTTTGTGTGACTTTTACGGCCGAGATTCCATAACTATAAAGAGCGCGGCAACGGCCGGCGCGCCAATCGCGTCGCGGCGCCTTGAGCCCAGCGTCGCTCGCGTTCCGATATAATGTTACGTTCTGATCACGGTAATAAAACCGCGTGTGCATCGGTGTAGTAGTGCCGTACATGGAGCTAGCTAGCGAGCTAGGTACGTAGGTACAATGCCGATCTCCAATATCACACGCCCCATGGACGCCCGACGAGGATGAGATGCCAACACCTCGTCGATAATACGATATACGTGAAATAACTACACTTTTCAGTTCATAATAAAAATTATATATATATATATATATATATATATATATAAAGAGAGAGAGAGAAAATGATAGAAAAACTACAGTTAAATATAAATTAAAAACAGTATAATAAATATTTAATAAAATGTCATTAAAAATCTGAGAATTAGACAAAACATATTATGAATTAAAAATAAGAAAAATATTGAGTTTTCAAATAAATTTAATTTTACTATTAATTTTCAAATTAATCTTAATAAATATTATCAAAATAATCATCCTCTTGTTACCCAATGCTCAATAAAGTTCTTTACCAAAATTTTCTAATTCTAACAACTTACTTTTCTCTTCTATTCCACACAAACATTTTTTTTATATCTCTATCAGATCTACCAGAGGTTATCTTTCTGTGTCTTTATATTTATGGATTCTCAATATATAATTTATGTTGTTCGTTAAGAATACAGAGAGAAGTTAATAATTATTTAGTTAATTCAAAAAAAATATCAAAATATGAAAAACCATTTTATACTTAAAATTATATTTGGTTCGATACTCCAGTTATTCACTTTAAACATACAATTTTAGTGCTCAATAATTAGTTATGGCTTTGTATTATCATAATTAGAATAATATTAATATATGGTAAAATTAGTTAAACTCAAGATGGAACATTTTAATGACAGTAAGTTTAATGTAATTACTTAGATCAGTGACTTTTTGATATTTTTTATTCTATTCTAACATATTTTTTATATTTATATATATATATATATATATATATATATATATATATATATATATATATATACGAGATGACCAAAATAAGATTGAAGAGTTTGAACATACATTTACTTATTTACTGTTCTTCAGTCTCATTTGGACCACCCTATATATTTTCTCTTACCGCATTCATCTCATCAATGATTCACCATTTATTATTCAAATTATTTGTCACTCATATTTGTACACGTTCGAATAATAAAATATACATAAAATTTTGATAGCGATATTTCGTCAACTTTACTATATGAGCATATGATCGAATTTATTTTGCAAACTACACACGAATTCTTCTCTTTCTCTCTCTCTATCTTTTTATCTATCTATGTGTACGTATCTATCTATCTATCTATATATATATATATATATATATATATATATATATATATATATATAAACACACACTTGTTATAATAATTTCCAATTCAACCAGCGATACCACAAATTTGTATATTTAATTTATTCAACATAGTTCTCATTCATTTAAGTTAAATTTTTAGTAAACTATGTAATATACAAAGAAAAATGTTCAATTATGAAAACGAAAATACATATTAATTTTTAAGATTAACTATTAATAGTACAAAATAAAATTTAGAAAATGTACTAAAAAATCATACAGAAATATTGTGGAGAATAAAGTCTACTTTTAAATTATTAGTATATATGTATATATATATATATATATATATATATATATATATATATATATATATATATATATATATATATAGAATGTTTTTTTAAACGTGATTGAACTTTAAATTGAATCTCTATGGAAAATTTTATCTAACCTAAAAACACCTTTATACACATACATACACACACACACACACATACTATATATATATATATATATATATATATATATATATATATATATATATACATACATACATACATACATACATACAAATACACATACATACAAATACACATACTTATATAGTTTTTTAGGTTATATAACTTTTGATAGAGATTAAATTGAAAGTTTTATTACATACTGAAGATCTTCATCCAGCAATGGATAAAAAGAGGTTGATGATTATATTTATAAATATATATTTAAATGCAATATTTAATTTACACAAATGAATATTAACCCCAACACCAAAATAATTTAAAGTGTTTAATAATCATGATTATTGAACACTTTAAATTATTGTGGTGTTAGGGTTAAAATTCATTTATGTAAAATGAATCAGCCACAGTTCCAAAACAACCAATACAATATTTAATTTTAAAAAAGTTAATTCAATTTAGAGTTTTTTTTAAAAAAAATAGGGTGTTAGTTATTGAAAAGAGTGTTATTTTTTATTTGAAAATTTCTGAAAAATATAAAATAAAAATACAAAAATACTGTGTTTTCAAAAAGAAAACAGCAATTCAATATCGAAACGAATATCTAAAAGAACATGTACGTATAATATTAAGATCAAATATGTGTAAAATAGAATGATTCCATATCACTCGAGGACGAAGAATAATAACAACTGTATATTAAAATAAAAATAAAATACATTTAAATCTCCTGTCACCATGGACACAAGAAACCGTCTGCTGAAAACACGACAAACATAAAGAAAAATAAACTTCTTCCCACTCGCATCCACCGAAACTTTTTAAGTCCGAGCAAACTTTTGTCGTATAACCAATAGATGGTGCCGTGTGGCTTGCATCCCCCTTAGGGAAAGTTGCTTAGTTCGAATCCGGTCGGCGGTTTGGTCGTCGTCGAAACAGCTCTCCGTCACTGGCCATCGACAATATTTATCATTTTAATGAAGTTAGATAGACGTACACGTTTCAAAGAATAACCGTATTTCGTGTCTTGTCTCTTTGACTATAAACGTCACGTTTCGTTACGCTTCGCGATAAACAAATAATGAACGAATGCAGACGGACGTATACAAATTAACAAACGTAACGGCATTCTTTCTTCGTTACACACACAAACGTATTTATGTTTAGTGGATGTCGAAGTCCTGTACAAGTTTTCGGGACAACTTGCAAGTTTAACACATTACTCACATCGCCAGTGGACTTTGTGTCACATTATATCTACAAAGTTTCGACGACAGTACGTTTATATATATATATATATATATATATATATATATATATATCCATTGCTTCTTTACAATTGGAAAATGTTTTCCAAGAAACGGGCTCACTTTAAACTTTCGTAATAAGTTTACTTTGTTGCGAGCCGGCATTCTATTTTACTAAATAAATTTATGTTTGGTCCATCTAACGTTGATAGCGTATTTGTGTTGTTGAATACACAGAGTTTGATTTGAAATTAAATAAAGTAAACAAAATAAAAGACGTATCACTGATCTAGGGAAAAATCCAATATACGTATTGTAAATATTCGCATATGAATGTTATTATTGAAATATATAAATTTTAAATAGATGTCAAAAATAAATAAAGCTTAGATCAACTTTAGATAGTAAGTCCTCAAAATATCGTAAATATCTCTGGAGATAACACAATCTTTTGAAATTAATTATAAAATAAGACACACAAATGACCGGAATTTTTCTAAGCTCGATTCATTATTGAACAATAAGCATTTCTTAAACTGAACAGAAGTCTATAAGACCAATTTATCTGTATACACAATATATATACTTTTTACTGATGTAAACTGAAATACAGTTTTCCTAAATATAGATGTTTATTTTAGTTTATTGATTCGGATTTAATTTGTTTGAATTTTAACTTCGAGCTTCTACCATCTCCTCCATAGTATTACATAATTTTTATATACAGATTTACTTTCAAAAAATCTCATATGTTCATCTAATATAATCCAATACAAAAAAGAACTACAGTAATACCTCGCATAGTCCGGTTTGAAATTTCCAAAAAAAAAATTTTTTTACTTGAAAAAATCCTACTAAAAAGTTTTTCTTGAAAAAAATCACAAAAAATTAATACATAAAATTATTCTTATACCCACATTTTCAAAATTTTCTCTTTATTATGAAAACATAATAAAAAAGAAAACCAAAATCGTATATTCATATTATGCGCAGTTCTAGTTTTGTGGTCTTTTTTTCTTTTTCTATTAGTTTTTGATTCGCAACTCTAGAATAAAGTTGATTTTTTGATAATTAAATTTTAATAACCCATTTGAAAATGAATGTATAAACCCCTAATTTTGTTTTGTTGATAAATACAAACATTTGAATATATTACCCTCGTTTTATTTACTGAAAAAGGAAAAAAAATGTTTGAAACCAATTAACGTTTTTTGTATTTAGTTATTGTTCCGATTAGTCCGGTTTCAAATAGTCCGGTTAATCAGTGGAACCGATTTGCCAGACTATGCGAGATATTCCTGTATAGTTAAATTTTAAAAAATTAAAAAATGTGATTTATTTGTTAATAAATTTATGATACAAAATGAAAGTGTTTTTTCCAATTAATCGATATAAATCCTTTAATGATTTAAATATGTTTAGAAAATATATCCAATTGTCGATTTTAACTAAGTCGAATTTGTTAGAACAGGAATTAATGTATAGAATCCAATTATATTCCTTTGAAGAGGTCATATATCCCTCTCATCATTTATCGAACACAATTTTCGAACCATAATAGAACACTCCTATCTGTTTGTTTAGCTTTTTATTATGTCGAAAATCTTTCTTCTAGTCAAGTACACATCACAACCTACACACACCCACCACAACACATACACATTCCCTCGTACATACACACATCCAATACAAAACAGTAATCGCAAAAGGAATAACCGAAAAGTACGTACTTGAAGAAGAAACGACATCCCGCTGTGATCTTGAGAACGGGTTTTGTCGCCGAGTAATTCGAGCCGTTTTCTTAGGGAGGCAAAGCGCGCGACGACGTTGTACGCTGTCGTCAACGTCAGTCGACAACGAACGACATGCTTTTGATAAAACAGACGGCCCACATAATAAGCAATGCATTTTAGACAACGGTAAACAGCGATTGTGGAACTACGTACGTACGGCTGTCTCCTTGGCGTGTCAATCAGAGAGACACATAGGCATTTATTCATTCGCATGCGTTCATTCATTGCGGAACGCGGGTTCATAATATAAACATACATGCGTGTGACATGTGACAATTTGTGGATTTGGACGACGAGAATAGGGCATAGGCGGTGGTAGTGCAGAAACAATTCATGTTAAACATACGTCTCTACTAAAACATTTCAATTAGAAGTAAATGTATGGTCGGTATTAGGCAACGTACTGCCATTAACAGTTCACAAGTTTAAGAAATTTGCATTGTTTACATACTATTAAAATTCAACCTCATAAACTAATCGTTTTATTTTTATAATCTATCCATTTTTAAACTGAAGTGAAAATCAATTATATATATATATATATATATATATATATATATATATAAATTATTTTTTGACAAATGTGTTTTTACAGGTCAAGAAGACGTAAAAAACAACAAAGAAAAAGATATTAAAAATGAAATAAATTAATTTCAAGAAACAATAGAGATATTAAAACATGATAGGATGAAAAAATAAAGACAACTCCCAATTACTATTAATTGAGCAATGATCTTTAAAATATTCCTCATCTCGATTTCTAAGTACAACTTGTGTCTGTATTATTTTATCTAACAATTTCGGCGATAACTTATTTTTTATACATTTTTCCTATGCTATTTCTAAATTTTGTAATTTTATTTGACTATAGAACAATTATAAGCAAAAAAAGAATTGCATACGGTTTTAACATTCGACACCTGACATTCACAACATCCGACGTGAGGTAATTTGTACCCCAGTTTTTCATTAAAAAAATGAAGATTTAAATTATAACTAATATAATTAATAAAATCATAAGGTATAAAAATACCCCATATCGAACGGCCTGGATTAAATATGAGACTGAGGTTCCATAATTTAATGAATCTAATTATATAAATTTTATAAAGAAAAAAATCATGAAATTAATTAAAAAAATAAATAATCTGCATATATATATATATATATATATATATATATATATATATAATTTCAATTCAGAAAAAATGCCTATATGAAGTTGAATATTCCATAAACTTAAAAAATGTCTGATCAATTCATTCTATCTCATCAAACTTATGTAAATGAAATATGGATTTTATATACCAGAATAATTAGTTAAACTTAAATAATCGTTAAAAAAAGGTAATTAGAAGAAATAAATAAAAAATATTTTTAAAAAACCATGAGGCACCACCACTTATTCGCTTTGTTTGTCGATCCTAAAACTTGCTTCTGTTTAACAATGTAAATAAATTATGAAAAATAAAACGTTTGGAAAACTATATTAGCGCTTCTGTGTAGACGATTTTTATTATAGATTGGTAGTCTGATATCTATTCAAATTTAATGCCAATACAATTAAAATTATACTTTGTTCGAAAACTTTTCCGAAAAGTCTGCCTAAAAATCTATCTTTTTTCATTTGTTGTCAATTTTAATATTTCATATAATTTGTAACTCGATAATTCTCAAAAAAGTTCATAAACGAAATTTCAATATTAATGAATAACAATTATTAATTGACAACATTATATGAAGACGGAACATTATTCTTTTTTATATATATACGAGGTGTGATCAAAAAGTAAGGTGAATTTTGAAATTTAGCGGGCTACATCCGTTCGATCTTCGATTTTTTTATTTGGTTATGTTGGTACACTCGTCTCGAATATATGTTCCAAATTTCAGCTTTGTAGCATGTTTAGTTTGTTGGTGAGAGGCATAAAAGTTAGAAGTGTTTTGCAGGCTCCACGATTTTTCGCTGTCGAAAATCATGGATTTTTTGCATTAAATTTTGTGTGAAAAATGGAATCAAGTGCTCCAAAACACTTGAAATGTTGAAAGTGGCATACGATGAGTCTACTTTAAGCCAAAAAATGTTTACAAGTGGTATAAACTCTTCCAAGAAGGCCGAGAAGACACCAACGACGAACCTCGTTCTGGACGCCCCAGCACGTCAACAACTGATGAGAACGTTGAAGAAGTGAAGAAAATAGTGTTGGGGAATCGTCGAATTACCATTAGAGAAATTGCTGATGATATTGGCATCTCGTTTGGTTCGTGCCAATCAATTTTAACGGGTGTTTTAGACATGAGACGTGTGTCAGCGAAGTTTGTTCCGAAATTGCTCAATTTCGACCAAAAGAACCGTCGCATAAGCATCGCCCAAGAGCTATTGAATGACGTCAACGACGACCCAGATTTACTCGACAGGGTCATAACAGGTGACGAAACATGGGTATACGGTTATGACGTCGAAACTAAGACTCAATCGTCCCAGTGGAGGCATTCCGGATCACCAAGACCAAAAAAAGCACGCCAAGTTCAATCAAATGTGAAGGTTTTGCTTACAGTTTTCTTTGATTGCAGGGGCGTAGTGCATCATGAGTTCTTGCCACAGGGTAGAACAGTAAATAAGGAATATTACCTGCAAGTTATGGGCAATTTGCGCGAAGCAATCCGCCAGAAACGTCCGAATTTGTGGAAGAACAAAAATTGGCTTTTGCACCATGCTCACACATAACGCCCCTGCTCACACATCGTTGCTTGTGCGCGAATTTTTGGCTAAAACCAACACACTAATGATGCCGCAGGCACCGTACTCCCCAGACCTGGCCCCCTGTGACTTCTTCTTGTTCCCGAAACTGAAGAGGCCCATGAAAGGACGGCGTTTTGCAACGATTGAGGAAATAAAGACGGCATCGAAAGAGGAGCTGAACAAGATCACAAAAAATGATTTTTTGAAATGCTTTGAGGATTGGAAAAAGCGTTGGCACAAGTGCATTATATCCGAGGGGGATTACTTTGAAGGGGACAAAATAAAAATTGATGAATAAATAAATATTCTTTAAAAAAAATAAAAATTCACCTTATTTTTGATCACACCTCGTATATAAGTACTATTAAAATAAAAAAGTTTAGTTATATTATTTTAAAATAAAATACGAAATATATTTCTTTTATTATTATACAGGACACAGAATAATAATAAATAAAATTATTTTCTTTTTCTTATGCAAAATGTAATTACAAATTCCAAAACACTACTTAAAGTGGCACATCATCAATTGCAGTATTTAATGAATTTAAAAAGTAGATAATTTTTATTTTTTAATAAAAAGAAAAAAAAATGAATGAACTGATTTTCTCTAAATCATAAAACCGAAATATTGTCACTAACTAGAATTCGATAAATAATTCGTAATCAGCATTAACAATCGTCGACGTCGATTCGAACCGAACCGGAAACCATTTCTACAAACTCGACGCAATAGACAAGTGTAAATAGACTATAACTAATTTTACTTTACAATCAATATCTACAAACAGAATTCGTTCTAAACACATTATTGGCCATTTCGAGCCCCGATATTTAAATGAAACAACGCTTCATTTAACATTCCACAACGAAATCGATTGTGACCGCGTTCCACGTCGAAGAAACCACCCCCGGTGGTCTTAAGACTTGCCATCACTAATACCTCTACGTAAGTGATACGCCTTAACATTGGCGTGTGTTCATAATCCCACGGCTAGTCTCCGTCATACCTACGGTCTTCAGAAAACGGACCCGGGTTATATTCGGTCGACTCATTTAATCAAGCGCTACCCCGAGCTGACCACCCTTATCTCAAACAACCGCATAAAAGCGGCCATTATCATTACGAGTCCGACCGCTGTTTTAGCTTATAGACTGCCGCAGCACCTACGTCCCGGAGGGGCTACCGCCGAATGATGAGGGTTGACCGTACGAGTGGCCGCTGACCAATGGTATGCCGCGGTCAACCCGATCGATTCCAACAATAGCCAGGTTGGTAGGGGCACTAGATGCCCATCGCCACCGTCGAACTCGATCTCCCACCCTTTGGAATTATTTGTGACGAAGGGGAGATGGCGGAGGATTTTTTTTCAGCACCCTCGGTAAGAAAGGGTTTCGCTTGTTTGTCGAATACAACACGGCCTCATTTTACTTTTGAACACCATCGATGCTACATTCACACACACACTATGAATATATATATATATATATATATATATATATATATATATATTTACAAAAAAAATAAAAACTATATAGTAAAATCAATATAAACAACTTCAGACATTAACAAAATATATAGATATTAACAATTTCTAATTTAATTAAAACATACAGTCAGATAATTAAAATGTATCCAGGGAAGATATTAATATTTCGGTAAAACACTAAAAAATAATTATGGCATACATAAAATAATGGAAAAAAATAATTAAACACGGATAAATTATTGAAGAAAACTCAGAATTAAAATTCTATGCCAATTAAAAATTATGTTCCATACAATTGTTTAAATATATAAAAATATGAATTAATAATAAATTATAATGCGAATGAATTAAAAAATATTATTTATATCATTTCTTAAGCAGATATTCTACTCTGATGGGTTAAAAAAGATTTTTTTTACCCATCCGATAGAAAATTTGCACATATTTTTATACTGTTGTACATTATTCCTTATTACTATTAAAATACATGAATTTTAAATTTTAAAAAATAATGTAATATTTTAACACATTAATAAATATGAGTATAAAATTTAAAAATGATAAGTATACTAGTTTATTTTTAAAAGAAAAGAAAAAACACCAATTTAAAAATCGATTTTTAGAGTACTATATTTTTTACAAAATAAATCATAAAAAGTAAGTTCAAGGTAAAACAACTCGTTAAGTTCAGATCGTGTCTTAATAACTGTATAAAAAAATGTACTCTATAAGATAGTAATCAGCCCGATGATGACCTACACTACATCAATATATAAAAAAAACGTATTTCGAAAGAATATAGTAAGTTTGTAGACAGATTAGAATAAAGTCTTAAAACTTACATGCTATCTGATAAAAAAAATATTTAAAGAAAGAAAGATTGAGATAATAGTGATGTATATAAAAATTAACATCAACTTTTTTAAAGATGGAGTTTATAAAAAAAATACGAAATCTAATAAAAATAAAAAAAGAAATGAACCAATAAATGAAAATGATTTAGTAATGAGCCTGTTTGTTGTAAAATATCGAAAATAAATGAGATAGAAATAAAGAAAAAAGAAAATAGAAGAAAGAATGAATGAAGATCTGAAAATTCACGAGACCTTATAATACGATTCTTGTACATCAGAAAAAAATAAAATATAATAATTCAAAAAAGACACTTTTTATTTTGAATTTTTCATAAATAGGAAAAAGAAGATAGCAAATTCTTCAAGATGATTATAATATTGATTGTTCCTGTTCAAACAAAAAATATTCCTTGAACAAGAATTATAAAAATTATTATCGTTTACTACTAGAAATAATGAAGTATATTTAATAAATAAAAATTGTTATTCTTTTTAATTTATGTTGAATCAATTACAAATTTCTTATAAACTTTTTATAATGATAATAGAGTTGAGGTATTTCAATACAAAAAATCTTTAATTATTAATGACCCATTACTCATTCCCCATCTTCAATCTTTTTCAAAAAAAACGTTGAATAAAATATATATATGTGATAGAAATAAAATTTTCAACAATTAATTACTTTTTATTTTTTTTTAAATTTAATTTTTAGCAAACTACAATTATTTTCCATTCAAAAAAATAAGTTAAGCTTTTTAAAAAAATAAATCATAGAATAATCTACTGATAAATATTCATTTAATTTACCAAGTATAATAATTAAGCAGTAAAATAGTTAAATCAATAATTGATAATTTAAAGCGGATTAATTTTTTTAATAAAAAAAAATATCCAATCAGGAAATTTTCACCAAAAAAAAAAAAATCAATCCGAACCCGAACTCGTTCAATTTCTAGGCGTTTGGTAATCGTCCGTGACAATTTTTCTTTGACAGCGTAAAATATGAGCCAATTTATACAGATACCGCAACTGTCCATCAGAATGAAAGAGGTTCAGACACTGGCATCGGCTACAGTCACCTCCCCTCGGACGCTATAGCCTTTATCCTGGACGTCACGTCGTAGACGTACAGCAATGGCCAGTGGCCTCCTTTAACCCTCCGACCCCGGCATGCCGCATGCCTCGAAACAGACACTACCCTTGGCCGGGACATGAATAATGCATGCGGGCAGATGTCGAATGTAATGTTGTAATACTATGACTATAGATTTGCATATATACTGTTGTATTAGACTGGACTCGCTAAATTATCATTACGTTTCTTTAATAGTTTCAAGTTTGACGACGAGATCATACACATCTATTTTACATACACACATACACACACATGCACATATACCACACTCCTTCATCTAAATATACATGTGGTAAGGATTAAATTAATAATTTTCATTACTGATTTATCATATTATAACATCACCATTTTATTTTATAATTATTATTCTGATAATTTTAAAGTCGGTAGTTTCAGTTACACTTTATATATATATATATATATATATATATATATATATATATATATATATATATATATATATAATTTAAGAATACACACGAGATAATTTGTCAGATTACCTTATGATAAAAGAATTGATTAATTTCGAATATTTTCAAAGAAACTTTCATTCAACAATGGATAGAAAAGGTTGATGATAGTCATATCAGAAATCATTACAAAATTTTACATTTTAATACCTATTTTACTAGAGAAATATTCTTTATAAGAAATACACACACATGTGTGTATGTATGTATATATATATATATATATATACGAGGTCGTTTGATAAGTCCGTGTAAATTCCGAAAGATGGCACCACTGGTGCATATCGAGGTTATTTTTAATTAGTAGCACCTCTTGGAAGAACATACATCAAGTTTCAGCCATATCGGTCTATTCCTTTGTGTTTGACAATCGTTGGAATTAAGGAAATCGAGTGATTGTCAAATAATGGACGAAAAAGAATTTCGCGTGTTGATTAAACACTACTTCATTAAAGGCAAAACACCTCAGGAGACTAAACAGAAGCTTGATAAACATTATGGTGACTCTCCACCTTCGATTAGTGCGGTTTATAAGTGGTTTCAAAATTTTCGTAGTGGCCATATGAGTACAAGAGACGCTGAACGTTCTGGACGCCCTGTTGAGGTCACCACTCCAGAAATCATTGATAAAATCCATGATATGATGATGGATGACAGAAGAGTGAAAGTGCGTGAGATTACTAGTGCTGTAGGCATCTCGTGTGAACGGGTACATAATATTTTGCACCAAAATTTGGACATAAAAAAGCTATCCGCCAGGTGGGTGCCGCGATTGCTCACGATCGAATAAAAACGAGGTCGTGTGAAGTGTTGCAAGAACGGTTTGCAGCTGTTTCAGCGAAATCCGCAGACATCACTACACTCCTGAGACCAAAGAGCAGTCTAAACAATGGGTTATCAAGGGGGAATCTGCTCCGAAAAAGGCGAAGACAATTCCTTCGGCCGGGAAGGTTATGACGACTGTCTTTTGGGATTCGCAAGGAATAATCTTTATCGACTATTTGGAAAAGGGTAAAACCATTACAGGTGCATATTATTCATTGTTATTGGATCGTTTGAAAACCGAGTTGCAAGAAAAACGTCCCCGATTAGCCCACAAAAAAGTCCTCTTTCATCACGACAACGCACCAGCTCACACCTCAGCAGTTGTGGCCGCAAAACTAATGGAAATAGGGTTCCAAATCGTTTCACATCCCCCCTATTCTCCAGACTTGGCTCTATCGGACTATTATTTGTTCCCTAATATGAAGAAATAGCTCGCGGGAAAAAGATTTTATTCGAACGAGGAGGTGATTTCAGGAACGAATGACTATTTTACAGACTTGGACAAATCCTATTATTCGGAAGGGATCAACAAACTAGAGCAGCGTTGGATGAAGTGTATAAGCCTAAAAGGAGACTATGTTGAAAAATAAAAACGATTTATTCAAAAAAATGAAGCAGTTTTTATTTTTACACGGACTTATCAAACAACCCTCGTATATATATATATATATATATATATATATATATATATGTATGTATGTAGTAGTAGTAGTCATAAATAAAACTCTGCTTTTTATATTAATTCCAATTTTTTCATTAGTAACAAATGAAAAACTTATCATTTATTAAATAAGTTTTCACAAACGAAAGAATTCGTTAGCTGCATCAAATATCTCTATTAGTTTTTTATCTAGAAACAAAAAAAGACATAAGTCTTTATAGATTAACAAATTACCCTTTATTAATTTATTTCCATAAATGAATTCTCATAAAATATGGGGTTTTCCAATAAGAATGTGAAAATTTTGATAGCTGGTGACAGACATGTTTGAATTTTATTTAACCCCATTTCGACATTTCAACTCAAGTATAGTTTGGTAAATTATTATTGAACGTTTAACATTTTAACAACGCTTATAAATTGTAAAAAGTTATTATAGAAACAATGTTCGGTTCGTAAAATTTATTGTGCGCTTTGTGAAACTTACGGTTAAAATTAAATAAAAAAAATACAAAATTTCAAGTGAGAGCAATCAACAAGTCATTGAACAAAGACCACTGCATCCACAAAAAATATCTGTCTGGTGTGTGTTATAAGCTAGTATTATCATCGGACCATATTTTTTTCAAAACTAAACTGGAGATCACATTACAGTAAATGGAGTTTGTTACTGAACCATGATTAATGATTTTTTTCCCCAGAAATGATTGAAAATGGTTTGCACGATATGTGGTTTCAAAAAGACGGTGCTATGTGCCATACATCTATGGAATCAATATAGACTTATTGAAATAAAAATTTAATGAGTCCATTATTTCACGAAATGAACCCATTAATTGACCACCGTGATCATGTGATCTAACTCCATTGGATTATTTTCTATGAGGTTATGTGAAATCATTGGTTTGTGTTGATAAACACCAAACAACAGAAGCATTAAAAATAAACATTGAACATGTAATTCATGAAATTGGACCAAAATTATTTGAAAGAGTGACTAAAAGTTGGACTAAACGAATGCACTCAAGTGTTCATATAAGTGAAATTGTATCCCATCATTAATGCCATAGAATATGCTTAAAAATTGAAAAAAAAATACTTTTTGTTTTATTTCAATTTAAACTTGTGAAGGGCTTATTGGAAAACCTAATATCAAATATAAAAAAGTGAATAATAAATTATTGTTTATATTTTAAAGTAAGTTTTGATATACATTTTTGAATTGTATTATTAATAAATAATATAATTTAAAAATCTATACCAAAACTCATTTACAGAGTAATTATTTTATAGATAAAAAATAAAATGTGATATTTAATATTTTCGTGACATTGCTTAACTACTTATTATACTGGCTATTCATTTATAACTATTACTCATTTCATATCTAAATTGAAAACGATATATGTATAGGTGGTCCAAATGTGATTGAACGGTTTGAACATACATTTATTTGCTTACTACCATTTACTCTTTTTTTCTATTCTTCAGTCTTATTTGGATCATATATATATATATATATATATATATATATATATATATATATATATATATATATATATATATATATATATATACACAATATAAAATGAACTCTAAACAATCTAGTGAATGATTGTATTGGAATCTTGTGTAAAGGGCCGGAACCGCGTCTCGACGCGCACCGGCCATGGTGCGACCGGCCGCCTGGACTTGAACCCTTGGGCGAGAAACCCACGCTGTTGTCACGGACCTCGACGCGGAAATCAAACTATTGTATACGCATCGCCATGATATCGGCCACGCTTAAATATTAAATTTACGCGTCACCCACTCACGCTAACATCAAGCCAAAGTTGAAGGCATTTCTCATTCATACATTTGTTTGTGTTAAGTCTCTTGCGAAACTTATTACAATACTATCGACGCTCGTGTCTTAGAGATATTGAGCAATTTTCAAATCCATCATGTGTATATGTATATGTGTGTGTATATATATATATACATATATATATATATATATATATATATATATATATATATATATATATATACAATATATATATATATATATATATATATATATATATATATATATATATATATATATATATTATACACATATATACAATCTTCTGACACTATAAATTCTATATTGATTCCTCCTTATCATTGGTTATTGATTTAAAAAAGTAATTAAAACTTTTCACCATTAAATAAAATTATCATTATTTCAGTATCTTTTAAATTAAAAAGATTCAATTTTTTATTAACCTACATAATTTAATATGTATATTTATTTATTTTATTGTGTATATTTTTTTCACATAGTTTAATTCATTAATATCTTTTAATACATACATACATACATACATACATCCATCCATCCATCCATACATACATACATACATTATATATATATATATATATATATATATATATATATATATATATATATATATCAAATCCATTTAAGACTAACAATAATTTAAACTGAATATTTCTAAAATATATAAATTAAACTTAAATTCAATACTATACTTAAATTCAATAAATTAATATAAAAAAAATCTACTCACAATTTATTTTACAGTACGAAAATGAAGTCCCAATTAAACACCTATCTATTTAACAACTCACTAATTGAATAAAATATTTACAAAAATAACGTAAAATTAATGTAAAATACACTTTTCGAATTTAAAAGAAAAATTAACATCGTTTAGTTAAAGAAACTATTAAAATCTAATTAAGTTAAATATATTAATTACTATATCAAAGAATTGAAAAAATATTTTCACACAAAAACACGTGTATACTATTTTGACACTAATATGGCGTTTCTCTTGCAATATAAAACCATATGTCGTCATAAAATTACAGAAATATCCATGATATCTGAAAATAAGTAGTCCCTCCGCACCCACGCCACTAATACAAATGTTAACACAGTTGCATACGTATTTTGTTATAGTAATTCTTGGAAAATAAATTTCACTAAATAATTAGTATAAAATTGAATAAACTAACATACAGAAATGTAATTCACATTTGATCATAAAACTAACTCTCTTAATATTTTTAAAATGTCACAGAAACAATATATCAATTTATAAGATATCTTAAATAGGAAATAATATATATTTTTTTAAAAAAATAATTCATTCTATTATTTGAATACACTGTAAAATGTTTATAAAATAGATTTCAAAAATTAATGCACGCTCGAGAGTTGAGCCATCGTATGGGATTCAGTGAAAACTGTATATGTAATTCGTTCTGTTCGATCCTATGTTATGTTATATTATATATATATATATATATACACAAACATACATAAGAGGGTCGTTTGATAAGTATAGTAAAAAAGTAAGAAAAACTAAATTGAAAAATTAAATTATATTAATTAATTAAATTAAACAATAAATAAATTTACCACACTTTTCAAACGACCTTGTATATATATAGTCATCCAAATGCGACGCCTAGATATGTGTTTTATTAAAAAGAAACAAAAAAATCTAAGCACATGTTTCCCTATACACATATTTCTTTTTAATAAATACAAATTTAATCACATTTGGTTGATGCTATATAATAAAAACAATAATTATGTTTATGTAATTGCACATATTTTTCACTTAAATGTTTTTATACTTAGATCCGAATATTTTTGGAAGAAAATTTAACATTCTATATGAACAAGACCAATATAACGTAAACTCTGTATATGTAATATAAAATTATTTGATTTTTTGAAAAAAAAGTCATATTATGTTAAGATTATAAATAAACTTACATATGCATTAATTATTTTCTCTCTAAATTAAATGACAATGTTCAACAATTTGAAAAATTGAAAATATTTTTTTTAATTAATAGATGAAAACAGTAACCATATAATCAATAACAGTAAAATATATAATCTTGATTTTATCAATATTTTTTACATATATATATATATATATATATATATACCAAATAGTATATCCAAACAAAAATATAAACAATTTAAAAATATGAACTAGTCTGGAATGTATACTTCATCTTTTCAATATTCTTCATGTTTATACACACACAAATATATATATATATATATATATATACACCCGTCCCTCAATTTACGCGGTACTTTTTATACGCGGTCAGATAGATTTCATTTTATATAATTTTTCATGGAATTTATTATATATCAGAGTGACGCAAATTCTTACTTGAACGTATAAAAGCACGATATAAATATATAAAAGGTTGATTGTTTTGAATTACAGTAACGATAGTGACACCGAATAAAATTTATCTACTTCTGTTTTCTAAAACGTCATTATTTTTTTGTTAAGCTATGTGAAATAAATATGTGTTTCTACAACTTTACTAGAGCTTTTATTTCCAATATTTTTTCTATTGTACTGACAGACTCAATTTACGCGATTTTCATTCGCGTAAAACAAATCCACGTGGAACGGATACTCCGCGTAAATTGAGGGACAGGTATATATATATATATATATATATATATATATATAAATCAATAGAGGTGAAATAAATCGTTAAAAAAATTATTAAAAATTTATAAAACAAGAAATATCAATGAATTGTTCGAATTAGAACAATTTAGAAAAGATTTTTATCCAGCAAAGAATTTATAGAGGATGTAAATGATGTTTATGTATATATATATATATATATATATATATATATATATATATATAGAGAGAGAGAGAGAGAGAGAGAGAGAATAATTCGATTTGTCTATACTGTAGAGTAATCGTACGCAATGTCTAATAATATTCATAACAGATATAATTTATAAACAATTCTAACTGAAGCAATGAAACTAAATCGTCTGGCTTGAATATTTTAACTATATGAGATAGAAAAACGAAATTAGAAAACGTTAAAAGGCATTTCATGTTGAACAGTTGATTGCTTTTATAAAGATATTAAATTATGTAAGCTATCATTAAAATATGTAGATTCATCCGGTGAAACAACACTCCAGTCTCACATGTTACCTTTTCGTATAGATATAATTGGATGCCATAACGTTACAACAACAACAACAACGACTACGACGACGACAACGACGAAAAATATCAGTTTACATTTCAAACGTCCACGTTCTCATAACCATACACACACACACACACACACACACGTGCACTGGATCGATATCCATGATCTACTGTATATCTGACAAAGTAGCAACCAGTGTACAATACGCCGACGAAGCTTCAATTCCATAACATCATCATCGGGATGGCCGCGAGCCGCCTGCGTATGTTTTGTTTCAATTCGAAATTCGGTTCGACTCGCTCCGGGCGAGGATCTGTGCGGGATGCGTGTACGATTCGACGGCCGGGCGAGTAACATTCCGTGTTCACCTGACGACGCGCACAGTGGTCTGCATCCAATTCACTTGGTACAGCATCACGACACCGCGCGCTCTCCCGTAACAATCTAATTCAATCCTTTTGAATAGAACGACCGTATTCAATTTGTCCAGATGAGAGACATGTTCCATTCAAAATACGAATCGGAGAAATTCGAGATACTGATCTAAAAATCAATATGCGTGCATAAATGCTCGCGTACACACATACATACATACACACATATAAATACATACATACATACATATTATATATATATATACATACATACGAAGGTCATTTGATAAGTATGGTAAAAAAGTAAGAAAAACTAAATTAAAAAATGTAATTAAATTAACTAAATTAAACAATACATACATTTACCATACTTATCAAACGACCCTCATATAAATATATATATATATATATATGCACCCACACACATTCCAGCAATAAGAATATTAAATATCTTATTGAAAATTTATGGAAAAGATAAAACGATGTATCATTCGAAACTAAAACGTTTGAAAGAAGTCTTTATCCAGCAATGGATCATCAGAACATGAAAATAATGAATGATATAAACCCACGTAAAATAATCAAAAAAAATCTTCAAAACCAATGAAGGATCAAATATAAGGAAAATGGATATTTTAATTTTTAGATAATTTCCAGAAAACTCAAAGTATGTTTAACGTTCTTTCCAACAACTATCCAACTAAAGGACTCTTCTTAACCTTTTGAGTTGAGATAGCTCAAAATATCCTATTGTTTCCAACACAGTTATTTTATTCTATATTATTATAGCTTCCATTATATTATCTAGGAGTGTTGAATTAATTTTTCAGTCAGAAAATAAAGATGCTTAGTGCTAAATTTAAAATTAAATTCGTAATTAAGTGAAAAAATGTAACAATTTCGATTAAAAGGTACTTTAATACTCTTAAAATGTTTTATAATTTCAAAATTAACCAAGTGATACAGTTAATGTAGAATTCAGGCTCGTTTATTACGAGATGAGATTGTCAGCTCCATGCCTAACATAAGGGGGTAATTTAGTCTAGAATTTCGAAAAAATCGATTTTTTTATTTGCATATTTTCAAAGTTTAAACCTTTAAAAATATGTCCTTAAGAGGATTTTTCGAAATTCGAATTATTTTCGGAGGTATAGCTATTTTTGTGACGCGCCAACCAATCCGGTCTGGCCGAAACTCCAAACTTTAAACACATTTTTCTCGAAACTACTTTTTTAGACACGATTGACGTGATATCTCAAGTTCTAATGGACCGATTTACTTGAAATTTGGTACAGAGCTTCTCAATATAACAATGATTTCTCCCGCATAGGATTTTTGAAAATTTTGTTTTTTACTATTTTTAAAAAATTCTGAAAGTTGAAAAAAATAGGGCAAAAAAATGACTGTTTTTTCACACTGCCGCCATTTTGCGAAACAAAAAATTTTAAATTTCCCTAGGCGGGGATACTATTACAACCTTATTTTTCAATAATTTCAAAAAAAAATTTGTTTCAAATAACCGGAAGGGTTGGAACCACGTCAACCAGGAGACACCTTTTTTTCGAGCCCCCACTTTGCCAGCCTGTACCTTTTTCAATTTTGAATTTTTTGTTTTTAATAATACTTTTTTATACTTTTAAAATGTCAATAAATAACTGATAAAAATGGATAGTAAAAATATTTGTTGAATTTTTGTATAGCGCCCGAAAAAACACCTAAAATTCGTGCGTCTAGACTAGAATACCCCCTTAAGGGTCTCTACGACCGAGAATGGAACTCAAGCTCCCACATTATAGATAATGATGCATGCTACTAAATCATCAATCGGTATATATAATGTATACAGAGCCGGATTTAGATAAAGAGAGGATCTAGACTATTCCACTTGTGAAATCACTGACACTGTATATGTAAGAAAGGTCTATGACTGTCAAAAATATTATACACCTTGGCCGGAGGTCCCTTAGATTTTAAGGCCTTAGGCTTCAATCTGCCAAATCTGTAGGTAAATCCGGCACTGAATATATACTGTACAAAAAATTAAATTATCCATATTTTTCAGTTATCTATTTTTCAACGAAATTTTTATTGAAAAGGTTTTACACACACATGTATATATATATATATATATATATATATATATATATATATATATATATGTATATGTATATGTATATATGTCAAACAAAAATAGTATTTATTTATTTTACAATTTTATAAACTTCCATTTTCAAATAAATCACAAAATATATTGAAGTTGTTAAAACGTCTCCAGCGACATAAATAGAAAACTTTTATTAAGAACAGGGAAAAAATTCAAAACAATAATCCGGATGAGAAAGAGTGACGAAACATTTCATGCTAGCAATGACAATGGCGCAAAAAGCGGTTAGCATCGGAATTTACGAACGAACATTGCTCACAACTAGACCGTACTATGACGTTGCAGAGGGCACATTTATTTCCCGATAGAATACAATATCATTCGATAACAACTTCGTTTTTATTTTTGATAGGCCAGAAGATCATGCAATTCAACTGTTACCACCCCACACGTCCCGTCGACCGTCGAGACCTGCCGTGCAGATATTGTGTTGGGACGTGGGGACCGACGTCGTAGAAGACCAACAGCCAGCCAACATACAGTTCATCGGTCTGCATACTTCTACGACGTCAACAATTCATTGTATTTCCTTTTACAAAACATGAATATCGCATCTGAAACGACGTCGATATTGTAATTGTCATCACTTCCATTTGCAATTTATTGTACTGGAAACTGTGTCAATTTCATACCTTTTGCTATTTACAGAAATTACTATACATATATATATATATATATATATATATATATATATATATATATATATATATATATAAACACCAATATTGATAATATTTTTCAAAACAATTCTTTAAAAGAACACATATAATTACCAAAAACATTATAAAACTATAAATAATTCATATTTATTATTGTATTTTGTATTGAAAAAAATGAGATGTATATATAAATTGCAATATTTGATTAATAAATCTTTAAATATTGTTCAGTTAAAAATTTAAACCTATTTTAACATAAAACTTTTATCAACTATTAGTTACTCAAAAAATATTTTATATTTTTCTGTATAATTTGTTATTATAATTTTTCATGAGAAAAAATAAATAATTATCACTTATAGCTACATTGATGATCACTTGAAATTCAAATAAATTAAATCGAATTCAGTTATTTTGACTTTTTACAAAATTTACAAACTCAACTTTTAATTATATTTTATGTAATTTAAATTCTTTATTATACTGACTGTTTTTGAATTGTGGCGAATTCACTTTAACACAAATGAATTTTCACACCCAACACGCAATATGTTATAAATTGTTCAATAATCACTTATTGTTCACTTTATTGTTTATAACAATAATCGTTAATATACATTTCGATGGCGATATCATCATCGTCAGAGTCTTTATTCGCCTTCGAAATGCGCATTAGCCTATTATTGTTATAAACAACAAAGTGAACAATAAATGATTATTGAACACTTTATAACATATTGTGGTATTGGGGATGAAAATTTAATATTAGTTTTTTTTAATCAATAGGTTATTTATTATATCTAATAACCAATTCCAGCTCAAAAACTATTTTCATATAAATTTTCTTTTCTATATTGTATACAGATTTGTTTTCCTCTTTTGATGATAGAAATTCAACTCGAAGTTAACTTTAAATTATAATTTTAATAAAAAAACTTGAAATTTTAACATTTACAAATAATAAAGTGTAGTTAATTTTTAAGCCAAAACCAATTAAATATAATATTAAAACCAAGTTATATATATATATACATATATATATATATATATATATATATATATATATATATATATATATGAGGCCGTTTGATAAGTATGGTAAAAAAGTAAGGAAAACTAAATTAAAAAATTAATTTAATTAATTAATTAGTTAAATAAATTCACCATTAATTAATATAATTCCCATTAATTATTATCCCCATTTATTAATTAATATAATTTCCCATTAGGAGGGCACAACTTAATTATTAAATAAAACGCATATTTTTAAATTAGCAATGATAAATATGCGTTTCTGATGGACGCTCTCTCTCTCTCTCTATATATATATATATATATATATATATATATATATATATATATATATATATGTGTGTGTGTGTGTGTGTGTGTGTGTGTGAACGTGTGCGTGTATTATTCCTATCAAAAAAATATCTAAAACGAAATCAATAAAAAATAAAAGATATTTTTTAAACAATATAAAATATTACAGTTTTAATATTAAAATATGAATATTTGTAAATCTCAAAAAAACAAAGTCAAAATAAAAAATATTAAAACAATACATTAGGAAAAATAAAAATTATATTAAATGAATAATTTTTAAAAATATTAAAAGTGAATAAGAGAAATTAAAAAAATAAAATGTCAGTTATTTGAAATATAATTTATAAATTATATTTATTTTCTGTTTATCGGAAAATTTTTATATATAATTGAATGTATTAACAATATATATATTATATATACCTATGTGTGTGTATGTAATGAATATACAACATAGACTAAACAGAATTTCTGAATTTATATTCAAATAATGTTTATGTTTTAATTAGTTATGTAAATATTTAATTTTATATTTAGTATCTATATTCCGAGAAGTGTATAACAAAGGCACGCGTCTAAATCACGTTTTATTTCGTAACAATCCACGTGTCGTTTTCATCACTAGAAATTAATATAAAAATGAAAATAGCACTCCTACTCGTACAGTAGCTAATATCGAACGGCGTTAGTTTTCTTTTTCTTGTTTCGTTAACTATACGAAACGAAAATAGCGTAGGCGTTACAGCGATACAACATAAAATTGTCCATGTCAAAGAAAATACCTTTGAAAATTACACGAAAATAAAACAGGCTCTTCGTCGAGCGGAATTGGCTTTGCGCAAAGCAGGTATCTTGTCTCGAAGGTATATCAGGTGAAAGAGCAACGAAAAGAAGAGGCCGCGAGGCCGACGGGTGGTGTTGGTTGCCTGCCTCTTTGCCTGTTTGCTTGGTTCAACGCTGAGACCTTCGTCGTCGTCGCACCGGCACGACGAAGGTTCGCATAGAAGGGACACGCGGGATGGATCGGGAAGAATGTAATTTTGTGTGGACGAGTCCCGCGGGAACGGCTCTGCGGTCTTCCCTTTTTGCAAACAGTCCAGTCCGCGGTCCACGTGCACGTTCAGAATGTGAATGTCGCGAGACATGTTTAAATTTCAATGCGACGCTTGTCTTTATTCCATATGAAATATTCGTTTATTTCACGTAGATACGATGGAAATGTTTGTTTTAATATAAACGAACTAGAAATTCATAGTAACACATATACACCCACATACATACATACATACACACACACACATATACATACACACATACATATATATATATATATATATATATATATATATATGACATAAACAATAATATTTTATAGTTATCTTTCATTAGCAAACATTTATTTTAACGAATTTAATTAGCATTTAATATTAGCATAAAAAGAGAGAGAGAAAGATCAATCTCAACCAAACAAAATATGATAGAAAGAACGAATAATAAAAAAATAATAATTTAAAACGCCATCATTTCAATTTCAAAATAAGTTCATCAGACCACTAATTATCATATTTTTAAAACAACCAAACCCTAATCAAATAGTTTAATTTGTAAGAATTTCTTTTATTCAAATTCTTACAAAGAGTACTAAATATATGATACAGAATCGTTTTTTTCAAAAAAAATATTAGTGATCTAATAAAGTTAAGATAATTAATTCTTAAATTATTTTTTTTATTAATATTATTTTTGAATACTAAATTATTTACTTTGAAATTACTATATTCTAATTTCATTTTATGTACTTTCTCAATCAAAACTAAGACGTGATTTTTAAATAACTTTCCTCGCTTAGTTCAAAAATAGTATAAATTCAAAGTTAGTTGAAAAAGATAGAAAAATGTATCGGCCTTAATAATTTTAGAATGAGAAGAAAGAATGGATTATGAACTCGGAAAAAAATCAAAGAAAATAAAAAAGTACCGTAAGATAAATTCCAAATATTTATATTCTGATACTTTCACAAACTAATTTCACGACCATCTGATAAACTTCACCCTTAATACACAACTTGAAACTACAACAAACTCAAATATAATGTTATGAAGAACATTTTTTCAGTTATTCTAGAAATGTACTGAACGTCATACGATCATCATTCGATAAACATATTTAATTTCAGATGGTGTTGAAGACGATTAAACGACGCAACATTTTAAATAACGAATATATATGACTGATATCATCTGCACGGCGACGACCGTTGTAGTCACAGTCTATATTCGACGCGAAGCGCAGAAAGGAAGGTGTATGTTTGCGAATGAGGCTGTCAAGCCACTGGGCTATACGAGCCCTTGGGGAATGGCAGCGACGTCCTCGCAACAGCCGCCGGCTGAAACCGACGATTTGAGTTGTGACCTCTGAAAATAACACCTGAGTCTTTCTTACCCTGAACGTATGTTTGTTTTTGTTAATTGCGTCGTATATATACACCAAGTTAAGATCAACAATAGCTTTATATATATATATATATATATATATATATATATATATATATATATATATATATATATATATATATATATATTGTATACATTTATCTTTAAACACGAAATTTAATTATTTTTCCTAAACATGAAATACTTTAAAAACTGTAAATAATTGGAAAATTGAATCAATATGAATATTTCATAAAATACAATATTTATTTTACAAAAAATAAATTGGACATGTTTTATAAAAGATTTATTGAGATTTGATACATTTATTTCGTGAAAGTATTGTTTATATTTCATAAATATTGGGTTCGTTTTTTATACACAGGTACAAATTACTAAATAAAATAGATTTTATAAAAAGGCCAAAAACTCAATAAATCCCATCGATAATAAAACATTAGATGTAATATGTGTGTAAAATATTATATATAATTAAAAAAAATATAGTTTTCTTTATTAAAAAAAATATATTTTTTAAAAAGGTTACAATTTATTTTTTAAATAATTAATTTTAATTTTAAACTATAATTAATTATTACATTCCATTTCGTTAGAAATAAAGTTTACAACAACTCTCGCTTTTGGAACCAAAAATCAATTTATTTTCAAAGACCTTCGTAATTAAATTTAATCTAACATAATGGTAATTTAATTGTGCAACAAAGGTCCGCTTGAAAACATTTTACATGACAGAATTATAAATCAAAGAAGTTACTATATATCATACGTTTGTCGATGAACAGAAGAATAAAAATAGGATTAAATAATTTCGAACGGAACATCTTGTTATGTGAATTAAAAACAATCCTTGAATTAAACGCCATTAAAATAATTCAAAAATTATAAATAATACAAAAAAATATAGAAATATGTATACTTGAAAAATAAAAGAGACAAAAAAAAATAGAACGGATTTGAAAAAAATCACGATTCATCAACATAATGTACCGATTGGAGTCTGAGGTGAAAATAAATAAAACATTTTGTGGAAAGATAAGCGTGATAATACGAATAATTATTGTGAACCAAAACTATAATAGGTCCAAAAAATAACTGATTAATAGGTAAAATAAGAATTACTAAAATTGCATTGAAAATTTATAAAAAAAGAACATAACGGATCATTCAAATAAGAAAAAATTTAAATAGGTCTTCCTCTCAATAGTAAATTAATATATATCTATTTATATATATATATATATATATATATATATATATATATATATATATATATATATATATATATATATATATATTCCTTATACTTATGGATCAAAAACTTAGATACTGAATGCAAAAATAAAAAAGAACATTCTACCATTAAATACATTAATGACTAAAAGAATATTTAATAATAGATTTATAATTTTTCTAATAAAAGCATTTAGATAGAATACATTTTCAATAGTATAAAATATAATTTATTTAATCAATTTTTTAATTGAACTAGTACTTCTAATAAAAGCTATATTATATATATTATATATATATATATATATATATATATATATATATATATATATATATATATATATATATATATATCGTATTTTACTTATATATGAAGTAAATAAACATCTTTAATGAGTAAAAAAATCTATATGAATTTCCTATATTTTAAATTTTACATCTTTAAAAATATAATTATATTAAGACACGTTGAAATTTATTTAAAATATTTGAAAAATGTATACAGATTGATTATTTCAAATAAGGAATTTGAATATTTTACTTCTCATTGTGCTACTAATTAAGAAACTTAAATATTGTACTTACATATATATTGCAATTGTTCCACTGGTTTTAAATTCACAAATATTCTTAATATATGCAAATGTATTAAATAGTAAAACAATTAATTCTCTTTAATGAAAAGGAGGGAAATAAATTTATATTCTTCAGTTATTAATATATATTTAAATATTCATATCAAAAACACTATTTTCCTCACAAACTAAAGATGTATTCTATTTTGAAGAATTGGAAAAATGATTTTTATATGTATATAGTTTCTAACAGTTTCACTTATATTTTTATGGGCCTTCAATAAGTACCTTTCTGTTGACTTATAGAATTAAATTTAATTTTTTCAACTCTAAAAAAATGTATATGAGGACTAAGAGTCTCAGCAAATTATTTTGAAGAGCCAAGTTACAAGTCACTAATTCTTTAAAACAAATATAATCTAACATTGATATAAACTTTTAAAATGCAGTTATTTTATAATTTTCATGTTCAATTACAAAATCTGGTACGGATGATAATTATACAGAGGTTAAAAAATCTTATTTTCTTAATTTCAAGTAAATAGAAGAGCCAAATTTGTGCTTATCCATTCCATTGATTTTATTCCATCACTATACATTATTTCATGTTTTTTGTGAAGTACATATTTTTTATACTGAAAAAAATGTATTATCTTAAAAATCAACAAACACATGTATAAAATTTTAAAATCTTTTTGCTTCTTCACAAAAAATTAATCTGAACAATCAACTTCTAGAGTAAAATACTGGATTAAAAAAATCAACACAAATACTACATACATTTATTAATGTATAATATGAAATATCTTAATTATTGGGTAACAATTAGAAAATCAGCTTGATTTCAATTGTAAAAAATTCACACACCATAATTCTCTCTTTATTGAAATTGTGTTAAAGTACACTTACAAATATATTACAGTACTTTTTATTATTACTAATAAAAAAAATACTATCTTACACACGCACACACACAATATAAATTTATAATACTTATATATATATTTAACAAATATTTAAACATATATAAAGTAAATAGGATGTAATAGAAACTCTTAAGTGAAAAACAGTTACTGATTAGCGTTTTCGTCATTTATGTACATATAAGCGTATGTTTTGAGCTTATAATCTCGAGTGAATACAACTCGATGCAAAATTAAATCTAATTATTTTACAGAGTTATACATTTGTTGTATTTTTATCACCAATATGAATTAAAAAATAAATTTAACTACTAAATTCATTTTGTTACCAATTATATTTACTACAAATAATTTAAAGAATTGTGAAATAACTGAAAAATTTTGTAGATTAGTTCAAATGATAAAAATTTTGACTAAATAATCAAATTATGATTTTGAACAATTTTATATATATTGTAATAAAAATCAATTAGTTGCAACAGCATCCTGCGTTAAAATCAGCCAACCTATAAATTCTGATTAATTCTAAATACATTTTTATAAACATTGAAGAGTGAAATGATTGTCTCGTATTAATTTCTACTAATTTATATATTACCTGAATCATATGTGCACATAACAAAAATTAAAATCTGATTAGAGTACTTTATTTCATTTTAGACTGATAATAACTTTAATTGAAAAAGAGAGCATTTTTACACAAATTTAATATTTCAACCAATTTCAAATAAATCATATTCAAAGTACTATATACACAAAACATCACAACAAATTGTAGTGGGTGTAAGACAGTACAATGACACTAATGTGTCAGATCTGAAAGTTACATTTGATTTTCTAGTTCAATGAACTTTTATGGAAGCTCTAACAAACAAAAATCGAATTTGTGAATGGAATTTTTCTCATCAAAGAGTTTAAATGTATAATACAAATTAACTTAGCAGTGTATTAAAAGTCATCACAATAATAGCGTTATTAATTTCTTTGAATGCTAATAATCTACTAAAGGTTTAGTCGTGTACGACGTTCCTTCGTGTCTCGAATCGGAATCTTTAGAATGTCTACCCGAACGATGTTCAGAATCTCTAGAGCTTCCATAATAGTAATCACGATTATCTCTATACCTCGAATGCTCTCCACGATACGAATCGTCTCTGTAGGCTCTACTCGACGGTTTATCTTCGATTGAACTTCGGCTTCTGCGATAATCTGATAAATTAAAAATCGTTTACTGTTTTCTTTAATCCGAGAATTAAAAAACGAAATTATTTGAAAACTAACAATTAACTATAGTAAGAAAAAATAATAAAATTTAATATATAGACCCAAAGATGAATCGTAATATAAGATTATTTTCAAAATATATAAAAAATAACTATTTGATTATAATTTTGAACATCTAGATAGAAATTAACATTTTATGAAAGAATATAATAATAGTTTCTAATAAATATTATTAGTATTTCAAGTAAAATATCAGACACTTGTATTTCCCCAATCCAATTGATCATTCTAAGAAACTGAAACAAAACAGCTAAAACTGAAAGAATCACAAAACCATGGATAAAATAAACAGTACTGCAACTATACTTTAAAATACTTAAATAAAAAAACAAATGTCTTCACCCGAAGCGAAAACAAATATCGACGTCAGCTGCTGGGATGAGTGCATAAAGCTGCACATCACAGATCCAAAAGTAGGTGAAACAAAAAAACTTTAAATAAATACCATAATCTCGATCTCTATAATCTCTCCTATCGTAGTCTCTACTTCTTTCGTACGCCCTAGAATATGTTCTACTTCTCCTGTCAGGACTATCGTCACGAATTCTACGTCGCGGTGTTCTAGACCTTCGGGAACGTGGTGGCGGCGATACAATTCGGTTTGGACTGCTGTCTCTAGTGTGGTTCACAGAACTTTGAATTTTTTCACTTTCACCCACTTCACTGTCTGATTTTGATGAATTTGAACTTTCATCATATTGCTTGAGCTCCATTTGCCTGAAAATGTACTCCAATTAGATGAATAGCAACAACTAAATCATGCCTAATCTTTAACTCTATTGATAACATAGTTGCTATATTATTAAAAATAAATAAGAAATAGATTTTAAAAAATAGTACTCACAACATAAAAAGTTTTGCATAAAATTAAATCATTTCTTTTTTTACAATTTAATACAAACAGAAATTATCTCAACTACATACAAAAAATAATTTAATAATTAATACTAATTATTAATATTTAGGATATATGTATATATATATATATATATATATATATATATATATATATATATATATATATATATATACATATATATATATACATATATATATAATCATTATTTTAAATCATATGAAGGGGTTAAAAATGTAATTTTCTTTGTATTTTCTCAAACTTATGACTCTAAGAATAAGCTATTAAAATTTTATATTAAAGTTTAAAAACCTGGCAAATATTCTGTATAATTCTGTAAAAGTAGAATTTAATTCAGATTACAACTTCAATATTTTTTCAAAACTATATTTTTTGATTTGGTATTCATATGTCAAGAACTGATCATCCAATCAACTTGAAATTTCTTTTACTTTTAATAATAAATATAGTTTAAAATTCCACAATTTTTTTAATTTTCATATCATTAAATTAACTCAAAAATTAACTTTTAGAACAGAGTACCCCTTAAACTTTTATCAAATTGTTTTCACTAATTATATTTAAATATCTCTTATTAAAAAGACAACAAAAAATCAATTTAAAAGTCTTGACAGTACATCAAAGACAAATATTTTACATCATGTACAAATAAATACTTTCCTGTAAAGTTGGTGATTTGTTATTTCTAATTTTTTTAAAAAAAACAAAACTACATCATTTAACAAACACACACCCAATTTCAATGAATTCCTCGTAACATGTGTAATAAAATATGATCGCTAGTACAAAATATGCAGCATACCTGCGTCGCATTTTTAGTGCCAACTCTCTCATTTGTTCATCCCTATCACGTGCCTCCTGTTCTAACTTTTCATTTCTAAGTTGTTGTGCTTTTTTATCAGCCTTATCTATAAAAAGATATAATGTGGAATTGCTGTAGATAAAAATATCTACGCAAACATTGTTGTACAGCAATAATTTTTTTAGAAAAACTTTTTCAACTACACAATTGAAAAATCAGCCAATGAACTGTCGAAGTAACTTGAATAACAATACTTACATTGCTTATTCAGCAAAATTTGCATTTTTTTCTTAAGGCGATCTTGTGGTTTCATATTTATACCACCGGGCTGTAAACATCTATATATTAATGATGTAACATAGGAAACAAATAAATCAAACGCATTAGAATGAATTCAACAAATAAACAGTCTGATATTTTAAATTCTGTGATAATTTATATATGTAAATGATGCAGAAAAACGTATGATTCTTACTGACTTTGGACGCAGCTCCTGTTTTAGAATTAACAAAACCTGTTAACTTCATTTCGGTTGTCCTGAAATATACAATTACAATATAAAAATACATCCCGTCCTCAATCACATTCATTTAAATGCAACATACTTTACTGCCGGTTCCTTTGGCACTTTATCTTCTTCTTCACTAACAAACTCCATATCTGAAGAAGAATCATTTGTTTTCCTTCTTCCATAATACCTTGGAAGAGGTTTTGGAGGAACCGTGTCTGGAACAGGCGATACACTTCTACTTTTGCTTTTACTTTCACTACTACTACTTTTACTCCTCGATCTTGATTTTGATTTTGAACTACGTGAAGATTGACTACTATTAATAGATTTCTTTTGACTTTGTGATTTAGAACGTGATCGCCTATTTTCAACAGAAGATGGACTACTAGTGGATCTTCTTCTGTTCCTTTTTTTCCTTGACAAAAGAGATGCACTTCTCGATCTAGACCGTCTCTTATATTTTCTATCTTCATTCTTTTTCCATGATCTAGATCTACTACACGACCTAGATTTCGATCTTGAATCACCTAAATATCTTCGATCTCTGGAATAAGAACTCCTTGATTTTCTAGGAGATTTTGACCGTCTCTTTGAAAAACCATATCCTGAAGAACCAGCCTTCACTTTATCAGCATAGCTCATTTTCTTAGGAGATGATAGTGTTTCAGCATCATCCCCACCAAACGAAGTTATATAGGTAATCTGACCGGTATTCACCGGAGATAATGATTTAGACGTCGATCTGCTAGATCTCCTTTCCAATACCGGAGACATTTTAGCTGCATAACTCGGAGGGCTAAGAGTTCTATTCGACATTCTTTTTTCGTGATGAGCTCTACGAGCTCTTCGTGATCTTCGGCCGGAAAACAGAGCACGCTCTTCCTCTTCCTCTTTCGCCGCTCGTAAATTTTCTGCTTCTTCCATATCATTCGTAAGGAATGAATAAAAATCATTTCCGGACATACCGAATCCTTGACCGCACTTATTGAGCTCGTGAGCTTGAGACATTTCTATTTTTGAAACGTCTATAGATAAATCTACATCAACATCAATATCGGAACTATCGCTTTCAACAGTTTGCTCTTCCTTATATATCGGTTGAGGTTGATTATCCTTTTCATCATAATTGAAACCTATTGCAGCACCTGTACCTTTTTTCTTTTTACTTGATTCCAAATCTGCAGTATAGCCATATTGTTCTTCTAAATGTAATTGTCTTAAAAATTTTTCCTCGCTAATTCCTAAAAATGAATTCTGTACAAGTACCCTGTAACGTTCATAATTACACTGTCTCTCTTCAGCACTAAGTTCTGCAATTTCATTCTTATTATTATACAATGGAATGAAATCTAAATGTGCTCTTGCATCAAACCTGTCGATCATAACATCAGCTTGTCCTTGCCATGCCATCCTGAAAGATGAAGATGTTTAAAAAAATATACAAGAAATAAAAGAAATACACAATGAATAAGAATTACATTGTGGCAGCACTTTCAGCAGAAGCAGCTACTGCTGGATCAAGATGAATTTTATAGGAACGTCCATGAAGTTGCAAAAATTGCGTTGGATCGGCTTTCTATAATTAAATAATAGATATTTTCTATAATGCCATTACTCATGAATGTATGCATGACAAAACCTACAATCTTTTCATAGAAATCACGACGTCGTTCTGCTCGTCTCCTATAATCAACGAGCATTCCACGAATCTTTCGCTCTTGTTTCCTTGCTTCATGCCACATTTTAATTAATGTGTATAATGTACAATGTTCGATAAAAATGAAATTAAATGTCACATCGAAAGTTGCGTTTTTTCACAATTGACCATGACATTAGTATTAAAATGTACCAGAAATAAAACTTGTGTGAATAAAATCCCTATAACATCTAGACTAGAAAGTAACTATAATTTAAATTCCTCAATAGACTAATTTTTTTTAAATAAAAAAATTATCAGTTTAATATTTAAATATAACTATTCTATGTCTATCCAACAAAACTTAGGTTTTGTAATTTCGTTATTTATTTCTATTAAAATCTGTATTTAAATATTTTTTATGTTTGCTAAAAAAATATCAATAAAAATTATCATTTATAAAAAATATATTTACTTCTAAAATAGATAATTTAAATATTAACATTTTCAGAATATTTACCTTTGACTAATTAGTTATTAACAAATACTTATAATAAACATATAATAATTGCCCTTTTCTTATTTTATTTTAAACTCATTAACATTAATTTTATGAACAAAATAAGAAAAATGTGAAAAAGTTAATACTAAACATAGAAGATGCAAAATATTTAATAAAACTGACTTGCAAATTTATTTTCCTTTTAAAGAAATTTCAAATGTAAATTATCTTTTATTTTATTAAAAAACGTATAGACATATTATTTAAATATTAGAATAAAAAATACAATATATATATATATATATATATATATATATATATATATATATATATATAAATATTTAGATATGTAGTAATTATAACAGATTTTTTTTAAATTAATTACAATTTTGAATTTGCTGTTCTAATTTAATAGGGTAATACAAACATTGATATTTGAGATGATTTTTGGATTTTTTTGTAAAGAAAATATTAGACATATCATTTTGAAATTTCATACACATGTTTATTGATATATTAAAATTTTAATTATTTTTTTTAAAATAAAACTGTATACTTTACAAGTAATACAGAGTACTTTACAATATGGTATAGAAAAATTCTTAGCTGAAACTAATAAGATTTTTGCTTAATATATATAGGTATGACTATCGTTGATATCATCTTTAATAATTAAACATAAAAATTAATCAAACGACAATGCTTTAAAAATTTGATCGATTTTAGACAATATTTTTCATCGTTTCAACTAGCTGACAAAAATATTAAATATTTATTTAATTCTCTTAGTCACTTAATAAGTTACAAAAAAAGTTATGGGATGATTGACTATCGAAATATTCCAGTTACCAATTTCAAAAATGTAATTATTATGGTTCGAGTTTTAACTTGCACTAATTTTTATTTGTATTCTCTCCTAAGTATACAAATATATTTAATTTTTTTCAATTTACATATAAAATTTTAAAAGCATATTCTTGAAATTATAAATTTTTAGAATGTATAAAAAAAATCGTTTTCCTGAAGCCATGAAAGTAGAACAAACTTTATTTTATTAAATCTGATACTGAAATTAATCACACTCGCACAAATTGAGAAGTGTTGGTATTTTTTAATTTCAGCTAATTATAGCGGCCATATTTCTTATGGATTATCTATTGGATATGCATATTAGAAAGTATATGGTTATTTATTTAAAAAAATAATAATAATATAAGATCATTAAACTTTAATCAATACATGTGTACAATTTTAAATAGATATACCTATTTTTTTTACAAAAATTGCCATAAACACTTCTTGAATAAAACACTTCTTTAATCATAATCGCTGAAAAAGAAAGTTAAAAATAAACAACTTAGGTATATAAAACCCTGAAAATCTTTTCTCAGTGTAAATAAATATAAACAACATTTTAATAATGCTTTTATTAACGAACATGCTTATACTACTAATTTAAGAATATATACAACTAAACGAATAATAAATTAAATCTACACAATTTATCGATAAATCAGTGCAAAAGAGGCACAAAATATACATTGAAAATATTATTGCTCTATATCCAATATCTGCTGCATAATAACAAGCACAAAGAAAGTTTTATTACGATGTTTACAGTCCAATATGTTACGATTACAATTTGATTATAATATGTAATTGATCTTATAAATTTGTTGACTACTATTTATTTTATTTTTTATTTATTTATTTTTTTGATACCTGATATTATTCCCTTTCAATATGTTTCGTATCATCGAATTGACACCTGTATTGATCACTGTTCACGAAATTATACACGTTTAAATATGTTTGAGATTATACATTATAAAAGTCTATGCAGTTATACAAGTGACAGTTATTTAAAGTGTAAAACAAATTTGTTTTCACATAGTAGCTCTTTAATGAATCGAAGAATCATATTTACTAAGAGTGTTTATTGTCGTTTCTATGCAAATTGACTTTTGTTGCAGACACGTAATAAACGTATATTTATGTATATATTTCTTTAGAAATGACAACGAAACACGTTTAGCAAAATATCAGCAATAAGCAGTTTCCTGAACTTTCGTTCGAAAAAGTATACAAGAGTTTCAAATGATTCGATAAAACGTACATCGTTTTGTTAACTAGTATAGGTGTCCTTTAAATAAGTAAAATTATGATTTTTTTTTGTCTTTGTAATACACAGACAAAGTTCTTGGATTATATTTAAAACGTATAAAATAATCAAATATGTATATATAAATATTCGTTTTTGCAGCTTAATAGATAATGGTGTTGCGTTCTTAATCAAATGGAAATTTGTTTTGTTTGTTTGTTTTTTTATTAATATTTGCAGTCTTTATTTATTCATTCAATTATGACTTGAATACACCTTTTTTTGAACAGAGTTGTTTTCTCAAACTGTACACTTTCTGCATTCTGTAAACGTCTAATCTAAAATTTTAATTTACTCGTTTTAATATACAGCCATTTTTCTACGATCCTAGTTGAATCAGAAAACAACGATTTTTGCACGATCTAATATACGGAACAATTTTAAAGTTCAACGATCGGAAGATTCGTTACGATTATACCTAATTATGAAGTCGGTGTGTGTATGTTTTTTTTTTTTTTTAATCTCTCGACATATCTCTGTCCGAATCACAAAGTTAACATTTTCAATGAGCACACTTAATCTGATTAAATAAATCATAAACTACTATTGTTCTGACGACCGATGAATTGACTGATACAGTCTTTAATAGTTGCACAGTGGCCCAATAAAAATTAGGTTTCATAATCATAGCATATATTGTTCAAGTAAAACAACACTGAAATGTGAATATATAACAAATTGGATATCGTACATAGTTCCTATTGAAATATTCAATGCGCGTATGTACATTTACATTCAAGAGTCCATCGAAATAAATTATAAATAAATAAATAATTTAACATTGAAACAATACTTTTTAAACGTGCTTTATACACGTGTATTCTCCGCAAGTTTCGAAAGTAACACTCTTCAACAAGCAGAATAAATGTACATCGTTGAATATTTTTCCCTGTTTTAACAAGATACTCTAAGAAAATATGTATTTTTATTGTATCACTGTTTATCTGCCTTAAGAGGTAGTTCATTTCTTTTTAGTCGGTAAACATGCATATTTACTGTTTAAAAAAATACACATTTATGTCTTACCGGTACTTTAAGAAACTTTGTAAATAGTTTTCGCCGTTCGAAACGAAAATTTCTGCGATTTTCAATGACGTCGACGAGTTTTATTAGTAACGAATACCTTGTAATTTTGATTATTTTTAAATAGAAACGTAAATCGTTTTAACGAAGTGTTATAGAATACTTTCATTGACTAGAACAATGCAGAAATTTCCTTGATATGAAAAAGTTCATCACATATTACTGATTTTGACGCCGTATTGTCGTGGATCACATAGACTCTGTCTGTTCAGTGAGTTCCAATATTGGACTTTCGCTGAGAGGAAGCAAAGGCGGCCAAGCACCACTTATGTAAGATGTACCCTAAAAGAAAGTTTTTATATTGATGTATTTTTTTTGGCTCAATAGTTTACATTGCTAGAATTCCTGTTAATCTTTTCAAAAAAAACATTTAATTTACACTTTACGTTTCGGTTTGAAATGTTCCTATAATTTTTTACATATCAATCAACTACCAAGAACATTCTCTGATAATAAATCAATATGATATACATACGACTGCTTTGTAGATAACTACTAAATTTACATTCAAATACTCACGAGTTTATTTATTTAGTTACATTCTTTTCTAACTAAAGACATTGCCTACATTAAGATACATTTTTTTTCTATATGACTGCTTTTTCTGTTCACACACAAATAAATATCAATTATAAATTATGTAATATTTTTTAAAAAAAACATTTGTTTATACCAAGAACTAAATATAAGCAATAAATTTGATTTTTAATTTTATTCGTACATAAATTAATCTATGTCGATTTTTAATTTTTTAAAAAAATATAAAAACATTAATTTATTCCATGAAAAATTACAGATACATACGAAATATAGACGTTTATTTCTTCATCCTTATTCATAATATTTCATTAACACCTACCTGTTTAAATGGAAATTGATTATATTTTGCAAAATTGCAATGATTACTAATTGACTATACTAATATTACTAGGTGAATATTTTTTTATTTGACTGTGTGTTCGTATATATGTATGTGTGTATATGTTTATGTATATATATATATATATATATATATATATATATATATATATATATACACATACACAAATACATATTTTTACATCTAAATGCACCTTTTATAAGTGCATTTGTATGTTTTACAACACACAACATGCTATTAATAATAATACATATTATCTACAAATTCTAATAACTTTTATATTAATATTTATGAAACTATAATAACATACAGTAATTATGATACAAAAGACCATTAATTTTTTGTTAAAATGAAATATAATCAGTAAAATACGTTTCAATTGTAAAACTAAAACAATATTAATATAACAGTTTCTAGCTGAAGCTTTCACATTTATAGTCTACATAATGAAAAATTTAGTAATTATACATACATACATGTGTATATATATATGTATGTATAGAGAATAAATAACGTTAAAATATGACAATGATTTTTTAAAGCTAAATGTAACTTACAAATCGATTAATTGAAAATGTAGCTTATGTAGCTTAAAAATACAATAATTATGAACTACGACAGAAAAAAAAACGAACAATAAGTATTCTAGTTATATATAACATATATTTGTTTTTCGTCGATAGTATTCTACATAAGTTAAATAATATCTAAGAACTAGCACAGCTCTATTTTAATAAAACTCGATAACATAATACAAATTGTACTAAACAAACATAAAAACAGTACTTTCGTGCAAACTAAAGTGCAAACAAGCAGATTATCGCTTATTGTTACTGTATTACTCAAAATTGTGTTCTGTCTTAGATTTCGTTTTTTACATATTTAGTAAGAATGTGGTAATAGAAAATACAAATCACATAACATCTAAATCAATCATTTTATTCGTTTTTTAAATTAACAAATTAACGACACAAATAGTTTATTTTTACAGACTCCTACTAACCAATAAATGTTCATATAGTTATTTGATTTGTTGACTGATGTGCAATAATTTAAAGATAAATGTATGTATATTATTTGTAATAAAAACTTATCATCTACGATTTTTCTCCTAAAACATAGTAATTGAAATTCAATTTCAATACAAATTTTTTTTCCGATAGTTTCTAATAATTTTTTAATTGACATAAATATTCAGATGAACATAAATATGTACTCCGTACAAAATTTTCAATAAATTGTAAATCTGAAAATTATGCGTGTTTTTTAATTAATACATAAAATTTCAATATATAGCGTCATCCAAATGCGACGCCTAGATTTGTGTTTTATTAAAAAGACACAAAAGAAACTATACACATGTTTCTCTATACGCCACCCTATACACATGTTTCTTTTTAATAAAACACAAATCTAGGCGTCACATTTGGATGACCCTATATTTTTAAAAAAATCGTGTAAAAACATAACTATTAATTTTTCTCAATATACCAGATTCGTTATTTATGAATAAGATATTAAATTATGAATTGAAAACTCAAATACTTTTTCACATTTTTGTGAAAATAACCCATTAATTTCTCTCTATAGTCCACATATCAATCTAAGAAAATCTGCTTATTTTTAAAAATGAAATATTATTGCCAATATGCTTATATTCTATTTTTTACCTATATATATGCACCTAATAATAAAATACAGTTCACATAATCAATTTCGTAAATAATATCCGTATATTTATAACAGGAACTAAGACAGAACTAAATTTTTAGTGGTTAATTTATTCTTTGGCAAAAAATGTTATTTACTAATTGAGTAACCTGGCATACGAGATAGAATTAAATTTAATAAATCCTTATTTTTTTTTAAAAAAAATGCGTGACTGATTTTGTACCTTATTTTATTGGAATTAACTCGTTTCATGTCGATTTTTGGCGATTTTTCTTTCATGTCACGTGAGTCGTATGCATTTAACTTTGTCGAATCTAATAATTTTGCTGATGAATAAAATCTAAATGACAATAAAAAACCTATAAACAAACCTAAGCACCACAAGGAGCACCGATGATTTACAGTATAAGAATTTCATTTTAACTTAACAAAAAGTCTAACTAAAATGATACTATTTTTAAAAATTACTTTTTTTAAAAAAAACCTTACCTGTGATATATTTTTTACAAATAAACATAATTATGATAATAACAATAGAAACAAAATAAATATTTAGTTTCTGATTCGAAAAAATAAAAAGTTTTGCTCATTTTAATCAATTAATTTAGTCATTTTATAATAAATAAATCATTAAAAAAAAATTCAAAATTTCTTCGTCGCGTATTTTCATCAAAAATAACACGAATTACTAGTGACCTTTTTTTAATGATTTATTTGATTTTATGATCTTTGTATGTCAATAACAGGATGTAAAAATATGTGTAAATACTTTTTATTTATTAATGTTTTAAAAAACTATGTCATCTGAATGCAACGGACATTAAAATGTTGTCAGAAACTATATCATTCAGATGTGTTCGATAAGAAGGCAGTAATATCTAAATATGATTTAAAAACAGTTTTTTTTTATAACGACTTATGAAAGTTATAATTAATAATCAAAATTAATATAACTATGAAGTATAAATAAAAACATAAATGAATTAAAAAATTATACAAGACGACAAAAACTGTTCGTGTTTACAATGAATTCCAGATTTCCTAATATTATTATTTATTGTAAAGTATGATAATATTCAAATTTTTTCTTTATATAATTTATATAGGATTAAAATTGTAAATAAAGTATCGATTAGATTGTATACTATTTTTTCAGTATTAAAAGTGACTGTTTCGAACCCGAAATTAATTAACCGTGGCTGAGATTTTATATGTACTACTCGCGTGATAGGTTACTCAATCAATGTACAAAATAAAAAAAAATGTATATTGAAATATAAGCACTTAACACGGACGCCATTTATCTTAATAGTATTGTACCTGGTTCCAATTAGGAGCCGGCGGGGGATTGTACGCAGGAGACGTGTGCCACATAAGACCGCCACTTTGTCCGGCAGACAAATCAGATATTTGGCATGCACTCTGCATGCTGTTCGTGAGTGACGTCCAATTGTCCGAATTCGGACACGGTCCTCCTACACTACTACGATGCTCTTTCGCCGGCCCCTCGACGAGCGCTTGGAACGCAATCAAATCTTCATTCTCGGACTCAGATAAAGGTAACGGAGGAACTATCTGCGTCTGCTGTGCGATTTTATAGCTCGCCTGTCGCAGCATCTGTCTACGAGACAGATTCAATAACGGCGACGATGTCGTGTCGATACTCTGGTTGCCGGACTGTTGAGAGAACGCGCCCTGTTTCTGTAACACTTGTCGTTTTTGTTGCAGCAATCGATGCTGCATCAGTTGATGTAACGGCGGTTTCACGACCGGTTCTGCTTCGGACGCCGTCGTTATGCTCGGTATATAATTGTAGTTTTCCGGTAAGCTGATCCTCTTCACCGGATGCGGCAGGTTGTGGCTGAACTGTGTGTGCTGAATCTGCCTCTGTGCCACCTCTTCGATAGGAACGTTAGCCTGATACTGATTTTTGAGTTTCTGCGCCTCTTTCTGTACGAGATGTAACTCGAGCACGCCTTTTGCTTTACAGTTATCCTTGAGCCGTTGACTATTAAAAGCTACCACGTTCGATGAAGTGTCCGTTTGATTCGCTTGTTGAGCTACAAGACCGTCGCTGGCTCTTCGTCCTTCTCTGAAATCGACAGGCGACCGAGTCATCTGTCTCACGCCGCTCTTCGCGCTCGACACGTACACAAGCGGGTTGTTCTTGTTAACGAAACCGGCCCGACCGGAATTCGAAACATAGACACCTGGATGAATGGAACTAGTGCTGATAATCACATGATCGCTTGCCGTCTTATCCGTAGAAGTGCAGCTTGGAAGACTACTAGCTAAATCGTTCGAATCAGATAACTGGTAGTCGAGACTTTCGTACATTGAAAAATTACTTTGTGACGAATCGCAACTCAGATTCTGACTGAGACTTTTGAAATTCGTGACGACGCCGCTACTCGAACTCGAACTCGCGTAGGAACTCAGTCTCGGTATCGGAGAATCTTCCATGTCCGTCTCACAGCCTTCGTCCGTTGAACTTGAATACTGAGTATGGATTTCCGTACTACGGCCTGAAGAATTCACGGTGGTCGTATGACTCGCTAGCGAGAATTTCGAATCCTGATTGCAGATGTTACTCAACACGTCGCTCGAACTAGTCGGTTGTGGACATCTGCACGTCGAGCTCGACGGTGTGAAACTATACACGGGCGAATTGTGCAGGTAGTCCCGGAACGGGGGCGTACTCGTCTGTGGCCTTAAGGTGTCTTGTACATTTCTAGTAACGACGTCGGGTTGAGGAGCCGCGGTCGGTACCGGCGACAACTGCAACGTCGACATCAACTTCGAAGCTTCCGTTGACATCGTGAACGCCGCCGTCGATGCCGACTGTTGTAATATTTTAATCGCATCCTCGCTATTCGTCGCGGCAAGAAGTTTTTCGGCATCTATTGACCGCGCATGAGATACGTTATGGCTTAATGAAAACGGGCTCGAGTCACGTTCGCACTGAGCCCCGGTCAGTCTTAACTCTGCGCTACTCTTAAGCGGTTTACCATCCTGGTGATGTGGACCGTGCGTGCGAGCGCACGTCGTCGGATTCTGTAATATTCTACGACAGTCTTCAGATGTACCCGCTCGACCTAATTTCCGCATAGCCTGTTCGGCAATGCTCGATGGTCTCCTACGTTGCGCTTCACGATTGCCGCTCGTATTTTCAGTCGTACACATTTGCGTTCGTCGCAATTTTTCCAGTAAAAGAAAATATATAGCTGCATGATGATCGTAACTTCCAGATCTGACGGACTGAAATTGTAAAATTAGAAATATATTAAATTCTATATATAACTGTTTCGATCTTAAATTCGCAATATTTCTATAAATTAAAATAAAATACCAAAGCATGATTTATTTATATAAAAATCTATTGTTCTCGTTAAAAAGAAATTAAAAAATAATTATCAAATAATTTAATTAGACAAAGCAAATTCATAATTAAATACTCTTTTCATTAATGATTATTAACAAATAAATATTATGATAGAATTCATTCCAGTATTTCACGTTCTCCAAAATAATACTAATTATAGCCTTACAAACTTCAAACGATAAACACCACCCACACCACTCCTACAAAACACGACATTTCTAATTTATTAATATGTATTATGTGTAATATGCGAAAATTCTTATTACATTTTCGAAACTAATTGGAATAGCGTCAATATCGCTGCAAGTAATAATTAAAATCCGATTACATACGAAATCGAATTATCATCCACCAACCAATGTACCTACCTCTCTAGTTTTGTTGCTATCGATTCCCAGACTTTGCATCAACCTCAAAATTTGTTCATTCGGTGCAGCCGACGTTGGTGCAGTTAATGGTGACGGGGGTGGAACTTCAGCTTGCATCCATCTGTGACGTTTGATCTGATCGACACGGTACCTTTTTCCAGGTTCTAAGACGAGCATTTTTCGAATGAGAGATTCACAGTCTATAAATAAAACATCGAAATGTATTTGTATGTAACGAACGTCTTATTTTATTTTAATCATGAGATGTTATTTAAAAGTAATAACATCTATCTTGATAGTTTAATGAATTCTCTATATAAATTTTACACGACTTGTTACTTTAACACAATTTCAAACCTGAATTATAGATTAAATTTTATATGAAAAGGCTCTATACCGTCCTTGAGTAAACTGACGAAAAATGCCACTAGCGATATATCGTTCCAATCCAAAGGTATGTGAATTATTAATAAAATTACCAGACCGTAAGCAAGAAGATATGTGTAGCACTAAAAAGAAGTAGTTTTTAAAGAACCCAAAACTATTTTCTTGGTATAAAAAACTTGTAGAAAACGCATTAAATGTTATATTATTAAACAAGTATTTAAATATATATATATATATATATATATATATATATATTTGTGTGTGTGTATTGAAAAACTATTGGTAGTGTTAAAATTTTCATAGACAAATATTTTTATTTTGTATATTGAAAATATTGCAACAAGAACTTTTTTAAATTTTATATTTGTGTACATATTCTCAATTTAACATCAAAAATTATAATTAAATAAATAAAAAAACACAATTAATTAAAAAAATCACTGAAAAAAGTACTTACACAGTTCGAATTAATAAGTGAAATTTTACAACTACTAAATATTTACCAATCGTTTTCTTTTGATAGATAATACAAAAGTACATATGTTTATAAACCTAAGAAAACTAAAGGATCTTAGCTGAAAAATCCTTACTCGTCCTCCATCTTCAATTAGTTTATCACATTAGAATTTTCATTTATTTTGATTTTTAAAAATTTTAATAAAGGGAAAATATAAATTCACATGAAGAAATAAAATCATGTATCGAGATTAAAAAAATAAAAATGGTTTTATTCCATACATCCAGACTGAAAAGACTTTCCACTAACCCAATACAGTTTATTTTTTTATATATAAAAATTATATGATAAATTACTTATTTGAAAATTGTTAAATGAAGATCTACACAAGCATGATGCACGAAAAACATTTTTACTAAAAATACTCAACAAACGTGCAAAATACTTTTTTTTAAAAAAAAAATAGAAAACGAAACCAGAACATCTCGAACGAATTAAATTAAATCGGTATTTGTTCTACATATTATTTGAATATAGAAGAAAGTATGATCCGCATTCTGAAACCGATATTATTTTGCACGCCGGTTGCGATTTCGGTCGCGATGCGCGTCAACGCAGCGTCGTAAACATTTCGACGCCATTGACGCATCACTTCGCGTCGTGCCTGCACTCGAATGTATTTATAATTTGAAATTTATTTATCTTTCATACATACCGCTGCAAATCGGTTATATTTCTAATTTAATTGCAAATAAATACGTCGGCCGCGTGCAAAAATAGATATCGGTGAACGCATATTATAAAAAAAATTTCACGAACTATTCAATAATTCAGGAAAACATAAATTTCGACCGTGTGTGCGTACATATGTGTATGTACGTTTTTTAGTGATGCGTATAAATTTTACAAACTTGAGAATACAGGGAGAGGGATACGAAATTTTGAATATTGGATGTCGTTGAGAAAAATATATGGCAAGATGAATGTAGCGAGTGTAAATTTAATAACAGATCGTCTGATATGATTTAATTGTTCATTATGTTGTTGATTGAAAAATTGAAGAAGGGAATATTTATGAGATTAAAAAAATAATTAAAAAATAATTCGGATATTATATAAAACGAACTATGACAATGAGCAAATAAATTAATTTCTTGTTATCATTTTAATACAGATGATCACTCATCCCAACATCAAAAAATTTTGGATGAAAAATGTTCAATACTCACTTATTTTTTATACTAATTGTTGAATTTATATTTCAATACTATGACAATCAAAATGCAAATCAGTAAATAAAGTGAACAAACAAAAAGTGATTATTTAACTGGACTAAGCGATTTATTCGCATTAAAATAAATTTGATACAGTACTAAAATAAATAGTTATTGTATCAAACTATAATTTTAATTAAAACCTGAAATTCTATTCAAACAGAAAACAGAAAAATCTTTAATTTCTTGAACACAAATAAGTTTCTCAATGCTAAAATAATTTTAATATAAAAATATTTCGTTGAGTAAACAGTTTAGTCTCTGTAAGAAATATCAACAAATACGAAACACTGTTGTACCATCAACATTTTTATATAAAAAATGACCACCTTTTTCAAAACCATAAAATGAATCTGAATAAATAACATTTTGATGTAGAAGCATTAAAGAAAAAAATGTAGCGTATGAAAATTTTATTTGTCTGTTCAAATTCAACGATGTTCTAATAAATATATTAAAGTAACGATTAAAAAATAATTACTTTGTGAACTCGACGAACGAATTTAAAAATATTAAAAACGTACCACCAGTCAAAACAATCTGTTGATTTTCGATTTAGCTCAAAGATAAAATACGGTATTCGTTTTTTTTGACAGGATGAAAAGAAAATCATTTGAAAAATATTAACTGTAATCAATCCATAAGGTTCAATTTTAATTATATATATATATATATATATATATATATATATATATATATATATATATATCGATAACTTGAATACCTAATAATTCAGATTTCTCAGAAATTTCAATAAAAAATATTTTACATTAAATACTTTTAATTATTAATCTTTGAAAAAAAATATTTACTCCATAATTAGAACAACATAACCAATTATCAGAATAAATACATTTGCAAATTTAATTTTATCACTTCATATTTCTCCAAGAAATATCAGAATTATTATTTTAATTAGTTAACATTTTTTTAACCATATTTTGTTAGTTAAATACATATGTTAACCTACAGCAACTCACACATTTATTTCTATGTATGATAGTTAATTTTATTAAATAAAAATAAATATTATAAAAAATATATGACAGTTATTATTTTTTCTACTCCATTTAACTAAAATCAAATATTATTTTTGTTTAAAAATGATGTTAGTAATTTTGATTCAAAATCGATTTTGAAAAAAAAACAATTTCATTATCCAATTGATCCAATGCACATACATATATTTTTAAATCAATCACATCCGCAAACACCTGTGCATATCCACTGATATTTTTATTTATGAACACGATGTTTTATTATGATTACGAAGTGGCGTTTACTCTTGTTGATATTTCGTAGCATTTTAGAAAGGATAATCGCATTAGACTAATAGCTGTATACCTTGTTAGCACTAAATACTAGTTTTAAACTGAGTTAACGTCATTAATCTTTGTTAAAATGTTTATCTAAATCAAGCACAAGATTCGAAAGTAAAACGGGTTGTCGTTTAACGACGCAATCGATTACGTGCCGTATGTAGACGATCAAGGATTCGAATTGTATTATAGAATACAAATTGTACATTTTGATACTTTTTCAAAACATAAATTGAAAATATGTCGAAGACAACTTTTTCTAATAAAAATTACAAGTTTAATCTTAATTGAATGATTTTTAACTGTTTATATCGATTGATAATCTTAAATAATTACACATTTAAAACAGATATTTATATAAATTAATTTTATTAAATAAAAAAAAATGTTACAAAAAACATGAAAATTATTATTTTTTTCTACTCCATGGAACTATAAAATCATATATTATTTTTTGTTAAAAAATGTTAATAATTTCGATTCAAAAATAATTTTGAAAAAAAAAACAATTTCTATTTGTCCAATTTACCCAAAATCAATACATATACATATCTTGTCTTAATAGATGTATTTACTCATAAGTGTGTCTGGAATAATAAACAATAATATGCTACTGGAATTCGAAAACATGTTTGTCAAAAGCACCATAAAAATACCTTGATTACTTTTTTAAGATAGCACAGTCTGTTCAATATCATTCCTTAAATTCTATTTATTTTCTAAAAACGGTTCTTTTTTTATTTCAAAAATAAGTGACCAATTCCATAAAGACTAATAAATATATGAACTCGTACAATCAAAACAGATCGACTATAAAAACGGTAGAGGACATCCCGTTGACATGCGATTCAAGCACGTGATTATCATATAAAATCGTTTGATGTGCTTATAATAACAGAGAGTACGGATTAAAATAATATATACATATATTGATACTATTTTATTTATATTTTATCTGGAAATAGTATCGCATACTCGTCGGTAAATGGACATGCGAAAAAAACACACGCACGCACACATACAACGCACTGACGTCTTTAGCGATTTTCGGGCAACGAGTGCGAGTGACCCCTCACATCGAATCTGTCAAAGTCGAGGATCATTAAATAAACTTATTGCATTAATAACCATCTGGCGTGCGAGTGCCAGATCTAGAATCGTTAACGCCAACGCGAAACGTACTGCAAAAATAAATATATCCGAATAGCAAAAAAAAAATAAAATAAAACACACACATACACTGGGTATTATATATATATATATATATATATATATATATATATATATATATATATATATATATATATATTTATTTGCATTTAATTGGCGATAGTCCCGAAGGCCAGGATCAAACCAAACATACACATACAAGACTTTACTTTTAACTGTGTGAATTATGCATCACTAAATCTCTTGTTCCTTTTGTTATATGTCTCGATGAGATTACAAAGGATGAAATCCTTTTTTTAAAAAAGCATACGGCACTATATTATTCTATTTTAAGTATATAGAACGTGATAAAAAATTGCACTTAGAATTGTCTATAAAAATATGTCTTTAAAAAAAATTTTTTTTATAAAAAAATACTAAAAAATCAATATTTATTTTGTAATTTTTTATTACAAATACTTTCAACAAACAAATAAAAATGTAATATTTTCTTTAAAAAAATGTAATTAAGGAATAGAAAATATCGAATCCAGATATCAATTTATTTATCTTTGAAGTAATTGTTAAATAACAGAACTTGTACACAAATAAACCACTTGCTTCCCAAACTAAAAGATTTTTATTTATAAAAATGTTCAATAATCTATTTAATTGCTAGCCTGTATTCCAATGATTATGTTATCATAAGAAAATTTTACTACAAACACAGGTTTTCCAACGTAACCATTATCAAAATGATGGAATGGTCATTTATAAGGTGTCCAAATTTGAGGTTAGGAAGTAATTTATTAATTCAGTACAGTTTTTGGAAGAAAAATTAATGATTATTGGTATGGGTGTAGATTAGAAATATGGGAATTACGAATATAATACAATATCAGCCAAATAGCCTCCTCTAACACGTCAGTGGACGTCCATTCTTTAATCGTAATTTTGAAACACGTTTTGCAATAAATGAGGCTGTATTTCAGCTATAGCCGCACGAATTTCGTCCTTTAGTTCTTGAATTGTTTCTAGTTTGTTGGAAAAACCTTATCTTTCAAATAACCTCATAAAAAAAAGTTTAACGGTATACATTCGTACGTTGAAAATTGTAAAATATGTTTTTTAATAAGAATTATTAAAAATGACCTACATAACTTTTAAAATTCTCAGTTTATAAAATTTGACTGTTTAGTAAAGTTAACTACAATTGACATATACACATCAATAATTATGAAAATAAATCAATAAGTTAAAAAAAATTAGAAAATTAAAATAACTGTATATTTAATTAATATATGTTAATTAAATTTTACATTAAAACTCTTTTCCTTCGTCTGTTTTAATATATTTTTGTGATATATTATTATCGTAAAACATATAATAGCTTATGTGTAATATTTTAAACTACATACCAATTTAAAAAAATTACTAGCACGCAATTCATTTTATTATATTGATTTATAGCTGTCAGTTTATTTTATCTTACACAATAATATTTTTTTAAAATATTTATAAAATTCTGCAATATAAAATGTATTTTTAAAAAATAAATAAATGGAAATATACAACTATTTAAACATTTAAATGACTATTGAATAATAAAAGAATAATTTAATTAATTAACAACAATGTAAAAAAACAGCATATTTAAAATTTTTCGTAACTTTTTTAAAATAGATGTGGTAGGATAATATTTCTGAACATTATTACGTGTTTGATAAAACTAATCCATCAATACGTGTCCGTCGTTATAAAAACAGTGATTTATACTTCCTATAAACATTTTATAGTACACAAAAATATTTACAGTATATAATTGAAAATATTGTGGACCGCTGTTTCATATAAATGTTAGTCGACTCTACCACCGACTAGTATAAAGTTTTACATACATTTTTATAGTCTACATACTAAAACCATAAAATTTGGAAATGTATGCGAATAAATGTATTCCTTGAAGCACCTCGGCGGTAAACAGATTAATAGAATTTTTTAACATCATGCTCTTACAGGCCAGTATTGAAATTTTCAGTATTTGCAATTTCTTAACTATATTTTCACACAAACGCAAACACACACACTTTTATATATATATATATATATATATATATATATATATATATATATATGAACTTTACCATTTCGAATAATCATAAAAAATCATTGCCTCTTATTTAAAATGAAATTTAGAAAGATGCGTTATTTTGCATGTTATCTTTGAAAAGTAAAAATACCAACGTTGAAAATGTTATCTATCTATATATATATATATATATATATATATATATATTATATATATGCACACACAATGTAGCTATACAATAATGAAAAAGAGTTTATATCTGTAATTCACTTACTCCAGTTTTAAAAAATTGTTTGAAATGAATAAAATATAAATAACATATGTATATAAGTTTTTAACATGTTCAATAAAACCAAAAAAAGGAAGAGATGAGAATTAGACTGTTTAAATTAAAACAAAAATCATGCTACATGTCACATACTAAAACATTTCCAAATTATTAATAAATAAAAATATAAATAATAATTAACATGTTTGTTAAGGTTACAAATTCGATAGCAGGAAATCCATTTTTAAAACGATCTTTTAGTAATTATATTTTACCACTCTTAATCCGATTTATAAAAAAATTAACTGAGAAAGACGATGATTTGAAAATATTCAAGTAAAGAGCATTCCAAGTTCGAGTAATCTCTATAAAAGATTAAATTTTCGACGATTTTTTTTTGTAATTTTCCAATCTAATCATTTGTCATGAAAAAGATACAAGCTTTTCTTTGATTAAAATTATCCCAAGCTAGATAGAAGCTTTAAACATGTACATACATATAAACAAATATATATATATATATATATATATATATATATATATATATATATATATATATATATATATATATAGATGAGTATATATTTAGTTGATATACGAAAAAAGTTTCGTGTAAATTTTTCTTGCTTTACATCTTTTCCAATCACTCAGTCGATGTTTGCAAATTAAATCTGTCATTTTCGAGACTTAATTTGACATTTTTCGTATTCGAGACGTCACTCATTATTGCGTTTTGTTACATTTCTGTGAAATTTCTATCGTCCGCGTCGCCGACCTAAATATATTTCTTCTTTAGCAACAGTCTACTCGGAGATGGATTGAATATATATATATTGTCATTTTTTATCATGAAAAAAGAGTTTCTCGAGAAAGAAAAGTTTCAAGTAGTCGGATGACGTTTATATCCAATGTCAAGTTCGTGCAACTGACATGGGTAGTTCGTACTAGTCAACCGAAGGTAAGTTTTAATTAGAAGTTTTTGCCAACAAATATAATTTTTTTCATATTTCATGTTGCTAGTTTAAGAAGAACGGGAAAAATAAAATGAGATTGACATATCTCATTTTTTTTACTTTAATATCAAAATTCAATTAATATTTTATGTTTTTCTTTTCAAATCTGATTGTGACATCTTAATTACTAGATTATCCACTTAATTTAAATTTTCAAAAAATGAAGAATAGTATATGTTGATTATCAACTTACATGTACAGACCTTATATCAGCACAAAAAATGGAAACGAATTGCATATATAATAAGAATAAAGATATAATAAAACATCATGATTTATATAAAAAAATATACTTCAGTGAAGGTAAAAAAGGAAAAAGGTAGAACCTTGAGATGATAAACTAGCTATAAATCTAGAAAATACATATATACATACAGACACAGCCCCACACGTACTTGTACACAACATACACACACATATGTATGTATGTGTGCATCTGTGTCTGAAGATATTTATATAAACTTCCGAGACAATAATTTTTCCGTTTATAGTCTAAGTATGAAAATTTACCGCAACTCTTAAAACAATCTCCCTTTTAATATTCACAAACTTCAGACATTTTTTCAGGGATGCAATTACGTTCTAAAAAAATCCACATACTTTACGGAAAAGAATATGAAAATTAGTTTGTGTATAATGGTTTCGTTATACCTATCTATCATATTACAAAAATGAAATCCCATTAACAAATTATATGAATCCATTATAATATCGAAAATAGATTATATAGTCATATGAAGTATAATGCGTTTTATAACGATATTTAGATACAATAGATTAAAATAATTCTCTGAGAATAAATTAATAAAGTAATTAAATTAGACATGAACTTCTGTCTTTGAGTTTTCTTATCATTTATTTGAATTTACACTTATTTTTCCACAACAAGGAATTGTTGAAATGATACAAATAACGAAAAATACCCATCAGTTCAAAATCATACGAACATCCATTAATTATTCACGGTGTTATAAGCTTTAATAAATTCATTATAGAATTAAAGCTGAGTTAACATTATGATATTCCTTTTTATTTTACACACCATTAACAGTAAAGTTGCAGTTATCAACTACACATTTTTAAAATAAATATCAAAAATGAATAATGAGCATAATCTTCTTAAAAAATAATCAGTATATTACGTTAGAAAAAATCCTAATTTTTGTTCATCATCTTCAAAAAATATATATAATTAATTTTATTTATTTTCCATATTAATACTTCTTGTATTAATATTTTTCGTAATTAATAACAAAAAAATACAATACACAGATTGAAACGATTTCTACGCACAAAAATGAAAATAGAAATATACATTAGTTAACAGCTCAAAGTGATATTTATCTAGCTATAATCGCCTACAAGAAGATATTTTTAATATGTGATTTTCATACACATAAAATATTTTCAAAATTATTTTAGAATAATTTACAAGATTAAATAAAATTGTAAATTTTTTTAACATACTCGTATACTTTATATACAATTTATATGTATTTTACCACACAAAACATTTATTTATGTGATGTTTTAAATACAACTATTATATCTTATACATATATATATGTATGTATGTGTGTGTGTAAATATACATGTATGAATGAATAAACGTTTATGTAAAAAGAATAAAAAATAAAACGTTTCAATTAACCGTATCTTCTACATTATAATAAATTAAAAAAACATATAACAAAGTTTAATGAAAAAATGGAGAGCACGTCTAACCCGGAAGCTGTCAAAACAATAAGATAATCCGTAAATCAACGAACAGAGGAAGGAGCGTCGCTCGCTCGTTCGTTCGTTTCGCAGCCAAACGTCTTTTAATTTCGTTAATGGACGACATCGTTCAATCATCAGTCCTTAATGCATATTCAAGATTCGCGTTCCGAGGCCGAAAACTCAAACGGCACACGCAACAGCACCAAAGGTCGCGGTTTCGCTGCCGGCTCTCGTCAACGGCCGCCCTCCGTTACGCTCTTCACGTTCAACATCGTATCGCTAGACCATCGCCGTTCAATGTTTATCAGTTTAATTTGTGTAATAAACATCCAGTCTTATCAGTTGTATTATTTCTATTTATATTTGAGTAGGTCGGAGGACCAGGCGTTTGCAATATGGACGACGCTTGATGAGAATGTTTTCAATTCGACGGACCGTCGAGTTGATTGTATCTGATAATACATTACGTTCACTAAAGATCTCATTTCCGTGTTTAATCAGAGAATGAATGCTTGAGTAAACGATATTAAATTTGTAAAATATGAATCGGGTTTGTTAAATAGCACTCGGTGTATTTTCTAATTAATAATTGCAAGCATTTTATTTGACATCGATAAATTTATTGAATATCGATCAAATTCTTTTTAATATTTTTATCTAGGATGTCACAGTTCTTTCGTTCGAGTATTTAATTTCTCATTTTTTCATTATCACATTCCTTTTTTTGTTGTTTTTTCATAACTGGTCTTCTATCATAATTTCAACATATTTTCAGTTCATACTAAGGTATCTCTTACATCTCCTTTCCAAATTTAGGTCATAATCTAAAATTCTTTTTTTAAGTTAATAATGAAATATTTGCTAAGGTATTCCACTGTCTGCATAGCTGAAATGACTATGCAAATTTTCTTTGTATTATATACAAATATTATACATACACACATATATACATATATATATATATATATATATACATATATATGTATATATATATATATATATATATATATATATAGTATTTTCCAATAAGTGCTTTAGAAGTTTAAATAGAAATAAAATAAAAAGTATTTAATTAATTGGTTATTTTATTTTTATTTTCAAGCATATTCTATGGCATTAATGATGGAACACAATTTCACTCATATGACCACCATGACTTCGATTGACATAGTACATTTGTTTAGTTTTATTTTTAATCACTCTTTCAGATAATTGTGTTCCAATTTCATGAATTACACGTTCAATGTTTATTTTTAATGTTTCTGTTGTTTCTGGTTTATCAGTATAAACCAATGATTTCACATAACCCCATAGAAAATAATTCAATGGAATTAGATCACATGATCTCGGTGGCCAATTGATGGGTCCACTTCGTGAAATAATGGAATCATTAAATTTTTGTTTTAAGAAGTTTTTAGAATTTCTAAACGTTGATCAAGTGTTAAATTAAACGTTTCATGATAAATTGTCAAACTATACTGAGCTATAATGTCAAAATGAACTTAAAAAAATTCAAACATAACTACTACCAGCTGTCAAAGTTCTGACATTCTTATTGGAAAACCCTATATATACATACATACATACATATATATACATACATACATACATACATACATACATACATATATATATATATATATATATATATATATATATATATATATAATAAAAATCTATATCAGCTCAGTACAGGACGAAAACTTTATCGAATGTCAATGGCTCTTCTTAAATATTTCTCCAAGATTTTTCTATTGTTTCCTGTTTATATTTAATTTCATTCAACTCTCACCTCCACTATACTTCATATTTTCACCCCTCCATCTTTGATAGGATCACTTCCTTGATCTGTTCTTGTCTCTTATTGCTATTTGATAATGATTTTTATCCATCTATCGTCTCTTCTTCTCGTATGTATAGCACATATACCCATTTCACACATTTAATTTTATTCTATTATATCAGTTACTCTTGTCTCTTCTTATACCCACTTACAAATTTTCCTATCACGTTTAGAATTTCCCAAAATTATCCTTTCCATACTTCACTAAGTTGTTAAAAAGTTTTTACTTTATGTTTACAAGCTCATCCAAATGTGATTCATAGATTTGTGTTTTATTAAAAAAAAAAAACTATACACATTTTTCCCTATACACCACACTATACACATATTTATTTTTAATAAAACACAAATCTAGGCGTTACATTTGGATGACTCATACATTCAGTATTCAAATTCTTGACCTATAAGAACAAGCAAGTAGTACACATTTTTTATATATTTTCCGTTTCATATTCAATGGTATTTTATTCTTCATTATATTATTCATTCTTCCAAAATTTGCCCAAGTTATTCTAATTCTCAATCTAATTTTTGTTCTCAGTTCACTATTAAATTATAAATTTTCACATATATTTTATTTCATCTACTTGCTCCAACTATTGATGCTCTAAATGTATATTTTCTTTCTCTACAAATCTATTGAACATGATTTTAATTTTATTCATATTTGTTTTTAATCTAATTTTTTATGAAAGCGTTTATATTATATATATTTTAGATAAACATTCTAAAAAAAATACAAAATGTCTTCTATTACAAAAAGTTATTTTTCTTTCACATTCGATCGTACTGATAAAAAAGTCTATTTAAACTAACGTACAAGAACCGAACCTAGCACAAGTGGCATTACGTTATTTTAGATTACACAGTTTATACAATCTCGTATAACAGTGAATCACGTTCAAATCTGATACGAAATTTCAGCACTAATTCACATACTGGTATTAATCAACCCTCTCATTTGTCAAAGCTCCGACTGAAGTTACTAACTTTGCTTTGTACGCTTTGTTCTTCGTTGTGTCGTTATCTTTTTTTGAAACGATTCGTAAAATTTACATTCTGTACAAACAAGATTTTATAATCAGAGTATCAAACGTTTGATACGTTTTGAAACTGTTTATATTTATCGAGATGAATGATAATTATTTTAAAATTATCTCAGTTCTTGTAATATCAGTTCCAGTTCGTATAGTTTGATTATTTGTATTATTGGGCATTGTTATTTTTTTAATATACAAAACAGAGTTACCAAGAATAAATCAAATATTCTATATGGAAAATGTTTTTCGATTTAATTTGAATGATTTTTTTATTTTAAAAGAAAAACATTTAAAAAAATTATCAATAATGAAACGAAAACATATTTATTGTAAAAAAGAATGAAAATATATGAAGAAAAAACATTTATTCTAAGAAATAGATAAAAAGTATTTACGAGATGATTCAATGTATATACAGAGAGTTTTTATCATCTCAGAATTTATTGTCTGAATACTCGTATATATAATGATATATATGAATATAAATATAAATATATATATATATATATATATATATATATATATATATATATATATATATATACACAATTAAATACGAAATGAAATAAAAATTATAATATCATACCATTATTTTGTACCAAATTAGCAATTTATTCACATAATTAAGTATAATAAAAAAAACTGGTGAATACTGACACAAAATAATTTTTATAAAAAAATATTTCACATCTATTGTTTTAAAATATATTACTGATTGTGTCCTTCACACACACACAAATATATATATATATATATATATATATATATATAATAAATAGATAAAGAGAGAAAAATAAAATATACATATTAACGTATCCTTCCAAGTTGTGTTATCCTTCTTTTCAACATGCCCTATTTTTTAAATCAACAATAACGTTATTACTTCAATAATACTATAATAGCTACACCTTCACTAAATTCACTTTCGAAAAACTTAATCACTGCTCCAAATATTTTTCAGTTATACTGATTTATTTGAGTAAAAGTAAATTTTCATAAAACGTGATTTTTTTTACTTATATAGGGGGTCCAAATGATACTGGGGTGTTTAGACATACATTTATTTGCTTACTATCATTTACTATTCTTTAATATCTTTCACTTTCATTTGAGACACCCTATATAACTTTTTACCATATTCCTATGTTCTTACTATTTCTTGTAATAATTTATCATTGTGGATAATTACTTTTATACAAATGAATTACTCACCCTAACACCTTAAGATTTTGTAATTATTCAATAATTACTTATTTACTAATAAAAATTGCAATTTCTATTCAATCATGAAAAACAATTTTATTTCTTATTCATAACTTAAATAATTCGATCATTTATTTTATTTAAAGTTTTATAAAAAAATCTTGTTAGAACCTGAAATTAACTGAAAAATTTATATTTAATATTAAAAGGGTTTTAAAAGTTATATTCTTATATATTTAATTAAAATATCTAATAATATCAGTTATATATCCGTTTAATTGACGAAAGCTTGAAAGCTTTAGGATTGAAAGAGCAGAAAGAGCGATTCGATCATAAATAACGAAAGAAAAATGTACAACAAAGTCATAGGAAAGAAAATAAACAATTTTTAATTTAAAAAACTGATTTTGAGAATGATATAATAAAAAATATTGAAAATCGTACTAGTGATTATTTGAAATGAATAGTTTCAATATTTGAAAACTGTACGTACAAAACAATGTCCAAAACTAAATAAACCGAAAATAGTTTCAGTATAACATTGTTGAGAAGAATTGTTGAAAAGCATAACGAAGGTATTTGCAAAAGCAACAGGTTTAAAATTCTTCATACACAGACCATGCTCAAAAGTTTTAATTACAAAGTCGTTAAAATAACTAAATAATAAGCAGTTTTTAAAACGTATCGTTCATAAATCTTACAACAAAGTCGGTAATATTTTATATAAATATTTGCATGCTTTCAATATTTTCTACATTCTATTAAATTTCACAAACACGTACCTTGTTTATGCAAATAATTAAATTATAAACATATATATATATATATATATATATATATATATATGTATAAAATATCAATTTACTATGAATAAGTTGAAATAATAATTAATTACTTTTGAAAATAAATTTTCCTCAACCTCATATTTGATTAATGACCATGAATTAACTCTTGCTTTTTACATGTTAAAATATTACAATAAATCATAAATTAAATATAAAATAATAGTTATAACCATGAAATAAATCATAATTGGCCTTTCAATAAATAATTATTAACTAAAATTCAAATAAACAATATCGAAAATTAAATTCTAACATTTTTATATTGAAAATTAATATATCAAAAATAACATCGTATATGACACAATCGTAACTGAACAGTTAAAACGATAAACTGCGAACTAACTAATATATCACGAGTTCAATTCCTGTTTACAACATATGTAATTTTTCATTTCATCGATTGTTTCAAATACAATAGTCATGGGAGAAAATCGCTGATCATTTGAGAAAATTGCAGCTATTTTCAGCGTTAACAATTGTGTTATAAAAATCAATTGTTGGTGTTATAAGTGGGTCAAAAAAAATGATTAAAGTCTATATTTGGGATAAAAGAAAGTATTAAATATATTAACATTAATAAACATTAAATGTTAGTAATTTATTAAACAATTTATTTGCGATATAAATCAAGAAATTAATAATATATTGGAAAGGGTCGATATAATAATTTGCAAGGCTTTAAAGCATTTTCAATCCATCTATTATATTTTATCGATAACATTTTATTTCAAATTTTTATTAACAAAAATTGAGACGTTTATTCAAACTATTTCAAAATTTTAATAGCATCAAGAAAATAAAAAAATAAAATGTAATAGCATTAATAAACACGAAATATAAATAGTATTGGGTTAAGTCATAAATAATTTCCATTATTGAGAGAAAGTTTTAATGACTCATTAATCATTTTAATGACCCACCACATATGACAAGTTTTTGCTTGTTTGGATTAAGTGAATAATGCTCAGTCTTGTTACGACAGTGGTAGCTCATACATCGTATTTGAATAATAAATTATTGGCTATAAAATAGAAAGCTCGAAAGTGCACATTCAACATGTAATATTATAGGAGTTTAAGCAGAGAAAAAATACTACGGAGATAAGTGAAAAATATGCAGTGTATAGTGAAGGAATCATAAGTGACCGCAAGTACAGAACTGGTTTGTAAAATTTCATTCCAGAGATACGTCACTGAAAGATGAACTTAAACCAGGACGCTTTTCAGACTTTAATAAGAAGTTCAAAAATTATTGGTGGAATCTAATTCACATCAAAACATTTGAGAATTAGCAGACAAGTTAAACACGTCACAATCCACCATATATCGCCACTTGGAAAAGATGGGTAAAGTCAGCAAGTTGGGTGTTTGGGTTCCACACGATCTTACTAAAAGCAATAAAGCAAATAGTGACAAGTCTTCTTTCAAGACAGAAAAACGACCCATTTCTAGATAAAATCGTTAATAGCGATGGAAGGTGGATTACATACGACAACTTTCTACACAAAAGGTATTGGGTTGATAAGGCTAAGCTTCATAGAAGAAAAATAATCTTGTGTGTGTTGTGGGATCGTCGTGCAATTATTCATTTTGAACTTTAAAACCGTAATGAAACAATAAATGATGAACTGTACGTCCACCAGCTACAGCAAGTTCACCAATGTTTGATCGAAAAACGTCCTGTACTTGTCAATAGGAAAAACGTTATTCTCTTTCATGAGAATGCAAGATCCCATACAGTAAGAACAACGCAGGAAATAATTTTGGAGTGTTCAGTTCTCTTCATCCACCATAGTCACCAGACTTGGCACCATCCAATTATCATCTTTTCAATCGCTGCACGATACTTTGATGGGCACAAATTTCTCGAATGAGAACCAGGTTCGAAAGTTCATTGAAAACTTTTTCAAGTCAAAATCATCGGAATTCTATTGAAAAGATATAGAAAAGCTACCTAGCAAATGGCAACAAGTCACTGCAAACAATGGCATATATATAATTGATTAAAGTACAATTACTGTTTTTTTTATTAAAGAAATCAAAATTGACACTTAAAAACGGAAATTATTTATAACTCAACCCAATACATAGAGGTCTACAAAACATTTATCAAAAAGCACCAATAATGGTACAAAAGTGATTGCATTTCATAAGAAATTTCTATCGATTTAATTTTATCAAACTCTTAAAAAAAATGTGTTATGAACTAATTTCAAAATATTATATATATTATATACAAATAAAAAGTAATGTTTCACATTTAGTCAATGTATATTTTTAGTAAAGTCTATGAAAGTATTGTATATGTATGTATATAATGAATGCACGTGTGTATGCGTGTGTACTACTTCTATAGTATAAAAATATTTAACGTAAATGAGACGGAATATAATGTTCATTTGTATGATTAGTGTTTTTCTTTTTCGGTCACCAGTATCAACACGCCCGATCGACAACAATGACGACATTACAGGCCGGGAGGAATGTGCCCAGTAACATTTAACACACATCATCATCTCCGTCGTTATCGCACCACTAGAAGTCTGCGGGCTATGTAGAGAAAGCTATGACGCAAGTAGATGACGTCAATGGGGTGCACGCGGTCGAAGCGGGACGAGCCGGGGTGCGAACTGAACGGGTGCGCCGCGCTGCTATGGCGTGAGTACGCGTGGGAGTACGCGACGAACGAATGCCGGCGTCCCGCGCCGCGACGACGTCCCGGCGCTGGGAAAGGTCACGACGATGCTCGTTCGTTCCATCGTATTTTCGATATTCCCGTGCACGTAAAACATGACCATATATGTGTGTGTGAGCGCGCATGTGCATGTTAAACTATTCGTGCGCACAGCGTGGGTACATTAAAAATGTACCCGATACATTGCGGTGCATGTCGTAACACGGACAGACGACAACGACGTCCGAATGACTGGTTGGCATTACATGAAACCATCATCGAGAACCACACAGTACGATTCATTCCATTGTACAATCTGTACACTCGAGAATTCGACATTCAACATCGATCAGCTTCAAATAATAGAGCGAACAAAATCATTATTTATCTAAGCAGATTAAAAACGAGTCCACTATCATCCGTAAAATAAACTCAATAAATACTTAACAATTGAAATTTATACAAATCGTGCATTTCAATTTCTTATTTTATTGTCAATTATTCACATACAATGATCAAAGAAAGAAAATCGTTGATCACTTAGAGAAATAGAGGATATTTGTAACGTTAACAAATATAATTTTAAAAAAATAATTGCTGTTACTCTTGATGAGTTTTTTTTAAAAAAAAAAACACTGAATTCCACATTTAAAATAAAACTGTAATATCATCGAAACAATAATAATTAGAATAATTAGCACATTATATTTTTAATATATATTCTTTAAAAAAATAATTCTTTGTCGAATTCGATGTATTTAACATATATTTTCAAACCACAAATTATTTAATAATATACGGTGGCTCAATTGAGGCTATAGGATTTAGATATACATTTACTTGCTTACTATTGTTTACTATTCTCTACTACTGTTCAGCCTCATTTGAGCCACCTATATATTTAAAAAAAATACCAACTCCTATTTGTCAAGTACACAAAATTAATAAATATATAGAAAAAAATCTGTTATTATTTTATTAATTTTTTAGTGTCCAATAATTATAGTCTACTTTAACCAATACCCCCCCCATATATATATATATATATATATATATACATATACATATAGTATATGTTGAGCTTTGAAAATATTTTTAATAATACTACAAAAATACGAAAATTTTAAAATACTGAAAGGAGTAAGACAGGACAATACGATATCACAAAAACTATTTACATTTGCGTTAAAAGAAATATTTAAGAGACCTAACTGAGAATCTGAAGGAATAATAATAAATGGAGAGATGCTTAGTCGCTTAAGATTTGCTGATGACATTATTATTCCAGATGAACTTGAAAAATGAATAAAAGAATTCAATAAGGAAAATCAAAAAATAGGTCTTATGATAAACTTCAATAAGATAAAAGTAATGTTCAATGAATTCAACTAAAAGGAAGAAAAATAGAAGAAGTTGAAAAATATGTATATCTGGGATATCTCATTAATACCAAAGGAACATTTATAAGTAAAATAAACAGGAGTATAAAAATAGAATAGTGTTAGCTTGGAAAAATTCACAAGTTATAAAGTTAGGCATTCCTCTATGTTTAAATAGATGTTTTTAATCAGTGCATTCTACCTGTTTTCACCTATAGCAATAAAATATGGATCTTGAATGCCAGAATAATTCATCGATTTCGGATAACATAAGAATGGAAAAATGTTGGAAATAACACGAGAAAGTAAATCAAAAAGAAATTTACGGATTTTAAGGAAAAAAATAAAAGTTTGAAATAGAAAAGGGTCGGCATATAGCAAAGAGAAGAGACTATCGATGGGAAAGCGAAATTATTTATTTGGAGCCTAGATATATGAAAAGGACAAGGTAGAGACACATGGGTAGATAGAATGATATATATATATATATCGATTTAGAAATTCATATAAAAATATTTGACATACAGTATTCAAATATCTGATTAATTTATTTTCACCATAGTATTCAAAAAATATTTTCTTCATATTTATTTCATCGAATTGACATTCTATTGTTAGAAAATAGACGTAGAACACACGTACCTCATACTGAAATCTAATGAAATTATAATATATTAATTTCATAAAATTAACAGCAAGCCAATTACAACGCCACATTGCAAGGGGTACATTTTAAAATAGGACACACTATACAATCGATACCTATGTGAAAAATGTAAATTGCTCCGTCGAACAGTATACGGAAAATGTAAGCTTCTAGGCAATATGTGGAAATTGATGGCTTATTAAAATCATTTTTTTTAAATATATATATATATATATATATATATATATATATATATATATATATATATGAGAGTTGCTTGCGGCTGAATATTAAATATTGTATGATTACGTACGAGCCACGTCAGACATTTGATATTAAACAATGCGTGCCGTTTTAAAATATACGATCGAAAAGTAGTTTAATTTATTTGTTGTAATCGATCACGTGAAGATTAATCGTTTTTGTTACGAGTTGTCGTGAAACGACAAACATTTTACACAATATCATTAATCGATTTTACGTTTGAATAGCGTAAACAAATTTTTTTAAAAAGAAATTAAAATGAATGACAGAAAAGTAAGTAATTGAAATTTTAAACGGTTATTGTTTATACGAAAACAATCGTCGGAACTGTACAGCCAGAACTAACAAAGTGTCAAAGTTTATTATTTATTTATTGTAAATTGTGCCATCGTTGTTATTCTTAAGATTTAACAATTGTATGTAAAAATAAAAGTTTTAAAATAACGAACGTTTATCAAGTTTTTTAAAGAAAAAAATTCGTACCAACTAATAAATAATAAATGAAACATGACTTTATAAACTTGGAAAAATATATTCTTTATCTACTATATAATTCGCGTGAAGACATCGTCTTCCATCTATCGACAATCCCGCGTTGTTCTATTTTTCCAATACATATAACAAACACGAAGATCTCGTATTAATAATGATATTTACCGGAGCTCATGAAGTACGGGATACGGAAACGACCAGATAGAACTCGGTCGCGGAGCGCCTGCAGCGAGCATCCATCGAACGGCAACGCGCCACACACCAGCACGTATAAGACGACGCCGAGACTCTGCAATAGACACACAGGTTGTTACCATCCACTGACCACACAGATTCGTCGTTCTGTCTTCATCTGTATGCCTAGCAGTCAAAATATTTGACAGATTTAATAAACAATTACATGTTTTCGGCCAATACGTGAAAAACTTAACATATTATATATCAAGAACAGACTTTTTTCGAGCATGCAGTGTTTAAGCTACAGATGAAAGATAAACAAATTAAGAACGGATATATTTTTATCTTTTTTCATCAATTTGATAGAAAAAGACAGCATGTATATATATATATATATATATATATATATATATATGAATCTCTTAACATTCTCAATATGTTTTATTTACACCGCAAATGTCTGAAGGACAATATTCTTTAAACATTTCTTAATATAAATTTTCATATTACACAGAACTAGATAGATTAAGTAAACATTTTATTTCTCTTGAATATTTTTTTACCTACTGCAAAACATTAAAATATCATAAAACTCTTTTGTGCATTTTTAACCCACTTTGGAAATTCACTTTAACACAAATATCACAGTCCTTCCAGTAATATAAAAATGTTCAAGAATCACATAGAATTCTCTTTACTCATTTCAAGCATTTCAATAGCCATGTAAGTATGTATAATAATTATTATATAATTGATTATTGAACATTTTTATAACATCTTGTATTGATGATAACTCATTTGTAAAAATATTTTTAACTCATTAAAGTAATTTTTGTTTGGTATTTTCCTACTCACTAGAAAGATACTAAATAGAAACATTGTTATTAATACATATATAATCAGATAAAAATAAAAAGATACCAAACAAGTGACACAAAAATATTAAAAATATATTTAGGATTTATATACAATAAGTTTGCAGTATGGAAAGCAGACAAATTAAATTACAATATTATCAATGGTTTAAATTTTCTCAAAATTAAAAGTGATAAAAAATGAGGTTTTGAAGCGTTTTTTCTAGTTAATGCACTCAAATAAACAACTAAATTTAAAAGAAATACATTTCATAACACAAATGATAAAAATAGAAATCCAGTACACTTCAAATAGTACTGACAACACAAATACATTAGTCATGTGTGCTAAATAATAAATTAGTATCGTTTAACATAAATAAACGAATATATATATATATATATACACACACACGCATATATATATATATATATATATATATATATATATATATATATATATATATATATATATATATATATAATAACAAGAATAAACATTTTAAAATATAAATAAGACAGTCATATAACAAAAACGAAGATCATCAATGGGCAAAAAAAATTATTGGTCGGGAAATTAGAGATATAACAATACTTAAAAAGACATACATAGATAGACATGAAAAAAATCGTCAGTATAATAATAAGGAATAAGGAATAATAAGTATATAATAAGGAATGGAATTGATTGCATTAATTTACTGCAATTGAAATTTTTTGGAGAAATCCTAATCAGCAATGAATATAAATGGATTGTTGTTTTTGTTGTTCTCTCTCTCTTTCTCTCTCTCTCTATATATATATATATAAATATGCATATATATATATATATATATATATATATATATATATATATATATATATCAGCATCAAGAGTAACAACTCCTTTACATAAAACTATTATACAAGAAATTACCAAGTTTCATATATATATATTAAATTACTTTGTTTATATTAATAGGTTTGACTATTCAAATAATTCAACTATGACAATGAATATGAATAAAAAGTGGAAAACTAAATACTTTCCATTTGCTATTGATATTATTATATTCTAAAAATGAACAAGTGAGAAATTAAATGAAACCATTTAAAAAATAACATTCAATATGAGTATAAAGTAGTGAAAATATTGACTATTATATTTATTTGATTAAAAAAAAAAACGAAATAAAATTAACATAGATGGTTAACAAGAATAAAGTATTTATAGAGGAAATGAATTAAAGAATAAAAATATATTAACATAGTATTTGGACAAAATTAATAATCCCATTATGAAGAATATTCAATCATCATATCATACTACTCATTTTGAAACTACAATCTGAAACATAAAACCTTAACATCAAAATATTTCAAACAATTCAAACAAAAAATTAAAAAAGAATAAACCAGGGATAACAAAAAAAATATCTCATTTATATTTTCTATTAGTCATTATTTATGGGTATAAAAGAAGACTCGTTAACAAAATAATCAAACTTCTAAAAAAGTATTAATGTATATATATATATATATATATATATATATATATATATACTAGCAAGAAAATAAAATAAATATGAAAAGAAATACGAGTCACAGACACAGAAAAAAGAACTTTGAGTGGGAATAGACGAAACATGTATTATTAAACATATGTTTCAAGAAATGACAACCACTGGACAACGAAAATTATTAACTGGAAACTGAAAAATTAAAAAAGAGACAAAAAATAAAGATTAATAGGAGTGATGGAGATATTACGAAATTTTATTAATACGGAAAATGAAATGATGTTTCAAAATAAAAAGTACCTATGATAAAGGTTGAAAATGATTATATATATATATATATATATATATATATATATATATATATATATATATAATTTTTAAATAAACTCGTTAAAATAAAGATTAAATCAAACTTTAATAACATCACTAGAAGTGATTAAAAGGTGAGACTTTGTTGCATTCAACTGTATATTCAAACACGGCTGTTTTAATATGATTTATAGAGAAAATTAATACATTTTCATTTCATTTTCTCCGTAGACGAAAATTGTACGTACACGAGGCAACTGAATAAACACAAAACTGTAGAATTGTATGAATTATTAACAGCTATTGAACTAGTCGCCATCTGTTAAAGCAGTGAAAACTTCTAAAACATTAAACTTCGCCTGAAATGATATCAATTGTGTTGTTCGCGTTTTCGAATTAATTGTGTATAAAACGTTACGTTGGTTCAATGAACGTCGCAGTAAAAACACATAATATGCGTGTATGTTTAAGTTTTTTGGTACGTACACTCACTAGAGTATTTTTATATGAAACCTAGTTTGATAAGCCGATTGAGTACTGATAACATTTTACTATTGATTAACTGTAATAAGTGTCTAAAAATAAAATAACAATGTCGTATGAGCACTTATTGTTTGTTTGTAAGTAAATTATTCTATTCAATGGATTGAATTACGTTTTATACATAGACGTACGGTTGGTTGTTTTGTTTGTGCATTTACTTCAAGCAGTAATTGACTCCCGAAGAAGGTATTAAATTTCGAAAAATAATCAAGGAAATCTACCATTAACAAAGTATTATTAATAATACATTTTTTTAAAAAAAACTAATACATTTATTTCATTTAATTGTATTAAAATCACTAAATATAAAGTGAAATAGAAACAGCTATGTCATCTGGTAATGTGGCTAATTCACTTTTATATAAATGAATTATTAACTCTTATACAATCTTTTATAAAAATCAAATATAAAAAAATTCATGGTATTTGAATGAATGACTGTATAAAAAATCTATCCTCTCATTAACTAATTATAAAATTTATTATTAAACCACGAACTAAACTAAGATTTATTAGTACACCTTTAGGAAAATTCACTGTAACATAATTAAAGTTTATTTGTGACAACTAATTCGAAAATAATTCATTTCCATGCAAATGAATCATTCATTTCAACATCACAAGATTTTATAAAAGTATCTAATTATCACTTAATTAATTTTGTGATTTCATACAAACATTATTTTATTCAAACTCTGCTTATGTTTTAAATTAGTTTCGTTTGATATTCTCTACACATTAACTAATTAACAGTCAAAGATTGAAGTATTCCTATATGGAAATTAGTTTAATATCTTCAAGAAGAAAATAATAAAACTTCAATACATTATCATACATTATGAAATAATTTATAACAAACTGAAAAGTTTCAAAAATCGATTAATTAAAAGAGATTGTAAGAAAATCAAAAAAACAAAAAATAAATAAAGTACTTGGTTTATAAAATAAACACGTATTAGTGTTCGTTATTTTTAATTAACCTTAATAAAAAATTGTGAATTTTATCAAAAAGTTAATTTTTTAACCCTTTAACTGTTTATGTCGAGTATACTCGTCAGAGCGAAACGAAAATTTTTCGCATAATGTCGAGTATACTCGTCGTGAAGATAAAAAAAATCGCATTCGTATTATTATTAAACGAATCAACTGTATTTTTTCCCCTGAAAAAGGGCAAATAAAGATCTTTTAAAAAATGTACATTTTAGAATATTCGTTAGTCTGGCAACCTTATTTATTTTAATACACAATAGCTTGTATTAAGCTGAAATAACAAATTCTGGGGAAGTACCGTTACAAAACGATTTTTTCAAATAAAGAAAATAAAATAAAATAAAAAAAATAAAAAATAAAAAAATAAAAGAAAATAAAAAAAATCTTTGTGATATTTTTTTTATCAATGAAATAAATTTTGTTTGTTAACAACGAATAAAAATATATATTTTCTAAAAAACCAACACGCAACTTTTGATTTTTAATCATAATTGCCTACTTTTATAGGCAGAAACATTTTACTCTGTTTATGTCGAGTATACTCGTCTTCGCTGGAAAATAATTAAGCAGGCAGAAAAAGTTTTTCGAAACAAAATTAAACAGTTAAAGGGTTAATAAAAATAAGAAGATATATTATAATTAGTATTAAATTTATTATAAACCGAATTAAAATTTAAATTGGAAAATTACAAAAAAAGGTTAGTGAGAGATAAATAGTTTATTAAACTTGGAATGACCTTCGTTACATTATTTTCAAAATCCTACTTTATTCAAGATTATCTTGATTTAAAAAAGTCCTTCATTTAATTAAGTAAAAATTATTTTAAAATTGTAACATTTGAAATCCTAAATAGGCGTATTATTATTATTATTTTCAAAATAGAAGATTATCCCGAATATTAAAATCAAATTATATTTAAACTAAATAAAATAATTACTTGAAAAAAGTTAACTAAAATTAATCACATACACTTAGATACGATAACTGTACAATACAATTCTTTGAAGATGATGATATGACTATTGAAATTCATATTAAAAAAAGAGAAATAGTAAGTGATTGTTGAAAACTTCGATAAATTCTTGTAACGTTAAAATGAAAGATTTATTTAAAAATAAACTCTTTTAATTCATTTCACGCTTATAATTTCGAAAATAAACTTTTAATTCAGAAGATACAAAGTGTCTTTACGAAAATATTGAAAATTTAAATCGACGTTAACGCTTCAACAAACTGTCTGACACTTTATATTAGATTTACTTGGATTAATAAAACGACAGTTATATAGAAACCGATTCAAACCGTTCAACTACCGAAATCTGTCCCATCGGGTCGAGCAGAAAATTTCGTTGCGAGAACAACTCTCGAGGTCACCAATTAATTTATCGTCGAAAAGAACGTTTTAATAGTAACGGAAAACGTGCCGAAACGAAAAACTGCGGGTCGGTCTTTAGTTCGTACGTACGTGGGACCATGCGACGCTTTTGTACGAAAATCACGAAAATCTACGCGAGCGGAAAACAGTTAATGCAACATTTGACGATTTATACAAAGTTTTCAATTAGAGTAGTCGTTCGTATCCATCAAAGATATCAGGTTGCATGAAATTCGGAATGGAAAACGACGTGGAAGAAACAGATCGACGACGATCGCCTGGCATTAATCAAAATGTGTTTACGGTGGGATTTTTTTTTTAAAAAAAGAACGAGTGACGCCGAACGGATCGTTTTGTAAACTGAAGAAAGTTCTTTATTATATTTTAAATCGTATTATATCGTTCGTGGATATTTTATTAAATAAATCAATTCTGTATAATTCTTTAGTATTCATTCTTCTTATATACCAAGTTAAATTACAATAAACTACAAAATACAGCTCTTAACAGTAAACAATAAAGAACAACTAATATTTTACAAACTACCACTCTACAAAAAATATGAAAAATAAGACGTCTTACAGGATTCAACCATTTATAAATAATAAATAATTATACAAAAAAGTACAACAAATAATACGATAAAGGAAACATTTATAATCAAAATAAATGATTCTTCGAATACAAAAACATTTTCAAATGAAATACAAGTCAAATTTACAAACATTTAATACATATATATATATATATATATATATATATATATATATATATATATGAATATGTGTGTGTATTTGTATGAATTTATGTATCAATTCAATGTATTTTACATTAAAGTATTATTAACTCGCAGAAAATTCGTTGAGAAACTATATATACTAAATATTTATATTTAAAGTTGAAGTTTTTAGAAAGTTATTATATTAATAACTGGTTTAATTAATAATATTCATAATGAAAGAGTTACAGTTATGACTTATTTTTTGATTTACATTTTTTTTAGAAATAATTTGGAATTAAAAAAATTCAAACATCGCTGCCACCAACTGATAAAGTTCTGACATTCTTATTGGAAAATTTTATATATTAGGTTGGCAAATATCTCCCTTCCGCCTTCTTGTCTTTTGAATTTCGCGGCTATGTACAAAAAAAAAAAAGCGGAAGGGAGATACTTGCCAACCTAATATATAAAATAAAAAAAATATCACTTTATTTTTCTAGACAAAAATTACACAAATCAATTATAAGTAATCTACTATTGATTTAAAGTATAATCACTCACCAGTAATAACTGTTTTTATAACTAGTTTTTTAAATTTAATTAAACACTCCAATTTCAAGTATTAAACAGATAAGTTTCACAAAAGACATTTATAAAATCAAATTGTTATTTGGTACGAAATGAACAAAATATGTCAAGTCTATCATCAAATTTAATAATAATCATTCAAACATGCCTACACGTAAAAAATATAAAATGAGATAATTGACTTTCGCAATTAACACTCTGAAACCAATTTCGTGTTTCACACATTTAAATAATTTCTAGGGACAGAATTTTTATAAATTTTGATAGAACGTGGGTGGAAACTTCTTTAACGAAGTGGGTTGATAAAAAATGGTATATACATATACATTAATTTATATAGGCTGTTTTTTAAAGCGTGATAAAACTTTGAATTGAATCCCTATCGAAAGTTCTATTTAACCTAAAAAAACACCTTTGTATACACACATGTGTGTGTATGTATGTATATATAAAAGTATGATAAAGAGTGTTTTTTAGGCTAGATAAAATTTTCGATAGGGATTCAATTTAAATTTCTAACGCGCTTAAAAAACAGCCTATATATATATTTATATATATATATATATATATATATATATATATATACACATACTAGTTTTTAACAATATTTCATTTTAATTAAAATAATATGTAGAAACATAGTCAAGTATTTAGTTTTTTTTAAACAAATAATAAAAAAGTCAACTTATAATTATATTACAAAATAGAAATGATATTTTTTGTTGATGTTTTTTAAAAAAATAGAATAGAATAGATAGAATTGATGTTTTGTAAAAAAATATTAAATACACAGAATATACATACATAAATAGTAAAATAAACTATTTATATTAAAATAATAGAAAAAAAATATTATTTTTCCATATATTTTATATTACTTGTCTAATATTGTTAAAACATTTATAACATTTTTGTAATGGATATATATATATATATATATATATATATATATATATATATATATATATATATATAATCAAAGATTATATCAGTCACTACTGGACGAAAGCCTCATCAAATCTTACTAACTCATTTTTAAATGTTTTCCCGAAACTTTTCCACTTTTCCTGTCTACCACTAATCTCTTCCAACCCTTGCCTCCAATCTGCTTCACAATTTCATCTCTCCAACTTTGATAAGATCTTTCTTGCTCTTTTTTTATCTCTTAGTATTCATTCCATAATGATCTTTGTCCATCTACAATTTTCTCTTCTTGCTATGTACCCTGTGAAGGTCCATTTCAGGGATTTTATTTATTAATTATATACATACATACATGTATATATATATATATATATATATATATATATATATATATATATATATATATATATATATATATATATATATATATGTACGAAATATTTATTTTAATACAGTACAATACTTGACTAAAAAACATCCAAATAATAACAAATAATCGATTTATAAATATATAATAAAATAATAATAAAAGCTTTCATATGTACTTTATTTTATTAATTAACTAACACTAATATAAATGTAAACATTAAAGAATTTTTATAATAAATGTCTATATTGGTATGTATATACGAACATAATATATAGATTTCCATAATGTTTTTTTACACAAGAACAATTTTGAACAGTGATACAATTAAAAAACATACATGAATAAAAGAAATACTTTTAAATTAATTAATTGTGTTAAATACTTTTTAACCAATAAAAATTTTAAATTATCTGTTTGAAACGTTTTTTCATTATTTTTATATTTTTTTAATATTTATTAAAATTTATATCTGTACATAATTTACAATACATTAACCTTCTGAAAAAGTGTCTATAAAATGTTTCCAATTATAATTAAATTTCATATTTAAACAATTGTAAGTGAAATGATTTAAAAAATTCATTTAAAACGTAAATTCGATATTTTTTCACTGTTATGTATGTATGATGTACACAAATACATAATCAGCTTCTTTCCACCCATTGCTGAATGAAGGCCTCTTCCAAAACTTTCCTCGTCAACCGATCAAATATCTTTCTCTTCCACTCCATTCCATTCTTCATTTCTTCCTGGACTTTTTCTATTGATTCTAGATTCACAATCAATATGTGTTTCCTCTTTTCTTGTTTTATGATCAACCCATTTCTATTTTAAACTTCTCACTTTTGATAAAAACGTTCGTTACTTTCATTTTTATACCTCGAGTGTTATTCCTAACATGCATTTTTCAATGTTTCTTTGTATTTTCTAGATCTATTGAATTACTGTCATTTAAAACCCATTTTCACTCCGTTTTGATCAAAACAAAATTGTTTAAAAATAAAATAAATATTCGACTTCATAAATGAATTCCTTCTGAATTAACTACTCAATTCTATTTTTATTCTCTTGTTAACTTCATCTATAAAAGTTATTAATGTTAATGAGTTGTCTCAGATATCATTTTTTAACTTTTTCTATTTTAATTAAGTCAAATTTAAAAAAATATTATCTTTCTTCAAATGCAAAAAACCAATTTATTCTAAAAAAAAACAATTTTAATTTGTTTAATATGTTATTTTTTTAGAAAAATTATGTTAATGTACATATGTATGTATTTATATATATATATATATATATATATATATATATATATATATATATATATATATATATAATTTACGTAAATGAAGTATATAATTCGTTCAAAAACATAGCTCTAAATTATAATAATATTTATTTAATTCTAGCGTCGATTATCAACACAATAATTATTTCAATGAAATGTCGTGTATCACGTGCCTATCTATATTTGTACAAACATCGCATCAGCCATCAGGTGCGATGATAGAGTAAAGTACTTTAGACACAGACACAGTGTATAAGAAAGACGTGACGTCAAACAATATCTGTAAACCTTCGAACGGCGCACAGATCATTGTTTGAAAATTTGATAAGTGTAATTAACGTCGGTAGATTTCCATTTGACGTAAATTCTCGAATAAATTGTTTATTCATCGCGTTCGCACGCCGCCAGACGAAATAACATGTCGGTCCGATTTGTTCTCTGTCGAGTTCTCATATTAATTTCGTCTCGAAAATATTCGAATTATGCGACGATGCTCGGCGTTATTAGTTCTAAGCAATTGCTTCATCGGAGATCTGTATTATATCGATGCGATGACGGAGACACGCGTCGACGATTTATGTTATTCATTTAAAATTAGTTCGGAACTGATTTCTGGATTAATAGTTTTCGTTACTGGAAACTATTACAATAGATCGATGTTATTGCGAAATAATTTCGATAACGTTTTAACAAAATCAATCGAATTTCATTCAAATCAAAGACATTAACAAACAAGATACACTTTTTTATATTCATTTCATTGACATTCATATTTACTTTAAATACAGGATCATCCAAATGTGACGCTTAGATTTATATTTTATTCAAAAAAAAAAAAAAACTATACACATGTTTCTTTTTAATAAAACACAAATCTAGGCGTCACATTTGGATAATTCTATATTTTGGTATTTTATTTTCAAAACCTGTCAATTCATTTCTGGATAAAAATCTCTTCAAACATTTCTATACTATTATATGTTTATATTCCTAACACATACACATTGTACACATTTTATATTTCAAGTTTCTAGTCTAAATCACATTAAAGTACATATTATCTTTGATATAAAGCACAGCTATGACTGCAAAGCACCGTTCGCACAAAGCTGCAGTAGCTCGAACTTAAAAGTTCTATCGAACGTGAAAAATGGATGTGAATATACAAAAACGATTTTATCCTAGACCGGTTGACGGTCCCACGAGATCGACCAGTCGTTCTGAACGGTTCACCAATCGTTTGGATAGAAGAGGTCGAACACCACTATGTAACGCACAATGTACAATTGAACTTTAAAAGGTGTTCTATCCAAATAAGAAATCGGTGTTATACTGTATTTTTACAAGATTTTATTTAAAGTAAAGCTACTTCTTAGTCTTTTTTTAACATAAATTCTATATACATTTGTTTATTCAAATTCAAAAATGTTTATTATAAACATGCACAGTTGTTTATGTAGTTCAATTTTCATTTAAAGTGAATAGGAAGTATATTTTTTGACAATATTTTATTTTTGTTCATGACATATTTACTACAATTGCACGTTTTCAACAACAAGAAATTCAATTCTTTGAACAAGAAAAAATCTAAACTAAATATTATTCATATATATATATATATATATATATATATATATATATATATATATATATTAATCATTTATGGATTGAAACACGACTGATTATTGATTGCTAATTGAACAATAAAATAATCCTATTCTACCTTACTATTTATCACCGTTAAGAAAATTCATAAATAATATAACCAAAAATTACAACTGAAAGTAAATTTAAATCAAATACATAGAAAAAAAATCATAAATTTAAATAAATATCACTTTCAATCAATGTTATTACGAACAATATTTCAAAACATGAAATAAATCCTGATTGAATCTCACTGACTGATACCGTTTTCAAAAGCTGTATTCTAAAATTGCTTAAATAAAAAATAATAGGATTAGAGACTTTTCGCAGTTATTGATTCCAGTTTTAAAAGAGCCGTCGAAGAAAATAATATTTTTAAAGCTCGATTTAAACTTCGGATAGAAATTACATCGAAAACATAATAAAACACGTACATTTACAGACGTGTTAAAAATGAAAACAGAATCAATCATATTTACAGAGTTTTAAAAGTTTGTCAGCTATAACGAGCAAAAAATTTAATAAACGTTCCAAATAATATTGAATCGAATTTATAGACACAGTGATCTATAGCTATATGTATTTGTTTATATATATATATATATATATATATATATATATATATATATATATACACGTGTGTGTGTTTGTATGTCAAAGAGAAAAAGAACGTATATGTGTTTTGATATGTTTAATAAATAGTTTAGAAACTTTTTATTTGTTACGAACAACCGTGTTTATAAATATACACACTCACATATATACAGGATGTTTCGAATAACGGTGTGGATATATATATATATATATATATATATTCGAATTTTGTAAATAAAAAAAATGTTTTATATAAAAAGTTTCTATTACAACAAAAATTACTTTAACACAAAAATATTTTACAATAAAAACGAATGAACAATGATTTACATTTGAATAACATAACTGATATTGAGTAAGATGGATATTTAAAAACGTATCAGAAATTCAAAATCAATTGAAACGTAAATTTATAATATAACCTCAAATGTAATTAATAAATATAAATAAATAAGGCAAATTTCACTTAAATTGTCTACTTATCTAACTAAATTTCCTAATATTTCACTTAAACGATTAGTACAAATATATTTTATTTTAAAAATCAACTTTTTTTAAACAAATAACCTTATTTATATACGATTTTTTTATAACATTTTCGCGGTGCAAAATTTACTTTGTGATGATAAGAAATAAATGTATCAAATGATGAAAATATAAAAACACAAAATAAATACGAAACGAAATAAAAATAAATTATTATAGTTGTGCCACATAAACGAACACGAAATTTATAATTAACAAGGTGTATATATTTTTGAAACGCCCTATGTGTGTATATACATATAAGTGTGTATGTGTGTACATACACAACTTTTTATCGATATAAATTCAAAAGTTTCGAAATACAAAAAAGCTGCGTTTAGTCTGAGAGGCTAACATGTTTAAACTTTTTCAGAACATGACTAAAAAAATATCGACACAAACTTTTTTATCGGTACACACACACACGCATATACATTTGACAAGTTTTTACACTTATATATTATTATTGCTCGTTTTGGTTCTTGACTAATAATATTTTTTTAATATATACAAATATATATATATATATATATATATATTAATTTATTTTATAATAAATTTTAGATTTTAAAAATTGTTCTATTGATATAACTGCACATTTTTATTAAATTTTACACTCTGTTACATACAGTATTTCATGTTACAAAAAAACCTTTTCATAAAAATCAATGAATGTTTTATCGCATTATATTTACTGCTATATTTAATTTCAAAATAAACAAAATAAAATTATTTTTTAATTACATAGCAAATTCACTTACTAAATTTTACAAAAAAAAATCAGCTACTATTTTAGATCGACAAGACAAAATATTTGTAATTTTATACAGCTTTGAGAAGAATGATGGAATTTAAAATTCTATAAAAAATTAAAAATGAAGAATAAAAATTGTTCATTTCAATTAAAAATTAAGATTAATAAAAAAAATAGTCATACTCGTTCATTTTATGTTCTTATTATCTTTATTCATTTTAAAAACAGAAATAAATTTAATAATTATATATATATCTGAAACTAATAACAAAAAAATCTCAAACTTGTAATATCAACTACACATCCAGATATAAAACTATAATTACATCATCATCGATTAATTATCGTTTATAAAAGAGTATTTAAAAATAAAACGTCGTTACAAATTAAATATAAGAAAAATAAAACGAACCTCGAAGACATAATACACCGTTCTTTACGTACTTGTACAAAAATATTGATTCGTTTTAACGAAAACTGTTTGACGTCAATCGTATTATAAAATTGGCCCAATTAATTTTCTACTATTACATATATACATATTTCGATGAACGACGTAGAGTAGAAGTACGAAAGATACGATAACTGTGTGTGTATAAGTAACTGAAACTTGTCAAAATAATCAACGAGTGAAATTTTTCAATTAGTCCACATAAATTATCAGTATTGGTGGATTTTCAGAAGAAAATTGAAAATGTGTTTTACTGAAGTTTTACTACATACACACACATATATATATATATAGAGAGAGTGGGGGGGGGAGCAACTAATAAAAAAATAATAAAACTGACGATTACTTTTTCATCAGAATCAGTCAAAAAAATAATGTATAACATAGTAGTACCAAGAACAAACATAATAAGAATATTATCTTATAGAGATACAAGAATAAAAATATGGATTCGAAAAGAAATTGAGAAAAAAGTTCAAAATGTTAAGATAAATATATATAAATTGCTAATTTAAATTATAAACATTGCATTGACTGTGTCTAAAATTATTATTATAATATAGAGAAAATCAGAATTTACAAAATTAATAAAAAAATATTCTTGAAAATAAAATTTCTATCATCTCTACATCCGCAGGGAAAACTCCATTCATAGAAGATTATGCTTTCGGTTTTGGTAGGATATTGATGGAATTATTAATAATGAGCTACTACCAGACAAGCAATCCATCACGAAAGCGTTATATTGTGAACAACTAGACCGGTTAAATCAATCTATCGATAAAAAGACCAGCACTAGCCAACAGAAAAGGAGTAAGTTTTTAATATGACAACATCCGGTTTCACCTAGCACAAAAAACACTCCAAAAACTAAAGCAGTTAGAATGGGGAATGCTCACAAATCTGGGTTATTCTCCAAATCTGACATAAAATACAAAAACCAAAAGAATTTTATCTATAGGGTATTAAAATGAGAAAATAATGTCAATAATAATAGAATATTTCTTGAATTAAAATTAAAATGTCCATTATTTTGATTCATGGCAAAACTTCTTTAAAAAAACCTCCTTATTTATGGAATAACCAAATATATATAATTATTTTTACATAAATTATTTTCATTAATAGATATTCTTACGAAATATTTAGAATACCATATGGTAGTACATAAATCAATTTTAAAAAATATATACTTATACAAATATTCTAAATTTTAGATATTCTAGCACAAACAAAATATTTAATGGAATTGAACTTATTTTTATAAAAAGTATTATTTCTAATATAGTACTTCTTTAATACAAAATGTTATTTTTCTGATATATCACATAAATAAAATGTCAGTATATAAAAAAATCATAAATCTTGATTAACATATAAAATTTCCTCGTTTATTTTTATTTATGATTTTTTATTGTGTGATGTATGTGAATATATATATATATATATATATATATATATATATATATATATATATATATATATATATATAAAACATGACTCCTGGTAAGAAACAGATACATGATTGGCAATAAAACTAGCGTGACCTAGTACAAAAAAATAACCATCATTCCGTTGCATAATTGAAAAGGCGAGATGAGATCCGGTAATATATATAAAAGCGCTACTTCCTTCAAGCGCGCACGCATTCACCCACGTACACACACATACGCATCTTTATAAATAAACGAATACTAACCCATATATCAATTTCGGGGCCCGTGTAACGTTTGCCTTCAAATACTTCAGGGGCGGCGTATGGAGGCGACCCGCACCACGTGGACAATTGACCGCCTTCCGTGAAGTAATTCGAAAATCCGAAATCGGCTATTTTAATATTGGCGTTAGAGTCCATTAGTAGATTTTCAGCCTGAAACAAATAAGTGTCGTTGAAATCGTGCTCGACGGATGGGAAAGTTCGTTTTTTATATTTTTATATATATATATATATATATATATATATATATATATATACGTTCTAAAGTGTGATGTCAATTTCGTGCGGTTTACTGAAACGGTCGTTAATTTAATTTGAATTTTGGACACATGGAGAGATAAAAAATAATCCTTCTATACGTGTATATATATATATATATATATATATATATATATATATATATAACATAACATTATTGTTTCAAATCGGAAACATAAATTCCAGGAAAGTAGTTGTTATCTATTAATTTCACATTTTCCAGAAACGAGTTCAATGATTTCGTTGAAACATCACTATATAATTTGATAAAATAAATTTGAAGGATACACTTTGACACGAACATTTTTATTCGATTTTAACAACTTTCAGAAATTTAATGGACTTGATATTTTTTGTAATATCTAATTGGATTTTAAGCTTTGAATTATAAAAATTGCTCAAACAATGTTTACTAACGTTGACTAATTACCGACGTCAATATTATTTACTTTTAATACTAATGCAGTTTTTATTATCATCATAAAAGTACAAAGGAAACGGAATATTATCATGTAATTTGTTTTATACTTTTTCCTATCAATTGTATTGTTTTCAGTATTATTAACTGTTTGACATCATTCAAACTGATAATAAAACAAAGTACATTTTTAGTACATTATATATATATATATATATATATATATATATATATATATATATATATATATATATATATAATATATATATAATATATATATATATATAATATTAAAAATAACAATAAATTACACAAATTTAAAAAATAATAAATAACTATAAATGAACTTACTTTACAAGAAAATAATATATAATAAATTTAACATTCTAGATACAAAAAATAGTATTTTTTATCAATTATTAAAAATCTTAAATATAAACCTAGTGAGAAAAATATTGATGAAAAAATGGAATTAAAATATTAAAAATCATCTTATTAATGTGTGAAAAAGGAAAACAATCACTCGTTCAATTTTGATGAATTTCAATAAATAATTACATACATTGAAATTTTGGAAAAGATTTTCATCAAGCACTGGGCAAAAAAACTCCTGCTGATGCTATTATATATTAACATCATATGAGTTTATATAAGTCTATTACTTGACAAAAGCATCATTAAATGTTACCATTCACTGATATTTGACTATACTTACCGTATATATATATATATATATATATATATCTATATATATATATATATATATATATATATATATATATATATATATATATATATACATAATTAAAAATCAATTAAAAAAGTTTATATAAATAACAACTATGTGATGTTTGTCTAATGAAAGCTATATAATAATAACAACAAAATAGAAATTATAAACTTGATAACTTAGTCTTGTTTGAATAGATTTATTATTACTAATAATCATGTTTATTGAAAAAAAATAATACTAAAAACAATTTGTTGTCTAGATATTAACAAAACTATTAATTAAAAAAATAACTAAAAAAAGGATCTGAATGAAAATAACTTATGTGAATAACAATAATCAATAAAAATCTATACTACTCAATACTTGATACTCCATTCTCTACCAAAAAGCAATAATCAATAAGAATCGGTAACAATAAAAGGTTTTTTCTGTGTTAAAAAATGCATTTTTTTATTTCCACTATGATAACAGATTTATATAAAATAACTATTTTTGTCTTCAATATTTTTTTAAAAAAAAAGTTATTTAAACGATTTAATTTTCTTCATTATCTCTTATATTAACTCTATTTTACATGATATATGAATCTTGACTTTCAAACCATTACCACTTTTGTTTCTGAAAGTACTTTGTTACATACTATCAGACGACAAAACCTTTGCTTTATTCATTACTCATCTACCAAACATCAGGCATTAGCCAAAACAATCAAAATTAGTCATCAACTGCACGAGGAGATTAAACCGGCAAATATTGTTAAAGGGAGATATACCATAATATACATAACTTACAATATTACATACAAGCATTATATTAAATAATATATCAAATATATGCATTGAAATAAAATTAATAACGGATATATATTATTAATTCAAGAAGTTAATAACAGAATAAAATGTAACGAAGATAATGGATACAAAAATTTTTAAGACAAAAAATAATAATATTAAGTATTAAATGGAAATCAAATAAAAAATATGATGAAGATTTTATATAATGTAGAAATATTTTCCAATTTTAGAATCGAAATATTCAGTTTATCATTAGAATTATAAGGTATAATTCGAAATATTCTCTATATTAAAAAGTTAAAAAAAGAATTGACAATTCAGGAATTTGTGATAAAATAATCTAGTAGATTTTATAATACAGCGTTGTGAAATCGACAAAGTGGCTATCGAAATGCTTATCAGAGAATTGAGTAAATAATAAGTGATTATTAAACACCTGATTATAAAAAAATTTTGGAATTGAGATAAATTATTTTTGTATCAAACTGAAAATTGTTTTTTTAAAATATGAATAACAAATGATAATCCAAAAACCAAATAATTATCATCAACAAACGTTTTAAAACATCATAAAAATAGATGAATTGATTAAAAATACAAATACCGAATCATTTTAATTGGAAAAATTGAAAGAGCACTTTATGTTCAAAGCAGGTCATCGAAATTTCAATAATAATAATATAAAAATGTATACAGTATTTAAATCAATCGTACACAATAATAAAACTGTACTCTTTTATTGAAAAATTGATTATTATATTCGATATAATGATTTAGTATGCGGTTTACAAATTTGTACAATGAACTAAATATTCATTAAAAGTATTTGAAGAATAATTTATGTGATATAAAAAGGTTAGATAAAAAGAACAACAACGAGCTTCATTAAAATTATCAAAGAACTGTATATGAAACTGTCATACGAACAGAAACAAAGAAATAAAACAGAGTACACTTCTCATTTAATTTTTATCGTACGTACATGCACACACACAGGTATATATATATATATATATATATATATATATATATATATATATAAATATATAATATGAATGTATGTATGTAATGTAACATCAAAGAACTAACAACAACATAACGTGAAAGGTCTCTTGTGCCGGTCTCTTGTTCTGTTGAATTTGTAAATACACGTGAAAAAACGTCATTAGCCAGATGTTGCGTCGTCGTGTTCGCCGATGAAATTGTAATGCCGAAACAAAATTTTTGGGATTGTTCCTCATAAAAAAGCCATTACTAAAATGTGAGGTTAAATGTCATGACGAGTTCAATATGTCAGCGTTATACGGTGGATGTTTCAAGAGGATGTTTGTAGAACGTGACGTGTTAGCGCTTCGTGTCACTTTCAACGTGAGAGCTTTTCACCGTCTCTTATTTTTCATACCCCTTCATTAAGATATATATATATATATATATATATATATATAAAATTTATTTATGAGTCTAACACGTACTGAAATTTCTTTCAAAAAAATCTATCAGTTTGAAAATCAATCTATATTGGAATCTATCTTTTTTACAAAATTAAAAGTATTTTTCGTGTACTCGAAAAAAAATGTGTCGTATCTGTGTTACAATTTCGAATAGCTGTAAGTTGAATTTGACCTACTAATTTATTTTTCTTGGAAAGTTTACAGATGTAATTAAAACAGGATTGAATACGTCTGTATGCATACATACACTATATATATATATATATATATATATATATATATATATATATATATATATATATATATATATATATATATATATATGTATGTATGAGTTTACTTGTAATAACAAAAAAAAATTACATACATACGAGTAAACTTTTTTGAAAAAAAATATTCAAATACTCACACATTAACATACTAAATTACATACAAATGATTCACACGTCTTATTTAAATCGTTAATAAAGGTGCTCACAGCCAAGTGGCTAACGCGTTGGCCCACCGAGCACAATGCCACGAGTTTCGATCTGTCCTTGTGCCATGTCATTTTTCGCCAAGCTAGCGATTGTCTCGTCAAGATTCGTTAAAAATCGATTGTCACGCAAAAAAAGAAATACTTAACGAGCTCGAATCATGACAAATCTGTAAATTAACTGAAACATAAATAAAAAAAACGTCGGTTCATTAAGAAAGAAAACGATTGTCGATCTCGAGCTTGAATTTTATTTTTAAAAGAAAACTATTTACGTTGTCTATTTTGTAATTGACGACGATTATAGATTCGTGTTATGTTTACTCTACGTGTGTTTTCAATGAGACAAAATGTGCACGAATTTATGAATTAATGAATATATTAAGATGAAAAAATATATATAAATCGAAACAGACGTGTTCCGTTGAATATTTGTTATTGTCTGGCAAAAACAAGTTATAAAGAGTACACGTTACATTTTTTGTTTATTTTTGATCTCGTTTCATGAAGAAAAGACGTAAGTAGAATATTATTTACGTCAGAGAGACATTTTCTCGACGTCAAACGCAACACTAAATCTATTTTCATTTCCATCTCTAACGAAATTATCTCAATAAGGTAATATTACATTAAAAGAAAAACATTCGGACATATTCGGAATGAACTCGAAATAAATACATCTTTATTAATACGTATTTTTTTCTTATGTAGACTGACAACGTCCATTAAATCTATATTTAAGCATTAGACCGTAAAGAAAAGATTAATCAGATAATGTCTTCATTTTTTTTAGTATTATCATGTTGTTTATTTTTAAACGAAAACGATACTTTGTTCTCTATTTTTAGTACAGTTAAAAATAATTTACGTTTAACATACAGTGAATGGATTGAAATACCGAAAAGTTAAAAATATAGATTTTCTTTTTTCGTAACTCGATATTATTTTTTCCGATAACTAATACAGTTTTAAAGGAGAAGATATCGAGTAATATATTATTTAAAGAGACAGTTTTATTGTGTGAAAAAGGAATTGTTTTTTTATTTTAAAATAATTCATGCATATATAAAAAGGGTTATTAAAAAATAAATATATATTTTTTAAAAAAATCGTTCTTTATTTATATAATTGCTGTTTTATTTGATAATCCTCTTACGCTTTTCTGTATTAACATTCATTCGATATTCTATAAATATAAACAGTAACTATAATGAACTTTAACTGAAGAAAAATAATCTAAATTATAATGAATTATCCGCAATGCTTAATATTTTATATAATATAATGAGAAAACATCTCTCTGTTTCGAAGAAATAGAGAACAATTCTAGAATTTTGTTACAACACAAATGAATCATTAACTCCAACACCATATGGCTTTTATAAAAAAATGTGTAATGATTTGACAAAGCTGTCTTAGCCATCGAAATTGGCATCAACAAATGATTAGTGAATAATTTTATAAAATCTCGTGATGTTGAGATGAGTAAATATTTTGTATTAAAGTTCTCTTTTCCCAAAACTTGCCCAACTAATTGCTGTAATAAAATGTTCGTGTAATTAATTACAAAATTCTAACTTCATGTCTAAAAAAACTATAAAACAATTCTAATATTTAATAACATACATAAATATATGATCACACAGATTTATTTTAACACCAAAAATCTCCAATTTTTATTACAATTAAATTCACCATATTTAGTTTTATTTGAGAATTTAATTTAGAAAGTTTATTAATTTTCTTTTCTAATCATAACAGATGACCTAAAATCTTAACTAAAAGATGAAACATTGATTCATTTATATATAAAACACTCATCTATATCCACTTTCATCATTTACGATCCAATATTATTATAAGCTTTGATATACAATCTTTTTTTCTTATTCATGAATTATAAATAGATTTCTTGATTTCGAAACGATTATATGATTAAAAGTCTTTTTTAAAACTGTTAAGTACAAAAAAAGACCTACTTAAAATAACTATTCATGAATTCAAAGAGAGTTTCTCTTAAAATATAAAACATTGATTTATTTTTCTTATAACTTTAATGACATTATTTTTATATCAGAAAGTATCTTGAACCTTTCCATTATATTTCTGAAAATCTTATAAAAACTAGTTTCACTAAATCTTGAAGAATAATTAAAATTCAGATCATTGTCCATATTTCACAAAATAAATACAAGTCATTCTGAAATTTTAATTTATATCAAAAAAAAACAAATCATTGATTTTTTTATATAACTTCTTTGATGAAATAAGTATAACGTATATTTTTACACGTTATATTTATTTTATCAAAAAAATACATAAAAAACAGATATGACAAAATATAAGCTTCATATTTACAACTGCCATTATAAGTATTTATCAGAAATTTCTACGTCATAAAATGAAAAAATAAAATACATAAATTATTTCAAATACAATAACAACGTACGTTTTAACAATATTGATAAGCTATATATATATATATATATATATATATATATATATATATATATATATATATATATATATAAGGAATCGATAAATTTATTTTATTTTTGTGTTCACCAAGAATCCAAATATAAATTTTCAAAGAAATTCTTGTTTTGATACTACAGTTTATATATATATATATATATATATATATATATATATATATATATCGATATAACCTGATTAATCTGGTTTACCTTATTTTCCGTATATTCAAATGTAAACATATCTGCAAGCAATAAATGAAGAGAAACAGTCAGATGAAAATTTACAGCTTCAATGAAAACGTCCTCACTATAAGAAGTAATCGTTATTTAATTCAAATATAAATAGATACTATCATACTGAAATAAACATAAGTAAAATCAAGGTCAGTAACCATGAACGGCGCCAAAAATAGTCGACATATCCTACTAAACAGTGAACTGTACGAAAAATCCGTGAACGAACAACGTTCAGTGTTTTGCATCATGCAGATTTTTCACGATGTGGAATTTTATATATATTTATATAGATATGTATATATATATATGTAACATCCGCGAGATATTTACAAAACATTACCACAATAATATCGCGTTACGTCCAAATTGTTTTTAAAATATTCTCGTTGGTGAACCAAAAACAAAACCATACAACGAGACTGATGATTTTTTTAAATAAATCATATGTTTACATAACTTTTGTAAGTAAATTTTTTATCGTACCTATATAACAATACCATCAACACCGATTCAATTTATGCAAATATTGATGTTAGGTCTGGTTGATTGAACTAAGATGGCTTTAGGACTAAAACCAATCGTGGAGAAATTGAAAAATACATATCAGAATAATAATAAAAAAAACATTGTTATTTTGAACAAATATAATCATAAAATATTTTATCGTTTTTAAACATTCAATGAAAAATAGTATAAATATTATGTATGTATGAATGTATATAAAAGGTGTTTTTTAAGCGTGATAGAATTTTAAATTGAATCCCTATCGAAAATTCTATCTAACCTAGGCGTCATATTTGGATGATCTTTTATGTATGTGTGTGTGTGTATATATATATTATTGAAAAATAAAACAATGAGTAAACGAAAACCCAACAACCATGAAGTATTTAATAATTAAGATTTTCCCTTCTCCAAGTTTCAATTTACATACAATATTAAAAAAAATCTTTTGGAAACAATCAAACATTATAATACTAAACAATAAAAAAGTGCTAATAAAAATCTACCAAATTTAATATTATTAAAACCGATTATATCAATGACGTAAATATGCAAATTTCTATATCGTACTAACGAAATTTCACGTTCAACGACCGACCTATAAACAATAGAACAATAAATACGTGGGAGATTTATAAAGTGTTGATTTTTTTTACTGATTCTATTATTTATATCGAAAGCTTAAAAATAGTGTAAGTATATTATTTCATAACAAATCGAACGATAAATTCTGATAGAGCCTTACATTATTCTTTCGAAAATCCTTTTTTGAAATCTTCGAACGTTTCGGTTTTATTTCTCATATAAAATTCACAAGATGTTTATAGTATACTATATTAGAACTAAATCGTCGATATACAACATTTCGTTCGAGAAATATTGTACCTGTATTATAAACAAAATAAGTTATGTTATTACTTTAAGGTATAATAGAACAGTATAATAAGTTATGATTATCTTAAAGTATAATATATCTTCTTGTAATTTCACACTCACACATACACACACAAATATATATACAAAGATGTAAAGATAAAGATCTTAAAAACAATACATTATTTCGATGTAGTAAAATAAACGATCTGAATTTTAAATGAAGCTTCCAACTAAAACATTTACGTCTTTTTAAAAGCTCATTTTTCAACATGAATATATATTAGTGAATTTAAACAGTTTTAAGATGATTACGATTGAATTATGATAATATTATAGTAATATGAAATGATAAAACTAGACTTTTATCGGATAATTTACGAGTTTAAGATGATTTCTCGTAATTTTTTTTAACATTAATATTTATCATTCTTGTTTATTGAACGTTTTATTTTTTAATATTTTTTTCATATATATATTGAAATAAATTTAAAAAAATAATAAATGTCGTTGATAACATACTTTAAGCTAAACAGTAATTTAACCAGAAAACATTTTCAGAATAATTATTTAAATATTGTTATAACTAGTACTGAACGATATAATTATTCTAAGTAATCTACAAATTCTTCTAACTGAGTTATCACAAATGAAAAAATTAATAGTCTAGAGTCTAGACCATTAACCAGTTGCGCTGACAATTAATTAACATGCAATTCTCCAAAGCAATTCCGTCCAAAGTAATTCTCAGCGAGTTGGTATTTGAAATTATTTTTTTATAAAGTTTTAAACACACACACACACATTAACAATATAGCAAAACTCTTAAATTTATTAATAATATTAATAATTTTTCAAAAAGAGTATTTCTTGAATTTTGGTACGTTTGTTATTTTATCGAATAAAATATAGTTATTAAAAAATGCCATATCCATTAGATAAAACAATATTTTTCTGTAAATTTTTGCAAATTTTCTCATTAAAGGAAAATATGATAAATAGCTATCTTGCAGGTCTACTCCATCCATATCATCATTGTAATGTAAAACTATATTAGGTTTTGTAATGTTTCCATTTTGGTCGATATAATTTCTACATTTTTTCTTTTTTGTTGTATCATTTCTGCTTTGGAATGTTTTGAAGAAAGCAAATATATATCTTTTTTGTCCTTCCATTTTACAGCTAAGATACCATTGCAAGATCTTAACAATATCCAGAGTTCAATTCACACAACTTATAATATTTTACACAGAAACGTGCCCGTTTTGACGGATTAAATTGTTTGTATTTATTGTGTTTTGTAGTTACTTAATTATTATTCAATGAAAATATGTAAAATTAATGAAGTTCTACCAAAAAGCACTTGTATGTCTTCAAAACAGAAGTGTGACACTTACTAACTGAACTCCGATGTTATTTTAACTTAGCAAAAATTACACGACGTGTTATGTACGTCTTATCGGCATTTGGTACAGATAGCAGTTGACGTCCAGAGCACGTCATTCCAGCGCAAATGGTTATTTGTTTCATTTCTTTGCCAATATGACTAACAACTGATTATTGTCTATTTTTATAAAGTAATACATTAATAGTTTATTGAATTAATATGCTCAAGTATTTTTTCAAAGCAAAAAACATATTAAGTCTAGTGGTGTTTACTTCGATTCACGTGATTTATTTTCAATCTAGCTTCATTAATTTAAATTTTCAAATAAAAAAAGGAACACACAAATATAACTATTTAGTAACATAAACCATTTAAATATGTACAAGGATCATTGATGATTTTTAAAAAGACCATATATGTTCAAATTACTAATATCATTGTCAAAGTTATGTATTATAAAATCTAGTAAGTAATTATTGAACAGTTTTATATTTTTTAGTTTTCAGGATGCTGATTTATATGTGTTAAATGAAACTGTTTTTTAAATTAATTACAGAAAATAAACATACTTTTATATTTTATATATGATTTAAAACATAAATAAGAAATCATACAGTCTATTATTTTGGTTCACACTATACAACAACAAAAATACACATTGATTTATTTAGAAAAGATCAAACAAGTACTGCTATTCCAATGAGAATTTCACAATTCACTCAAGCATGTAACTTTATTATATATATATATATATATATATATATATATATATATATATATATATAAATGTGTGTGTGTAAAGAACTATATGATATTGCTACAAATGTTATTTTTCGACATACAGTTCTTCGTCAAATCCAAAAATTCTTATGGGAAAAGTGAATCAGCTACACTAAAATAAATACAGAGAAAGAATTGAAACCAGGAGTAGCTGTCAAATCTTTACAATGGTAATAACGTAAATTTATTACAAAATTATGTTAATTATATTTATTTTACGAATACAGTTAATATCTACTGTAGAAATGAATATATATTTTTAAATATTAAAAAAGATAAATACATTAAACACAAAAGAATATACATATATATATATATATATATATATATATATATATTCTGATATAAAAATTTAGTCCATTAAATACTGATCTACAGCTACATTTACTTCAATCTGAAATTAAACAATACATATTTGTAATAAAAACCATGACCTTCATTTCGATGAAAAAAATGTTACTTTAAGCGAGATCGCCAGACGTCTCGGCGATGAAAGTAAATAAAAGATTCATTTTACCAGCAGCAAGTAAATAGTGAATTAGCATAGAGATTTTGTAACAATAGTAACAACCAAGTGCACGTTTTCTGAACAGGCAACAGTACATCTAAAACTGGTTATTTGAGCATACCGATTTGCATTTTAAATAATGTCTGTGAAAGTTTTCGTACTGAATTCGAATTTAATCACAATTTTATATTAGATTTGTTTTTTTCTAGTTTTTACGAATTCAATTCTCATATACAATCATATTTAATATGCATTACATGTAGACACAGTTATATTCTTTTCTCTCTAGTTGGTACTAAAAAAAGTTTATAAATTAATTGAATTGAAAATGATTTAAATTCGATAAGAACACGTGCATACATTTATAAGAAAACTTCTGGGAATAAATTTTTAATAATCAAAAAATTTAAAATACTTGATTCATCTCAAAAAACCAAGCACTGAATTCTATAAAAAAAAATTAAAATAACTATCATATATGTGGATAAATTGTAATGTGTGGGATTATATAGATTAGAAAACTCCTTCTTATTGAAGATAAAATAGATTGGAACACTTACATCAATATTTGGCAATACAGAAAAAGTTGGATTAAAAAATAATTTGTATTTTGAACAAAATTCAACTGATGCAAGAATTGCACCTTTCAAATCAATAACATCGTGCAAAATATGACCGTTCTTTTCTTAATGTGACAAAAAGAAACAATAAATTAAATATGAAATTAATAATGAGTGCCACAATTGATTTTTGTTTAGATAAATTTATCAATAAGTAAAATATGTACAAGATTCTAGAGATATCAGATATCAGAATTTTATCTACCAAATACCTTTGGATTTGCATGAGTCATATTTTTTTAAAAAACGAAGAAGAAAAAGTAACAGTCAATGGAGACCATCATTGGAAGTCACGTTTCAAAACTTTTTGTACTACGACTACAAAATCTAAATATACTTAAAATATAATTTCAATAGAACAATTCTATGGTCACACATTTCGATATATGATGATTCTTTTAAGACAACTTTTCCAAATTACATTATTTTCAGAAATGGAGAAATCGTATCTTGTGAGATTCTGGAAAATTTCATCTACTGTTTTTTTTATTGAGTTATTTGAAAGAATAAATTGATTTTGATAAACTCAACACTGAATTAAAAAATAACATCAGCAAAAAATGATAAAAAAAACTATTGCCTGAGGTTTTAACAGTAGTAATGACAAATGTATAAAGAATATAAATTTGTCTAAGTGTTTTTTTTAAATGTGATAGAACATTAAATTGAATCCCTATCAAAAGTTCTATCCAACCTAAAAAAACACCTTTATATATATATATATATATATATGTATGTATGTATGTAAATAATTTAGAAATATTTTTTAAAGATTACAATTTCAACAAATTCATTTATATAATTAACAATCAGTTGCAATACTCGCTATAATTATTAATTTAAATGCTAATGACCTTTATAAACAGAAAACTGCATTTATTTATAAACATGTATCATCAAATAAGAGTCATTTTTAGTGATATGAAATCGAGCACACTATTTGTCTGTCACTAATTGTACTCTAATCACGCCGTTGTGTAATGCAAACAACTTTTTCAAGCATTCCGTGCAAAATTTCATACGTGTCTATTTTAATGACGCATTAAACCGAAATGGTGAATCGCCGCTTATCTCCCACAAGTCACGTACTTTTCTCTTCGTCCGAAATATAAATCTGTTACTGACCGATTTCAAAACAAAATAAGTCCGTCCGTTTATTTACATTCGCACTGAAAGGTGACAGACGTTTTTCTTTTTTGGTTTGTCATCTAATCGTAAGGTTATTCGATAATGACATAAATTTACATCGTCATTAATAATGTACAGAGTTGTTGGTCGTCGCTCTTTGCAAATATTCTCAATAGTAGAACAGATGTTAATTGGATGGTGCGTCATGTGATACAATTATCTTGCGTTGCTTCTATATGGAAATACGATTCAAGTTACTCCATGTGGAATGAATAATTGATTATTTCCAGTCAATTTCATTATCTATAATTTCAAACCTTGTAATTGATTCGTCGAATTTTAAAATTACAAGCAAATTGTAGGGAAATCAAAATACAATTTAATTTGAAGAGTAAATAAATTTAATGTGTGCATGAATTAATTTGTTCTTATAAATATTGTAGTGCTGTATGATTCAGAATTTATTTAACGAAAAAAACTATTTTTCAAAATATATGATACCAAACTAAAATACAATCCTCAGTGAAGTATTTATCCAGACATTATTTTTGTTAATTTTTATAACTGAAAAAATGTTAAACTACCATAGAAATATTATACTGATCAATATTATTTATTTAGTTCTCGACTAATATTAAACGCACTTTTTTATTAAATAAATCTGCAAATTATCAAAACAAACAGTAATATGAATAAGGAAAGTTCTGTATAGAATAGTTTAAATTTTTCTATTTCAATATACATTGAAAATTATATTCGACTTAAAATTTTCATTGAATAAAATTTCATATTTTACAAAATATAGGATCATTCAAATGTGACGTCTAGATTTGTGTTTTATTAAAAAGAAACATATGTATAGTTTTTTTTCTATAATAGAACACAAATCTAGGTGCTGCATTTGAATAACCCTATACTTTTTTATATCAGATATTCAATCATAACCAATTACAACCCTCTTTTGTAACCTCTTGAATAATCAAACACTGATAAAATATATAATATTTTTAAGTACATTACTAATAATAAGATTATTCTCATTTTTTAATAGATATTTATACAAAAAATAACATACTTTTGTGTAATAAAAATTTGTTCATAAAAAAATACATAAATTATTCCCATATTGTTTACAATGAATGCGGCACCAAGACTTGGCCTCAACATTAGCTCAAGGCAAACCAGTTTATATGAAATACAAATTTATTACAAAAATGTGTATCCGAACCTTGGGATTAAATAAAAACAGGGACTAAGCGTACCGAAAAGAGGTACGATTATTATATGGAAATAAATCCATACGACAACCACGTTTCAAACAAAAACATGCATAGCAAAACATGTTAAATGCACGTCGAGAGACATATTAAAAATATTCCGAAATCGAAACGATACAAAAACCATAATATAACTTGATAAAAACGTTTCATTTCTATTCACGTTTTTTTCCATATATGTGTATACTTTATTTTCTTTGCGTATTTCAAACAGCAGAAAAAATGTTTCAAGGTTAATGGATATGTTCGAGATAAAACGTTATCATCCTGATATATGAATAGTAATAACAGTAGATTCTGATTTATATTCAACTATGAAATAATCAAACCTTGTATGACCTATCGACTGTTTGAATAACGTAAATGGGAACATCAAACGGTAATGAAATAAGTTATAGTGAATGCAATCTTGTATTCATTGATTATTCTACTTTGATAGGTCAAAAGAATCATTTTTTTTCTTTATATTTTCTAAAAGTGTATAAAGAATACATTTCTAAAATTTTAAATTAAAGTTCAGAAAATTAGCTAAGATACAAATATTTAATTAAGATGGTTTATAAATAAATAGAGATTAATAAAGATTAAAACTTCAAGTGCATTTTTCTCATTTTTAATAGCAAAAAGGCTCTGACGATAATAGCATCGCAATCGAAATGCGCATTAGTCGATTATTAAAAATAATTGAGAAATCCAAAAATGATTTTGGCTACCTCTGACAAATACAACGTCACCATAAACAGATTTGTTAAACAACTAATATGTAGGGAGAAAATGATGCCAAAATAAACTGACTCGTTGCCATAATATTATAGTAGTATAAAGACAAATAAAAGTAAATGGTTAGTTGCCCTGAAGATACAACGATCGTAAAAAGGTCAAGTACTTCATTATTTCAATAAAGAAAAAATCAAATAGGATAGTTTTAATCGTAAAAATGCCATTCTTTAAATCAGAACAAACGTCCCCAATAACATTTTATTTCTTTTATAATTAAATAACAGCTCAACAAGTACCGACAGCAACTGTAACTCGGTAAGACTTGTACCTACGTTCGAAAAGATGCTACCAACTTCGTATCAAAATTTAATTTTGTAAATCTCCGTTCTTAAATTTAATAAAAAAATACATTTCCGCTACTTTCTGATTTACTATCTTTATATATATATGTACTTCGTTAACGTGTTTCTAGCTAACGAGAACGAAATCAAACAGAATCACAACCGACAGCTTTCGAGTAGAAAAAAGCCCGACTAAATCCGCCAAAGCACATCGTCGAGGTTTGCTAACAAACAGCCGGTGTCACGATCCATGGAAATGAGTTTCTGTTTTTAATATACGACCGTCGCTACCACGAGACGCCGACGTTTTCGTTGTTGCGCGTGTCGTGCACGCGATCTACTAGAACGAAACGACAATTTTTCATATCGATGGCTGGTACAGAAATCGTGAATGGTAACGTGAACGTTAGTACGATAGACCAATGTATATAGCGATAGATGATAGACTAGGTTTTCCTTTTTGTTTCTTTATATTTCATTTTTGTGAACCCTTTGATTCTTCTGTCTTGCTTGATGGTCTTTTTTTAGGAAAAAATTCAAATAACAAGAATAGATTTCTCTATCGTTGGTAAATCCATCTCTCCTCTCGAGATAATAGATTATACAAGGTCATCCAAATATAATGCCTAGATTTGTGTTTTATTAAAAAGAAAAAAACTATACACATGTTTCTTTTTAATAAAACACACATCTAGGCGTCACATTTGGATGATCCTATATAACAAATATAGAGAGAGAACGAGAGAAGGAGAAGGTATGCAGAACGCTGCGTTATAAAATAAAAATTTTACATTGCAAGGCTCTAAAGATGATGTTATTGCCATCGAAATGAGTATCAGATTAAAAATAAAGAAGTGAACAATAATTATTGAATACTTTTTCAATATCTTGTGATCTTGAGTTAATAGTTAATTTTTATGAAAAATATTATTTAGTTATAAGTCGAGGTTTACTGTATGAAATACTACAATTAGTTGAAGTATTTTTTTTTAAATGTATTTCGTGCTGAATACACTTGAATGATAGAATGAATAGTACTAATAAAATGACTGAGAACTCGTATAAGAGAGTTTAAAAAGTAGATACAAGCTCGAGATTTTAGTTTGCATGTTTAAAGCTTTTATAGAGTATCCGGTTCGAGAAGATTTTAATTAGAAAATAGCTTTTTTTCTTTATATAGAAAAAATAAACATGTGTTAAATATTAAATACAGTAATTATAAAAAATAAATTAGGAAAAATTCCACTTTTCATAAAAGTACTCATACTTATCTTCATTTCACTATTTTCAAAAAAAATCTTTCCTTAGTTAAGGCTTTTAAAAATCAAATTAAGAGATTAAAAATGTAATTGAAAAAATTCTAGAATTTAAATCTTTATCATCTGATTTGTGATTCCAACTAAAAATTAATATTAGATAATTTAGATGTTTATTAGATACTCAGATAATTTTAGTAAAAAGAAATGTTAGAATTTATGTTACAATATTTTATTGCAATCAATTAAATTTAATGTTTAATTCTTACAGAATACAATATTATATTAAAATCAAGCTGAAAAAATGGGTTTAGTTATAGGATTAGCTATGTATTTTTAAAAACATATTAAAATGTCATCATCGTCTAATTCTCAAGTACAATCAGTCTGAGTTGAATATCTAATACGACAGACTAATATTAGTTCGAACACGAGTTTAGAGCGCACGACATCTTTCATTAATAAAGCGTTTGTCTGAAACGTTTATTGACAACATTATAGCCGTCTCTAATGTAAAATGACTGTCATATCCAGCCAAAACGTCTAACTTCTAACATTTCTGAACATCCGCAAATAATTGATCGTTATATATTCCACTTGCTCTTACGAGTCTTTCATGAACATGCTTATCTGGGAACCGAACTTGCTGTTAATGAAATCGCTAGACAATAACGAACCCTTCGACGTATGTTTTTATAACCGTGCAGAGTTTCTTGTCTCTAACAATTAGAAGACCCGTGGAATCTATAAAAAACGCCACAATTACTCATTATTAATTGCACATAACATGACTGTTATTTCAAATAGAACGAAATTTGAATTTTGGGAATTTTAAAGATGTTTGGAGAAAATAGGTACGATAAAAACGGTAGGTACGTCGACTCTAATTAGATTGTCGGGAACTGAAAATTCGTTGCATGTGTTTGAATAAATCGAATCACCTCGCTCTAATTAGAACAATGTCACATTAATGAACATTATGTACTTTCAATGCGAACGAAATAGTAATTCAAGGTTTAGAACGTTTGTACTAATGTTTTGTATGAAAAAGACGATTTAAACAAGTTTCAGTCAATCAAATGTCAGTACTGAAACATTGAATGTGACGAGATTATTCTATACCAGAGCTATTAGTATGCAAATGAATTTTCGTTTATAAAAAAAATATAAAATATATTATGCAGAATGGCAAAGTTTTTATTATTATTAAAATAAATCCAAGTAAAAAGTGGAAATAAACTAAAAATATACGTTTAACATTTTCAAATTGTAAACATAATTTGTGATTGTTTAAATAAAGGTAAATATTAATATTTAAATAAATTCGGTTAAAATTGCGTTCATAGATAATTTGAATTTTAATTAAAATATTAATATTGTATATAAATGAATGCATTAAACGTACTACAATATTAAAATAATTCTGTTATATTTAATTTTAATTTTAACTGCAAATTACCATCAACTTTAAACTACTTTAATATTTATTTATTATTTCAACAGAGATCGATTTTTATTAATTTATTTTTAACGATTGAATGAATAGAAATAAATATTTTAAAAATTAAGATTATATGAGATAACGAAGCCTGGAGAAATGTTTTCTTGTACCAAAACAGCAACAACTATAATCAAGTTAAAGTTTCGGTTTATTTTCAACGAATGTAGTGTAACGAGATGTATTTACTTTCTGAAGTTGATATTCCCGTCGGCAATGTTCCGTTTCGTAACTTCTGACATGTGAGAACAGCATGTTGACTAATTGAGATCCACCGTACAGTTTAAAATGTAACATACAATAAGTTGTCAACTAGGAAATGACTACATATTGTTCATCGTTTTATAATTCGTTTTGAAGTACCTTAGTTTGATGGATTCGAGTTTATTAAAGAAAATTTGAAAACTGCAATTGTTAACAATATGGATTAAGGTATTAATTAATATCAAAATTATTCAATTGTATCCCATAAAATGTCCGATTTCTGATTATTCATTTTTGAACAAGCTCAAGAAGATTTTTTACAGATTTTTCCTGTTTTATCATTGTTTAGTATAAAAGCGATTTCAGTGCAGTTAGTATTCATTTGATATTTCAACAAGTGGTTTCTTTGTTAACTATCGAAAATATATTGTCTATGGAGCAAAAGTGAAGTATTTTTGGTACGAATTTAAATTGGGAAATATTACAGCCGAAGCAGAGAGGAAACATCAATTTAGTATTCAAAGAAGGAACTGTTAATCAATGGTTTTAGACATTTCAAACTAGCAAGCTGAATCTTAAAAATAATCCACAAAGAAGACCCATAGACAACCTAAATAATGACAGATTTAAAAACAAACTATCAAAGATAATCCTGGGACTACAATATGAGAACTTGCTATACACCTAAGAGTTTCATCCATGACAGTTTCTCGTTATTTAGCTGTAACAGAAAAGATAAAATGACTAGACAAATGGGTGCCACATGAATTAACGGAATAAAAGAAGTTGGAAATTTGTTCATCATTGGTTATTCTAAAAAATAATGGCCCATTAAAGACATGGAGTTTTATAATAGAGTAACGGATCTATAATTTAATATCACGTTGACAAAAAAAAAACCCTTAATGTGAGTGGTACATATTTCAACTAAATATTTTTTTCTTATTTCAAATTCGGACATTTAATGATACAACTTAATATTTAAACATGTAGGTTCAATTTTCACTGTCTCATTTATTTAAATTTACAATTTTAAAGTATTTATTTCTCTACTCACTATTTATTTAAAAAAAGGGCTAATTTATTTTTATATAAAGAACTCACTCACATCGATAAAATACGATTTTATAAATGATACAATTACTTCATATGAGTCAAGAATTGGAAGCTTCTTGGACAAATTTTTGTAAAAAAAATCTGAATGAAATAAAATAATGATATAACTGAAAATTGAACAAAATATTGTCTCAATTAAAATAAAAATTACTTATTTACGACGTTGCAATTTGTCTCATTTACATTAATTTGTTCACATTTTTCTGTACAATATGTTTATGTTAATTTTCTTGAATTGAATAATTATTAATAATTAATGAATAGAATATTGGTTCGCTGGTTAATAGATAGGAATTTGTTTTATGGTTAATGAAAAACTTAAAATTGCATCATTGATTGAGATTCAATTTTCGAAAAAACTGTAATCAGCTACAAAATTTCATTCTCGTACTTAATACAATATCAACAATAATTTAAAATAAAAAGTATGAACAAACTAAATAATAATTAATATAGAATAGCAGTATTGTTACTTTTCGTATTGTAGTTGATAATCCAACATTTCTTAGTCTATGAAATATAATTAACTGCAAGCATATTTGTTTGATATAAACGAATCGTTGTCGATTCTCATTTACTGATTCTGTTCACTGTTAACATTACTACCAACGACATATCGTACTCTGCAGGAACGACAAATTCTCATACAAGTGAGGTGTCCGTTGCCGTTCGGCGCACTTAATAAAATCCTCACACTACCTGGAAAGGTGAATGCCTCGCTAACGCGCAAAGCCCCTGCGCAAACAACTTCCGGACTGTTCATTACGACACTGACGTGTGAACACACATTCCTTTTACGTACGCTTTCCGTATGCTGCGAGTGAAAAAAAATTCACCAGGCAATAGTTTCATTGACGAGACACGACTATATTGACGTGTACTTTGCGAGTACGTTGACACATCCGACAGAGAATTGTCTGGAGATCAGTCATCCCGTAGACAGCCGGAAAATATTACCACCGACAGACGAGCCAGCACGGATTTCGTGTATAGACCAAGCGTGGCTTTCATACCGTTTATATTTGAATATGGTATTTGTACAATGAATGTGGGGGAAATTTAGACCGTGACTGAGAAAATAACACCGATAACAGTTGGTGTTTTTTTTTTCTTAAAAAAAAGTAAGAATAAACGTATATATTTTCAGCTATTAAGAAAAATGCCAAAAAAAAATTTACAATTCTGCACAATAGTATTAAAATGAATATAAAGATTAAAATGGATAAAATATTTTCTGAAATAATAAATCTTTTGATTTTTCGAATTAAAGAAGATTTACTATGTTTTAACTCCTTAAAATTACCTACATACTCTCTTTTTACGATTAATTTCAACTATTAGACAAATTTAATAATACTTATGTTGAAAAATGATTTTAGTTTTGAAAATATCTATTAGAACTAAATGTATATTATAATTAATGTTTCATTTATTTTCATAGATAAGTATTTAATGACATTTATTGATTTTTCAATAATAAATGTATTTAGAAAACTCAATAATATTTCTACTATTAATAATTTTATAAATTAAATGATCTCAATAAAATAATTATTTTAAATAAATTGTAATTATTGATTTATTTATTCCAAAGAACACTTTTGTATTTAACCCAAGACATTCGACATGAGATATTTTTGTACTCCAAGATTTTATTAATTATAATAGTACTATTTTAAATCGTCATATTTAATAAAAAGCTGAAATACAAAAATATCCCAAGTCAAATCCTATAAACGCCAAGCGTTGAAAGTTAATTAAAATACAAAATGTTAACCGCATTTTTTTTCAATATTCGAAAATTGTCTTTTAAATAAGACAAATTAAACCTCGTTCGTTTTAAACAAGAAAACCTTATGCGAGTGATAAGGAAATTAAATAAATGATTTAATTAATTACAATATATATATATATATATATATATATATATATGTATATTGTGTGTGTGTCTAATTACATTTATTTAATATAATGGTAAATAAGACCAGTTAAATGTCAATTCTGTAACATAATTGCGTCTGTCGAGAGAAAGATTATAATTTGTACAATTCATCCCATCTGGAATATAACGCTATTCAAATAAATTATCTTTTCTGTTTTCTCCGTAATAACTGTTCTACGAAGATTCTGTCGTGTTTATATTTTGTATATTTACATAATATGAAAAAATGTTTAAGATATGTATTTCTTATAAAAAACACATTATCAAGAATATTACTGTAAAAAAACGTTCTTGACATTTTTTAAAAGATAACTTGACTTTTGTTTCCTTTAATTAATAATAAATAAATATGCATATATTTTGTATTAATACATACATACACACACATATATTTATATACGGTTTTATTTTTATTTCTATTTTTCCAATTAATATATTTAAACGAAAAATCTATTTTTAAGTCACGAATTTTTGTGCTAATCAACGATTTACCTGTTTATAATTTTTTTAATGTATAACATTTCTCATCATTTCAAATTATTTGCAATTGTGATTTTTCTAGAATTCGATTTAAAATCACTTAATCATAATCACAAGTTAGGTCTGTAAATAAATTCACTACCATACTCAAAAAATAAATATGATTATCGAATCTCGAGTTAAAAAATATTTTAGTGAATAAATATAACTTCTTCAAACATCAATAGATATGTATTGGATTGGCACAAAAGTCATTGTGTTTTTTTTTCCGCTTGATGGTTGTAGTCATTCTAAGTAGTTCTTCTCCATTGCAAACTTCAGACCGTATATGGTATTTGACAGCTGACATTTCATAGATTGTTCAGTAAAAAAATTTTAAGTTTTGTTGTTTATTTAGTGTCTTACATTGATTTCAAATGGATATTCCAGACGGTCATTTTCACCATATTTTACTTTATTACTCTCAGAAAAGTAAAAACGCAGTGCAAGCTCAGAAAAAAATAAGTGCGGTTTATGGTGAAGACTCGCTAAAAGAACGCCAATATCAGAATTGGTTTGCTCGTTTTCGTTCCGGAGATTTTAATCTCGAAGATACACCACGGTCTGGACGCCCAACTGAAGTTGACGACGACAAAATAAAGGCAATGATCGAAAATAACCGGCGTAGTACGACACGAGAGATCGCAGAGAAGCTTCACATATCACATACAAGCGTTGAAAGACATTTAAAACAACTTGGTTATGTTGATAAGCTCGATATTTGGGTTCCCCACAAGTTGAAAGAAATTCATCTCGTCAAACGAATTTTCATCTGCGATTCATTGCTGAAACGTAACGTTATCGATCCATTTTTAAAGCGAATCATAACGGGCAATGAAAAATGGGTTGTTTACGATAACGTCGTGCGAAAAACATCATGGAGCAAACGAGATGAGCCTGCGCAATTGACATCAAAAGCCGATATTCATCAAAAGAAAGTTGTGCTGAGTGTTGGTGGGATTTCAAAGATATTGTTTATTTTGGTCTGCTACCAAGGAACCAAACCATCAATTCGGAAGTCTACTGTCGCCAGCTAATGGAATTGGACAAAGAAATTAGGGAAAAGCGGCCAGAACTGGCAAATCGTAAAGGCGTCATCTTCCATCACGACAACGCCAGACCACACACATCTTTGGTCACTCGCCAAAAATTATTGGCGTTAGGCTAGGAAGTGATGCCTCATCCACCGTATAGCCCTGACCTTTTACCATCGGATTACCATTTATTCCGTTCACTTCAAAACCATTTGAATGGAAAAACATTCCATTCCAATGAGGCTGTCAAAAATGAATTGGTTCAGTTTTTTTCCTCTAAAAACCAAACTTTTTACGAAAGCGGAATTATGAAGTTGACTGAAAGATGGTAAAAGATCATCCAACAAAACAGCCAATATATCATTGATTAATGTTTGCTATTTATATTAATAAAATTGCTTTGAAAATCATAATAAAAAACGCAATGACTTTTGTGCCACCCCAATATGTGAAAGTTTAAAATGATTTGTTTAATTTATTTTTTTACAAAAAAGGTAAAACATAAATCGATTTCTAGAATTAAATAAACTCTTAAATATAAAATCTTTAAGTAGAAACGTATGTTAATTTTTACTGTATGGCATATAAATCAATAAAATATTAATGAATGATCACAAATGGTTTTACAGTTGATTAATTGGCGATGTCTAATATAACAGATAATGCAAATATGACTTTGCAATAATCAGTGACCGTGAATTTTATAACGAATCCAATTTAAATACTTAATCAAAAACTAGTCTACTTTCAATGACAAATAGGTACTGCATTTCAAATCGACAATGTAATTTATTAAACATTTACGTCAATCATCACTCTCTCTCTCTCTACATATATATATATATATATATATATATATATATATATATATATACCTTTTGGTATCCTTAAAGAGTTTATTATCATACTGATAAAATTTATTTTACTTTTCAAGAGCTACAAACTTTACTAATTGTTCAGCACATAAAAAGCTATTCGTAACGACTATAATAATGTTACTAAAAGTGGTAACGCAATCATTGAGGAGGTCTTTGGATTATATTCGAGGGTAATTAGTGCACCGTACTTTACACCACATATTGGTACGAGTGCCATGTAGAAAGTTTCGTTAATTTTATCTTGTTTCGTTAATTATATATTTGAGAGAATAATGCAATTGTGACGAATTTAGTGTGTGAAGTTTCTGGATCTTCTCCTTACAGAAATTTCTTAGAATATATATTGTGTATATATATATATATATATATATATATATATATATATACCTATATTTTTTAAAAAAATAGAATACGAAAAAAACTCATCTATCTTAAATATTTTTTGGATATTTAATAATTGAGGTTATTAATAACGATGTATTATATTAGTTTTATATTATAAAAAAAATCATATTTTTTTTAAAGAAGTAATATCTTGTTATAAATAATATTAAAAAGTATATAATATAATAGTGACTTTGTTATATCTATATCCATTTTTTTCGAAATCGTCCGAGTTGAAAAATTAAATGAAAAAGTATTTACGAAGCATGTCTGCTCCGTCGAATACAAAGCAAGGATAATTTCGTGTTTGTTTTCTTTGTTGCGTTTCGGTCCGAGAAAAAAATTGTTAGGTTCATATAGAATATATATATATATATATATGTATGTATTTTTTCCATAACTGGATATAACTTTTTCATTTTACGATTTGATTCAGGTCAGGTCATTCACTTGCACTGTATTCGTTCAGACAAAACTCCATATATTATCCTTGTAATATTCTCTATATTATTATTCAAGGATGGTTCTATCCGAGGGTCTATGTAAATTTTGTTATACGAGGGTATACATTTTAATAGACGCTTTGATGAGAGACTGTGTAATCAAACATCCAATATTACACTAATCATGTAAATGTTGACATACATACAACATACCAACAAGAAAGTTCGGATGAACTAAGATCAAATTCATTTTTTAGACATTTTTAAATTAAAATTTCTGACGAAATAATGTATTCTCGAAACAAATTTATATATATATATATATATATATATATATATATATATATATATATAAAGTAATTTCAAAGGGAATTATCAAGAAAATTCTCTATTGTATAATTTCGTATTATAAAAATATAAAAGAAAATATATAAATAATACACATGAGTTATTTAAAACGGTTCTATAAAAAATATATAATTCTCTAATCAAAATATTGTAACATCATTAATTTATAATTGAAATTCTTTGATATTAATTATAAAAAAAGGTCCATAACTGTCAATTTCAATTGAACTTCATAATGTGGAATATTTTAATTTCATTAAATGAAATCTGACAGACATTTTATATAATAAACACAACGAGTTATTAACAAATGTGTTATAAATTTGAATTATTTTTATAGCACATTAAACAATAATAATATCTTTATCTCTTTGAATAATATAAATTATAAATATAAAACATCGAAAAAAGTCATGACAGAACTGAAATTTAACAAATTTATATATTTTTTTATATGTATAATAATGAATATTTGATCAAAAAAATATTTTTTTAATCTTTACAGAATATATATATTCTAATCTAATTTCATTTTAACTTATAAAACAGTTACTTATAAACATATATACACTAATTTTCAAATTATACTAATATATAGTAATATCGTTATAAAAATATAATAATTTTTATATAAAAATGTTATCTCCACGTCTCACTATACTTAAAAACTCATAAAAGTGTGATTCTATAATAGAATAGTTTTCTTTTTATACAAAACAATACGTATGAACGAATAGTTTTCTACATCTAGAACTATAAAATTGCCCGTTTTATGTATTAACCCCAGACTAGCCATATATAGTAAACACGACAAACATAAAACGTACAAAATCTACTTTGTGCAAAAAATACACAAAAAATATGGACACATAATTAACATACGAGTAAGTTATAAAAAGTTATAAAAACACAAACACGCCATTAACATATTGAAATTCAAATCAAATGAACTTATTATAAGAACTGTTCTCATTGAACAATTTTTTTTACAAATAAAATAAAGAGATGATGTCATTTGAAACTTATACGTACACGGATTTAAGTATAAGGTATCGAAATGAATGATATATTATTCAAGATTGTCTTATTGTTGAAATCGCAGGTTTTATACGGTTTTTATAGAAAAAAATCGTAACGAAAAATATAGAAATATTCAAAGTTTTGTATATTTTGTAACAATGCATATACATATATATGTATGTGGAATTTATTTCTACGAACTCTTATAAATCATTATTTCAGAAACAATCAAACACAATTTATGTCTTTTGAGAATAAGCACAAAAAAGAGAAAAAACTGTCATAGACGATCATATTTTTCCACTCGTCAGATACAATTTTTCATTCGTTGCGAATGAGTGAAGGAATAAATTTTATACAATGTATAACATACATCATCACACACACACATCTTTTTATATATATATATATATATATATATATATATATATATAATACATTTCCCAAAAAATATGAAATTATGAAAACATACATTTTTTAAAACTTACAATATTTACTTTAAATTTTGTTACACTATAAGAAAAATAAACATAAAAAAAACTCATTTAATATTCTATAAAATATAACTTACGATAAATTCTAGTCCAAATACTTTTGAACTTGACTTGACTTTCTATAGTCAAATGCGTTGTTATTAGGTATGTTTTATTAAGTTATAATAAGTACAGTTTGACGTCTCTAATAATTTGTATTCTAAATTATCTCTTAATATGTAAATGAATATAAAAATAATCATAAAGATAAAAAGAATTGATTTTCTAAGAAATCAGTTGATTAATTAAAACAGTGCAGCTGCCAAAACAAAAATATGAACAGAAACCAATAATAAAAATTTAACTTGATGTAATTTTACTTAAAATTCATAAAATATTTACTGGTAAAATAAACCATCATAAACAAATGTATTTTATCAGAAAAAATTAGCTATTTAAAAAAAGATTGAAATTGAAAAAACAACAATTAATTTCTCTTCAAAATAAGAAAAAATCCAAAAAAATAACATTTTAATGCTATATGTAGCAATTCATTCTTTAGAAATTCAATAGTAAAAGATTAGAATACACTATTTCGTTTAAAAAGAAAATCCATCAAAGACAACCCACATGAAGACAGGTCAGATAAAATAACCACTCAAAAAAAAAATTACAACATAATAAAATTAAAAAAAAAATACAACTAAGCGTAGAATTTAGAAAACAACTATGCTACTGATTTTGTATAATAAATTTTAAAATGAATAAGGTCAGGGCAATATGAGTATGAAACTTTTGTTCTATTATTGAAAATGTACAAACCATTAAATGTTATGCTTAATTTTTAATCCTCTATGAAGGATTTAATAACAAAAACTAAACAAATTCATTGTTACAGGATGTAAACTAATGATTCGTGTTCTAAAAGAGAGATTTATTAATAGAGTAGCATCAAAATGCATTCAGAAAAAATACAATGGAAAGAAAATACTATGACTAGAATTGTTTTGATTTCAGAGAACAAAACATTATCATCAATGAAAAATATTACATGTGTTCATTACTGAAAATGAAGGATGCTCTTAAATAAAAATACCAGTTAAAGCTCGTTCAAGGTGTGTTGTACACATTTTAACTGCTATAAACGAAAGTATACAAAGAATTATTTTGAATAATTGGATTGTTCACCTTATTCATAAATTTAAACGTTGAGATACTACAATATTATTTATTTTCAAAGTGAAAAATAGATTTACATGGGAAAATTAACAACTGTGGACAAGTAAACTCTTGATGAAATTCAGTAATATTTACATAAATTGTTTGATACATTTTTAACAATTAAAATAAGAAATAATTTGTGGAAATTATCAAAAATATAAATTTAATTATACAGTAATCAAAGGATAATCTGAAAGCAAGTTAACTGTCAAATAATATCAAACAAGTCAATGTAAAGGGTCATCCAATTGTGACGTCTAGATTTGTGTTTCATTAAAAAGAAACAAAACAAACTATACACATGTTTCTTTTTAATAACACACAAATCTAGGCATCACATTTGGATGACCCTATACTAGACCCTCAACAACGACAATACTTTTAGAAAATTAAACATTTCTAAAGTTATTCGTACTTGAAACTGTAACAAGATTTGAAAATACTTTTTTTTGTATATTTTACATTCCCAAATCGATTTTTATAAGAACACCTGTCTTCATAAAAATGACATACGTTATGAAATTGAATTTAACTCGTGACTGAAATTATTTATATTCAAAAAATATAAAAACGTGATCTATTTTTTCCAAAAATTCAAAAAATATAGAAATGTACAATATCAAATTTATAGAAGTATAATATGAAACATTAAAAATATTTATAAAATAAAATAATCTGAAGAAACAACTAAAAATATACCTGCTACAATCGAACGTTTTAACATTACCATAAAATTTTACTACTCGACCAGTACTAATTAATGCAAAAGTGGATTATAAAGTCCACACAGTGTGATAGTTATTATTGATGAAGATTGCAAGAAAAAACAGTATAGAAATTAGAATAAAATCTTACTAATTGTTATAGAATTAGACAAAATATGGATGATAAGGAGATTAAAGGAAAAAAGATTAAAACATATTTGAATCCTTTAATAAGAATGTAAAATAAAAATTATTTTTTGTATACCTGTGAATAGTACAAATATCAAAACTGTACACAATACAATATTTAAAATAACTGTAATAACACAGAATACGCAGGTATGAAAACATTTATCCAAATATTTTTTCAAGTATTTAAAAAATATATTTTTGATTTCAGATTTGTTCCTCACATTAAAAAATAATTGATATAAAAATATATTTCATTGATATGTAATAATTCAATAAGAAAATATTTCCTATAAAACAATACTTTTAAAATAATTATTTATATCAATTTTTCATATAAAAATGTAGTATATATAAAATATATTTAATTTAGTACTGTAGATAATTCACTTTTACACAAACATCACTAATTACTAAAATCGAACAAATACAAAATTTGATAATAAAAATTTTATATACACTAAACACTTTTATAAAATCTTGTACTGTTGAGATGAATTACTCATATATGTAAAATATACTTAATCATTTCACAAATAAAATATTTGTTATATGCTTCCACACAAATGGATTATCATCCCAGCACTACAAAATACTGAAAAATATTTTTTTACTCTTTTTGTTTATAAACTGATACACATTTCAATAGCAATGCTATCATCATCAAAAAGCTACTTTATAAAATCTAATCAAACAAGGTAAAATAATTATTGAAAATTTTTTCAGTATTTTATGATGTTTGGATGATAATTCATTTACGTGAAAGTGAATTTGCCAGTTTCAAAACAGATAACAACATAAAAAATGTTATGAACTTTTGATTCGTTTAAAAAAATGTAATATATCTCAAAGACTAAATTAAACAAATCTAAAAACATTAGATTGTATAAAAATTAATAAGTAATATACAATAGGTAATAATTATAAATATGACCGTTTGCATTCAGATCGTTAACCAATATTTATCAGAATTCGATTCATAAATACAACGTTAAATAAAACGTTAAAATTAATTATAACGAATGCACAGCTGTAATTGAAAAACAAAAAGAAATAAATTTGTAAAACAAATAACATATTAATTAAAACGTATTGTAATTTTGTCAACATTTAATTGCATTCATTACCATACATCAACATCAAAGCATAATTTAGATTACGTCACAATTTCCATTTCGAATGCGAATATAAAAAATACATATAACACGACGTCCACATACTAAAAATTGATCTGTAACACTGGCGCCTCTACGTTTCATCACATACAGTCTCTTGCGGTTCATATATTATAGCGACGAAACGAATGCACCTGCTAACAATAAAAATGTCAAGGAGATGCATTTTAATACACACGCTAATGAAATAATTAGTAAATTATAAAGGACGTAAAAGACATATAGAATAATTAAATGATTGTGTTGATTTAATCAAATTAGGTGGTAATTTTTTGTGTAATTAATTATTACCAGGTGTTTTTTTATTTAATTTACGACAAAATTTTTTTATAACATTTTTTTATAAATAACCGGTTTTGATAAATTTCTATCAACACCCATATATGTTTAAACAAATCCTCTAGTTTTAGAAATGTCTCTTTATAAATATTATTTTTGTTATGATTAACAAACATTTACGAAATAAACAAATGTAACAACACAAGTTACTATTGTTAAACAACCAATGAACATACAAAGGTATCGAAAATAGACGACCGAGCCACAATATCCATTAATATGGTTCAAAAAATTAAAAACAATACTGGATTTATCTTCATGTTTGGCAGGGTGAAACCTATAACTTCAAAATCTAAGAATCCTCCAGTCAAGGAGTGTAATAGACCTTTCTTACAAGTGTAGTGTCAAGAGCTTTACAAGTGGAATAGTCCAGGGCCTATCTTCATGTTAAACCGACTCTGATTAGAAGTACTTAGTAACAAAAAAGATCAAATAATATAGAAGGACACATAAATAAACAAGCTAAATAAATATATTATTTAATACAAGAATTGAAGAAAAAGAAAGCAATAATTTTTTGTACAAATAATGAAATTGACTATATTGATCTTGATGACAATAATAAGAAAAAAATGGTGATAATGAGCTTAAAAATCTGATAATTAATTGCAGAAAAATGAAGATTTGGGTGAGGTTTCAACAATGTTTCAAACAAAAAACGGTTTATAAGAAAAATTGATTGAAATACCAAAACAGAAAATTAATCTAAACAGAATTAATGAAAATCATTTTAAAAATGAACGTTGAGTGAAATCAAGTAATAAAAAAAATAATAAAGAACAACAAAATGAAAGTAAAAAGTTTAGAATTTTTTAAATGAAATACAATTCTTAAAAAACATTATATATATATATATATATATATATATATATATATATGTAAGTATAAAGAAATTAATATCAGCGTGACAAATTTTAACAAATCTTTAATTCAAAATTGTTCAACTGACATAAACAGTTTAACATAATTCAAAATTAACAATAAATACTCTACACCATGAATAATAAACATACCAGAACACTGCACTCTCTTGAAACTATGTCAAATAATAGTGAAATTATTTCCGACAATGTCTTCTAGTATTGTTCATTGCTATTAGGAGTGTGCAAAAGTTTTACAACTTTTTCCGGAATTTAATACAATTATTTAAAATTACAATAAATTCACACCTTTGAGTTTCTGAAAAGTTAACATCGTAACCTGTAGAATTTTGCCATGACTGAATAATAAACATAACTTTACATGAAAAGCTTTACAGAGTAATGAAAAGTTCTATATTTGACATGACATTCGATAAAATTTCAACAATGAAAAACCAATACAATTTGTTCTGATTTTGATGAATATGTCATGTCCTACAATACTTCCAAATATTAGTTTCGACATTTTGAAACCAATAATTTTGATGTTAGTAATCGACTGATACATTGATAATTTGTAAAAATTATTAAATGGAAATCCAGAACTTTCGAAATAGCTGAGAGTTAATCAAGCAACAATTTAGAGACGAGTACAGAAAAAAATCAAAAGTTTGGAAAATAGAAACGTATAAACCAAATGAAATAGTTAGTACCGAGTACTATGGTCACCAATTGAATCAATTTGGTAACGAAAGTAGAACTGAAAAGACCATTGAGTACATATTAAATACTTTTATAAAATGTCCTATTGTAATAAGTGATTAATTTATTACAAATTAATTTGCTTTTTAAATTTTCTATAATACAATATTATAACAAATAAATAAGAAAACAATTACACCATTATGTATTAGATTTGTATTTCAATACAATAATTAACTATTTATATTTTTATACATAAAACACCTGCACAACATTTTAAAATGTCACACCGTACGTCATTGTATACTTAAATTACTTTACAAGACTTAACAGCAAATAAAATAAACCTTTATCGTCGTACATAATACCATTGTTATGAACAACGTTTGACGACATTGTCACTTATTTTCTACATTAAGAAAGTTATATTATCCATTGTTTTATATACGATGAATCAACACGAGAATATCTTCTATAAATAAAATCTTAAATTAAGTTTTTACGTAAATAATCCACATGTTTTAAAAACTTCGTAATCGCAAGATAAATTCCAGTATAAAAATATACAACGTATTTTTCTCTGGGTAAAGACGTATGTATACAGATTCATTTATCAATTTACAGATATTTTTATAAATGAAGTATAAGCTGTACGAGGAGTATGTATCAATATTTTCACGAAATTTTGATTACGGAAAAATATTTATACAATATATTTTTATTCGTTCATCATTATAGCCTAACTTTTTCAATATAGATTTTATAAACTTTCATTTAATAAATTACAAGAGAAACAATTTGATTGAACGCAATAAAATAATTAAAACTTTAATATTAATCTAGTATTGAGATTTTATTTGTTGTTTTGGAACTGTGGCTGATTCACTTTACACAAATGAATTTTAACCACAACACCACAATAATTTAAAGTGTTCAATAATCACTTATTGTTCACTTATTATTTATAATTATATCATCTATAATTATATCGGCTGATGCATTTCGATGGCGATGTCATCATCATCAGAGCCTTTCTGTTAAAATCTAGACTAACTTTTTTATATAATACCTATACTAATTTATGTTTTGTGTCCTTATTCAATCCATCTACCTAGTAGATTTGGTTTACCTATTTTGATCTACCTAGTAAATGAATTTAATAAGGACACAAAACACAAATTAGTATAGGTATATATAAAAAAGTTAGTCTAGATTTTAACAGAAAGGCTCTGACGATGATGGCGTCGCCATCGAAATGCATCAGCTGATATAATTATAGATTATATAATTATAAATAATAAGTGAACAATAAGTGATTATTGAACACTTTAAATTATTGTGGTGTTGAGGTTAAAATTCATTTGTGTAAATTGAGATTTTAATTCGACAGATTTTATAATACAGAGATCTGTAGATAATAATTTTACCATTGAAAAAAACATACACACTTAAAAACAATAAATGATCATTTTTATATAAAGTCTTATCATCTTGACATAAATCATTTATTTTAAAATTAATTATTTAATTTACTTAATTTCGAATTAATATATACTTCTATAATAAATAAAGTAACGGACACGAAATATTGAATTTATATACAATAAAGTCTCATATTAAGTGTAGAATTGAAAAATAGATATTTTACTTTTTATACTTATATATATATATATATATATATATATATATATATATATATATATATATAATATATATATATATATATATATATATATATATATATATATATATATATATATATATATATATATAATATTATTTTGTATTATAATGTATTTGCATTCAAACCTATATTCGTAAGTTGTTTACGTGCGCCGAATATCAAAAAAATCTAGTCAACAACAAATCTCTATCTAATATAAAAAAGTCGTACCATCCTCTCTGATTCAATGGTTGAGTTAGACAGCTTTGTATTCTAGTTTGATAAATGATACCTAAAAGTAAACTTTCGCAAGTTTATTGTATTACTGTCCAACTGTCATTCCTGTCACTCGTCTCTACCAAGTCTGAGAAAGAATTTGCCGAAAACCAAAACGACTGCATACGAAAACTAAAACAATCGCTTGTCAGAAACGGAATGTTTAAACATAACAACGGCGACAGAGTCGAGGAAAAAGGCGAAATACGACAAGAACAGTCCAACAGATCGTCTGTTCGTTTTATACAAGGACGAGGGCCAATGCCGACGATCGAACCGACAAACCTGCCTTAATTCAGACATTCGAAAACGTACGTGACAGACGAAAGGGACGTCGACAGACGACGATCAATTCGACGTCGTGTGACGTCATGCGGCGTCCACGTGCGTGCGACATCGGCGGACGTCGCCGTCGTAGCCATAGAACGAACGGCAAGTAATTACTGTATAATATCGGTAGACCGTCTATCAAAATCATACGCTGTTTGAACATTTCGCAATTATACGTCGACCGATGAATAATCAGGCTCATTAGCGATGACTGTAAAATATTGAAATGTTTGTGTGTCGGTTTACGGAAAATTTATACTTCAATAACAGTGACGGCGATGATTATATTTCGTAATTAAGCAAATGTATCCGATGATACTTTGCATTACAGTCGTTAAACATTTCACATAAAAATTTGACCCTTTCGTATTTACAAAAATTATGTAAGCTTTTATACACATCATACATACACATACACATATATATGTATGTGTATATATACATACATACTCGAACAAAAATGAGCATTTTTAAATCCAATCCCCTATAATTTCACTGAAACTTGTTAATAACGAAAAAGAAAAAATATCTGATATGATTTTTTAACATTTCATGAAAAGAAAATAGAAGAATAAGAATATGGATGAAGACAATGATTAAAGTACAGAATATAGAAAAAAACATTCATTTATTATAAGATAAAAACAGACATTTTAATTCAGTCACATTATACCATACATTATTTTGTAAATTAATTTTTGGGAGGAAAAATATATATAAATTACTTTAACAAGATATCAAGGTTTTTTCGTACATTCTTCTTAAATTCTTAATACATATTTAATTAAAAAAATAAAATCATAAAGAAACATGAAATAAGTATTTATTACCAAAAAAGACGACTGAAAAAAAAACAAACTAAACATTATTTACAACACAATTAATAAATTAAAATGACACAAACAAAAATATTTATTATATGACTTACACAATTCACACAAAAGTTAATTTTTTAGAACAAAACCGAAATAATACGAAAAACGCACGCATAAACGAATTTAAGACATAAACAAGATCTAATTACTTCTCGAAATCCCAAAACAATTCAACAATTGTATCATCTGTTTTTGTACCATTTTCATCCAACAGTTGAATCGACTAACATTAACTAATTTCATTGCAAGCTGTATTTGTTCTCTTATTACACTATTTCGATATAAATCTCTTTTGTCGTTTCAACGACGTTTTAAACGTTTACTCGTTAATTACTTTAAACCGATGGAACGCTTTCTAAACGGAACCAAATCGGTTCGAATAAATCAGCTGTTCATGGAATAGTGTTCGTGAATTTTCACATATCCCAGCTGTTCTATACATGTATTTATATAACACACACACATGTATGTGTATATATATATATAAACACTGGAAACAAAATTAACTTATTTAATTAAAATATAAATTTTGTACATTTCAATCAAACGTATAAGTATACATATATACTTGAACATAAATGATTCATTCGATGCTGGTATGAGTGATTCATTTGTATAAAAATGGTTTAAACATAATACCAAACGAATAGTATACATATTTTATCTATTTCTTACGATGTTCCGATATTGAAGATAATAATATGGCCATCAAAATGCATATTAACAATTAAAATCAACATGAAAAGATTATTGAACACTTTTATAAAATCTTGTAATGTAAGAAATAATTCATTTGTGTTGCACACAATAAAATTTATTTTATAAAAGAATTTTAAAAAGTATATGAAAAAAAAACAGTACAAAAAAGTATCGATCCTTTGTGTTAAATAAATATTTCAGGATTGATAATTTTAGTAAAATGATTAAGCTGTTCGAGTGAGAGATTTTTGGAAACTAAACAACAGTTTACACATTTAAAGGTTTTATAAGGTATTCAGCATGGGAGAATTTTAAATAAAGAATAGTTTTTATTTTTAAGTCAGAAATTATCTCAGGATAAAAATTTGAAGAAAATTCAATCTTTCATGTTTGGAATACTCTTCATTCCAGTATAGTACATTCGACAATTATTTTTTTAAAAAATTAAATTAAGGAAAATATAAAGAAAATAACAGAAAAATGTATTTCAAGATTTGAAACTCTATTCCACGGGTTTACTATTCTAAACAAACATATTATTGTTATTAATAGTTTGTTACATGAAAACGTTTATATCTATCGGGTGTCTCATTAAGAAGGCACAACTTAATTTTTAAATAAAATGCATTTTTTTTTAGTGAGCGATGATGAGTGTGCGCTCCTGATAGATCATTCCTATATAACAGGTCATAACATAATATTAAGAAATTATTAAACATCTAATGAGGAAATTCGCATACACTATAACTAGGGTTTCCATACGTCCCGTATTTAGAGAAAAATAATACCAACCAAAACTGTGAAGCAACTATGAAATTGAGTATAGAAGAGAAATGGCTGAAGTTTTTTGCAGATATAAAGCATCATTAGATTGTTTAAACTTCATTGATTTTTTATCAGAGTAAAATAAACAATTACCTAACCACTTTATTCATATTTTATTTATTTAGCACTTAAACGTCCCGTATCAATGCTTGGTAATTATGGCAACCCTAACTATAACCAATACAAGTCAAATTTATGAAATAAAGATGTAAAGAATGAGAAGCTGACGTCGAAAGAATACCAAAGATAGTAAAGAACCAAAAGTCTATAGGCAAGACAGCCTAGAACAGCGCCTATGAGATACGGGAAAATTTGAAAATCATCTACAGTGCAACGCCAAGTCACGAGGAGAAAACTAACGTCAAAGAAAAACAAGTAATATTTACATCAAGTGAAAGAAAAACAGAGATTTTATTTATTATAAATTATTATTATATATATTATTGACAAATAATAGTGTCTAATTTACTGGAATTGGTATAAATATAAATTAAATCTCTTAATAAGAAATTCTAGGAACAATTCAAAAGTAGAAAATACTATTGAAATGAATTAATCTCAAGCCAATCCGTCAAGAATAACAAATAATTCTAGAAAATGTCACATTTGTATTATAGTAATAAATGAAAAGAATTTGTTACATACACAAATATATATATATATATATATAATTTCACAATTATAATTTAGAAACAAATAAAAACAATTTATTATAAACTGAAGAAATCGAATAAAATTACATGAAATTTTTAAAATATGAATCAGTTTAATGATTGATTCAAAAATAAATTACCTTGAACTTAGAATGATATTTGAAAAATCTAATTATATAAAATAAACAACAAAATGATTTTTATTTAGTTTCAAGTAAGACTTATCAATAATAAATATTGCTGATTCATCGATGAAGTTCAAAGAAATATTCTAAAATAACATTCTGTAGTTTTATCTAGTTTTCTGTTCAGTGATTTTTACCTGAACAACATTATATATATATATATATATATATATATATATATATATATATATATATATATATATATATATATATATATAATAAAGAAACAGAAAGAGCATGTTATAAGATTGGAATTTTTTATAGTTTTTTTACAATATATCAACAAAAAACATCCCTAACTAAATTAGTTTTATTAACAACAGTAAACAAAAAAGCTCAGACATTTACATTATAAAATCGTTTTTTTAGTAAATTTATTAGTCTGGCAAATATAATACTACATAACATATCTATTTTTTAATAAATATACATACTCACAAATATATATATATATATATATATATATATATATATATATACACACAATATACAATATATATTTGAATACATTAATAAAAATATTTAGTTTTTAAATTGCAGTCATGTCCTTGACACTCGTTAGCCTTGCATCGCTAGACAGTGTTATTGAAATCAGTCAATTTTGGATAGCTTCCCATATAATTCGTATAGTTTTTTATGATTGTGAACTTCACATTTCAATGGTTTTAGATAAAATTAAAATCCGAATTCAGGACAGACATTTTGAAATAGAAACGATGTGATTTCGAAGCCAACAAAAGTTCTGATAAATATTTAAAACCAATGTCACACAAAATGATAAATAATAAATCATTGTATTTATAGGTTGTTATATTTTTTTATAAATATTCTGAATTTATTTTTCCTTAAAAAATAAATAATTAAAATTTTAACATAATCTAGACCCATTAGAATTTATTTTCAAGAACTAGTTAAAAAGAGACAAAATTTAATCTTCTAAAAATCTGAATATATTTTAACGAAAACACAGTTATTTATAATTATATTATAGAATTTAGAATACAAATAATAAGTATTCAAATTCTAGGTAATAAGTATATAACTATTAAATTAAATTATATATTATTATATTATCAAATTATATATTATTATTGCTATGAAATTATATATTACAAACTTTCTTATGTTCTTATCACATAATTTATTCTTATTGAATACTACATTATACTCTTGCAGAATATTTAAAAAAGTAACCAAATAAAATACATTTTTTTAAAAACTGACTGACACAGTTTCTATTTTAATATACTCATCAAAGTTATAAAAAAAATATTGACATGATTTATTTTTACTAATTGCACGTTAGAGACTGACTTATTGTTCATTCATTCAAGTATAGTTTGGTACCTAAATGAGCTAACAAAAAGTTATTTTATAACGCACAATTACAAAAAATATTTTAACGTTCTTATGTTACCTATATATTATAAATCATTGATAGGAAATTTCTACTTGTAACATAAAAAAATGTTACATTCTTTAATAAATTCTATAAAACGTAATGTATCCAAAATTCAACAATATTTCACTTACATCGATTCAGAATAGATTTGATGTCACCAAACTGATACTAAAAAATAATCTTACCTTAAGATCTCGATGTACAATATTTCGATTGTGGCAGTATTCAACGGCAGAGAGGATCTGCCAAAATTTTGTGCGTGCCATTGGCTCAGTCATACGGCCGTAACGAGCGATGTAATCTGTTCGAACAAAAAATATAAACACTGATTAGTATGTAAATTCATTTCGTATGTAAACAATACGAAACAAGCTCACGAAAGGTCAACGATTACCATACAATTTCGCCATCAGGATATTGCAAATCAATTGTAATTTGTTCGAAATTAATTATATGTGTCGAATTATGATACAGATAATTTAATAGCGCCCGAAGGTTATACCCTTTACAATAATACCCGTAGGGACGAGTTCAATATTGAAAATTCATTAAAACAAGCGTTAATGGTAGAGATTTTTCATAATTGAACGTAGTAGTTGGTCGTAAATGTATGATGGGATCGTTTATTTTTTTTTTAATGAACAGATTAAAAACAGTATTTGTAAATATAGTGGTAGACAGATACATAATTGGTATTTAAAATGGAAAAAAGTCATTAATACACCATTCTGTGTTATTTTACAATGAAACATGAAAAAATAAAACTAACTACATTTCAAATATCGTTTTATAAACGCAAAAAAACAACACATTACCTTAATTAAAATAAAATATAAAAAATATTGATTGTATTTCGAACCGTCAAATAAATACGAAACGTTATAAAAAAATTATCACATTTTTTTGTACAACGTCGAAAATTAATATCACGAAACATTTATATATTTCATTGATTTATCAATACACCTATTTTACAAAAAGAGTATTTAAAACATAATGTAAAATATATTGAATAGGCGTTTAAAATAACATGTGAAAATAACAACATGATTGCATAGCTTTTCATAAACAAAAAATATACAAAAAAAGTAAAAAAAAAAACTGAAAAAAATACTAGAAGGTTTTTGTACACCTCTCACTTAAAATAATTGTCACGTGCACAGTAAGTATTTTAATTATCGGATAACTCTGGACGTCGAGTTCTTTTTTTATAACCTGTACTTAATGTAAACTTGAATTTAACGGTTCAAGAAGCGAGTATAATGATATTACTTATGGAACGTCAAATACGTTAATTGTGCGAAAAAGGAAATTGAAAGATAACGACGAATTCGTGGAGATATTTTTAGTATATACATACACATTCTCACACACACACACATCTTGAATGAAAACAAGTATTGCAATAAAAACTTTTTATACTGATTTATATTGTAAAACTAAAAAATACCACGATAAAAAAATCATGAATAAATTCTATAAAATTAAAAACGTATTAAATTCAATCAAAACAATATCTATAAATGTAAATATACTCGAAGTTGATGAATAACGATGATAAACGGTGACAAAAGTATCCGATTTATTACGCGATTCAAGTTCTCAATTAATTCAACAGGTGTAATATAATAAAACAGCACGAGATTTAAATATGTGGTAGTGTGAACTGTCGAAATTGCAATTTAGTTCAGTTTTCACGTATAAATGGATTGATATGCGACAAAATCGACAAGAACATTCATGATATTTCCTTTATAATTAGTCAATAATATTAGGTTAGATTTCTTCAGTCACATTACAAAAATATAAAATAATAATAATTTGATTCTAATTACAAGCTGATTAAAATATGATATATGAAATCACAACATGTCGTTGCATGTTCTTACCTTTTATATGTCATTCGTAATCAGATGACTGAACAAGTAGTTCATCCACTTATACATCACCGTTACATTTCTAACCGATAAGAACGTGAAACGTACTGAAAAATTCAGAGCAAAACAATGAAATGCTCTCAACGGCTCAAGTGTTTACCAGGAATAAGTTGTTTAAAAAGGACGGAACAGACGTAGTCAACATGCAACATGTGAGACGATAAAGAACATCTGTTAGTCAAACGTTCAAATATATTGAACAAACTGACCGACTTGTTCAATACAGTAGTCAAATCGTTAATAATTAATTAGTGGAACATAGTGGAGTTTTTTAAATATATTTTTATGTCATATACATATAGTGGGTCAAAGTGAAACTCATACAGAGTTATGTTTCCAATAATTTTACACATATATTTTAATATAATAACAATTTTCTTTATGAAGGTTATTTTTATTATATTTGAAAATGTCAATCGTAAATTAATACTTTTACTCCAGAAAAAGTAACAATTTCTGAAAAATGAACAAAAAATACATCAAAATGAAACTCATACAACGAACAAATTATTTATTAAATTAAAGTTTACAATGGATTGAATTATTTTAGTACTTAGTAGAGTAGCCTTTATTAATTTGTATAGCCTTTAAACGATTCGGGATGGATTTAACTCTTTTTCACAATAAGCTAGATCAATTTTTTCCATTCTTTTAATACCCCTTTTTTAAATCATTTTTATTACTAATAGTGTGTGTTCTAATAGCAACTTCTAAATGATTCCATAGATTTTCAATCGTATTTATATCAGGTGATTATGGTGGTTTTCCAGTACTTCGAGGCAGTTATATAACAACCAACTACGTGTTTTATAAGCTTTGTGCTTGGGGTCGTTGTCCTGATAAAAATTAAATGTTTGTAAAATCACAAGTTTTTGAGCACTGGCTTTCAAATTTTTTCTTAATAGAACAATATAAACATTTTACTTCATAATTCCATCTATAAAATTAAATTTCCAACCCCTCTCGTAGACATACACTCCCATACCATAACATGGCCGCTCTTATGTTTGACTGTAGAATGTAAGTGTTTTAAAAACATTTCTGTATTTGGTTTCTGCCATACATTAATTCTCCCACTGGATCCAAATAAATTATATTTGCTTTCGTCCGTAAATAAAACATCTTTCCAATAATCAAAACCCTTATTAACATGTTCCCAAACGAAGCTTAACCTTTTATTGCGATTAGCTAGATTTATGAAATTTTTCTTCCTGGCAATAGGAGCATGAAACCCATTTTTATTTAGTATATTGTGAATTGTTTGGGGGATTACTTTTTTATTTAGATATTTTTCTACTTCTAAAGTCAATTTGAGGGCATTGATTTTCGGATCTTCTTTAATTTTTCGTAGAATCCAACGTTCGTCATGGCCATTAAAAATCTTGCGGAGACTCTTTCTGACTTTATTGTCAACACTTTGGCCGTTTTTAAATCTTTTTATTACAGATTGCACTGTAGTGTGGCTTCTATTAACTGTTTTCCCAATTTCCCGTAGAGTTTTTCCATTTTTGTAATGAAAAATCATTAATTTTCGCTCGTTCATCGATGATTGTCCCCTTTGTCTACTCAAAGTGAAAATCCAACTTATATTTTTTACAAAATGATTATAAACGACTAACAATAGGTTCTTTTTTATAACCAAAGTGACCAAACACATTTTTGAAGAGTATATTTTATTAATACAGCAGTTTCCAAATGAGAGTAATTAGTTGTGAGTTTCATTTTGATGTATTTTTTGTTCATTTTTCAGAAATTATTACTTTTTCTGAAGTAAAAGTACTAATTTACGATTGAAATTTTCAAATATAATAAAAATAACCTTAATAAAGAAATTAAGCAAAAAAAATAAAGAAAATTGTTATTATATTAAAATATATGTGTAAAATTATTGGAAACATAACTCTGTATGAGTTTCACTTTGACCCATTGTATATGTCTTCTAAAAATATGTATTTCATCAAATCACATATATATATATATATATATATATATATATATATATATATATATATATATATGTATGTATGTATGTATGTGTGTGTATATATTAATATACAGGCGTTACAAAAGTATCTGGCCACCTGTCATACTATTGTAAATATATTTTACGTGATAAATTAACTTTACAGTAAAGAAGAAAATGTTTAAAAATATTTCTATTATCGTTTATTAATGTAATTCAAAATGTTATATTTCCAAATTTGAAATCAATAATAAATTCCAGAAAAAAAAATTTTAATCAACATGTAATATTGGGACGAACAGAAATCTCCGACCATTAACAATATGATTTAAAAAAGAATTGAAAGGATGAAAATTAATATTTGATAGAGGAAAATTAATCTCTTTATTTTCATCTTCTATCATTTAATGAAACGTCGGAAAGAAAATCATAATCTGTAGAAAACTTTTTGCTCTTTTCTAAATCTGTGTACCCATGCACTGAATATTTCGTGGCAATTTATATATATATATATATATATATATATATATATATATATATATATATATATATATAATATTTATAAACTCCCATTTCATTCAAAGTCATTTAAAGAAACAAATAACAAACCCCTAGAACTCCACACATAAGTCTACGGCGTGCGTTTTTTAAACTTTGCAAATAAAAAGAAAATATATACAGAGTGAAAATATCGAGCTCGCGGCGACGTTTTGTTTCTTTTTATCGATAATTTAATTTCTACAGACTCGGGCAACGAAAAAATTTACCATCTGCGACAAATATTTTTTTTCTTTGCGGTTACAGAACGAATTATTTGTCGCGCCATTAAATTAGATTAGATCTGCTCTAACATACAACAAACGGAGAACATTTTTAAACACGAACTTTTTGCCGTTCTTTCTACATTTCTTCATTATTATATAAGACGAGCGTTCGAACAGAAATATGGTTTAATGTTTTTATCGTTAGACATTGTTCTTGATAATTAGATGTTATTTAATGTTCTTTACAAAGAAATTATGTTGAGAGAAAGTTGAACTTTTTTCTGCAGCATAAATGAATTTTTTTACTCTGCAGTTTACAAAAACTGTAAATAGTTAATGAAGATATTAATATTTTATACGAACGTCATTATTTATGAGTTTGCAGACGAGTAATTAACAGAAGTTCGTTTAATTAACAAACATGTATTATCTTTTTTGATATTGTTTTTTTTATCATTACTGATATATATATATATATATATATATATATATATATATATATATATATATATATATATATATATATATATAGAGAGAGAGAGAGAGAGTATTTATTCTTAAAGAGGGTCCAGACAATACAAAAAGCAAGGAAATATGCATGTTAAAAATAATATATAGAAATAAAAAGAAAACTGAATTGATTAGAAAAAATAAAGACTTTATGACAAAAGTATAAAGTTTGAAATGGAAATGGGCTGGTCATATAACAATAGAAGACTATTGATGGACAAGTGAAATTACTGATTAAAAATCCAAGATACAAAAAGGCTCCGAATAAGATCTATAAATAGATAGAACAGAGAAAAGGAAATTCGTGAATGGAGTAAGACAGAAAGGTATTGGATTGATCTAAGTGAAAAAATTTTGGGAAATACCTTTCAATCAATAGAGGATAAAAAAAAGTTGTTGACAGTGATATTAATGTATGTGTGTACAAATCAGTGTGTAATTTTATTAGAAGAAAAATATTGTATTAATACGTCTATTAAATGATCAGATTTTTCTGAATTTTCTTTAGTAGATAAATATCATTTTTACAAATTTCAATGTAAAAAATAACTAACAGAAATTAATTTTCAACAATTATATACATACACACATATGTCTGTGTGTGTGTATTTTCAATATAATAATACCGACTCTGGGCATAAACATCAAAATCGAATCACTAGATAACCATCAAACCACAAAAGGTTTAAATTCCATATTAATTGTTAGCAAACAATCTTACATAACGAGTATGTTCGGTCGTGTCCTGTCCTACACTCAACAGATAAGATCGACCTTTCTGGATCAAACTGTAATTTCAAACATTTGACGCAAGAGGCGATAACGCCTTATTAAAACCTTCGACAGTGCTTTTGCGCCGCAAAGCGATCATACACAAACAGAGTACCTGGTTCATTTTCACGACGTGTCGAGTCGAATACGCAAGTTCGAACATAATGTAGGTGTCAACAGTTATACCATTAAGTCATTTATAGATCGGTCGATAGGGTAACATCAAAAGGAGAACGTATTAATATTTGGCGAAAGGTGGTTATATATTATTATTTGCTACCTTTGATGTCAACTTGATTTTCTTAATTGCCTAAGAGGTTTATTTTTAATCCAATGAAATTTACTCTCGGTGCTTGTAACCGTGATGCTCGAATAATTTATGAATTTATACAGTAGTTAAGTTTAATAAAACATTTAGAGTGTGTAATACCTCATAATTCTTTTTTTAAGAAAAAAATGTTTTTTTCATTTTTATATTTTTCTTCAGCACTAAAAATGAAACAATTATATATATATATATATATATATATATATATATATATATATATATTCGCTGAAAGAAGTAAATAAAATTAGAGAATCAGTACCTGGAACAAGTGGACGAAATAAAATACCTAGGGAAAACTATAAGATACGATGGTGATTTATGGCCAGAAATCAAAACGAGAATCAGAGCTACATGGGCAACATTTGGGAGACTAAATAGTATAATGAAAAGCAATATACCAATCAGTTTAAAAAGTAAGGCATATAACCAATGTGTACTACCGGCCTGTATGTATGGAGCAGAAACTTGGAATCTAAACACAAGAATGAAACAGAAACTGTTAACTGCCCAGAGAAATATGGAAAGAATAATGTTAGGCATTTCTAAACTGGACCGAAAAACAAGTAAATGGATAAGGGAACAAACAAAAGTAATTGATATAATAGAGCAAGTTAAATCGTTGAAATGGACATGGGCAGGACATAGAGCGAGAAGAGAGGACAACAGATGGACGAAGATTGTTACAGAATGGAGACCAAGAGATAAAAAGAGATCCAAAGGAAGACCACATCAAAGATGGAGAGATGAAATTGTGAAGTATTGTGGAGGCCAAGGTTGGATGAGATTGGCCAGCGACAGGAAAGAATGGAAGAGGCTCGGAAAACTCTTCTTTTTTAATTATGACATTCGACGAGGTTTTCGCCCAGCAGTGGGCTGATGTGGGCTATCAGTAGTAGTAGTAATATATATATATATATATATATAAATCATCAAAGATTATATCAGTCAATTATTAAATGCAACTGATTCTTTTTGAATGTCTTCCTGAGATACTTCCAATTTCTCCTGTTTGCCACCAGTCTTTTTCAACTCTAACCTCCACTATGTTTTACAATTTCATATCTCTATTTTGCTGAAATCTATTTTTGGCCTTGTTTTATTCATTGGTCTCTATTTCATAATGATCTTTATCCACCTACTGTCCTCTCTTCTTACTATATGCCCTATTTATATCTATTTGAGTGATTTTACTTGTTTTATTATATCAATAATTTTTGTAAAAAAATGTTTAATTTTCTCGAAATCGTGTATGTTAATTAAATTTATATGTGTTTAAAACCATAAAATTTATTGCATCATTACTACTTTCAATATTTCATTTCAAAATAGTACAAAAAAAAATATTATTTGGTTTGTTAAACGGTATTATTGTTTTAAAAAATACAATTCGTTCTCATAAACATTCAGAAACTATTATAAACAAAACTCAAATCTGTCGGAATAGATTCGGATTAATGAAATGTTTTGATACCGATTTAATTTACCGATTGTAATGACTCTTCAACAGTAAATGGATGTGAATTATTTACAGAATGATTTATGTGTGTTGTATATTCAGTAACGATCAATGATCAGTCCATGTTTACAGTCCGTACAAGAAAATAATCGCCCGAAACATTCCACACTAGCATATCGGACGTTAATATTTCATCCGTCCTCATTCGAATAAATTACTTAACGAACAATAAAATAGAATCTTGTTAGTTGAATTTATCGATATAATAAAATCACCATCACTGTCCGACAAACAGAAGTAATGATTCATCGTTTAGCACGAGCCACAACGATGAGACGTCTGAACTTTTTCTTTTATTGTAAACAAACTGAATTGTGATCGAAGTCTATTTTATTTTTGTATCGACAACGATTCGACTTATAAGAAATGAAAATAGATTAGCAGTATGCTATCGAAATAGAGATTGTTAAGATGGGCGGATCGTCGAGTATATTTATGTTTAGTAAGGGCAGACGATACCTGAAAACGGTATGACGTCATTGTGTTTATGATGCAGACGAGCAGACAACAAGACAACTGGCAAGACAATCGTAAATGTTAATAATAACAAGACAGACAATGTTTAAATACATTCTCTAAGGATATGTATAATATACTTACTGAAATTTAAATATACATTTATATATATATATATATATATATATATATATATATATATATATATATATATATATATATGTATACATATATGTATGTAGTATATATGTGTAGACAAGATTTTGAATCTACATACATGAATTTTTATATATAAACTTTATAGTGTTTATAAAATTCCAAGAATATCTGCTAATAATACATTACACATATAGTTCAATAAAATAAACAACTTGTATTATAATTAATCAATATGACGCTCATGAAATATCTTAAACATAAAAAAATAAAATAAAATGTTATTTTATTTTAAAAAAATAAAATTGTATATACACATACACATTATACATATACAGTAATAATCGATTAGTACTGCTTCGATTAGTCCAGTTTGAAATTTCCCCAAAAAAATGTTTTACTTGAAAAAAATCCTACTAAAAATTTTTCTTGAAAAAATTACAAGAAATTAATACATAAAGTTATTTTCGTACGCAAATTTTCACGTTTTCCCCTTTATTACGAAAACAATAAAAAAGAAAACCGAAACGTATATTCACATTATGAGTAACGCATGCGCAGTTCTAGTTTTGTGATCTTTTTTTTTCTATTAGTTTTCGATTCGCAACTCTAGAGTAAAGTCGATTTTTTGATAACTAAATTTTAATAAACTATTTGAAAATTAATTTAAAATGTATTTAAAATAAATGTACAAACTCTGATTTTAAATTTTGTTGATACATACAAAATTTGAATATATTACCCTCGTTTTATTTACTGAAAAACAGGAAAAAAATTGTTTGGAACCAATTAGTGTTTTTTGTATTTAGTTAATGTTTCGATTAGTCCGGTTTCAAATAGTCCGGCTAACCAGTGGAACCGATTAACCGGACTATGCGAGGTATCCTGTATATATATATATATATATATATATATATATATATATATATATATATATATAGGATCATCCAAATGTGACGCCTAGATTTGTGTTTTATTAAAAAGAAACATGTGTATAGGTTGGTGTATAGAAACCATGTGTATAGTTTCTTTTTAATAACACAAATCTAGACGTCACATTTGGATGGGCCTTACAACGACAATCAAATATACAAATTGATTTTTTTAATCAAATAATGTACTTATTAGATTAACTTGCGATATAATTTAGTATTTATTTCTATTTTTTTGTTAAACTGTCGTATATTCAAAAATATTAATTTAAAATATATTTTTCTACAACAATAATAAGTATTATTCCTCTGTCTCATTAAATTACTCAGTCATTTTCATAATAATTCAATTTAAACGTTCTTCAGCTTTTAGCAAATGAGAATAAGTCAACTGACACAATTTATGTAATATTACATTTTAAACAGTTTCATTACCAGTTACAATACACGACCGTAATTGTTACAGTCACAATTAACAACGTGCTTGTAGACAAACAGAATTGTGTATTTGTACACAAGTTGATTATTCGAGTGTAGAATATATATATATATATATATATATATATATATAATTGTACTTATATGTAGAAGGAATGAGAAGAAAGAAGAAATGATAAAACGCAAACAAAGTCTGTCATTCGCAGTAGAATAACAACACGTAAAAAATATTAACTGCCGACACACGATAACCGCATGACCGGACTGAAAAAAATCCATCCGGCTAAAGTGAACGTTTTCCTTTCATATCATGAATCTTAGTAAAGCTCTCGATATGAAAAATCCATCTGGCATCAGCCAGTCCCAGGCTCGACAGAACATCAAATGTACGGTCGTTCGGCCTGATAATACATGCCGAACGAACGAAGAACGTATAAATTCCGATATGGCGCACGCTGTCGAGATCCTCGCACATCTGGCCGCTGCCGCCGGTGCGGCTCGCGGTCCCGAAAAAAAAACAACAAACAGGAGCGCGCGCGTCCCTCGCATCGCCGCATCTGTCACCCGTAAACTCTCCCGGGAGACATTACTGCCGATGGTGGCGGTGACGTCAGAGCGGTACAAACTACCCCAATCCTTCCACGACCTCCAAGGTCTATGACGTCAACGAACACTCCGAACTCTAACCACCTCCGTATCACACATTCTCTCTCGTTCACTCTCGCCGCCCTACAGCTCACTCGACCGGGTTTGATGCCCTCGGTGCGAACAATAGATGGTGCACGTATAAACACTGCTTGATTCGAACGAGATGAAAATAGGCATTACGCGCATTGTTCACGTCGGATTGTTTCTCTAATGCACGGAATCATGTTCGTTTGACGACGATGTGTGGAGGATTTATAAAATGGGATACTTTCGTAACAGTTTCTCGCATCATACGTGCGAAATTTTTTCCCTATTCTTTTTTTTCGCTTCTTTAAGAAAGGTGTTCGCAGTCGTAATGGAACAAAATAACCGATTCCGAACAGAATTCTATTACTCTTACACGCGTGCATTTGATGGGAGCAGTTGATTGAAAAAATTGAACTGTTTTGTACAACTGACGTTCTTTTAAATTTAAATCTCGAGAGATCTATCATACGAAATACGACTTAAGTCATTTATGATGGAATATAATACAAGGTATATACAAATGTGTTATTTACTACGGACTGAATTTTGAAAATTACAAAATTATCACATATAAAATATAAATAACTCGTTTACAGGAATAGCTCGCATAGTGCGGCTAATCGGTTCCACTGATTTGTCGGACTATTTGAAACCGGACTAATCGAAACATTAACTAAATACAAAAAACGTTAATTGGTTCCAAATAAACATTTTTTTTCCAGTTTTCAGTAAATAAAACGAAGGTAATATATTCAAATGTTTTTATGTATCAACAAAACATAAAATCAGGGGTTTATACATTCATTTTAAATACATTTTAAATTAATTTTCAATTAAAATTTAGTTATCAAAAAATCAACTTTACTGTAAAGCAGGTGTCGGCAACCTTTTTGGGCCACGGGTCAAAATCAACCAAAATGTGAGTATTAAAGAGACGTTTGAATCAGAGATATTTTCGTATTAAAACAATCTTTTAGTAAATAATAAGATATATTTTATAAAGAAAATAATTACAAACATAGTTGAATGAACTTTATTTATAAACGTTCTCTTCGATATCAATGGTTCCCCTGATGTTGAACTTGTGACGTCAATTTAGTCAAGTCTGGTTTATAGTTAGTCGTTTTAAGATGAATACAAGCATCTGAATTTTCGGTAGTTAACCTGTTCCAGTTCTTGCTTAATATAAATTTCATTTGTGAAAATATTTGCTCACATTTATAAGTTGAACCGAATGTGGACAAAATGGCAAAGTCAATTTTTTTCAAAGATGAAAACTTCGTAGGAAGTGATGCTCAACATGTTGATATCATGAGAAGATGATTATCTTGTTTTTTTCAAATCTTTCCGCAATTTCTTGAATTTATCCGTCCATAACGTTGAACTTTGAAAATCAATCATTTCTAAACTAAAATTGTCAATTTTTAGATATTGAAAATACTGCAAATTTAAAACATTTTCTTCTATTTCCTCGGGCTTTATTATAAATGTAAACATTTCTCCATGCTTCTTAAAACTTTGAAACCGACTTTCATATTCACTTTTAATGACGAACATCCAACTTTCGAACATATTTAGACTACTTTCATCGATATTTTCTTTTTCATGTTTCCTTTTTAACAAGGGAAAGAAATGAAATTTTTTAGTTTTTATGTCAGTTTCAAATAATATCAATTTTGAAGTAAAAATTTTGAAGTAGTACTTTATTTTCGGAACTAAAGTATGTCACTTGAAATTATCAAATGGGTCACTCGGTGACCCGTGGGTCATAGGTTGTCGACCCCTGCTCTAAAGTTACGAATTGAAAACTAACAGAAAAAGAAAAAGATCACAAAACTAAAACTGCACATGCGCATAATTTTTTTTTTAATTTCAAACCGTACTATAGAGAAACCGTATTCATCGAATCCGCACTATGCGAGGCATTCCTGTATTTTCCAAAAAAAAATACATTTCTCGAAAAAAAATATTTAAACAAATTCATAAATAGAATGCATAAAATTTGTTTGGAATTAATGAAAAATAAAGGTGGTCACTTTGTCGAGACAAAAATTTAATTGAAATAAGGTAGTTTTTGTATTAAATTAGATATAAGTAAATGCTGTGATTCTAATAAAACAATATATACA
>CP092093.1:32402500-32477500 GCA_029203775.1 Neoneuromus ignobilis
CGCCGACACAGCCGCCATCGGGATGCGAACGAAAACGTATATGTATAATATACGTTTGTATGCTATAGTACACGAACGAATGGATGGATAGATGGAGTTTATCCAGACGAGGGAATCGTGTCTGCACAGAATTATTACATTTGCTCGTACATTCATCATCTTTGTAATCAACTTGTCTGGATAAACGCTGTTGACGTTTCGACACGGTTCTTCAATTAAACTTGTTTTTTTCCTCATACAACGGTCGGTTTTTTTAACATTTCTTGTTAATTTCATTAATATTGTTATTTTGGTATAACTTTTTCATAAAAATACATAAATTTGCCTATTTGTGTAAGCAAACACAACATTTCTATTTATACTTATGCTTGAATAAAAATCATAAAATTGAATTAATTCTTTTTTATAAATTCAAGCATTTTACATACATACACACATGCATATATAGAGTGAGAGGAGGGTGTCCAATAAGAGCTTCAGAAATTTAAATGGAAATAAAACAAAAAGTATTTAATTAATTGGTTATTTATTTTTTTTATTTTCAAGTATATTCTATGGCATTAATGATGGAATACAATTTCACTCATATGACCACCACGACTTCGCTTCACATAGTGCATTCGTTTAGTCCAATTTTTAGTCATTCTTTCATATAATTGTGGTCCAATTTCATGAATTACACGATTACTTTTTAATCCTTCTGTTGTTTGTGGTTTATCAACATAAACTAATGATTTCACATAACCCCACAGAAAATAATTAAATGGAGTTAAATCACATGATCTTGGTGGTCAATTGATGGATCTATTTCGTGAAATAATGGACTCATTAAACTTTTGTTTCAATAAGTCTATTAAAGTTTTGACAATTTCTAAGCGATGTTGAAGTGTTCAATGTTCCATGATGATTTTCCAAACTGTACAGAGTTGAAATGTCAAAATTAGCTTTAAAAAATCAAACATGACTGCTACCAGCTATCAAAGTTCGGGCATTCTTATTGGAAACCCCTATATATAGGTGATCAGATAAAAAAATTACACGTGTCGCAAAATTACAGTTCAAGGACAATCATTGTCAATTATAAAAAGGCACCTATATATCTTATAAAAATGTTCTTACTAAATATCGTGCATAAAAATCACTCAATTTGAAGTATAACTAAAATTATATTTCCATGCTAATGCTTCGTTCGATTAAAGTATTTTATTATGAATATATTTTTTTTGTTTCTTTTTAAAAAAATCTATACAAAACTGAGAACAGTTTCAATTTTACGTTACCTAAAAAAATTTATATATAAAATTAAGGTCGATGGAATTAAAAGTTCGTTTTGTTGAAAATTCAAAACATGCAAAGTCTAAATTTAAATCAGTCTAATAAATTTTCTGTTTGATTTTATGTACAATATATCTGATAACTAGATGAAATTGATTTGTAGTTCGATTTTTACAATCTGTTATGGGTTCACATTCGTGAATTTACTTAATTTCACAATGATATAAAAAAATTTGAATTTTTAACAAACTATGTCATAGTAATATAAAAAAAGATTCCCGAGTAGAATTTTTTTAGGATTACTTTTTAACATCCAATGGATTTATATTTTCGATTCTAAAAATAAAATTCGATTATAGTATCACTACTTTCGATTCTCTCCATTGTCAATTTTAATCTTCAATTACCAATACTATATATTCTTTGCAAATCACAAATTTTTCATTACTACTAAGAATCTTTTCAACAATAGTCAGATTTTAATAAATTAGAAAATTTTATTTAATAAAAAACATTTGGAATATTTGTTCAGATATTTTTTTATATACAACTGAAATTAAATATGTGTTCTTGTATTTTTCATTCAAACAATACTATAAATTTTATTCTACTTCCGATAATTATTACGTTTTGAAAAAATTACAATGAGACCTTATCTATAATCTCATAACGTGTTCAACAATAAACTACGTTTACAATCAGAAAATAATACACACGTCGAAGGCAACGAATCGAGCCTAGTCGTCTAAATGAACATGGCATTGAAAAAAAAGTGTATGTGTATGTGTGTATATGTATGTATGAATGTATACTTATATATATATATATATATATATATATATATATGAATATAAAAAAACTCCGCTCATCTATCCCATTGAATATTATCTTGACACAAATTTCATTCAGTGTTTCTAACAAAAACATGGTCTATTGTCAGCGTCAAGACGAACGAACAGAGTGGATAAATAAGTTGGCAAAGACGAAGTTTACGGACGAAAGATATTATTTGCTAGAAAGAAAGTTATTTTAACAACAACGTTCGACTTACCGAATATCTCGCCTTGGCTCGCATATTCCGATACCAGATAGATCATGTTTTTCGTTTCCATCACCTGTAATAACAAAAGAGTTCAAAAACACGTAAAAATATGCTCGTCACGTATACATTTTAAAAGGTCACACAGTTTTTACAGGATATATGGATACAATACGTGCACATACTTATGACATACATACAAATATTTATATATATATATATATATATATATAAAGACATGCATAAAATAACCTCTTATATAAATCATTTTATTTTTACTTTTTTAATTGTATTTAATAATTAATAACATTGTACTATAAACGTATAATTTTTTCTATGACATAACAAAATATCTTGATTTTATGCTATATTACAACTCTCTTTTGTATTCACAAATAGTCATCCAGTATACTTGAATTCCATTTACCTTGATACCACTTTTACATGGAGAGTTCATTTCAAAAGTTAGATCATGAACAAGTTTTTTTTAAAACAATATGATTAAAATATTAAACGAGAAATTTAAAATGAAATAATAGATAATTCTGAATATTCCATTCAAATCATTCAACAAAATTTTCGTGACTGTCATACAAACATCTTATCACTGCACATGAACAAATTTTAAAATAAATAATAATTATAAATGTTTATCAATTCCTAACATACTTCTTAAAGAAAAATAAAAATATCTGTTTCTGTATTGCTAAGAAAAAACATATAGTAAGAATCATTTAATACATTTCACTGCATGATATTTTCCACAGATCATCAATATAAAAACTTACTTGTTTATGTCACACTATTTTTAAAATTGAAAATATCTCTATTGTCAAGAAAAATGTTTAACTTATAGAACATACTATGAAACGAAATAAATATTTCATTCTCAAAACTGAATTCAACAATGTTGATAAGTACAAGACATCTCTATTTTACTTGATATATCACTTGATAATCTTTTTCCTTCAGAAAATATAATTTGTAACATTTGATATGTCATTTTAGACAGTAAAAATATTTTATCAATTATTTTACTAAGAAACTTGTTCTAAAACCTTCTTCGATTTTATAAAGACACTTTCTATAAATTATAAAATTCTATCAAAATTTATAAATAATAAGTCATGTGCTGTACTTAAGTGTTTGGTGAATTAATATATTAATTATGATAAATTCCATTAATGAATAATACTAAAGTTAACACTAAACCTACCGACATATTATATATACCTATTTCTACCGATGGCGGTCAAATGACCGCTTTTGAAATAAACATTATAGTCTTTTCCAGTTGATTGCAATTAATACAGAATTTAGCATAAACAATAAACACAAAATAATTATCATATAATAATTAAAAAACATTTATTTTTCGGGCTTTAGGAGTACATTTTTAGAAAGAAGGCTCGAAACTGAAAAATTATATGTTACTTCAGTAATTTACATACATATCCTTATTCAAACTAAAATAAAATTTATTCGTTGTCGCACTTTTTACAGATGGAGGGTCTCTCCCGTAAACATTTTCCACAAACATATTTTTTACATGTAGAACAAATGTTTATGGCTTTATTTTTTTTGCAATATCCAATTTGACACGTTTTTCGTCTTTCAGAAATTGTAGTGGAATCTGCTGAAGTTTTCGCCATACTTTCCATTTTTTCTTGTTTATGTATATCGCGGTATTCGGTGGCAAGTTCCTCTGCCAACTGAAATAAAAATTCTTGTCGCGATATCTTTTCTCCAGTTGTTTGCTTATATAAAATCCAAGTATTTATAGCAGCTAAATCCAGAATGTTGAAAAATACCTGGACAGGCCATCTATTAGATTTAGATTTTGTGCTGTACTTTCTAGCCATTTGATCCGTCATATCCACGCCAAATTTGGTGTTATTATAAAAAGCAATAGTTTCAGGTATACATTTACCTGTTTCTTCAATTTTTACATATTTATGCTTCGAACTTAGTAAGAGAACTTTTTTGTTCGGTTTGCTTTTGTAAATTGTTAGAGTACAATTATTTGATTTGTAAAGCTGCGTTGAAAAACGTGCCATTTTGTCTTTCTTTTCTTTTGCAGGTTTGGGTAATTCCCTCTTATTCGCCCGAATAGTTCCTACTAAGGTAGTTCTTTTTGATAAAAGTTTTGTTGCTAAAGATGTGCTCGTAAAAAAATTATCGGTGGTTATATTTCGTCCGCACCCTATAAATGGTTCAGTGAGTTTGAGAACAACAAATTCACTAAGTGGTATTGCTGATGGCCTCGTCTCATCTTTTCCCAAATACGGAAATCCATTCACAATTTATTTACTTTCAACGTCCGATGCCAACCAGAACTTGATTCCGAACTTATCGGGTTTATTGGGCATATATTGTGTAAATCGGCATCTTGATTTTGTCGCAAATAGCTGTTCATCAACAGTAATATTTGCACCTGGTTTGTAGCAGTTTTGACTATTTTCTATAAATGCATTCCATACCTTGGAGATGAGAGCAAATTTGTCAGTCTGCAGACGCTGGCTCCGCTCGCTTCTTCTATCAAAACGAATAAATCGCATAATTCCTGTTCCAAACTGTTTTTGTGTTAAGTTTGAGATTTCAATGCAGATAACTTCATAAAATTTCATATATATTCTAGCGGTCAAAAGACCGCTCAGGGTAGACAACGGTAGAGTACATATTATTATCAGGAAAAACGAAAGAAGAAGAGAAATATATATTGAAAAATTAAACAGCTATATATTATAGAAAAAGTCGTGAAGTTAGTTCAAGAAAAATAAAAACCTGGAATTTAAAAATTTTGATTAAAGTCTCAAAAGCGGTCATTTGACCGCTCTGGTAGGTTTAGTGTTAATTAAGAAAATTAAATTAATTTTTTTATTTTACTATTTATATAATTCTTTTATTAATTTTTTTCAATTCACTTCATTATAATCACATATAAATGAAGAAAATACAAGAAATTTCCATACAATACAAAAAATATATATTATAAAACAACTTTATAAAAATAAGTATATTTTCATTTATATAAGTTATTACCAACTCAGAATACAATTAAAATAAATAAGAATGATGAGTCATAAACATAAAAAGTAGTACAAGAAAAAGTATTGTTATAAAGTATGAAAACTAATGAAGGAATAATTTATCTATTTTTACTTCATTTTATATCGCTATTCACTCTAGCTACTCTCTATACAAACTAAAGTAAATTTTAGCACAATAAATAAATATAACAATAAGTTAACTAAAAAGTATTATTTAGAGATAGTTTTCTTTGTACAAGGTTATTTCTGTCTTGATTAAAAACGACATCATAAAAACAATCTGTTACTATCAACTAATGAACAAATTCATATATATATATAATATATATATATATATATATATATATATATATATATATATATATATATAGTGTAAATATGATTGCCATATCATTTTTCATTTTTGAACACGTTTGTATTTCACAAATAACGTACCACTGTCGAGTTTTATAAAAGAATGAACATTTTCGTTTAATTAATGGTCGCAATGGAAAAAAAACATATTCCGATCATATTTCTATGTTTCTTTTTTGCACGCATGTGGTAATTTAACACCGTACGTTTCTGTAGTAAAATAAAAACGTTACTGTAACGTACGTAGGCCGGCTATTATTATTACTAGTAAAAAAGAAAAAAGAGACACATACAGACAGAATATAGAAAGTCGATAATCCATCATCAACAAGAAATTCCAATAAAAATATACGAATGCGCTATCGGACGCCAACGCGAAATTACATAATTGTGGGAAGATTACAATCCAATTTAAAATTTTATCTACGACAATAACACAATTAATGAACCGTGTTTCGTGAAAACGCCGACAGACAGACTCTTGGCACGTGTTTTAAATGTAAACAAGTCGAAAGCGTTAAAAGTGCTTCTACTAGTTTATTAGATGGACGGTCGACTGGGCCATTCAGATGTTGAGCGTTAAATAGTTTCAGCTGAAGTGTGTTCTCTCGTTCATTTATTTTACTTCATTCGATTAAACATGCCTTCTGTACAACATTCTACTTTATTGTTGTTTTTTTTCCATATAACAACGAACTGATTGCACGCAATAAGATTTTTATCAAGAAAATAAATATTCTTCAACTTACATATATCATATAGATGTTTTTTTAAGCGTGATAGAACTTTAAATTGAATCCATATCGAAAGTTCTATCTCACCTAAAAAACATCTTTATATATATATATATATATATATATATATATATATATATATATATATACACACACACATACACACATATAAAGAATGTTTTTTTTAGATTAAATAGAACTTTCGATATGAATTCAATTTAAAATTCTAATATGCATAAAAAAACATTATATATATATATATATATATATATATATATATATATATATATACATATTTATATTACTGAAGTAAAAAATATCAAATAATAAAAAAATCTCATTTAGTTTTCAAAAATGTTCTACATAACTTTTTATGTTTAATTTATAATATCAATTTTATTTATTATTTTACCATAATTATTTTAGACAAAAATATCATTTTCAAATAGACTTAAACTATCAAATATCGAAAAGTACAACAGATCTACCTGAAGATGACATTCTTATAAAATCTATTCATAGCAAAATACTATATAAAATTGACTTTAAGAAATAAAACATTAAAGAAGCATATACGTACAGCAATAGATTTAAAAGAATTTTAAAATTCCTACATATTGTAATAGTTTTTTTAAATAATTTGTAATAATATAACAAAACATTTTTTAAAGAACTATTTCATACATTAATAATCAATCTCTTTCATAATTTCTAACCTAAAAACGAAATAAATACCTCTTTCCAATTATTTTCAACTACACAACCCCATTCGAATTTTCTACGAATTTTTAATACATTTTGTAATTCACCCTTACCTAATCTATTCACTGATTTTTTCCAAGGGTTTTTATATTACACGCAATCATACCAACACACACACACACATACATATATATATATATATATATATATATATATATATATGTGTGTGTGTGTGTGTGTGCTCACATACGATTTTATATACATATGGAGAAGGAAAAGTTTATGAATAGTTGTGCACCAGTCAAATTCAAACTCTTACCTTTATGACTCGACTAAATGAAACCTATTATATGAATAGAATTACATTCCATGCTGAAACTCGAACTTTCCAACTATTCGCATCCTGATTAAAACTTTTTGATTAGTATCTTGTATTAAAGTACTTACAGTAATTAGGAGTTATTAATCGTGAGATAAAATCTCTATTGATAAATTAAGACAAGACGTAGATGTAATATCGAATACAAAAAAAAATCAACTCATTAAAATTTGAATTATATATAAACATAATTTTCGTGCAATTATATTTATATTATATATAGGTAGCCCAAATGAAATCGAAGAACAGTAAATGATAGTAAGCAGAAAAATGTATGTCTAAACCCTTTAGTCTCATTTAAGCCACTCTATATTAGTGAATTCATAAACTTACAATATATTTTTTTTAAATATTTGCAAATATCAATAGTATTATTCGACATTTTACATAACATTTCCAATAAAACTATATGTTTGATTCATACACCATCTTTTTATAATTAAATTAATACAAATTTATATTTATATAAATGGTCAACACAAACAATTGTCTTCAAAAAAATTAACGACTGTCAATGTCAAACATTACTCAAACACAATACAAATATTTTTTCTGTACGGGGATTTCAAAATTAATAACAAAAGTTTTCATTTTATTCAATTTCCTTCATATCATAAATACCTCGTGCTTGAAATATACGACGATAAATCAATAACGAGTTAAGCGTATCAATTATTTTAAAAGCTTTTTTATACAATATAAAGACAGATTTTTGTAGTGTAATTAAATCGGATTGTTTCAATCTCGTCTTTATCAAAATCAAATAACTTTGAAAATAATTTTATCAACATGAATTTATTATTTATATATATATATATATATATATATACATCCGTCCCTCAATTTATGCGGAGTATCCGTTTCACGTGGATTTGTTTTACGCGAATGAAAATCGCGTAAATTGAGTCTGTTAGTACAATAGGTGGTATTCTAGTCTAGTCGCAGGAATTTTAGGTGTTTTTTCGGGCGCTATAAAAAACAACAAATATTTTTACTATCCATTTTTTTCAGTTATTTATTGACATTTTAAGAGTATAAAAAAGTATTATTAAAAACAAAAAAATCAAAATTGAAAAAGACTGGCAAAGTGGGGGCTTGAAAAAAAATATGTCTCCTGGTTGACGTGGTTCCAACCCTTCCGGTCAATTGAAACAAATTTTTTTTGAAATTATTGAAAAAGAAGGTTGTAGTCATATTCCCGCCTAGGGAAATTAAAAAATTTTTTTTTCGCAAAATGGCGGCAGTTTGAAAAAACAGTCATTTTTTGCCCTATTTTTTCAACTTTCGAAATTTTTTAAAAATAGTAAAAAACAAAATATTAAAAAAATCTTAATCGAAGGCAATCACTGTTATATTAAGAAGCTCTGTACCAAATTTCAAGTAAATCGGTCCATTAGAACTTGAGATATCACGTCAATCGTGTCGAAAAAAGTAGTTTCGAGAAAAACACGTTTAAAGTTGATTCGTTCCAGCCAGACCGGATTGGTTGGTGCGTCACAAAAATACCTATAACTCCGAAAATAATTCGAATTTAGAAAAATCCTCTTAAGGACATATTCTTAAAGGTCTGAACTTTGAAAATATACAAAAAAAAACGATTTTTTCGAAATTCTAGACTAGAATACCCCTTTAACAAAAAAATAATGACGTTTTAGAAAAGAAAAGTAGATAAATTTTATTAGGTGTCACTATCACTACTGTAATTCAAAACAATCAACCTTTTATATATTTATATCGTGCTTTTATACGTTCAAGTACGAATTTGCGTCACTCTGATATATAATAAATTCCATGAAAAATTACATTAAATAAAATCTATCTGACCGCGTATAAAAAGTGCCGCCTAAATCAATACCGCGTAAAAAAAGTCCCGTGTAAATTAAGGGACAGGTGTATATATATATATATATAATATATATATATATATATATATATATATATATATATATATATATATATATATATATATATATATATATATATATATATATATATATATATATATATATATATATATATATATATATATATATATATATATATATATATATATGTATAAAAACCTTTCAGGCATGTGTAATGTAAAATCTCAACTTTGTTATACTATAAACAAAACTGTAATACACATAGTAGTACTATTTACAGTACTTAAGCAAATAAAGTATACGACAGAAAGCCTAAAAGTACATTTTCATATTACTTTAGATGTTAATAAATACAATGAATATTTTGAAACCGACGTATCTACACAGAAACGAACTTCCAAAACTTCCAAACAGATAACATTATCAAAGAAAAAAAACGCACAAAGATATTATTAGCGAACGGTACACATTCGAAATTTCCGTACGAACACGGTTCGCAATAACAACTTTGATTACGTGTCGACGAAAAGAAAAAAAATATGTACAGAGTACTTGGCGTACTTCCAGGCATACACGTACATACATACATACTTCCAGTAGGAAAAAAATCGTCGACGGCAACAGATCTGTGGTCATATTGTATTTGGTTGGTTTGTTTGTTTTCGTTTTCTGTTCGTTTTTCCGCCCCGTGCTTCCCACATAACTCGACGTAATGCTGCAAGAAATCCGACAGGGTGACGGTAAAACAATGCTATTCGACTCCTGTTAGGGCGATAAAAATCTTCAGAGCTTACCTTTCTGCGTGACTTCGACATGTAAAATACCTACACGTGGAACAATCATATTTTGTTTGATACATACATATAAATATGTATATATGTTTATGTATACATCCATCTACGGAAAACACAAAAGTGTATATATATATATATATATATATATATATATATATATATATATATTAATAAAATGTTATTTCTAGTTCTATACATTTTCCCCTTATCTCGTTTCCATGTCACAACATAATAATACAAAAGTATCAAAAATATACAATAAATTATACGATAATTTCTTTCTTCCTGTGTTCACTATTTCCTTAAACTTAAGTAATTATTTTCTGTCGCTCTAAATTTATCTTTTATGTAAATAGAATGATTTATTTAAAGTATATATATATATATATATATATATATATATATATATATATATATATATATATATATATTGTATATCTGATTAGCTGAAAGCAACAAGTTTTAAAGAGATATTCGAGTCGACTGATTGAAATTAATTATGAAGGTGTTAAGTTGCGGGATAATTTCTTATAAGAGCTTCATAATTAATTCACGGCACTAAATCACAGTTACGATTTGCAAATGTTACTCGAACTGGTTTAATAGAAATGTAAATAATTGCAAAATTGATTTATATTTATAACAGTATATACAAATATTTATATACATCTGTATATACATGCACGCACACACACACACACACACACACACACACACATATATATATATATATAAAAATATGTATATATATATATATATAAATATATACATATGTATGTCCGTATATGTGTATGTAGAATATAGACGTAGCAACCTATGCTAAAAAATAAATAAAATAAATGAATATCAATTGTTATAAACAATAGCTGTGTAGTTGTGATTAGCGTCTGTGCAGATAAATGTAGTTTTTTCGCAATCATAATATAAAAAAAAGTCTTTTTTATAGTTTGTTATGTACATATATCATGTAAATTACATTTATTATTCATGTAAGTACTTTGAATTGTATTAATATGTAATTAAATCTATATGTATGAATGTGTATATACATGTATGCATGTGTGAGTGGGTATAAAATAAAGGCATAGAAACATGTAAAAGCAAATGAAACATCTTATTTAAAAATATGCATTTAGTTCAAATAACATTTATTTAATTCAGTCGATACAGATAAAATTCAAATTTTGTAATGTGAGTGAATCATAGAATTTACGATCTTCATTTTTGTATACAATTAAATGCTTTATTTTTAATATGTTCCCAAGTGTATGTACGTGTATGTGTATGTATATAAATATATATATATATATATATATATATGCAATTAAAAAATTGAATACATTAGTTGCACAATAAAATTTACAAACATCGTCATCGTAGGCGCTGACAAAATAAATATAACAACTGAATTTCTTTTGTTAAAGGTGAATCTTCTTTGGCGATCAACGGTTAAACTAGATATTTTTTAATAGAAAATTATTTTAGAAAATATGGATTTCTTTCAAAAAAATTTTGTGAAGCTCACTCATAAAAGTAAGTGTGATTTTTTGTACTTTTTTTTTAGGCTGTCGGAAATAATATGATCTTACAAAAAACAAATATTGTACTGAACGTCTTAATGATGCATATATACATATGTATTGTATATGAAGAAAGAAAATAATATATTTTTAGTAATATAAGTGTAAAAAAATGTATGTTTCTGTAACTAAATAACAAAATTACCGTTGTTTTTCATTTATATTGATGATATAGTTGGTTTTACCAACAACTTATATTTTTCTCTGAAAATTTATATTATTACATCTATCTCTATTTTATATTTTATCTACATATTTTTAATATTTAGTATTTATTTTAATTTGTATAGATGTGGTTATGTATATATGACTAAATTTTTAATTGTTTGTTTGTTTCTTATATACGTGTTTTATTATTATTAAGTTTATCAAACATTTTTCATCTTATATCATATATATATATATATATATATATATATATATATATATATATATATATATATATATATATATATATATATATATATATATATATATAAATAAATAATTACTCCAAATAAAATGCAATGAAGATATTTGATATTGTTAATGTATAATAAAAAATTACACAATTATGTCTATATTTTCTTTATTTTTTTTTTTTAATAAAATGATTGTTTAGTTTATAAGTTATTTATTTATGTATGTATTTATTTTCTATGTATTATATATGATAACAAATTAATATTAAATGGCAATAATGAATATTTCTATATACTTTAATATCCATATATCACTAATATTTCAAAATTCAATTTAATTTTTATGAATTTCATCAATTTTTAAACACATTTTTGTCTATTTCAACATAATTCAAAATACGAAAAGATTTTTTTTTAACATGTTTGTAATATAAATATATACAAAATGAAATTATCGTTACATTTCTACAAGTTATACAAATAATTCTCAAACAATATGTATGTATGTATGTATGTATGTATGTATGTATGTATGTATGTATGTATGTATGTATATATATATATATATATATATATATATATATATATATATATATATAACTATAGGAAGCCCAAATAAAACTGCAATGGATATATTTAATATTGTTAATGTATAATAAAAAATTACACAATTATGTCTACATTTTATTTAATATTTTTTTTGGAATAAAATGATTGCTTAGTTTATAAGTTGTTTATTTATGTGTTTTTTTCATATGTATTATATATGACAAGAAATTAAAATTAAATAGAAATAATGAAGATTTCTATATACCCTAATATCCATATACTATTGATAATCCAAAATCCATTTTAATTTTTATGAAATTCATTAATTTTTAAAATACATTTTTCTCTATTTTAACATAATTTTAAATATGAAAAGAATTTTTTTAACATGTCTGTTATATACATATAAATAAATATATAAAATTAAATTATCTTAAAATTACTACAAGTTACACAAATAATTTTCAAACAATATATATATATATATATATATATATATATATATATATATATATATATATATATATATATATACATATATATATATATATATATATATATATATATATATATATATATATAACTACAGGAAGCCCAAATAGAACTTCAATGAAGATATTTGATATTGTTAATGTTTAATAAAAAATTACACAATTATGTCTACATTTTCTTTATTATTATTATTTTTTCAATAAAATATTTGCTTAGTTTATAAGTTATTTATTTATATATGTATTTTTTCTTTATATAATATATGACAAAAAAATTAATATTAAATGGAAATAATGAAGATTTCTATATACTTTAGTATCAATATATCACTAATATTTCAAAATTCAATTTAATTTTTATGAAATACATCAATTTTTAAAATACATTTTTCTCTATTTTAACAATTTAAAATATGAAAAGAATTTTTTTTAGCATATTCGTTATATACATATAAATATAAAATCAACTTATTTTAAAAAAATTTCAAGTCATAAAAATAATTCCCAAACTATATATATATATATATATATATATATATATATATATATATATATATATATATATATATATATATATATATATATATATATATATATATATATATATATATATATGTATGCATGTGTGTACGTGTGTATGAACGTATGTATATGTGTACATGTAAATATGTATATATACATATCCATTCACACGTATATAAATAATTATACAATTATCCTTAAATATTATATTTCTTTCCACAAACTTTAGTTTCTTCCAATTCATTTCAAAAATATATTTTTTATATAATTATTATCTTTCTCATATATATATATTTATATATATATATATATATATTTATATATATATATATATATATATTTATATGGATATTTATGAAGACAAAAAGTACACAAACACATGCACACAGATATATATATAAATCAAGAGTTGCTCATTTCTTCAAATTAGAACAACAACCAGAAAAAAATTCAATAACGAAAAAAACATTGTATCCTTTTAAACTAATAATATTTTTAGTATTTAGTTGAATTTATATTTAATTATATATTAATATAAATAGATTAAAACAACCATATATATATAAATTTGTTTTCACATATATTCAAATATTAAGTAATTGTATAAATAATCAAATATCAACACATTTCAACAATTTAATATCTGGTTATTTATTATAAAAATATAATTTTTGTATGTTCAACTATCTTAAATCCATAATTGCGTTCGCTATTAAATATAGATACCTACATAGGTAAAAATAAATAAAATTTATATTTATTATATGTGACAAATTGAAATCGTATTTTTCTTTTATTTTTCTTTTCTATAAAATTCTGATAATTTTTTCCTTAATCTCTCTCACTAGTACATCTAGAAGCAATTAAGCTTTCGAAGAATATCATGAGGTAAGAAGTACCTGCTTAATACCATAAACAATTTTTAAGTGTTATCCGCATAGTGATATCTTCCAGTATATATATATATATATATATATATATATATATATATATATATATATATATATATATTAAAATTTGTTAAGAAATACATTATTATTATTCATTTATATAATCCAGTAATAGAAATTGAAAACATGGAATAATTTTTATGTAAAAATTTGCATGAAGTGCTGTAAAAAATTGACTCTTGAAAATTTGATTGTGTATATATAGGGTGGCCTATCAAGAGAGCATACTCATCATCACTCAAAAAACGGTCTCTTCGGTCACTCAAAAAATGATGCGTTTTATTTAAAAATTAATATATACATAAATCCTGATGGGACACCTACATATATATATATATATATATATATATATATATATATATATATTTATATATATATATATATATATATATATATATTTATATATATATATATATATATATATATATATATATATATATATATATATATATATATATATATATATGTATATGTACATATGTACACAAACACATATGATATATATATATATATATATAAGTATGTATGTATTTATTTACTTATTCTGTATGTATACTAATTAAACATATACAATGTAGGAAGTATGCTAGTAAAGTATTGAAATTAATTTTGTAACTCGTAAAAGAACAATAAAATAGCAATGTTCCGCATATTAACGTGTAACGTGTTCCTTCCACTTACATTCAGTTCAAGTTTCAAGCTAATGTTAGTTCGAATTTAATAAATGTTCAAGTATTTAATATATGTTTATTAAATATGAAACGAAAATATAAGATAGGAAATACAATCGTTTTTTTAAATAAACAGCCTGATTATACAAAAAACAAAATTCAAAGAAAAATACCTTTTTGAACTAGTACAGGAAGACTTTTACAAATTCAAACATTTTTAACTTTATACCATTATATTTACAGATTTATCAAGCAAAAGTAAACAGATCTAGATTACAGATCTTGTTTAAGTGCAGCAAGATACACAACATCTGGATTTTACAGAGATAATGAAGAAATTCTACAGTAGATAAACCGTTCTTGTTTAATTGGATTTAGTAACGATAAAGAGGAATAAAATTAAACGAACATATTTCATCTGTCATATTCATATCATAGAGTTTATGAAGAATGCTGAATTATTATTATTTTTTAAAAAAGGTAAATATCTAATAATTATAAAATAAATGTTTTTGTTGTTTTGGTATACAAACCCCGTTTTGTATATCTTAATCCTGTGTAGTACATTTTCACACTACATGAGAGTTTATAAGAACTTAATTACCATTTTTAATCGAGAATTTCTTGTATGAACAGATATCAATATACAATTTGTTTTCTAAAACTAATTAATAACAATAGTATATACTAATTTATAACATTAGTGTTTTCCTTTTTGAAACAATATATTAATAAATTATTTTTTTGATTAAAAACATTCATCTAAAAAATCAAATACCCATAAATTTACAATTACACCCATAATATATTTTTAAACCATTTTAGAAAATGAATGCATTAATTATTATTATTATAATCACTAATACTTTAACATTAGATCATAAAATTATAAATGATCAAAGTTTTTACAAAAATTACAACTACAATAGGAAAAAATATACATTTTACAAATATCACAGGAATTTAATTATTGTTATATGAAAAATATCTATATTATTTATTAGTTGTTTGGAAACTGTGGCTGATTCACTTTACACAAATGAATTTTAACCCCAACACCACAAATTATTGTGGTGTTGGGGTTAAAATTAATTTATCTATATTATTATTAATCCAATTGCTATTTAGCAAATTTTAAATAAATCAGTACAGATTATTTTGAAAAATAATTGTTAGTAACCATTTTAAGTCGTTTATATATCAAAAATGAATATATTTTTCTAACGAGATTTAATATAAATTATATAATTATACACATGCATATTTTAACAGAAGTTTTGACAGTTTATTTTGAGTATATTATTGTTTATATTCACACACACACATGTACGTATGTATGTATACAAACGTGTGATGCAATCTGATGATAGTATCATTTATCATCGTAAGGTCAAGGATCAATTTCGATGCTGGTCTGCGTACGAATTTTTTCTGCTTATATAAACACATTTTCAATACAAATCCGCAACATCCGAAATCATCTTCAGACGTCCAACGAATACTAAGTAGCTCATAATCATAACAAAAGAGACTCTTTTTAATGCAATGTTTCGAGATGATTCTGTGCTTTTTTCAGTATTTAATTCAAAGAATGCAGAAAAAACAGAATTTACATTAAAGGTATAAAAGATGTTTGTTTTTAATGAATAATTAAAGCATTAATTAATTGACGATGGATGCTTCAAGTTAATTATTTATAAGTGCTTTTTCTTACCCCGATTTAATTTTTTTCCATTCAAACGTTTTCAATATAAATTGCAATTTGTATTTACGGAATTACAAAATAAATAATAAATATGATATTCGTTACCTCATCATATAACCTACGAGACATTTTTGGATTTTTTTACAATTTTTCTACAATTTAAATATTATATATATATATATATATATATATATATATATATATATATATATATATATATAACATTTTATACATGTTGACACATAGTGTTATTTAAGAGAAACTTACAGATTTTCTACATGTATATAATTTCCACACATACATATATAATTTTGATTCTACCCTTAGAGTTCAATGAAACGTTTTTTTATGTATAAGGTCGTACTCTGTGGATTAAAGATTACGATCTCATTTTGGTGTTTGATTTATGATGTACTAATTTTTTTTGGCTTCAGTCAAATTAATCATCAGATGAAATGGGAAATTTTTTACAAGAGATGTATATATATATTTATATGTATATGTCTATATGTACATACATACTTATATATATATATATATATATATATATATATATATATATATATATATATATATATATATATATATATATATATATATATATATATATATATATATATAGATAGATAGATAGATAGATAGAGAGAGAGAGGAGGAAGAGAAAGATGATGAAAGAAAAAGCCAAAATGTAAAATAATTGAGGTTAATATACGAAAATTTTTTCTCGAAATATAACACTTTTCCAAATGTAGTGAAACTTAAAATTTATATGTTTAAACTACAATATATATATATATATATATATATATATATATATATATATATATATATATATATATATATATATATATATATATATACACAATATATTAGTCATACTTATATATAGTCACTGACTGAAAATTGTACATTTAACAAAGAATTGTTATAAATTATTTTCCAATATAATTTCTTTTTAATTTTTGGTACATATTGCACTACAATGTGTTAAACATTTTTTTTAAAAATAACAGTATTTTATTATATTATTAAACTTCGTAATATTTATTAAATCGATGCAAATATTTCAAATTCGGTTACTAAATATTTTATTTAAAAAATGAATTAAGTACATTACTAAATTAGTTGTGTAAAAACAGTAACTAAAACCCTTCTTATGTTCAATTTATATATTTATATATATATATATATATATATATATATATATATATATATACACGAGGTCAGACAATTAAGTAATGCGACAAAATTCAAAAATCGAGTATATTTAAAAATTAAGGTACGTCGCTGCGATCCCCTTCAAAGTAGTCCCCTCCCGCATCTATACACTTATTCCAGCGAGTTTTCCAGTTTTCGTAACAATTCTGGAACACTTCTTGTGGGACCTCTCCGAGTACCCTCGTCACAGATTCTTGGATATCTTCAACGGAGTCAAAATGTCGACCTTTGACGAATTTTTTCATATGGGGGAATAGGAAAAAGTCGCAGGGTGACATGTCCGGTGAATAGGGCGGTTGTGGTAACGTTGCGATGCCTTTAGACGCCAAAAACTGAGAGACACTGAATGCACTGTGACAGGGAGCATTGTCGTGATGCAGAACCAAAGTCTTCGCGATCTCTGGACGCACTCTGAGCACCCTTTTTCGTAATTTTTCGAGCACATTGCGGTAGAATACTTGATTTACGGTTTGTCCAGGTGGTACGAACTCTTTGTGAACCACCCCTTTGCTGTCGAAGAAGCAAATCAACATGGTTTTCACTTTGGACTTGCTCATTCTCGCCTTCTTTGGCCTTGGTGCTCCAGGGGACAGCCACTGTTGGCTTTGTCGTTTAGTTTCGGGGTCATATTGAAAGAACCAACTTTCATCACCAGTAATAACTTTTTTTTTTTAGTAATAACTTTCATCACCAGTAATAACCAGTAATAAATTTCTCTGTTCCATTTTCGTGACATGCACTATTCGCGCGTTGTTACAAAACACTAAACAGCTGGCGAAGAAATGATCGTACGAGGGTGGTCAAGGTCTCAATCGAGAGAGTAGGGATCTGCTATTACGGTGGCGGAGTTACAGGTTCGCAGTGTTACCACAGGCCGAGAAAAAAAATCGGTCGCATTACTTAATTGTCTGACCTCGTATATATATAAATATATATATGTATGTATGTATGTATATATGTATGTATGTATGTATGTATGTATGTATGTATGTATGTATGTACGTATGTATGTATGTACGTATGTATGTATACTATAAATGAATATCAATTTGAGTGAAAACTGTAACGAGAAACGATACAATACACTTATTTTCGAATGTACACGCCTTTTAACAAATTCCTGTTACTAATTAACGGTTTACGCAAATCGCAATACGTCACTAATCTATGAGACAAACACGAGATCGAGTGAATAAGCTATATTATCTTCGCAACATGTATACGTGTATATACAGATATACGACTTACCGTTTAATTAAATTACTTTTCTAATGAAAATTCAAGGTAAAATCTGTAAACAATGTTTTAATAGACATGCATAGCAACGGCTTAAAGGCGTACGAGTTTTTTTTTAATTTAATTTTTCTTCACAATACAATGTTAGAATAGAAGGAAATTGGTAATTATTATTAGTTGAATAGTATGTAATTATAGTATAAAGAAATTTATTGTAGATGGTTGAAAAGGATGTCGATAATAAGAAAATGTGATTAAATACATAATCAACATATTTTAATTAATGGTAATTCACTTCATATTATACACACTTATTTTACAGGTTAATTGTATTGATTTTATCACTGAATATTTTTTTTAAAAAAAACGATGAATCCTTCCACGAAGCAACTAAAAATAGAATTAATAAAACGGAATTTAAGGATTCATAATATCAGTTTGCTTACAGTATTTGATGTTCTCGCAGTTAATCAAACCGTAAATCAAACACAGTTTAAATAACGCTAGAAACATTTCGCTATATAAATCTTCAAATAAACGACCGAAAATACAAACCAAACACAGCTCGAAAATACGTTTTTAATAACGTAACTAACCTTTTTTAACAAGAGATTAATTCGATAAAGTCTTACTATACGTTCGAAATTTCCATGAATAAAATTCTTACAAACGAGTACGAATCGCACGTAATATGTAAATACTGATACCCATGTTACAAATACAACGTTTATTGTTGATTCTATGCAGCCGATAACTGCATCCTTAAACTTGAACCTGGGGTAACAACACACGCACACGACAAACGTACGCTAAATGTAGCATGCAACTTCACATGTGGTGCTCATATTGTGTCTCAAACGATGTCCAACAGTTCGTCGATAACATTTTATATATACATACATACATAGTGAGTGTGGGGGCCTAATATTTCAATATAAATTACTGCCAGAGATTCTTTTCTGATAAATTTGTCAAAATTGAAATAAGAAATATATATATATATATATATATATATATATATATATATATATATATATAAAATATGATTCTTGGAGATAAAAATGTCTTAGGACATTCAAATCACAATAATTTAGAAATAACCAGCAATGTACGTCATCAATCAGTAATAACTGTTATAATTCAATAAGAAATTCAGTCCTAACAAGTATTTTTAATCTCTTAACCATTTTATCTAATTTACAAAAGCCTGATTACAACATACAAAACTATTTTAAAATTCATTTATATTTCTTAACAATAAAAAAAACAACATATTTTAATAATATTCTTCAACTTGCATACAGTATAATATATAGAGTCATCCAAATATGATGCCTAGATTTGTGTTTTATTAAAAAGAAACATGTGTATGGGGTGATGAATAGAGAAACATGGGTATAATTCCTTTTTTCTTTTTAATAAAATACAAATCTAGGCGTTACATTTGGATGATCCTATATATATATATATATATATATATATATATATATATATATATATATATATACCATCATCATCATCAGCTTCCATATATCAGCTGCTAGATAATCTATCTCAAAAATTTTTACTCCGACCGATCCAGCGTCTGTGACTGAATTTTCTTATTTCTATTCCATATATTCCTAGTTTCTTCCTAGACTTTTTGATATCTCGATTCACAATCAATAATTTTCCTTATCCATCGGTGATACATTCTTGCTGTACGATCAACCCATTTCTTCTATATTATATCTTTCCATAACTTTAGTCTTCTTTCTGTCTCTCTTTTTTGTCTCTAAAATAATATTTCCATGCTTCTTTGCGTTGTTTAAAATCCTCTTATCTCATTTTATTCTCTACCTTGACCAAACCAGTACGTAGATGCAATCATAAAAATATATTTATGTACATAAAAAAAATTAAAAAGTAAAATTTCAATTTATTTTGATACACATATTCAATAAAAAATGTGGAAACTATTTGTGTATATATAAATATATATATATATATATATAAATAGATAGATAGATAGATAATTAGGCAATTTTCATCCACTGTTGGATGAAAATTTCTCTTAAAACTTTTCTTTCCGACCAATCAAACGCCCTTTCTTCCACTCAATTCCAACGAATTTTCTTATGTTTGTGTGTATATATATATATATATATATATATATATATATATATATATATATATATATATAAAAAAGTATGAGTGTATATTGTACATATGTATTCATGTTTACTTCTAAATTGTAGACGTAAATGGGCATTACATTAAATCACAGTAACAGTAGGGCGTAACACGACGAGAACAGCAATCGACCAGCGGTTGGCTGCTGCACAATACATAATCTTGGTCGTGCTGAGGGGCAACGCGTGTCAATGAACGAAAGAGCACTAGTAGTTTTGTGAATGTCACTTCCGAGGCCATCGTCGTATCATTTCTCCAAAGCCTTGTTTTCCTCTTTAGTCAACTGTACTGGTAGCGCGAGAGACAGTTTATTTACGACGAGGTCGATGAATACATTTCCACGCAATCGACTGCTGATCTTTTAAATACTTGTCCTACTTCTATTCTATTGTGAAATCCGCACATTCCGTTTGAAGGATATTTCTTTAGAGGTTAACGTATACCGACGTCCGCATAAATTATATCCACACATACACACACACGCAATAATAAACACTTTCTAAGCAAATCTCTATAGACTTTTATTTGCAAACGACGTAATTGCTATTTCTCGTGTTTTACTCTGTTATTCAGAAAATGTACGTCAAGTTACTTTTTTGCTCTCATGTCTGATGTTTTGATAGTTTTCATTATTCGTTTCCTTTTCAGTCGTGTTCGGTGATAAATGTTACACTGTTGTAACAAATTGAACTTGATTTTTTGTAGTCCCTAGTCCCGTGCTTACTAAAATCGATTCAGAGCACTTTTCTTCACGTTCATATATCAAACGTACAAAAACATTAATTTGAATCGAATAAAATGTGTTTCATTCAAAACATTTTCATGCATAGCATTCAAATTCGAATTTGTATACGACAAATGCACCAAATTAAATTATAAAACATTTAATTTCGTATTCGTTTATTTTAATTAAATCATTTTATTTGAAAAAATATATATTACATTTTTCTAATGGAAGATAACGCCCTTTCCATTCATTTATTCTAACCTCTTAGAATGTATGATTACATTTATTGATTTTTGCTACTATACGCCTGAGTCTATGGGTTTTCCAGGTTACATTTCGTAGTAAATTACATATCGATGATTCGACCTACATCAGCACAACATTATTTTCTTTTGATGCAAGTTTACCTTTGATGCTGTTAATGAACCTGTACCTTATAAAGACCTTTTTTCTTGATATATTACTGTATAACACACATTTCTTATCATCGATTACGATTCTTAGGAAAGATCTGTATTAAAAAAATATATAATTCCAATCACTCGACTAAGTTTATGTCTTTTTGTATACTTCTTAGTATAAAATTTTGAACTTGAGAAATTTCTTCTGTGGTATTATCAATGATTTGGTATAAATTCATTACTATTTTAATTAAATCTCTCTCAACAGCCTTTGCTACCAGTAATTCTTAAATATGTTCAGAAAACATGAAGAGTTTCAACAAATATTTAATAATTTCATTAAAATGAATTCTTGATCCACATTTAATTAACAGATCAAATAAAATCCAAATAACCATGAATAATCTTAGAAAGACCTTAAAAGTCAAGAACAACACTCTTCTCTCAAATTCATAATTTTAATAACCTGCAATGGCAACTTTCCTCATACCGTCCTGATATATCAAATATTTGATTTATTCAATCATCCTGCTTGTATTTGACAATCTCTAACAGTTTTTCTATAATATGGAGGTTTCTCCAATTTTCTAACCGTGTTATACGAAAGTTTTCTGTATATATCTCTGGATTTTATATATCTGGATATTTTATATATATATAAAATATCCAGATTTTTCATTTTTGGAAATGAGTGTATAAAGTAATTAATATTTTTTTATGAATGAATTTACTTTAAATTAAAAACGGTTTTTTAAATTTTTATATCATATATATATATATATATATATATATATATATATATATATATATATATATATATGTATGTATGTATGTATAATTGTGTGTGTGTATCATACATATGTATCTTATATATAAATGTAATGAATATTTAAAAAACCCAATAGATTGTTCAAAAAATGAAAATCTTTCATTTTAATAGTAATGTTTAAAACTAATTAAAAAATAGTTATACGAATTTATTTTATAGTGTAATAACAATAAAATAATTATAAAAATGTAATTACTTCTTTTTATACGCACATTCTATACATAGATTTTCAACAAAATCGACGGTACTTTATTAACATCATTCAGTATGTTTTTTTTCACCGACAACCACAAACATAGTTCGCGGTTTTTTTTTGTACGAATGCACTTAATAAGAAGTCACATTATTATTAAAAATTTCGATAAAGGGTATTTCATTTTTTGTTTACATTAGAAATAAGTATAGTAGACGCGATATCAAGCGTAAATAATAGATTGTTGTGCACTGGAGTAAAACTAAATCCATGTAGAATCATTTATAAGTTCCGTGAATTAGACAGCTCGTTTGTTAACAACATTGCAGCGTGTGTTAAAATAGTTTTATCGTTAAGCGCGAAAAAATTACATTTCGTTTTATTTTATGATGTAATATAATTTAAGCGGCCAATTTCCGTCTACACGACGTGTGTGTATAAACACCGAGACACTAAATGCGTACAGGAACGTAGTTTCGAATTCTGTTTTCGACGAAATATATTTTTATTGTTCTCTTTCACCTTTAGCTACTACATTTTTTTAAAAACGTAAATAGAATTTTGAGATTTAATAAAATTTAACTTTTTATAAGTTAATAATAATTTATTTGTTATAAGATATTCGATTCATTTTACAGTTTTTAAACGAAAAAAAATTTCAATCTCAGTCCGTGGTTTGTAAATAAAAGAAAATAATTTTATTTCACAAAAAAAAAAAATACTTAGAAATAAATATTGTAGTTTGTCTTTTTTGTGAGATATCTTCTTATCAGAATGGGATATCAAAAATTATCCGATTGATTACTAATGACTAAACTTCTAGTCGTGTAGAATTAATCGTTAGTTACGATTAATTTATTAGATGTTAATCCTTTCAAGTGATTGATAAAATAATTGATTTAAATATTCAAATCTGTGCCATATTAGTTAAATATTATATTAATTGAATACGACAATTAATTAAATTGTCACGAAAAATTCTTTAAAGTTTAAAAATAATATTTTCAAATAAATTTATTTTATTTGAAGAAATTACTGATACTTTTTAATAAAATTTAATTTATAATTTTAATAAAATTGAATTTTAAATAATTATTAAAGAAATATAATCATTTCTAAATTATTTTCATAGAAGTATGTAAACGGGTTAAAATAAAAGACAAATAAGGGTTTTGTTCACACATTTCATCTCATTTTTTAGGCTGTGAAATGGGATGAATTCTGTTTAACAAAGAAATTCATTTCCGAAGAAGCAAATACATAAGAGAAAAACTTAACTTGAGATTTTAGTCGGTTTTTTAAAATTTTTATTCGACTGAATTTTACCCAATTATTTTTTTATTCAAAAAAAAATTAAAATAACATGATTAATTTTTTAATAAGATGTATTAGTCATTAGATTTTTATTCATTTTTACGAAAAAGAAATTATGATTTAATTTTTAATCGAATAACGCCCTACTCTAATTCTTATACACTGTTTCTTATATAAATTATTAATAATTTTTTTATACAAAGTAATTTTAAAAATGATAACATTATTCATAAAAAATAAACATTGGACAATAAACAATTATTGAAAACTAATAAATTCTTATCATATTATTATATAGAATGCTTCACGAAAACAACTTTTTTGTTATTAAAAAAATATTTATTTTGTTTGTATATTTTCAAGAAAGTAATTTATTAAGATATTTAGATTAGATTCTTACAAATATTTCCGAATCATGTTTAAAATCATTTACTAATATTTCCTGTAATAGAAAATCTATTCAATAATTTGTGTATATCTATCTAAATACAATTTAATCTAATCTGTACAAAATATGTTCACTAATTATATATATATATATATATATATATATATATATATATATATATATACATACATACCCACACACATAAACGTTAATATATAACGAACTGACTTCAAAGATTACTCTCACCCACATCTACCAGATCTTAATAAACATTCTATATTCATGTAAAATTGATAAACAAATATTGATACAGAGGATTAATTCAACCATTTCTCCCGAGTACTTCCGTATTTAGACAAACATTGACAACAACATTAACAACATTCTCAAACATACAAAATCAATCTCCATGTTAAAAACGACTATTGATGCTTACACTGACGAAAAGCTTTTACTATTCTATCCAAACGTTCGTTCCTACTGTCATTACATCATGTATGTATATGGAACAATTTATGTACTATTTATATATATATATATATATATATATATATATAATGATATCTGTATGTATTTCCTGTATGATTGTCGGTCGAGTTTGATACATTTCGAGCGATTATGTTATTAATGTTGATATGCGCAACACGTTTGGCTTTTTTTATCATGACAAACAGATTGAGTTTGTCACTGTTCAGCTCAATAAAACAAAACAATATTGTATTGTCTGAGATAGGTTGTGCAACGTAAATAAATAATGGCGAGAGACAATCGTTCACGACTGTCGCGCGTTCGGAAAACGATTGTTTTTCCAGTTCGACGCACTCATAATTGACTCACTTTATTTATAATGTCCTTCGTTGAACACGAAAATTTCATTTTTTTCCATGTCGATAATAAATGGAAAACCCGGTATAGATACATGCGAAAAAGACACGAGTACGATCGTATTTTACGGTTTTTTGTTATCAGTCTTTCATTCGCTATTGTTATATTTCCATTTTTTTTTTTTTTTGGTAATGTTTGTGTTATATAGACTTTGACAAATATATTTTATAAGATTTAATATATCAAAAAAAAAAGTATAACAATAAGTTTGTTGCAATTTCATATATATATATATATATATATATATATATATATATATATATATATATATATATATATATATATATATATATGGACCATTTATTTTAAAAGTGGTGTAAGTCCTTTTTTTAAAAAAATGAGATATCACGTAATTTATGCTTAATTTAGTGTAAACTTTTTACTTATAACTAGTTAGTATTTAATCTCTTAAAAAATGCCAATGCTTTGTTTAATTTAAAATTGGCCGATAAAAGAAATTGCGTAGCCATTGATTATGAAAGTGGTGTAAGTCCAATTTCCATAGAAATCCCAATAAATACTTTACCTGTTCTTTTGATTTACAAAAAGCCTTACCCTATCCAAAATTATCTGTTTCAATCGCATATTATAAGCGAAATATGTATGTTTTAAGGGGTTATACGCAGTTAGAAATTTCAAAAAATCGATTTTTTTTCTGCATTTTCGGAATGCACATATATTTGAGTATATTCTCTGAAAATTTGAAGTAAATCCGATAAATATTTTCGGACATACACCTGAATTTTTACCAAATTTTTAACTATGTGTAAACTACTTCCGAAACTTCAAACGCGTTTATCTCAAAACGGTGTTTTCATAGTCGGTGATCTCGATATCTCAGAAATGGCTGAACCGATCGGTCTCAAATTTTCACACAATCTTCTCAAATATATTCCTCAGGTATTGAACGAAGGAATAAGGTTTACAAAAATTATTACTATTTTTTTAAACAATTTGGAGCGAAAATTTTAGTAAAAAACGAAAAATTTTTTTCAAGTAGACGCCATTTTGTCAAAAATGAAAATTTTTATTATTCCTTCGTTCAATACCTGCATTAATCTATCCTTTAAAAGAATTGACCATATTTTTTGATTTCAAATAATCCAAACCGCCGATATGGAGATCACCGCCAAGCGCCTTTTTTTGGAGGTCGTTCGGGACGTCGTCTGCAGGAGCGGTGTACTTCAATATTTTTTTATGATCGACATGTTATTTTATTCTTGAAAGTAGGATCTATTCAAATAACCATAATTTGTAATTGCAAAATAAATACTGTTTCTAAAAAAAATTCCTAAAAAAACGTCGTTTTTGCGCCTCGCAACTGCGTATAACCCCTTAAACGAGAGATTTCACAATTTCCACGACAATAAAGTTAATATGTACGTGTGGGACGAAACAATTCCTTCCCAGGGATCGCAGGAAATAGCTTCTTGTTGTTTGAGACATTTACAAAATGTAACGACTCAAAGTCATGTTATTGCATATAGTGATATGTGTACTGGGCAAAATCGAAATTTACAAATGGCATTGATGTGATTGAGAGTTGTCCAGTCTTTGGAAAATAACATTGAAGTAATTGATCATAAATTTTTACTCTCCGGGCATTCGTATCTTCCAAACGATATAGATTTTGGTATCATAGAAATGGTATTACGAAAAAAAAATTTCCTGTACACACCACAGGATTATTATGATGTTATAAAACAATGTAGATAACATAATAAATTTATTTTACACGAAATGAAACGAGAGAATTTCGTTTCAACAAAAAATATACAAAACGCAATTAAAAAACAGATAAGAAGAAACACTAATGGAGAAAAGGTAAATTGGTTGGAAATATGTTGGATGAGGTTTTGCAAAAGTGCACCGTATACTATTTTATATAAAAAAAACATCAATGGAGGACACAGAATTTAAGACTTTAGATTTATCACCTACATGTCGGGGAAGATCGCCAAAATTTGAAAAAATCGCCCTGGCGCCTTTGTATCACGATGCCAGGCCTATTACATACGAAAAATATAAGGATATGGAGCAGTTATTACCTTATATATCTCCTGTACATCATGAATATTTCAAAACACTGCCACATGAAGAGCATAAATAAATAATACCAATATCTTATGTTAAGTTTAACAATATATAAATATAATTAACGTTCAAAATAAAAAATACTACTCCTATTTTATTTCTTGTTATTATTTATAAACAAAATTGGATTAATACGAAATATATTTTAAGTGATATTTAATTTTTCAAAATCGAAATTAAATGATTTTTACAATTGACTAATTATGAAAGTGGTGTAAGTGCATTTCCATCGCGTAAATATACATTATTTCAGTTAAATTCGCCTAAAAGAAATTTATATAAACAAATTACATATTGATAAATTAGTAGAAAAATTTTCAAACTCGACATAATTAACCTATATTTTTTAATTGACAAATATGCTAACCTTTAATTTTTTCGAAACAACAGAAAATGGACTTGCACCACTTTCAAAATAAACGGTCCATATATATATATATATATATATATATATATATATATATATATATATATATATATATATAATTATCTTATAATAGTAAAACATAGATCTTTAACGATAGAAAACTCAACAGTTTTATAACACAAAAAATCATGTTAAGAAAAAACAGATAAAAATTAACGAGTGGATTAGAAAGAAAACTAAAATTAAGCGTAATACAGTACAAGTAAAATGTTTAAAATAGAAATGAATCAATTATATAGTAAAAACATAGATAAAAAAAAATTATTGACCCTCTAAGTCAGGTCCGTGTAACCTTTTAAGCGAAAGGGCCAATTACAAATTTTGTAAAATCTTAGCGGGTCGCAATACTTTCTATCAAGGGCAGGGTATATGGTGTTCCCTAGGTATAATATTTTGAATAATTACATGCAAATGCGTTAATCTTGAGATTTGTAATTTTATTATAGAAAAATAACACAAAACACCTCTTTAGTAGAAACATTGCACAAAAACGTTATTAAACATAAACATTATTAAATATTCAATTCTGTGTTACAGGTCACTCAAAAATGACAAAATGGTCGCAGGTTGGACGGGTCTAAGAAACCCATGAATAGATAGAACGAAAACATAAGACAATTCAACAGAGTGTAATGGAGGAGAAACGCATTGGATTACTAGAAAGGTACATTTGTATCACAATTAATCTGACATTGTAACTAATAAATTTGTCTTACAACAGTGTTCAGTGATCAGTTATTCATCTTTTTTTAATAATAATACTTGATGATGATTTTAACATCATCTTTAAAAACATTTCTATGATTTGTTTAACATAGTCATTGATAACAAGATCTAACAAGACTTTAATCAATAATTAATACACAATATATAAAGTTTATAAAAGAAATAATTAAATCGTTCTTATCATTGGATTTAAAAACAAAAAAAATATCTAATAACAGATCGACAGACATTAATGTTAATTATAATGAAACATGAATGGAATATTAAAAATATTTACTTTTTTAAAAAATGTAAAACAACTAAAAATAAGTTATAATTGTACTAATTATCAAAAACATTTTTTTTAATCATCAACCTCTTTCTATTAACTCCAAAAACTTTCCACTTCGACTAAACCAATACCTTTCTCTTCTAGTACATTCCAATGGATTTTTATTATGTGTCTATTACTGACATTTTAAATCTATATAATAACGCCACATAACCAAAAAAAAGTGATAAAATGTTTATAAAAGTTATTATAAATTGATAGTAAAATCCTTTAAACCATTTAACATAGTAAAACCGTAACAAAAATGTTTTTATTACTGAATTTTTAAAGATAAATGTATTTAACGACTCGATACAGTTTAAGAACTATTTAATATTCTATTTTTAATAACCTAGTATCATGAACAAAATGTGCTAGTGACAGAAACGAACTGCAACATTAAACAAAGTCATTTGAAAAATCTGTATATAATTTTTGATGTCAATGCCAACACTAATTATATATATATATATATATTCATAATGACTAATTGAAGATTTCTTGCATAAATCTTCATATTATTTATCTACGAACTTTCTGGATCATATTTTAAATATAAAAATAAATATAAATACATTTTATGTAAACAAACATTAAAATATGCACGAAAGATCACATTTCAAAGCCATGTACATTAAAGTAAAAGTTTTCATTGGAACACTCGTCGCCATCGACGGATCTTAAAACTCCATCGCCGTTTCTGAACTGTGTCGGTTGTACAAACACACACACACACACACGTCTGAACGGTTATGGTTGTAAGTCTGCAGAATCTGTGCAAAAGTTCCGCGCAATGCATACGACGGCAAGGTCACATCAGTGCCGATCATTGATGTAACATATAATGTTTATGGGCCAAGGCACAGACCAGATGTGTGTGTCTATGATGGTTCGGCGTGCCGGAAATAACCCACGGCCGTAACCCATATCTCAATGCGGGACGGCCGTCCCTCATGCATTCCCAACGATACAGTCGTACTAATTACACGGAACGTCTCTTTCAGAATGTTTATATTCCCTCGACATGTCGATCGATTCGATTTTCGCGTAAATCGAATAGCACCCTGACTGAAAGCACAATATGTAATTTATTCCATTTATCTGACTTGTACTTTTAGAAATGTGGAAAAAATTAACGCGCGCGTTTTGTTTAAAATTCGAGATTTGAGATATTTCAGTACACAGTATATACATACATATATACATAATTTTGCTTTTGGTTTATAAGTAAGTCAGATTTGAAATTCTTACGCTCCACTTAGTTACTACAAACATGTCAAAAAGAAATCTTGTATAATTTTAAGTGCATGTTATATATATATATATATATATATATATATATATATATATCTTTGAACAAAATAATAAAACACATTCTAAAACATCGATTAATTGAAGTTCAATCAGTTTAATCAATTTATATAGCAACCAGAACACTGGAAAGTTACATTTTGATTAAGCGATTAAAAGATTTAAATATAAAATGAAAACAAGTACATGTGGTTTTATTAAACAAAAAATAATCTAATATGTTGTATAAAATATTTTGATATAATACACAAATGATAAATATTATCTTATAAAATCATTTTGACAAATTGATTTTGACATATTTTCAAATTAATATCAGATTAGTTTATCTATACAAATAATAATCAATAACACAACCGAAATTATTCAAACATGAACATCAGGTACAACTAACAGAAACAATTTATTAAAAACAATCCATAATTTAAGCGTGGATGTAAAATACTAAGGACCACAAAACCAATTAATCTGACAATATATCATTCCACTGTACGAGTAATATCACGCTGTCAAAATGTATTTACATATTCGGGAGCTGTCAAAACGCAAAAAAAAATAATGGCGATAATGAAAGATTCAATATCAGTTTTTCCACAATTTGATTTTCGAAAAGTACCTGCCTGATTTCATTAACAGACCTGTCAATTTTTTTTCTAAAAAGCATTAGTAGTTGGATAGAATTCGTAGAAATGTATTATTGTTGTGAAAAATTTTATGAATCACGAAAAATCAATGTAATGTGATATGAGTTTATCTTCTTATATTTCAAAATTAAATACAGTTAATTTAATTATGATAATCTAAATATTCAAATGAATCGACTAATGACAAATATTAATATATAATATTATATATATATATATATATATATGTATGTATATATATGAAGTAATAAATAAATATATAATTAAAATATTGGGCTGAAAAATAAATAATTGTGGTTTTCACTAATAGATGTTTTAGGTGTCATGGAATGCATCTAACCTTATTCTAAACTGCAATTCGTTATGGAATTTGATAAGTAACAGTTCAAGCTTGATTTAGAAAGAAATTATGAGTGATTTGGCTAAAAATTGTTTGTTTGGCATCAAGTTGAAGATTAAAAATCAAAACATTATGGTCATATTTTGAGCACAGAATTATGAAAATGTCTGAAAGATGGCAAAAGGTAGTGGAACAAAATGGTCAATACGTTATTGAATAAAATTATTTCATTCCATGAAAAATCGTCTTTAATTTATTTAAAAAACTGAAATGACTTATTTGACAACCCAATATATATATATATATATATATATATATATATATATATATATATATATATATATATATATATACATGCACATATGTATTTTTCTTTTGATTATGAACCCAGAAATGTAAACAATCCAAAAGAAAAATCTATAAATGAATGAAATAGAAAATAGAAATATAAGAACATTTATCGCTATGAAATATAAAAAAATGCTAGATCGTTAAAAATTAGAAAAATTAAGAGGTTTTTATCCTCAAATGAACGAAATCCTCTCAAAAGAATGATAATATTTAAATATAAATTTCCAAAATCTTTACAATAAAAATAATACACTTAATTTTATTTAGAATAAAAAAAACCATGTAACTAGAAATTATTTTATTCGAATGAAACTATAAAGCAATATAAAATAAGTTATTATTAATTCTTAACGTTCAGCAATACTAAAATCCACTGGGAAATCAAATAATAAAAATGAAATAAAAAGTATATGCACGTAGATTTATATCCAATAATTGAATAAAGTAACAAAAAATTGGAATACTAACCTGATATAGTTTAATAATATGTGGATGATCTAATCGTTTCATGATGTCAACTTCGCGATAAACTTTTTGAAGATTTGCTGCATCCAATTGCGTCTTATCTATAATTTTTATTGCCACCTGGAACAAAGGAAACAATCTGTTAGTTTTTAAGACCAAAACACATAATTGCTATTTAAAAAATTACTTATTACAACTGTGAATTTTTATTCACATATATTAATTGTTTTATTTAATTATTAAAATTAGAATATTTGTACATTATGGCACCTTCACAACCTATTTTAACATTCAAATACTAGAAAGATAAAACAAGTACAAAAAACGATTCTGAGAAAATAATCTAATTGAAAACCAAATGATTTAGTTAATTTATTGAATGAATTTATATATCGAACCCAACTAAATATTTGATAAGATAGACTATATATAAATATACGAGGTTGTTTGATAAGTCCATGTAAAAATAAAAAATTTTTTTGAATAAATCGTTTTTATTTTTCAACATAGTCTCTTTTTAGGCTTATACACTTCATCCAACGCTGCTCTAGTTTGTTGATCCCTTCCGAATAATAGGATTTGCCCAAGTCTGTAAAATAGTCATTCGTTCCTGCAATCACCTCCTCGATCGAATAAAATCTTTTTCCCGCGAGCCATTTCTTCATATTAGGGAACAAATAATAGTCCGATGGAGCCAAGTCTGGAGAATAGGGGGACAAAAACGATTTGGAACTCTATTTCCATTAGTTTTGCGGCCACAACTGCTGAGGTGTGAGCTGGTGCGTTGTCGTGATAAAAGAGGACTTTTTTGTGGGCTAATCGGGGACGTTTTTCTTGCAACTCGGTTTTCAAACGATCCAATAACAGTGAATAATATGCACCTGTAATGGTTTTACCCTTTTCCAAATAGTCGATAAAGATTATTCCTTGCGAATCCCAAAAGACAGTCGCCATAACCTTCCTGGCCGAAGGAATTGTATTCGCCTTTTTCGGAGCAGATTCCCCCTTGATAACCCATTGTTTAGACTGCTCTTTGGTCTCAGGAGTGTAGTGATGTATCCATGTTTCATCTACAGTGATGAAACGACGCTTAAAGTTCTGCGGATTTCGCTGAAACAGCTGCAAACCGTTCTTGCAACACTTCACACGACCTCGTTTTTGGTCGATCGTGAGCAATCGCGGCACCCACCTGGCGGATAGCTTTTTCATGTCCAAATGTTGGTGCAAAATATTATGTACCCGTTCACACGAGATGCCTACAGCACTAGTAATCTCACGCACTTTCACTCTTCTGTCATCCATCACCATAATATGGATTTTATCAATGATTTCTGGAGTGGTGACCTCAACAGGGCGTCCAGAACGTTCAGCATCTCTTGTGCTCATATGGCCACTCCGAAAATTTTGAAACCACTTATAAACCGCACTAATCGAAGGTGCAGAGTCACCATAATGTTTATCAAGCTTCTGTTTAGTCTCCTGAGGCGTTTTGCCTTTAATGAAGTAGTGTTTAATCAACACACGAAATTCTATTTTCGTTCAATTATTTGACAATCACTCGATTTCCTTATTCCAACGATTGTCAAACACAATTGAATAACCTATATGGCTGAAACTTGATGAATGTTCTTCCAAGAGGTGCTACTAATTAAAAATAAGATATGCACCAGTGGTGCCATCTTTCGGAATTTACACGGACTTATCAAACGACCCTCGTATATATATATATATATATATATATATATATATATATATTTGTATGTGTGTGTGTGTAAGAAATAAAAATCGAAACAAGTATTAAAAATACGTTTATCTAAATAAAATAATAAGTAAGAATTATTTATTTACAAAGGAAATGAACAGAAGAATAAAAAAATGATGGAATCCATTTGTATTAAACACTTTTAATATTCAAATCAAATATCCAATCCTTGTTTAACAAAAAATAAGTGATCAATGTACCTAGACAGTTCTTATCAATGATTGCTAAATAAGAAATTTTATCAAATTATTTGAAATGAAATTAAATAAAAACGTTAACTCTGTATTATCAATGTTTGTAGTTAACCACATGTACATACAATATATATTTTTATTTAATACGTTAAGTTGTAATATTACAAACATTTTAACCCGATACGTTAAAAAAATCGACATTGAAATTTTCTTCTAAATTTATTTCTATTAAACATATTAATATCCATCATTATGATTTTAATTACATCAATTTATTTCTAAGGTCACGCATCGTCGCCTAAATCACTCTTACATATTTCATCCGAGGAATTCCAGATCGATGCGTACAAAAAACAACACCAAACTTGGCCTGATTACTGAAGGTATTTTCCATCGTACACAATTACGTCACAAAACAAACACACACACACACACACGCCTCGCATAGAGTACATTTAATCGCTACTATAATAAAAACAGCTCAGCTGGCTATCAAATTTAATTCCACGAGTGTCATAATTGGTTTTTGTATTGACGTCACACGTCTCAGACAAACTGGCAGGATTTGTGCGTGTCTCCAATGAATACACATGTATGTACACATGTTCTGTATAATTTTTTTTCTCGTTCTGAGATTCAATCTGCATTTTTTTGAATAGGTCATGTTTTATATATATATATATATATATATATATATATATATATATATATATATATATATATATATAAATAATTTTATGTACATATATTACATACATATATATATATATATATATATATATATATATATATATATATATATATATATATATATATATATTTGTTAATTAATATTATACATTTTCACAATTATTTCACAGAAATAAAACAACGTAATTGATATTTTCAAACAGTAAGCATGCACGTCAGCAAAATTCATATTTAAAACGTATGCACTGCAACTACATACAAAGGTATTAATAACACTGTATCTGCCAGAAAAACATCAATCATACAAATGTTGAAGATAGATTAAATAACAGACACCAACGTTAACTGTTGTCTAAAAATTCTAAAATTATAAATAATTTAAACTTTTGAAATCCATTTTTATTAAAGAAAAATATATCAAAAAGATATTCTTGGGAAAATACCAACACAGAGTGTATTAAATTATTATCAAGCAGCTAAGAGTTAAATAAAGAAACGATAACACGAACAATAAGAATTGGTGATTGAAATAAAAAAGTCTAACTGATATTTTGAATAGCAAGATAAGTCATTATGTTTAAGGGGGTATTCTAGTCTAGAATTTCGAAAAAATCGATTTTTTTTGCATATTTTCAAAATCTAGACCTTTAAGAATATGTTCTTAAGAGTATTTTTTGAAATTCGAATTATTTTCGGAGTTATAGTTATTTTTGTGACGCGTCAACCAATCCGGTCTGGCCGGAACGAATCAACTTTAAACGCGTTTTTCTCGAAACTACTTTTTTCGACATGGTTGACGTAATATCTCAAGTTTTAATAGACCGATTTACTTAAAATTTGGTACAGAGCTTCTTAATATAACAGTGATGGCCCCTGAATACGATTTTTGGAAAATTTTGTTTTTACTATTTTTTAAAAATTCCGAAAGTTGAAAAAATAGGGCAAAAAATAACTGTTTTTTCACACTGCTACCATTTTGCGAAAAAATTTTTTTTTAATTTCCCTAGGCGGAGATACTACTACAACCTTCTTTTTCTCAATAATTTCAAAAAAAAAATTGTTTTAAATGACCAGAAGGGTTGGAACCACGTCAACCAGGAGACACCTTTTTTTTCGAACCCCCACTTTTCCAGCCTGTACCTTTTTCAATTTTGAATTTTTTGTTTTTAATAATACTTTTTTTACTCTTAAAATGCAATAAATAACTGATAAAAAATGGACAGTAAAAATATTTGTTGTTTTTTTATAGCACCCGAAAAAACACCTAAAATTCGTGCATCTAGACTAGAATACCCCCTTAATCAGCAGATTTCCAGCCTCTTAAATTTATCTTACTAGTCAAATATACTCGTATTAAAGAACATATTCTTTTACAAAGACTTCTATTCAATTTAGAACAACGTTCTTTAACCTTTTTACACCTGCGGACCGGCTGACTGCTAAGACAGAAACAAAAACCAATGTGGATAGTATTTTATTTATTAAATCCAATATTATAAAATTACAATTTTTAGCTAGTGTGACCATCTGCTGCTACTTAGAAGTTAGAAAATTTGATATACATGGCTGAAGCGCTGTTTCTGATAGACGAAGCGATGCAATAACATCCATTCGATTTCTCTGTTTGGTTTTTATTATTGACTTAGCTAAAAAAGTATTTTCACACAAATAGGAAGTCGAAAAAAGGACCAACAATTTGATAGCTTTATAACTCAAAGATGGATATTCTTTTTTGAGTGATATCCAAAATTGAAACAATGATTTTTATGTCTGGACACCAGAGTGATATCAGAAGAAAACTCGATCAGCTATTCTTTTTCACGAAGATCAAATGCGTATGATTTTATATCTTCCAAGAAGGGATTATTAATCCAGAGGTTATCTTTACGAGGATCATTTTCAAGGAAATAATTATTACAGTTTTCAGCTAACGCCTTTAAATGTTGACTTATTATTTTGAATATGACTTTCTGGTTGACATCAGTAACAATCAAAAATTCTCCTAAAAATAGAGACATTTCTATACCTTCCTCTTGTACGCGACTATCCCCCCTTCTTTTTGAATACATCGATTTTATTTCTCAGTGTAAAAATATTTGTACAAGACCCTTGAATTTTTTAAAGACTGACAGGGAATTTCCGGATCACAGGTTGAAGAACAGGGATTTAGACAATTTCTATAAATTATGCTCTAGTAATTTTAGAAGAAAACAGATTGAACAATTCAACGTGTATATAAATTTATGAAAAAATAAATATGAAAGAAGCAAATTATATAACAAGCCATTATTAAAAATTTGTACGATCTTTAAGTACGATCATTATTTTAAAAAATCTTAAACGCACGCACTTTAATAATAAATACAAAAACGAAGTGCTTACATACCACGAAATAAATACCGAAATCGAAGCAACAAGTCGATATTTAAACCGTATGAATATAATATTTTTATGGAGGCCTTAAATGATGCAATAATAAAACTTTCAGGCACTTTTAAGTACGTCGCACGAAAATATTATACGTACGAACCGCGCCGAGGACATAAATTGTAGAGAAAAATTTTTTTACTCGTTACTTACATCTACAACTGTACGCGACTACTTCGCACCGAAACATATTTCAGATCGGTATTTGCATTTGTATATTCCGAGAAGCGTTCCTGTACATTTTTTTATTACAGTCACGTATTCTCCTCCGTTGTAATCACCAGGATCAATCGTACCGAAATTATGTAGAAATAACGGGCGGGTTACGAGCGAACGTACTGTTTCAAAGAATGTGTTCGGCTTGTTGAGTGTTCGAAATAAATCCTTTTGTAATATAGTGAAAGTGAAGAGAATTTAAAAAGGTTTATATCGATTGAAAAATTAACACTAGACATGCTTTACACATATATTAGTAATTATGTTTTAATTACTTAGAAATTACTTGCTTGTAGCTGAGTAATTAAAATTAAATAATTTATACCGGACATTTTAAGAAGATTATTTTTTTATTGATTCGTTATAAACATCTCAATTCCTATCCATCTACACATAAATATATGTTACTTCTAATATATATTTTAATTAAACATAAAACTTGTACTGAGCACTTCGATTTGAAATTAAATTAGTTGTATATCTAACTCAATGCTACGATAAAATCTACACGGTATGATTTCATCGATTCCAATTTTATATATAAACTTAAGACATGGGATTAAGAAATAAGGACGATACATAAAGTATGAACATTTTGTAAAAGCTGACACAAAAATGAAGTAATCTTGATAGGAAAACTAATTAAAATTATATTAAAAAAATAGTCACATTTTGGAATAGTAAACCAATTTTTTTATAACTAAATATGTCTCATAATATATCACCATCTGTCATGCAAAAGAATGCGTTCAATCTCCAATTGAAAAGCAAAATGTTGTCTCACTTTATATATATTTTTTAAAAGAAAATACAGAAGGAAACAGGAAATCTCGTCAGTTAAATCGTATTGTCTTGTAAAAATATCATCGATACTTTACTAATATCGAGGAGACAGAACATAACACATAGAATGTCTCCTAAAATACCTATTGTACTATATATATACGAGGTGTGATCAAAAAGTAAGGTGAATTTTGAAATTTAGCGGGCTACATCCGTTCGATCTTCGATTTTTTTTATTTGGTTATGTTGGTACACTCGTCTCGAATATATGTTCCAAATTTCAGCTATGTAGCATGTTTAGTTTGTTGGTGAGAGGCATAAAAGTTAGAAGTGTTTTGCAGGCTCCACGATTTTCCGCTGTCGAAAATCATGGATCAAAGAGTTTGCATTAAATTTTGTGTGAAAAATGGAATCAAGTGCTCCAAAACACTTGAAATGTTGAAAGTGGCATACGATGAGTCTACTTTAAGCCAAAAAAATGTTTACAAGTGGTATAAACTCTTGCAAGAAGGCCGAGAAGACACCAACGACGAACCTCGTTCTGGACGCCCCAGCACGTCAACAACTGATGAGAACGTTGAAGAAGTGAAGAAAATAGTGTTGGGGAGTCGTCGAATTACCATTAGAGAAATTGCTGATGATATTGGCATCTCGTTTGGTTCGTGCCAATCAATTTTAACGGGTGTTTTAGACATGAGACGTGTGTCAGCGAAGTTTGTTCCGAAATTGCTCAATTTCGACCATTGCTCAATTTTGAGCATCGCCCAAGAGCTATTGAATGACGTCAACGACGACCCAGATTTACTTGACAGGGTCATAACAGGTGACGAAACACGGGTATACGGTTATGACGTCGAAACTAAGACTCAATCGTCCCAGTGGAGGCATTCCGGATCACCAAGACCAAAAAAAAGCACGCCAAGTTCGATCAAATGTGAAGGTTTTGCTTACAGTTTTCTTTGATTGCAGGGGCGTGGTGCATCATGAGTTCTTGCCACAGGGTAGAACAGTAAATAAGGAATATTACCTACAAGTTATGGGCAATTTGCGCGAAGCAATCCGCCAGAAACGTCCGAATTTGTGGAAGAACAAAAATTGGCTTTTGCACCATGCTCACACATAACGCCCCTGCTCACACATCGTTGCTTGTGCGCGAATTTTTGGCTAAAACCAACACACTAATGATGCCGCAGGCACCGTATTCCCCAGACCTGGCCCCCTGTGACTTCTTCTTGTTCCCGAAACTGAAGAGGCCCATGAAAGGACGGCGTTTTGCAACGATTGAGGAAATAAAGACGGCATCGAAAGAGGAGCTGAACAAGATCACAAAAAATGATTTTTTGAAATGCTTTGAGGATTGGAAAAAGCGTTGGCACAAGTGCATTATATCCGAGGGGGATTACTTTGAAGGGGACAAAATAAAAATTGATAAATAAAAAAATAGACTCTTAAAAAAATAAAAATACACCCTATTTTTTTATCACACCTCGTATATATATATATATATATATATATATATATATATATATATATATATATATATATATATATACCGAGTTATACAGCTAATCATCACCTTTCCATTCTCAAAAACCATAGTGTACAGTTATGAATATCTTCGTTAAGATCGTTTTATTGCTTTACTTGAACTATGACTTCATGTCATGTTTTTTGGTCATCCTCATTTTTTAGGTCTAATAAATTCAAATTGTAAATTTATAGAATAATTTATAACTGAATACTCCGAGGACATTGTCAGATCAAAATAGACGTATTTTTTGTGCCAGTAATAAAACTAACCACGATAGTTTCCTCACTTTTCACATTTTAACGAATTTCAACATTAACAATATGTTATAATCTAGAGATTCCAGTACTTCGCCATGAGTAGTCCATTTCTAGAATTTCAAGCTAGTATTCAGTTCTCTTATTTAACATCCAAATATCTAAGCTGTGTAATACAGTCGATTCAACTATGATCTTTCAAATTCCAATGTTATATACTGGTCTCTACAGATTCCATGAAATGCATTTAATACTTTTTTACCCTCATGTAACCTGAAATCCAACATTCACCAAAACCCTATTCCAACCTAGATTTCAAAACTAGATTTTTAACAGTAAAATAATTTTTGATAAAATAAAGACAATTATTTATTTGACAGTGCATTTTTATTTTACATTGTTGTAACATTTGTTATTCAACATTTTATAAAAATTGAAATTTTTGATACAATTGAGATTTTTGTTGTTTGATGCCTAGATTTGTTTTATTAAAAAGAAACATGTGTATAGTTTATTTTGTTTCTTTTTCATAAAATACAAATCTAGGCGTCACATCTGGATGAACCTATATTTTAAAAAAGTGTGATAACACCGATATAATAATTTAATATTCGATTAAATTTAAAAAATAGTAAATACACAAAAATATAAAAGAAAAAACAATTAACATAGAAATATACAGAAATTTTAGAAATAAATAAAACAGATTTCCAACCACTAAAAGATCAATCGACAATCATTTATAAAATAATTTTCTCATGATCTCTCTCTCTCTCTCTCTCTCTCTCTCTATATATATATATATATATATATATATATACACACACACACTTCCCTCAATTTACGCGGAGTATCCGTTCCATGTGGATTTGTTTTACGCGAATGAAAATCGCGTAAATTGAGTTTGTCAGTACAATAGAAAAAATATTGGAAATAAAAGCTCTAGTAAAGTTGTAGAAACACATATATTTATTTCACATAACTTAACAGAAAAATAATGACGTTTTAGAAAACAAAGGTAGATACATTTTATTCGATGTCACTATAGCTACTGTAATTCAAAACAATCAAGCTTTTATATATTTATATTGTGCTTTTATACGTTCAAGTAAGAATTTGCGTCACTCTGATATATAATAAATTCCATGAAAAATTATATGAAATGAAATCTATCTGCCAGCTTATAAAAAGTGTCGCGTAAATTAATACCGCGAAAAAAAGTGTATATATAAATTGAGGATATATATATATATATATATATATATATATATATATATATATATATATATATATATATATATAATTTAAATAAATGTACTCATATGTTTGTTACATCTCATTAAAATCCAAAAATAAATCATATTTCTAAATATAGAAAATCACTAAAAGAAAATCCACATTAAAAAACATCACATTCTATAAATACACAATTATACCGAGTCGACAGCCGTACGTCTACTTTAAAACCACGATCGCTTTTCATATTCAAACAAACGGCCGATCAATCGTAACAATAATTTTCGCTGTCCGATATATTTACACCCTTTAACGCCTAATCCGTTTCGAAGAATTCTCTCAGCATGTATTAAAAGTCGATCGGCGTCAGTGAATGCGTGGGATCAAAAGCTGCAGGTTCTAGTGAATATGCGTAATCGTATCGCATGCAGCGGACAAGATCGGCCCGTCAATTCAAAATATTTACCTGTATGTGACGTGCATGACAGTGGGCTTAATAATAGCACGAGATTACAAGGCTATACACGTCCATATGCACATGAATATACACACATGTGTATCCATGTGTAAATATAGGTCTCGCTATGTTATATCCATAATTGTGTTGTTTTTCTATTCGGCCTTTTTTATCTATTTATTTTTTATTATTATTATTTACATATATATACATATATATGCATATATATATATATATATATATATATATATATATATATATATATATATATATAAATATATATATATATATATATATATATATACATATACATACATATATATATATAAAGTTAATCGTATGCAGACATGAAAGTTTTATTACTATTATTCTTGTTTTATGTATCTTCTCAAACGAATAAATAACCTATTAACATTACTCAAGGCTTATTTAATACACGAAGGTAAAGTAATAAATTTATATATATATATATTTATATATATATATATATATATATATATATATATATATATATATATATATAAAAATTATTCACCTTTACAATAATTGCATTTTATGAAAAAAAAGTATTTTTTAAATATTTACTTTTGTATCTTCAGTAAGCACTTAATGCTAGTTTAAATTAATTTAAGGTAATAAATTAACTTCAATAGAAAAAAAAACACATTTTATACAATACATAAGCTATATACTGATAAATAACTATATGATATATTTTAGAGTGTCATCCAAATGTGACGCCTAGATTAAAGTTCCATTTAAAGAGAGCCAAAAGAAACTATACACATGTTTCCCTATACGAGGGTGGTCCCAGAAGTACCCGACCCAACAAAGAAAACACAAAAATTTTGAAAAAAAATATATTTATTTTTCAACATAATCTCCTTTCAGCTCTATACACTTTTCCCAGCGATGTTCAATAAGTTCGATACCCTTTTTATAATAAGAACTGTCTTGCTCCTCAAAATATCCATTAACTGCCGACATCACTTCTTCATCGTTGGGACATCTTTGACCACTGAGCCATTTTTTCAAGTTTGGTAACAGAAAATAATCCGAGGGGGCTAAATCTGGCGAATTGGGTGCATGAGGCAGCGATTCAAACTTTAATTCATTAATTTTGGCCATTGCAATAACGGATTTGTGAGCTGGTGCATTGTCTTGATGAAACAACACTTTCTTCTTAGCCAAATGCGATCGTTTTTGCTTGATTTCTTCGCTCAAACGTTACAATATGTTCGCATAATACTCGCCGTTGATAATTTTTCCTTTTTCAAGATAGTCAATGAAAATTATCCCACGCGCATCCCAAAAAACCAACGCCATGACCTTGCCTGCAGATGAAACGGTCTTCACCTTCTTTGGAGCCGGTTCTCCCTTTTCAGTCCATTGTTTTGATTGTTCTTTTGTCTCGGGTGTGAAGTTGTGGACCCATGTTTCATCCATGGTTATGAAACGGTGCAAAAATTCTGCTTTGTTGCTGTGAAACTTCGCTAAACACTCAATTGAAACATCTTCACGACACTGTTTTTGCTCGAATGTGAGCAAACGCGGCACCCATCTTCCACACAGCTTTCTCATGTCCAAATTTTCAGATAATATGCGATGTACCGCACTTTTTGAAATGCCTACTATGTCTGCTAGCTCGCGCACTTTCAGTCGACGATCATCCAGTACCGCTTTGTGGATTTTCTTCACCATTTCTGGAGTCGTCACCTCATTTGGTCGACCACTGCGATGCTCGTCTTGGCAGCTCGTACGGCCTTGTTTAAACTCTGCTACCCAATATTTCACTGTTGTAAACGAAGGAGCAGACTCACCCAGAGTATAATCCAGTTCAGCTTTTATATTGGTTGGGCTGAGGCCTTTCAAATAAAAGTATTGTATCACGTAACGATGACCAATTTTCTCCATTTCCACAAATTCACTGAAAACGTTCACTATTGATAGCTGCCAAACAAATACTAAACAACGTGGCGTCCTCAAACTTGAAACATATGCTTTATAGATTGTGTACTTTCTAAAACAGTGATATTTTTCAAACAACTACCGCCATCTCTAGGTCAGACCGGGTACTTATGGGACTACCCTCGTATACCAATACATGTTTCTCTTTAATAAAACACAAACTTAGGCATCACTTGGATGACCTTATATTTTTTTCAAGTAAATTCGATTGATTTAATTAATAAAAAATCTTTTATCCAACGATAATTTCCTCCTTTTGCTGTATAATCTGTCTATTTCTATTTTAAACTTATAACTCTTATTTATAAGGCCGAATGGGGTAAAATGATCCAATTGACCACTAACGAATAAAATTGAAGTCATTTAAAGTTAATCGTTAGTTAAGATTAATTTATTAGTCGTTTATCGTTTCAAGTGATTGATAAAATGATTGTTTTAAAATTAGTTGCTTTTAAATCAATCGGTGATTAATGATTAATAAATTAATCGTTAGTTGTAATTGATTTTTTAGTTATCAATCGTTTTAAGCGAGTGATTTGAATATTCAAAATTGTACAATATTAGTTAAATATGACTGTTTATCAAATCGTCACGAAAAGTTATTTCAAATTGAAAATCAAATTTTCAAATAAAATTATTTTGTTTGAAGAAATTACAAATAATTTTTAATAAAATTTAATTTGTAATTTTAATGAAATTGAATTTTGAATAATCATTAATGAAATATAATAATTTCTAACTAATTTCACGGGAGTATGTAAAACAGTTAAAACAAGACTTTCGTTCACATTTGTGAAATAAGATAAATTCTATTTAACAAAGAAATTCATTTTCGAAGAAAAAGCAGATACGTATGGGAAAAAACTTCACTTCAGATTTTATTAAATTTTTTATAATATTTATGCGATTATTTTTTTATTTAAAAAAATCATATTTATTTAATTGGATAATTAATCGGTGAATACTTAATCTTTAGATTTTTAATAAAGAGAGAGAGAGAGAAATAAAAGCGTAGATATATGTGTACGTTTATTTGTATTGGGGATGTTTTATAAAATTACATTATCTTAAATGAAGTTGTACAGCCACTGGCAAATTAAAAAAACAAAAACATACAAACGTATTGCTCGTTAGCGATGTATAACAATATTGTTTTGTTAGCAATGAGACACCATCCTGACTCTTTGTAAGATACTCTCTCATCTCTCCTGAGGGCTTTCTATTCACAATTACTAAGAGATAAATTTTCACAATTACTGAAATACATTCTATTGGCATCGCAACAACTAACGTTTGTATTTCTCATGCAACGACCTACGTTCATATATATATATATATATATATATATATATATATATATATATATATATATATATATATATATATACACAAACCCGTCCCTCAATTTACACGGAGTATCCGTTTCAAGTGGATTTGTTTTACGCGAATGAAAATCGCGTAAATTGAGTCTGTCAGTACAATAGAAACAATATTGGAAATAAAAGCTCTAGTAAAGTTGTAGAAACACATATTTATTTCACATAGCTTAACAAAAAAATAATGACGTTTTAGAAAACAGAAATAGATAAATTTTATCCGGTGTCACTATTGCTACTGTAATTCAAAACAATCAACCTTTTATATATTTATATCGTGCTTTTATACGTTCAAGTAAGAATTTGCGTCACTCTGATATATAATAAATTCCATGAAAAATTATATAAAATGAAATCTATCAGACCGCGTATAAAAAGTGCCGCGTAAATCAATACCGCGTAAAAAAAGTCCCGCGTAAATTGAGGGACGGGTGTATATGATATTTATTAAGTTAATTTATACGTATTACTGATAATTACTAATTACTATGATCGTTTTAATAACTGTTATTAGAAATAATCTTACATAATGACTTTTTATAAAAATAATTCATATTCGTGAAAGAATAGATTTACATTTTATTTACATAAATTATAAACGCTTCTCTATCTATGCAAATTAATAAAAAAAACAACAAACAATTATAAAATTATTATAAGAAGAGTCAATTTAAAATACAATCTATTATAGAAGTTCATTTAAGTATTTTTTTAAAAAATGCACATACTTATATTTAATTAATTCGTCATGGCTAGCATATACTTTTATTTTTTTATAAACAGAACGGAAAAAAACGAAACCGCGATAAAGATCCTCTAATTTTTTTTTAGAAAATAAAAACCTAATTTAATCACGATGGTCACGTTTCAAAACCATCGGTACGGCCTGCTGATCGGCACGTGATAATGGCATTAAAAATGCACTGATGTAAGTAGAAAATTGTCTGTTTGTACGTAACTAATAGCATGGTAGCTGTAACCCATGCGAGTTTATCGTAAATGTATATAGATAAATTATATATCGTAAAAACGAATGACGTCAATGAAAAACTACCTATTTCATAATTGACATTGATGACAATAATTGTTTTATGACTGTATAAAAATATAAATCAATAACTAAAATGGTAATACGTTTATAGTATATTTGTACTTTTTTATATATCCGAAACAGATGGATAAAAATACATTGTAAATAAACATTTATTGTGGCCAGACTTTACATTCTTTTATAAAGAAAATATATACAGCTCGTAAATATTACGTTAGAAGTTTAATGAATTATTTACACGGTTTTTTTTTATTTCTCATCATATATTAAATGCAGAATTAATTATGGTAATATAAGTATGTTAGGACTTCAGATAAACATACATATACTTAATAAATAATTTATTACGTATATATAATCGAATTAAGAATTCGCTCTTGTTGTTTGAAGATGCCGGCATGACCATTAAGGGGTTATACGCAATTAGAAATTTCAAAAAATCGATTTTTTTTGCATTTTCGGAATGCACATATATTTGAGTATATTCTCTGAAAATTTGAAGTAAATCCGATAAATATTTTCGGACATACACCTGAATTTGTAAAAAAATTTTAACTATGTGTAAACTACTTCCGAAACTTCAAACGCGTTTATCTCAAAACGGTGTTTTCATAGTCGGTGATCTCGATATCTCAGAAATGGCTGAACCGATCGGTCTCAAATTTTCACACAATCTTCTCAAATATATTCCTCAGGTATTGAACGAAGGAATAAGGTTTACAAAAATTATTACTATTTTTTTTAAACAATTTGGAGCGAAAATTTTAGTAAAAAACGAAAAATTTTTTTCAAGTAGACGCCATTTTGTCAAAAATGAAAATATTTATTATTCCTTCGTTCAATACCTGCACTAATCTATCCTTTAAAAGAATTGACCATATTTTTTGATTTCAAATAATCCAAACCGCCGATATGGAGATCACCGCCAAGCGCCTTTTTTTGGAGGTCGTTCGGGACATCGTCTGCAGGAGCGGTGCACTTCAATATTTTTTTATGATCGACATGTTATTTTATTCTTGAAAATAGGATCTATTCAAATAACCATAATTTATAATTGCAAAATAAATACTGTTTCTAAAAAAATTCCTTAAAAAAACGTCGTTTTTGCGCCTCGCAAGTGCGTATAACCCCTTAAAATACGAATTAATAATTAAACAATAAGTGATTATTGAACATTTAATACAATCTTGTGATGTTGGAACGAGTGTTTCATTTGTATACATACAGCAAATTATTATTTTCGGTTATATTTCTTTCAAAATGATAAAAAAAATAACAGTTTTGCTAAAAATATAACCGATGTTAATAATAAATTATATAATCTCAGTTTTAAGAGACAGAAAAATCACATATCACTTTTTTTATATTTGTCAAATGTATATAAATCGAGAATAAAAACACATTAGCACATCATATACATTTATTACATGTGTGCACGAAGAATGTATAATCGTCCTGCGAAAGTAGACGCATGCAGCAGTCACGCCGAGATCATGACACGACGAGGATGAGAGGCGCTACGAATCTGCTGACAGACACATCAGAGTGTTGAGAAAAGACAGTGTAAACAGAGTCTCATAATGGCACACATATACGCGCGTCGACAACAATCTTATCAGTAGTCAAAAGTTTGCTATTGACGCGTACGAGACACACGACAGGCGAATGGAACGAGGACGGAGGGCAGATAACACGCCGGCTACTAAATAACGTAAACAAGGCCGGGAATACGTGTCGTATTATGTGTCATTTATGGTGGGTTTCCATTAGGGCATCGTTTACAGCGGCCCGGCACAATGTTAAATTCATCTCGCTGAATAACAAACTATGTATGTAACTAATTCTGAGTGAAAGTCACGCCGGCACAACGACGAGGCCTATGACCAAATTCGATGCCGAGAGAATCGGCAAAATGGAGTTTAGAACGCTGTGTAGTCATTCGTCGGATGAGGTGGTGGATTTTTCATTTTTCATCAACGTATGGTCGGTTACATGTAAACAAATCTCTAATATAAACAAGTACACATTCGTTAGATAAAGTAAATTTACATAATTCACTGGTAATAAAAATTAAATAAAATACAAGTTTTTAATTTACAAACTCTTCTTCTCATCATAACAAAATAAACGAAAATTAAAAAAAACATTATTAATTCAATGAAAACGTCAACTTTTGAAAAAGCTTGATTCTTAATTAATGACTTAACAATCTGATACGTCACTATTTTTTTAAAACAATAAATTATATAGAAATTATTTTTGATATCAGTTTATCAATTTATTCAGTTTTATTTAAACTAATTTAAAAAATTGATTTACAACACATTTTTTTAATTGATTTCATATCATTTAAAATTAATTTTATACTCGAGTATACAAAATACTTCCTAAATTAAAATAAATATAGGGTCATCCAAATACAACGCCTAGATTTGTGTTTTATTAGAAAGAAACAAAAAAATATATATATGTTTTCCTATACACCATCCTACGAGGGTGGTCCCAGAAGTACCCGACCCAACAAAGAAAACACAAAAATTTTGGAAAAAATATATTTATTTTTCAACATAATCTCCTTTCAGCTCTATACACTTTTCCCAGCGATGTTCAATAAGTTCGATATCCTTTTTATAATAACAACTGTCTTGCTCCTCAAAATACCCATTAACTGCCGACATCACTTCTTCATCGTTGGGACATCTTTGACCACTGAGCCATTTTTTCAAGTTTGGGAACAGAAAATAATCCGAGGGGGCTAAATCTGGCGAATAGGGTGCATGAGGTAGCAATTCAAACTTTAATTCATTAATTTTGGCCATTGCAATAACGGATTTGTGAGCTGGTGCATTGTCTTGATGAAACAACACTTTCTTCTTAGCCAAATGCGGCCGTTTTTGCTTGATTTCTTCGCTCAAACGTTGCAATAAGTTCGCATAATACTCGCCGTTGATAGTTTTTCCTTTTTCAAGATAGTCAATGAAAATTAACCCACGCGCATTCCAAATAACCGACGCCATGACCTTGCCTGCAGATGAAACGGTCTTCGCCTTCTTTGGAGCCGGTTCTCCCTTTTCAGTCCATTGTTTTGATTGTTCTTTTGTCTCTGGTGTGAAGTGATGGACCCATGTTTCATCCATGGTTATGAAACGGCGCAAAAATTCTGCTTTGTTGCTGTTAAACTTCGCTAAACACTCGATTGAAACATCTTCACGACACTGTTTTTGCTCGAGTGTGAGCAAACGCGGCACCAATCTTGCACACAGCTGTCTCATGTCCAAATTTTCAGATAATATACGATGTACCGCACTTTTTGAAATGACTACTATGTCTGCTAGCTCGCGCACTTTCAGTCGACGATCATCCAGTACCGCTTTGTGGACTTTCTTCACCATTTCTAGAGTCGTCACCTCATTTGGTCGACTACTGCGATACTCGTCTTGGCAGCTCGTACAGCCTCGTTTAAACTCTGCTACCCAATATTTCACTGTTGTAAACGAAGGAGCAGACTCACCCAGAGTAGAATCCAGTTCAGCTTTTATATTGGTTGGGCTGAGGCCTTTCAAATAAAAGCATTGTATCACGTAACGATGACCAATTTTCTCCATTTTTACAAATTCACTGAAAACGTGGCGTCCACAAACTTGAAACATATGCTTTATAGATTGTGTACTTTCTAATACAGTGATATTTTTCAAACAACTACCGCCATCTCTAGGTCAGGCCGGGTACTTATGGGACTACCCTCGTATACACATGTTTCTTTTTAATAAAACACAAATCTAGACATCACATTTGGATGACCCCATATATTATACTAAATATTAACATAATATGAATTATTATTAATGTAATCACAATTACAATGTTTCTAAGAAATCTAATTGAATTTCAACTTGTCTCTTTATTTTTTAGGGATTTCCCTATCTAACAAAATATTATTTCAATTTATTGTCATTTTCCCCAGTCAATTATTTTAATTATCTATGATTAAATACATACAAGTATAAATTACCACACAGAAATATTTCCACTATTAAATAAAATATTCTAATTAGTGCAATTATAAAAAATAATACACAGTTTTTAACTTAAAATCTAAACTTTTAGATTATTTTAAACGACATCAATATCAGTTAAAAACGAAATAATTATTATATAAATATCATCATCAACCTTTTTCTATCCGCTTCTCGAAAAAGGCTTCTAAAATTTTCCACTTCGATCGATTCATTACCTTTCTCTTCTATTCAATTTCCACGAATTTTCTTATAACTCTGCCCCATTTACACACTGATCACCCCTTATCTAAACTTTGTTATGTCTCTGAATTCTCGATCATAATTTCTTTTATTCATCTTTTTGTTATAATATTGACCCATTTTCATTTTAAACATTTCATTCTAGTTTCAATATTCGTATCTTTGGATTTCTCTCTAATCCACACATTTATCTTTTTGTCTCTATGTATTATTCCTAATATAATCTTTCAATGCTTCTCTGTATTGTATGGAACCGTTAAATTATTCTTAAATTATAAGACCTACATTTCATTGCCATAAATGAAAATAGGTAGGTTCCATTGATCAAAAAAATCTCTTTCAAATGATATATATACATATATAGAGAGAGAAAGAGAGTTTTAAGAGAGGCCTTCATTCAGTAGTGGATTGAGAATGACTGATGATGATGATATAAAAAAGAGGGCTCGTATGTATACAATATAATAAATATCAAATTGTTGAACTTGACAAACTTTTATCAAGTCTATTACAAATATTTTCAAATACAAAAAAATCTACTATAAAAATTAAAAAAAATATTACATGTATGTAGAAATTTATAAATTCTGCATTCTCTACAATTTTAAAATTTTGACCTCTATTATGAATGGACATGGACGATTTGACTAAAATATACAAATAAATACAAAATTACTTATACGTTTAGCTTTTATCATAATTTAAATTTAGCAGAATCAAATTTAAATTTATATTTTCAAATCATTAACGGACTAACAATTGTAAATAAATGTTTGTTATTGTTCATGCATACAATAATCATTTAATCTTTTAAACGTTTATTGCATGTTAATCCAATTTCAGTCAAATATTAGTATAAAAAAATATTTTAATATACATATATTATATATAATTAAACATTTATGTATATGAAATCAAAAGTTATAACAACTACCGGCAGATAAACAGTAAGTTAAAATCCATTTCATATTCAGAAAATTTCACTGTAGTTATTATCATATAATAAAAGTACACAATACCATTGAATTTATGAAAACTCAACACCTACATAGTCGACATCATGTTGATTAAAACTGAAAATTTATTTTCATTCTCTGAGCAAATAATAATCGTTATTCGCATAAAAAATATAAAATTATATTTTACATCCATTTTTAATAGAACAAGTCGTTATTAAATACTGATTTGTGTATGAATTCTGTACTTCTGTTTGTTTTCAAAACATTCATTCGAAATTCTGATAAAATAATTCATTACGATATTGTCTTATATTGTTTTTTAATTAATTTATGAACATATATTAGATATTTTCGCGTACGAAGTACATTTTATGTTTAATTACGTAGACTAAAATCGTATTTTCTATTTGGAGATAACAAGTTTACTTAATTAATTTCAAATTGATACAAAATAATTTTCAATTGAAAAGGTAATTAGAAAATAAGAGTTTTATTTATATAAATACATACATACATATATATATATATATATATATATATATATATATATATATATATATATATATATATGTATATATGGCCATCCAAATGTGACGACTAGATTTGTGTTTTATTAAAAAGAAACTATACACATGTATCCCTATACACCACTCTCTTAATAGAACACAAATCTAGGCGTCACATTTGGATGGCCATATATACATATATATGTATAGTTAGTTAATGTAAAAAATTGAACAAAAAAACTCAAAGCCCAATACTTATTAAAAAAAAACCGTTTACTCTTTTCATAAAACAAATATGCAAATTCACAAATTTAAAGAAAATCCAAAATGTAAAATATTTTTTGCAAATCACTTATATCAACATTCATACGTTTATTGCATTATAAAATAGTTATTAATATACACACATACATTTATATGTTGATAATGATTTCCTAATACAATAAACGTACGTATAGCACGAGTATCAAATGATCAATTTAATAAATTAATCAAACAAAGAATATCACTAAAAAATTAATTACGCGAATTCCAAGTAATTCAAGAAACGAAAATTGAGTCAAGATATATATAATGTATTGTACAATTACTGCACGTGCGTCTCTAATGGATCTATTTGACGTCATTCAGGTCCATTTGAACACACGATAACATTGACGTAGATAATACTTTAGATACTTAAGATAAAGCAACAAGTATTATGTATGCAAATATACAATATATATTAACAATTAAATGCACGTACATACATACGTACACACATGTACACACACATACACACACACACACGCACATACACACACATATATATATATATATATATATATATATATTCAATTAGTACTTTAATTAAATCAAAATAATCTACTTAATTTTACAGAATATTAACTTCTGATACATCTATGTAAGTTTTTTTTAACATGTGATATATAAGTGTTTTTTTAAGCGTGATAGAACTTTAAAATGAATCCCCATCGAAATTTTATATCCAACCTAAAAACACCTTTATATATTTATGTATACACACAGCAGACATATATAAAGGATGTTTTTAGGTTAACACTAGAACTACCAAGAGCGTCATTTTGACGATATTCAAATTTCGTGCTTAAAAATTTCGATATGATTTATGTATTGTTCTAGAATTTTATGACGACTTTTAATGAAATATAAGAACAATTAAATATTCCTATTCAATTTCCACTTAGCTACTTTAACTTCCATAATTAGTATGACCTATACCTATTTATACCAAGACACGTCAAATTGACGACATTAGCAATCTCAAAATTTATAATAATTTATATTTAAGTGAATGTAAATACGTATCGATGTCCATCCTTGCATACACATATATCGCTTTCAGACATTTCCTGGAAAAATTTTAGGTACATTTTTCATATGAAAAATAGGTTGCAATCATTATCAGTTGTACTTCTAATGTGATAAAGTTCTTGGTGCAAAGTGTAATCTGTGAAAAGTCCAATCTGGGAAAAAAGTATGAACATATTTTTATTAAAAATTCAAATTTATTTCTTGTAAATCCTAGGCAACAATGAAACGATTTACAGGAAGCAAAAAATTATTCGAAGAATTCAAAGAACTCACTGGTATAAATGAAGACAGTTCGGATACTAATTCAAGTAATAATGATTTAGACATATCTTGCGTGGAAAATAAAACTGATTTTTCAGACTCTGAAGAAGCTGAGGATGAAATCGAAGTACGAGATATTGAACAAAGTGAAGAAGATCAATATGAAAGTGAAGATTCAAGGAGTGAAGATGAAATTCCCCAAAATAGCCACAAACGCAGTAAGCGATTGCGAATATGTTCAGATACTGAATCGGATAGCCAAACAGAAACAGAACCAAGACAGCAAAAAGACATTGCTGTCGACGGTACTGAATGGGAAGAATTAGGGAATGGTCGTGTTGGTAGATTGCCATTACATACTATATTCAAGGATACTTCGGGCCCAACTGGTTATGCGAAGCGAAACATTCTGCTCGGTAATGTTAGTAGTGTATTTCGGCTTATAATTGATAATAGAATTATGAGCCACATAAAAGCTTGTACTGAGCTACAGGCCAGAAACATTTTACAGAACGACTGGAAAATTACTATGGACGAATTATATGCTTTTATAGCCATTTTGTATGCTCGAGGAGCCTACGAAGCAAGAAACATGAAGTTATCGTATTTGTGGTCCAAAAAATGGGGACCTTCTTTCTTTGCCGAAACTGTGAGTAGAAACAGATTTTCGGAAATTATGAGATTCATTCGTTTCGACAAAAAAAGCGAGAGGAGTGTTCGCTTACGAACTGACAAATATGTTTGTGGCAAGTGTTCATCACAGATAACATGTATTTGTAAAATATGTGATTCATAGTTATTCCATACATATCAAATGTGCTACAATATAAATGCAAATAGAAAGTGTTTTTGTTTGTTTTTTTTTTGTATTAATAATTAATGAATTATTATATTAAGTGTTGTTTTTGTTAAATTATATTCTTTTATTTACATAAACTAAGTGAAAAGTTAAAATGAAAGCCATGATCAAAAATACGTCAATTTGACGAGTGCGGTAAAACTAGGTATATATTTAACATCGGTAGTTCTAGTGTTAAATAAAATTTTCGATAGAGATTCAATTTAAAGTTCTATCGCAATTTAAAAAACACCTATACATACATACGTATATATTTCACATAGACATGAATCAATGAATTTTAATATACATTGTATATAAAATATTTCCACGTACGAAATTTAATTAATTAATTTAAATATGCTTTTGTACTATATATATAGTCAATTAAAACATAAAAAGTATTTTAAAAGATATAAAAAACAACGGGTTTTCCAATAACTAGAATTTCATCTAAGATCTTTTAAAAATAGAAATATTAAAATATTGCGAGTCAACTAAGGTACATACGTCACATAAACCTAAAAAATAGAATTAGATAACATTGAATATATATATATATATATATATATATATATATATATATATATATATATCTACGACTAGAAATATGTTTGAAGATAATAGTCGACAAAGCAAATAATATGTGATATCAGCAAAATGAGACCCCAGCGCGTATAATATAAAAAAATAAACGATTTTACAGCAGTATTTTTGGTTATCCTATTCGAAACTTTCCTGATAAATGTGACTAATAAGATATATCAATTTAATAATTTCAATTTTTTCCTTTCATTCCTCAAATATGTTGTATGAAATTATAAAACCGCGATAACCACTGTCGAACAAACAAATTATGAACAAATATGACAATAATTATATTTTTTAAAAAATTAAGTTAGATCTAACTGAACAGTATTGAAAAATACATCTTTCATATATACTAATAATTATTGAATTTCAATTAATACAATATAATTTATTTTTTATTAAAAAATGATTATAATTTCCTCAAAATTATTCCATGAAAAATTACAAATGAATAAAGTATATTATTTTATTTTTTATTTTCGTACTGACATTTGTTTAGTATCTCCAGAAAATATTTGCATGTAAATTATAATATAGTAAACATCCCATAGGACAATATTCCTACATCACGATTAATAAATTGCTATAATCTTCACATAACACGATGTTTATATAATACAGGTTTGCTCTAAAATTATATGAGAATTGGCAAACCTGACATAACATTATTTTTGAATTTCTGTAATGAAAAAATCTTATTATAAATTTTAATGTATTTTTTGAATTATCCAACTTGACACTAAAACATGTGTAGAATTATATAAAGCATAAACTTAAATGAACAATTGGAATCATATTTTTAAATGGATATTCTTTAGATAGAAGAAAAAAGTTTAAAATAGAACTTGAAAAATACTTAGTTCTATATGACGAAATTTATAAAAAAAATAGTAAGCAAAATCAAATACAGAATATAGATTTTATTAAACAGAGAAAATAAACGAAATATAAATAATACAGAAATAAAAATGTGAAAGATATTTTGCAATAATGCAAATATTTTTCAGCTTTACTGTAATTAACATCGACGAAGAAAAAGTAAAATAAACTTATAATACTTAGTACATTTATTAAAATATATAAAAAGGTTTTTTAGTCATTATTATTTTCAATAAAAATTATATATGGAATAATTAAAAAAAATAGTATAACATTTTTTTTTAATTTTTAAAACGTAACTTCCTTTTTCAAATCTTAATCCATTTCAAAATTAACGAGATTTTATAGACACTTAATTACCAAGTTAAAAAAGATTATCTATGTAAACAGTTATCAGGGAACGATTTACTTTTTAGAATTAATTTATTATCGTCTAGAGGTCACATATAATATATTCTTTTATGTTATAAATATACATATACGATGTACTACATTTTATTACTTTTTTATAAAAAAAATGTGCAAATAAAGTTTGGAATTAATGCAATAAATATGCAAATATACTTTTTCTATAAAACTACAGATTTAACACTTCGAAAATTTAATAGTGATTAATAGTTTAATGTGAATATTAAATGTGAAAATTTTAACACTATTGATAAAATCGGTTAAAAATTTCATTCGGAGACGGTTTTGTAAATTAAAGATATAATAACTTTAAATTAGGTATATATATATATATATATATATATATATATATATATATATATATATATATATATATATATATATTGAGTCTTGTTTGATAAGTCCGTGTAAAAATAAAACTGCTTCGTTTTTTTGAATAAATCGTTTTTATTTTTCATCATAGTCTCCTTTTAGGCTTATATACTTCATCCAACGCTGCTCTAGTTTGTTGATCCCTTCCGAATAATAGGATTTGTCTGTAAAATAGTCATTCGTTCCTGCAATCACCTCCTCGTTCGAATAAAATCTTTTTCCCGCGAGCCATTTCTTCATATTAGGGAACAAATAATAGTCCGATGGAGCCAAGTCTGGAGAATAGAGGGGATGTGAAACGATTTGGAACCCTATTTCCATTAGTTTTGCGGCCACAACTGCTGAGGTGTGAGCTGGTGCGTTGTCGTAATGAAAGAGGACTTTTTTGTGGGCTAATCGGGGACGTTTTTCTTGCAACTCGGTTTTCAAACGATCCAATAACAATGAATAATATGCACCTGTAATGGTTTTATCCTTTTCCAAATAGTCGATAAATATTATTCCTTGCGAATCCCAAAAGACAATCGCCATAACCTTCCCGGCCGAAGGAATTGTCTTCGTCTTTTTCGGAGCAGATTCCCCCTTGATAACCCATTGTTTAGACTGCTCTTTGGTCTCAGGAGTGTAGTGATGTATCCATGTTTCATCTACAGTGATGAAACAACGCTTAAAGTCCTGCGGATTTCGCTGAAATAGCTGCAAACCGTTCTTGCAACACATCACACGACCTCGTTTTTGGTCGATCGTGAGCAATCGCGGCACCCACCTGGCGGATAGCTTTTTCATGTCCAAATGTTGGTGCAAAATATTATGTACCCGTTCACACGAGATGCCTACAGCACTAGTAATCTCACGCACTTTCACTCTCTGTCATCCATCACCATATCATGGATTTTATCAATGATTTCTGGAGTGGTGACCTCAACAGGGCGTCCAGAACGTTCAGCGTCTCTTGCGCTTATATGGCCACTCCGAAAATTTTGAAACCACTTATAAACCGCACTATCGAAGGTGCAGATATAATATTTATCAAGCTTATGTTATAGTCTCCTGAGGCGTTTTGCCTTTAATGAAGTAGTGTTTAATCAATACGCGAAATTCTTTTTCGTCCATTATTTAACAATCACTCGATTTCCTTGATTCCAACGATTGTCAAACACAAAGGAATAGACCGATATGGCTGAAACTTGATGTGTGTTCTTCCAAGAGGTGCTACTAATTAAAAATAACCTCGATATGCACCAGTGGTGCCATCTTTCGGAATTTACACGGACTTATCAAACGAACTTTAAATATATATATATATATATATATATATGTATGTATATATGTATATATGTATGTATGTATGTATTGTAAACTAAACAGCACACAAAACACTGATCGTTAATTAACTACAGTACATAATTACTGAGTGGTAAGGTATTATTAATATAGATTACAAACTCGACATTTTTCTATTAAAAAAACGTATACTAAACAGAACTCCAATACAATTTGACAATATTAATCCGATCAAATCTATTCCAGTAAATAAAACACACAACTTTTTATAAGAAAAAATAATCTGCGTTTAACATCAGTACGATAATTTACAACGGACAACAAATATGACTTTTTATTTAAATTTCACAGGAAAAAAACGAGCAATTAAAAAAATAAATCCAGTACTATCCTCGTAATGTTTGTGATGATTACATTCGTTGAATGATATAAAACAGAACGCGGCTTATTAGCCGAGTAAAGTCGGATAATACCAGTACTGTTTTCACTGGACATACATGTGTGTGTGTGTTGCAATAAACTTTTAAAATTGTATAGGAAAAAGTTAGATTTTATTTTCAGTCGGACAGAAATCAACCTTGATTTTTTTTATTTAGTTATAAATGAATAAAACTATATCAGCTATTTATCAATTATACTGGTTTGGATGTACAATAGATTAGTAATTGTATATATAGAAAATATAACTAGAAAATAAAACAGGATTTCTAAATGTACACAAATATTTACATCGATTTTTAAATTCAATAAATATGTATAATCAAACCAATTAATTTAAAATGAAAGTTAGTGAACTATATTACATATACATACATATATATATATATATATATATATATATATATATATATATATATATATATATATAAGCAAATAAATAATTGTTATGTTTATAAATCAAATTGAAAAAATAAAATTTTAATAACATATAGATATTTTTAATTAAATTTTTAATGAAAATAGTGTTCAGTTTTGTTTACAAATAAAACGAAATATAATTGCAAAAATATATGGTCATCCAAATGTGACGGCTAGATTTGTGTTTTATTAAAAAGAAACATGTGTATAGGGTGGTGTTGTATAGAGAAACATGTGAACAGTTTTTTTTTTTTGTTTCTTTTTATTAAAATCTAGGCGTCACATTTGGATGACCATATATATTTCAACAAATTAATAACGTCAACAAATTAAAATTATTTTTAATAAGTACAAAAAAAATAATATCTACTAAAAAAAAAAATTATTTTGTTATAATATTTGTACTCGTTTAATTTTTCACCAAAAATATTTTTTACAAATATTGTATTTATAACATGGATAAAATGTCAATCATTGAGTTTATTTTTTTATAAAAGAAATTTGTATACAAAACAGAAAGTATCATAATAATTATGTACTTGATTTGAATGTGTTAGTACTGTTTACAAATTATATACATTCAAGAAAGTTCTTATAAAATCCAAGTATTAACTAAATCATATATAGGGTATTCCAATAAACGCTTCAGAAGTTTAAATGAAAATAAAACAAGATATTTAATTAATTACTTTTTTGTATTTTTAAGAACATCAATGACATTAATGATGGAATACAATTTCACTTATATGACCACCACAACTTCTTGACATAGTGCATTCATTGGGCCTTTCCACACTAGTCAACATGCATATAGTATTCACAGCCCATTACCGCTCGTCTCACACGCTCTTACCCGAAAACTAATTTTTTTAAATTGGGGAGTTTGGTGATAAGAGGATGTGAGACGAGCGGTTATGAGCGTGAATACTGAATGCATGCTGACTAGTGTGGAATGGCCTATTTAGTCCAATTTTTAGTCACTCTTTCGCATAATTGAGGTCCAATTTCATGAATTACACATTCAATATTTATTTTAACGCTTCTGTTATTTATGGTTTATCAGCATGAACCAATGATTTCACATAATCTCACAGAAAATAATCCAATGGAATTAGACCACATGATCTTGGTGGCCAATGAATGGGCCCATGAACTCATTCAACTCTTGTTTCAATAAGTCTATGAAGTTTTGACAATTTCTAAGCATTGTTAAAGTATGAAACGTTCCATGATAATTTGCCAATCTATACTGGTTGCAATATCAAAATACGAGGTCAGACAATTAAGTAATGCGACCGATTTTTTTTCTCGGCCTGTGGTAACACTGCGAACCTGTAACTCCGCCACCGTAATAGCAGATCCCTACTCTCTCGATTGAGACCTTGACCACCCTCGTACGATCATTTCTTCGCCAGCTGTTTAGTGTTTTGTAACAACGCGCGAGTAGTGCATGTCACGAAAATGGAACAGAGAAATTTATTACTGCTCAAGATTGTCTCGAGCAGGTTGAAAGTGATCCTACTCTTCTCGATCGAGTTATTACTGGTGATGAAAGTTGGTTCTTTCAATATGACCCCGAAACTAAACGACAAAGCCAACAGTGGTTGTTCCCTGGAGCACCAAGGCCAAAGAAGGCGAGAATGAGAAAATCCAAAGTGAAAAACATGTTGATTTGCTTCTTCGACAGCAAAGGGGTGGTTCACAAGGAGTTCGTACCACCTGGACAAACCGTAAATCAAGTATTCTACCGCAATGTGCTCGAAAAATTACGAAAAAGGGTGCTCAGAGTGCGTCCAGAGATCGCGAAGACTTGGGTTCTGCATCACGACAATGCTCCCTGTCACAGTGCGTTCAGTGTCTCTCAGTTTTTGGCGTCTAAAGGCATCGCAACGTTACCACAACCGCCCTATTCACCGGACATGTCACCCTGCGACTTTTTCCTATTCCCCCATATGAAAAAATTCGTCAAAGGTCGACATTTTGACTCCGTTGAAGATATCCAAGAATCTGTGACGAGGGTACTCGGAGAGGTCCCACAAGAAGTGTTCCAGAATTGTTACGAAAACTGGAAAATTCGCTGGAATAAGTGTATAGATGCGGGAGGGGACTACTTTGAAGAGGATCGCAGCGATGTACCTTAATTTTTAAATATACTCGATTTTTGAATTTTGTCACATTACTTAATTGTCTGACCTCGTAAGCTTAAAAAAAATCAAACATGGCAGCCACCAGCTGTCAAAGTTCTGACATTCTTAATGGAAAATCGTATATATTGTTACCATAAGTCAGTTTATTTATATTGTCTGAAGAAAATAGATTCGAAATTTTGTAAAAATAAATAATACTGTAAAATTTAAATACAATCGAATGGATATTTCGTCTGAAACAATGATCAATACTATGAAGTACACAAATTATATTTGTTCTAAAATGTTCTAAGAACTTTATTGATATTTATGTATATATATATATATATATATATATATATATATATATATATATATACATATATGTATATTTGAATGTATAAATATAATACGATAATACCACTAACACTTCCATCTAGGATTTCATTGAAAATCCAACAGTTTCCATTGTACTTGAACGAACGAACATATTTAACAGTATCGAAACTTTCCAAACAATACATGATATTAAAACCAACGTATTATTACTAATACTCCAGACGGTTGTGCTTAATTAACCGGTCACATATTGGTTCAAAGTGCTACGTTCGCTCTTAGTCGCAAAAACCGACAAGAGGCACCTGACCGGCGCCGATGAACAAATGCACTTTTCGCATAATACCTTTACAATTCGTCTCGAGTTCACGTAAACAAATTTATATATATATATATATATATATATATATATATATATATATATATATATATATATATATATATATATATATAATGTATGATTCTCGTACAATCTGCACGTATTATACACCGTACATACATACATATATATGCACGTCGAAGAATTGAGATCGTAAATCTTTAACATCCTTTTATAGCTGATTGACGTCATTGGCTGACGCACACGGTCTAGTTAAAAGTTCGCAAGTCTCGCGTGAAAATAAGATGGCTCGATGTAACAAACGTTCGATGGCAATGTGTCGTCTCTTCTAATAAATGTTATTCGACTAGAATCCGACACGAGACGCTATAAAAAAATAAGACAGGTAATAGAATGTGCACAGATTGGCGAATGCACGTCTCTCTTGTAAGTCGACAGCCCGGTGATATCTGAATCGATGTTACATATTTAATCAATTTCCTGGCCGAGTGGCACATACCGTGATCGGGAATCTATGATTAATTTCACTAATTTTTTATCCGTTCGACGTGCACGCACGCGACAATTTTTTAATTTACACAAATGGAATCATTCCAGGCATAGTTGATGGAATGCAGATACGCACGATGATTTCGTTTCGTCGTACGTTCGTTATTATTAGTTTTTAACGGTTTTGTTGTACACATTTATTTGGCGTTTATATCGTAGAAGGATGTAAATAAATGATTTCGGTTTTAAATATTTATTCCCTGTACGGAAAGTTTTAGAGATATTAATATTTTAACAACAGAAAACGTTAAAAATTTATCAAGAGTATTCTTTATTTATATCGAACTTAAAAAAATAAGTCATAAAATGTCCACAAAAACAACGAATCAAAAATAAAAGTTATATATCAAATATATATATATATATATATATATATATATATATATATATATATATATATATATATATATATATATTACGCCCACATCAGGGTACGAAAGCCACCGGACGAAAATATTCGTTTTATAAATAGAAAGTCAACTTAAAAAATATATATCCCGCATGACACGCGGTGATGCTAACCACAGTACTACCCAGTCGGTATATATATATATATATATATATATATATATATATATATATTACCGTATCAATTATTAAATATATATTTTCCCTCGATAGTTACAACTTTCTTTCATCTATCTAGTAATTTTAATATCCCAGTTGCATAAAAATCTTTTGATTTGGATGAAAAATAGACATCGAGACCCGTTTTCACTTCTTCGATATTCTTAAAATTTTTGTCAGATAAAAAGTGCTGCATTGATCTAAATAAATGGTAATCCCATGGAGCAAGATCGGGTGAATATGGTGGATAAATAATTACATTCCTTTCATATTCCATCAATTTATCCTGAGTAATATTAGCTATATGAGGTCTCGCATTATCGTGTTGAAAAAAATATGTTTCCTCTATTTAATATTCTAGGTCTTTTTACACGGATTGCTTCTTTTAATCGTTCCAGCTGATCATAATAGAACTGTCCCGTTATTGTCCGACCATATTTAAGAATTTCATAATGAATAATTTCTTTACAATCCCATCATACAGACAAAAGGACCTTTTTGACTATTAAGTTCGGTTTCGACGTTGCCAATGGTACCTACTCTTTAAAAAGCTACTGTTTTTTGCGACATTGGTTCGAGTACATAACCCACTTCTCATCCCCTGTCACGAGATGTCGAAGAAATGTTGAATTTTCCTCTAATTTTATTAATTCTTGGCACATTCGAATCCGTACAGATTTGATTTCATCACTTAAATGATGCGATATCCTCACACCCTGTTTATGAATCTTGCCAATTATTTTTAAATGTTCTTGCACACTAGACCAAGAGTATCCGAGTGTATCTGCTATTTGTTAAATAGATTTGGTCGGATTTGCTTCAACTTCAATGCGTAACACCTCATTGTCCACTTTCACTACCCTCTCACTTCGAGGTTTATTTTTTAAGTCAAAATTTCCACTTCGAAATTGTTTGAACCACCTCTGACACTGCTGAATAGTCAATATGTCCTCGTAAATGTCCCAATTTTTTTTGTCGCAGTCATTGCATTACTTTTTTGATGAAATTCGTATAACATGCAATTTCGTAAAAATTGATATCTAGTACAAATCCTTCCATTTAAAATAGGGCACAAAAAAATGTAATTTCTTTTGAAAGTTGTGCTTTAAATGTCCACCAATCAATAGCAAAAGAAATACGTGTTAAAAGATCGACAGCCGAAACACAACTGACCATTGAAAAGGACGATGTCAAAAAACGACATTTTCATCCGGTATATTTATATATATATATATATATATATATATATATATATATATATATATATATATATATATATATATATATATATATATATATATATTAAAATTTTATTCATATATTGAGATATTTAAAGGTTTGCGTTTGAATGAATTAAAAAATATTGACAAACGTTATTAAATTCGAGTTATGTTTTTAAAACTATAAACTTGTTAAATTTTATTATATAAAAATAATTAATAAAATTGTTAGGGAAAATAACCGATTTTTTAGCTACAAATGTAGTTATTCCACTTTCATTTTTAACAAATTGATCAGTTTGTTGGAAAATTTATAAATAAACAATTATTGGTTATTTATAAATGTTTATATAATATAACTAAAAATAATTCAAAGTCGATTTTTCGTTTAATTCAAATGCAAACCTTTATCTCAATGTATGAATAAATGGAGTTATTCCACTTTCAAATTTAACGTTTTTACGATAAACTTACACAGAAAATTTCATTTGATTAATTTATGGGTATATTTTACACCCTTGACTATGTTATTATAGATATAAAAAGAGGATATCTATGTCTACCTAAAACTGTCATTAACTCATTTTTTCCAACAATGAAGTTATTCCACTTTCTAATTTAACGGCTTATATATATATATATATATATATATATATATATATATATATATATATATATGAATATTTTAACAATCCACTTTTAAACTTTAATATTTCCAAACATTTAAAATATATTTCCCAATATGTATATATAATTTCTGATAAAATTCTTAATCTAATTTCAATTTCATTTTTAACATTCTTATCATTTGTACACTTAATCATTTAAGTAAATTTTATATTATTTTAATTTCAAGAAAGAAATTATACTGATTAATTGAGAATGACAAAATTAAATATACGAATTTTCGAACAGAAACATTTCTATTTTTTAAAAAATTAAATAAAATACAAAAGTTATAAACTAATCTAAAAAAATAAAATAATAAAAATAGGGCGTTGCAAAACACGTCCCCACATTACTGTGACTATTGTAAAAATGTTTTGAAAAATCTATTATTAAACCATTATTTATTTTAAATAAAAATGAGAAATACACTAACAGAATTATAAGCAGTAGAAATATATTAACTATGGTCAGTGAAAAGTGAAAGTCGCTTTTATATTTTTTTTCGTCACCTATAAATGGCTACTAATGTAGAATTTAAAATATTAAACAATTTTTTATACTATTTTAAACTTCTCGTTTTATTCAGTTTACCTAAAAAGGTTGCACGTTATTGATAAAAACCACATTATAATTTATTAAAAGTAACATAAAAAATATATATTTAATAATATACATTTATATTTTAACAAAAATTATCTTGACACAGAAAAAATATCAAAAAAATGGTATCATTTTAACTACATGTATTTTTTTAAAAAATAATGTCTACAAAAATAAAATTAATTTTACAACAGAATATTAAATATTTGGTCATCCAAATGTGACACCTAGATTTGTTTTATTAAAAATAAGTAAATGAAACTATACACATGATTTTTTTAATAAAACACAAATCTAGGCGTCACATTTGGATGACTTTTATAATAGATCATAAAAATGAAACAAATAAAAAAAATGTATTTTGGCTAAAACCATACAAAATAAATGAGAATAGAAGACGATAGTCGTTTAAAAATTCCATTTACATATTTTTATTTGTATAGAAGATTTTTAAGCAAATGCCATGAATCATAAAAGAATATAATGTAGTTTCATTCCTTTTTTTCAAAAAAAGGTTGTAACACAGATTAAACCAGATTACTCTATAAGGATGTAGATTAAAATATTTAGCCACTAACAACTGCTTTGTTACGGTATACTACATGGTTAGTAATCAAATAACGTTTCCCTTGTGAGAAATAAAACATCTTAATATATTCTAAAAACGCATGGGAAAAAGTCACAAACATCAAATCAAATCCGGTATTATAGATATTGTCTACATTCCTAACGATTTCATTATCGAAACACGGATAGCTCACCGCACTATCCCCGTTCTCGAAATCATATCACTACGTGCTATCGACACGTGTACGTCGAAACAGCCTCGCACCTGTTCACGAACCCCCGAAGGCATTTCGGAATTAATATTAATGGATTTCGAGCTATTTGTAAACTGTCTCTTGCATAAACGTACGCAAAGCAAACGTTATGAAAACCTATCGTAGAAAGTGTCATTTTATACATCGACGGAAAAGCGTATCGTGACAACGGGCCCTAAAGGTTACAACAAGAAGTGTTATTGACATCCGTATAAGCAACCGACGTAGTACAATGAGCGTACCTCATGTACATACCTACACACATGCACCGAATACAAATACACGCACGCACGTACGTGTTCCTGACTGTTTTATATACACGGAGAGACGATGGACGACGCGGCGGCGAACACAGAACCATTTAAGTGTACGAGCTAGTCCGGCGCTAGGTGCGGCTGTCGCGCGAGCGGCGTCGTATTCGATACGATGGCGCCGCGACGCTCTTATCGATCACCGTGCATTTGGCAGACGTGTTCGGACCCTGCACCAGACTACACGGCTGATAACCCCGTCACAATTGTCAGTCGGCGTTTTACTCCATGTCTGGCGCATTTCCCGATTGCGAGATAGGTTTTAGTGCAGTTTGATACAGTTTGGGTAGAAACGCGTTTTCTATGAATACGACGCGACAGACCGACGACATATACACGGGCATCAGACACTAATATTGAAGGGGAAAACATGTACGTCTACGAGAACTAAAAACAAGTATACAACTATTCATGAAAATCAAAAAAAAAAAAAGAATAGTGGAGGATCGATTGCAAGTTGTTCAATTTTCAACAGAAATTATCGAGTCCAATGACTCTCTATACATAGAGAGTCATCGAAATGTCAAGTCTAGATTTATGTTTTATTAAAAATAAACTAAAGAAACTATACACATGTTTCTTATCAATAAAACACAAATCTAGGCGTCACATTTGGATGACACTATACAATTACTTTCGTTATTAATTTGAAATAGAGAGTGAGACAATAATATCAATTATATAAAACATACGACAAAAATTATATTTTTTATCTTATAAAACTATAAAAATATAGGGTTTTTTTCAGCGAGATAAAACTTTAAATTAAATACCTATCGAAAGTTCTATCTAACCTAAAAAAACATATTTACATATATATATATATATATATATATATATATGTGTGTGTGTGTGTGTGTGTGTGTGTATGTATATATAAAAGTATAATAAAGTGCTGTTTTTTTAGGTTAGATAGAACTTTTGATAAAGATTCAATTTAAAGTTCTATCACGCTTAAATATAACACTATATTTAAAAAGTAATTACATATATATATATATATATATATAGAGAGAGAGAGAGAGAGAGAGAGAGAGCATATAATATGCAAACAGTTTATACATCTCTAACAGCAGGTGTTTAAAAAAATACCAAATGTAAACAAGTAACAAATATAAAATGAAAACGAGTTTTCAACAGTATGTTTAAATATAACAATTTATGAAAAATTATATAAATAAAAAGGCTTGTTTTGACTATGGTCATGTAAAATAAGTAAGAAGAGGAAATAAAAAATTCAATTAAAAAAATTCAATTTGTCTTGCATGTTATTTTTTTTAATTGACTTGCATAGAAACTTTTTAAACTAAATTTATAAGACCGTGAATCATAAAGTAAATTATATAAAATATTTTTCTGTATAATTTATTTTTATCAAAAAATTCAAATTTAATTTAAATATATTTATATATTTCCTTATATACAGAAGTTAATTAAATATGATGGTATTTTCTATACAATGTAATTAAAAAAAGAATTTATAAGTTTTATATATATATATATATATATATATATATATATATATATATATATATATATATATATATATATATATATATATATATATATATATAGAGAGAGAGACAGAGAGAGAGAGAGAGAGAGAGTGGCCCCAATGAGACTAAAGGATTTAGACATACATTTACTTGCCTACTTTCAATCATTATTCTTTACTATTCTTCAATCTCATTTGGGAAATAAATATATTATCATATATATGTGTATTTTATTACAAAATGTATATCATATATATCATCCCACATATATATATATATATATATATATATATATATATATATATATATATATATACACACATATACACCCGTCCCTCAATTTACGCGGGACTTTTTTACGCGGTATTGATTTACGCGGCACTTTTTATACGTGGTCAGATAGATTTCATTTTATATAATTTTTCATGGAATTTATTATATATCAGAGTGACGCAAATTCTTACTTGAACGTATAAAAGCACGATATAAATATATAAATAGTGACACCGAATAAAATTTATCTACTTTTTTTCCAAAACGTCATTATTTTTTTGTTAAGCTATGTGAAATAAATATGTGTTTCTATAACTTTACTAGCTTTTATTTCCATTATTTTTTCTATTGTACTGACAGACTCAATTTACGCGTTTTTCATTCGCGTAAAACGAATATACGTGGAACGGATACTCCGCGTAAATTGAGGGACGGGTGTGTGTATGTATATATATATATATATATATATATATGTATGTATATATATTAGGTTGGCAAGTATCTCCCTTCCGCTTTTTTTTTTTTTTTTTTTGTACATAGCTGCAAAATTCAAAAGACCAGAAGGCGGAAGGGAGATATTTGCCAACCTAATATATAGAGAGTATTTTTTTAGTATAGACAGGACTTTCGATAGGGATTCAATCTGAAGTTCTATCACGCTTAAAAAAACATCTATATATAATTTGAAACGCTGTTCATAAGAAAACGATTAACTTTACTTTCTCAATTATTTTACTACGTAAAGCTTTTCTATTCGCATGAATAAAACAAAAATTAAAAATATACGTTTCTTAAAAATCTATGTGTAAATAATTCTATAAATGAATTAAATTTAATACCTAATGACATCAAATGTGAAAGTAGAAATAATCACTAAATAGCATATAAAAAAACAATAGCTTAAAAAGTACACTTGCTGAAAACAATATCTTTGACAAAAATTACATCAATAAAAAACTAATTTCACTGAAAACGATTACATACATTCATATAAAATGACAATAAATAATTTTCCGCATAACGTCAATAAGTACAGTTTACATCATTTCTAAATATGAATATAGTTTTTAAATCCGTTTCATATACACTAACGCACATAACTCATGGCACACATGAGTAACATAAGCAATTTATTGGTATAATTCAATGAAGTCGTTAAATTAAATATATATATATATATATATATATATATATATATATATATATTTAATTGAAAATAGTATTCATTAAATTTATTCATTATATTATTTTCAATTAAATATTTTTTTTAATTTAACGACTTCATTGAATTATACCAATAAATTGCTTATGTTACCCATGTGTGCCACGACTTATGTGTATCAGTGTATATAAATTTATAATCTTTACTGATTTAACAGTAATCTGTCTATTACATAGAAATATTTATTCAACGAATCTGCAGCGAAAAATCACTTTTTTAATATAAAATGACGCAAATTGCAAATCTAAATTCGAACTCGTATCACATTCACGGTCAACAACCTTTTATTTTTATTGTACACAGTGCACACACGTTTATAAAAGTGCAGGTGACACTATGAACCAAAATGACATCACGATATGAATTCGTTTTGATTCCACGAATTCTTATCCAGATGCTTTTCCAATATTTAATCGTGTTTTAATTAACCTTCGCATAATGTAATATACACTCAACACAATTTTATAACAATATTTGATATTTTTATGGATAGAATATGATTATTATTAGATTGGCAATTATTTCACTAGACCAGTGAACGAAATAATTACTTTTATATATATATATATATATATATATATATATATATATATATATATATATATATATATATTCTATATATATATATATATATATACAGGAATACCTCGCATAGTCCGACTAATCGGTTCCACTGATTAGCCGGACTATTTGAAACCGGACTAATCGAAACATTAACTAAATACAAAAAACGTTAATTGGTTCCAAACAAACTTTTTTTCTGTTTTTCAGTAAATAAAACGAGGGTAATATATTCAAATGTTTGTATGTATCAACAAAACAAAATCAGGGCTTTATAAATTCATTTTAAATTCATTTTCAAATGGGTTATTAAAATTTAACTATCAAGAAATCAACTATACTCTAGAGTTGCAAATTGAAAACTGATAGAAAAAAAGACTACAAAACTAGAACTGCACATGCGTTGCGCATAATGTGCATATACGATTTCGGTTTTTTTTTATTATGTTTTCATAATAAAGGGGAAAAGTTGAAAATTTGCGTATGAAAATAACTTCATGTATTAATTTTGTAGGATTTTTTCCAAGAAAAACTTTAGTAGGATTTTTTCAAGTAAAAATTTTTTTTTCGGATTTCAAACCGGACTATAGTGAAACCGGATTAATCGAGGTATTACTATGTATATATATATATATATATATATATATATATATATATATATATATATATATATATATATATAGGTCATTTCAAACGTGACGCTTAGATTTGTGTTTTATTAAAAACAAACTATACACACGTTTCTCTATATACACATGTTTTTAACCACTTGCGCTGGCAATTAATTAACATGCACGCGTGACAAATCCGTCCAAAGCAATTCGCAACGAGTTGGTATTTGAAATCATTTTTTATAAAGTTTTAGACACACACACACATTAACATTATAGTAAAACTCTTAAATTGATTAATAATTTTTGAAAAGGAGTATTTCTTGGGTTTTGGTACGTTTGTTATTTTACCGAATAGAATAGAGGTATTAAAAAAGTCCATATCCATTAAATAAGAGAATATTTTTCTGTAAATTTTTGCAAATTTTCTCATTAAAGGAAAAGATGATAAATAGCTATCTTGCAGGTCTACTCCACCCATACCATCATTGTAATCTAAAACTATATTAGGTCTTGTAATGTTTCCATTTTGGTCTGTATAATTTCTACATTTTTTCTTTTTTGTTACAATCATTTCTGCTTTGGAATGTTTTGAAGAAAGTAAATATATATCTTTTTTGTCCTTCCATTTTATAGCTACGATACCATTGCAAGATATTGAAAGAACTTCAAACCTTTTGAATTTTGTCGCTGCGAAATATTTTGGCATGTTTTTTCTATTAGATCTGACTGTTCCTATGGTATTAATTTTTTGCAAATGTAATTTCCGATACAGTTTTCGTGACGAATACCAGTTATCTAAAAATAGGGTGTGTCCAAAATCAACTAAAGGTCTACATAAATCCAGTACAACATTTTCTGATGCGCTATTATCAGAATAAAATAATTTTTGGATAAAATAGTTCTTTATGATAATAAAAAAAATATTGTGTATTATAGTTACTTGATTATTATTCAATGAAAATATTTAAAATTAATGAAGTTCTACAAAAACGCACTTGTATGCCTTCAAAACAGAAGTGTGACATTTGATAACTGAACTCCGATGTTATACTAAGCAAAGATCACACGACGTGCTATGCACGTCATATCGGCATTTGGTACAGATAGCAGTCGACGTGCATAGCACGTCATTCCAGCGCAACTGGTTAAAGGTGAAAACGTACATCATTTCTGCTTGTAAGGACCTAAGCGCAAACTGTCTACAAGGCGAAGGCGCAAAGCGTCTCCCCCTTAAGGACTAAAACAAAAAACGTCTATATCTTTAAAGACGAAGGTGCAAAGCGTCTCCATTTTAGGAACGATGGTGCAAAGCATTGCCTAAAGACGAAAGCGCAATAAACGCATTCGCAAAGCTTTCACACTTAATGACGTTGTTTTTATGGACAAAGGCGTAAAAAATTCTCGTACTTTTAAAGGACGACGGCCCAACGCGTCACCGTTTTTAAAATGAAGACAAAAAACGTCACCACCTTGAAGAACTTAGGTGCAAAATATTGTAGTTTTTAAGAAGCACGTCATTCCAGCGCAAGTGGTTAATGATCATTTTGATGGCGATACCATCATCGTCAAGAGTCTTTTTGTTATAGCAATTAATTTGTGTTAAAGTGAATTCACCACAATTCCAAAATAAAAATAGTAACTTATAAAGATATTTTTATTCAGCATGATTTCTTATTTAAAATTATTTTAAACACGATGAAACTGTTTTAACAATACTCAATTATTTTGCAGAAATTAAATAACTTAAAAAATGTCAATCACTTATAGAACATATCAGAAAAATTAAATTGTTATTAACTGAATAATGTGTCATTCAAATATGACGCCTAAATGTGTTTTATTAAAAAAAGTGTATCGTTTCATTTCTTAAAAAAAAAACACACAAATCTAGGCGTCACATTTGGATGATCCTATGCATACATGCTTAGTTAAATAAAAATTAAAAATCTACAATGAATCAATTCACATTCAACCATGACTTTACGAAACGCCGATTATTTTATTATCTAACAAACACAATCGTCGTCGTACATTCAAAGTCCAATTTAAAAATAAACCACATTCTTTAGCGAATTGATTGTTTTTAAACATCGTATTCAATCGAAACTTACATGAAAACCAAATCAAAATTATGTACGTAATCTGTTTACTTTTCATGATAAATAATAATATTATTGAGAGAAAAAAATCTGCTAAAAACGGATTTTCACACAGAGTTAGCAGATAATAAATCTACATAAAATATTTATGTCTGCTTCAAGGAAAAAAACGATAAGGCAGACGTCATACACAACAATAAAGATATCACTGAATTTTATTATTTGATAATTAATTAATTATTATATATAATTAATATTCTATTGCGAGATAAGACATGAAATACGCTTAAACATCAATTATCGAATATTCAATTAAAATAACTGATTACATTATTAAGTCTGTGATTATAACAACAAAATGTTTATATTCATTTCTTTAATTTGTTTATATTTATTCATACGAAATGTGTCATGTTTGTTTTTACGTTCATAATACAAAAATATGATTAAATCAGATAAATAAATAAAACGGACTCTCCCCCGAATCAATGAAATAAATATACATTTTATATGGCATAGTTGTGATTTAAAAGGGTGTTCGATTTAGATAGTAGACAGATACGAGGGTTTATAACAGAACAAAACTGTTCTATTAACAATTTCAAATGATTGTGAAAATACATATTTATTCGAATAAATAAATGACGAAAATTTAAATAAATATTCCACCATCTATATTAAAAATAAAAATGTCTATTTATAGATAATTATAGATCATGTATACAGTCAACAAATTTATAGAAAATGATTAGGTGTTGGAAGAAAATTGATTTAAAAAAAAATTTTTCATATTAAGAAAAGGCACATAGTAACATTGCTTTTTTAACTGTATATATTAAAAAAAACAATAAATTACATTCGAATTTGATACAAGTATATTAAATTTAATCTAATTTTGATGTAATTACTATACTTCTGAGTTACTAACCGTAACAGTACGCGAGGTTGGTCCCAGAAGTACCCGACCCAACAAAGAAAAGACAAAAATTTTGGAAAAAAATATATTTATTTTTCAACATAATCTCCTTTCAGCTCTATACACTTTTCCCAGCGATGTTCAATAAGTTCGATACCCTTTTTATAATAACAACTGTCTTGCTCCTCAAAATACCCATTAACTGCCGACATCACTTCTTCATCGTTGGGACATCTTTGACCACTGAGCCATTTTTTCAAATTTGGGAACAGAAAATAATCCGAGGGGGATAAATCTGGCGAATAGGGTGCATGAGGTAGCAATTCAAACTTTAATTCATTAATTTTGGCAATTGCAATAACGGATTTGTGAGCTGGTGCATTGTCTTGATGAAACAACACTTTCTTCTTAGCCAAATGCGGCCGTTTTTGCTTGATTTCTTCGCTCAAACGTTGCAATAAGTTCGCATAATACTCGCCGTTGATAGTTTTTCCTTTTTCAAGATAGTCAATGAAAATTATCCCACGCGCATCCCAAAAAAACGACGCCATGACCTTGCCTGCAGATGAAACGGTCTTCGCCTTCTTTGGAGCCGGTTCTCCCTTTTCAGTCCATTGTTTTGATTGTTCTTTTGTCTCGGGTGGGAAGTGATGGACCCATGTTTCATCCATGGTTATGAAACGGCGCAAAAAT
>CP092093.1:32482500-32507500 GCA_029203775.1 Neoneuromus ignobilis
TTGGCGTCTAAAGGCATCGCAACGTTACCACAACCGCCCTATTCACCGGACATGTCACCCTGCGACTTTTTCCTATTCCCCCATATGAAAAAATTCGTCAAAGGTCGACATTTTGACTCCGTTGAAGATATCCAAGAATCTGTGACGAGGGTACTCGGAGAGGTCCCACAAGAAGTGTTCCAGAATTGTTACGAAAACTGGAAAACTCGCTGGAATAAGTGTATAGATGCGGGAGGGGACTACTTTGAAGGGGATCGCAGCGACGTACCTTAATTTTTAAATATACTCGATTTTTGAATTTTGTCGCATTACTTAATTGTCTGACCTCGTATATCAGCTTTTTTCTATCCTCTACTGGATAAAAGCTTCTCTCAAAAATGTCATCATCCAAAAATTCACTGCCATTCACTTCAATATATATGATCATCAAACTTTCTCAATCCACTGCTGAAAATTTCCTCTCACTACCAATTTTTTTTTACTTCGATTAATCCAATGTTTTCCTCATCTAGTCATCAAATATATATATATAACCGACTGGGTAGTACAGTGATTTGCATCACCGCGTGTCATGCGGGAGATTGCGTTCGAATCCCAGTCGAAGAGTCCCTCATTTTCGAGGGTTGAGTATGAAGGCCGACAACCTCATCTTGTAAAAAATAACTGTCGAGAAGGGAGTAAACCCCGAATAAAAAAATCTTCACCAATCCGCCTGGTCAGCGTGGTGAATATGACCAAATACCAGTGAATGGTAGCATTCATTGAGGCTCTCGTACAATAGTGGATTGATATGGGCTTTGTGATGTGATGATGATATATATATAGGTGTTTTTTTAAGCGCGATAGAATTTTAAATTGAATCCCTATCTAAAGTTCTATATAACCTAAAAACATACACCTTTACACACACACACACACACACATATATATATATATATATATATATATATATATATATATATATATATATATGTATGTATGTGTGTATATACATGCACATAAGCAGTAAAAAAATATGTAAATTTAAAATAGTATAATAAATAATGATAATAATATAATAAACTGATCATGTGTCTCCTCCACATAACTATTAATCTGCTGCTTTTCTATCCCCCTACACATACACACATATACTCCATCCATCCATCCATATATATGTATGGATATATATATATATATATATATATATATATATATATATATATATATATGTACATACAAGTAAAACATATCTGAACGCGTACTTAATATAATTTTTAAAGACCTTGTAAAAAGTATGTGGTTATTCATATCACTTCCGATACACAACTGTAGGTATGTGCAGAGGGTCATCACTTGTAGATTATTCTTATCAATATTATTTTGTTTATATCTATTGCAAATCCAGAGTGTATGTCTATGTTGTAATAAAATATTGAATAATAATTACATAGACCTATATACATATATATATATATATATATATATATATATATATATATATTCATTTAAAGAAAAATTCATTAAAATAATTTCAAACGAAAAAATTCAATAAACATACAAAATCACTGCAAAAAATTTTTTTATTACTTTATTATTATTTGCTTATGACAAATATAAAATATTTATTTAATAATAAACGTTATTTTAAAAACAGTCTGTTATCATATATCTTATCTCCTTCAAAAATTATTTTATATAATGTACTTCTTAGAAACAAAAAACAAAGGTAGAAAATCTTGGATCAGTTCATAGTTTTTTATTCATATTTGAAGTAATTCAGTTCGACTTCCATTACTCTTGAATTTTGATAATAAAAAGATACAATATAAATAAAAATATTTGAATAATTGTAATTTTCATCAATTGTATAATGCATATATATTTTTTCATACGTTTTTTTAAAGATTTACGAGCTTTTAGTTATTATCCATAGTATGTGTTTATTATTCTCTAGGTAGACATTTGTATTTAGGTACATATCTATCTAAATCTCCTATAAAGTAAGAACATTGTTGTGGTTAACATTTTTTTAATAAAAATATATAATGTTAGTTAATAAAAATGTATAATGCAGTTAAACATTTTTTTTATAAATATTTTGCCTCTACCTAAAATAAAATATTTTTAAAAAAACATTTTAAACATTCTATTTTAAAAGTGTATTAGTACATATATATATATAAATATGTATGTGTGATATATATAGTTATATATATATATGTGTGTGTGTGTGTGTGTGTATATCTGTGCACACAAAAACAATTTTTGTTAATAATTCACCAACCAATAAACCAAACAATTCTTTAATAAACTCGAGTGAATCATCATTTCTCTCAGGTAAAGAAACGTTGCTATAATTAGATTTTAATGTATTTCTATTATATTTTAAATATAAACTTCAGTTGATATTGAACTATTATAAATCTCTAAATATTAAAATTAAATGTTATTTTGAAATCATACACAATAGGTAGGATTTTGTAACTATAATAATAAATAAATACAATACTTATATGAGAATTATAATTCTTAAAGGTATGATTTTGTTATATTTATTAATTCATTATTTATTTTTGTTCATGAAATATAATAAAAAATATGAAACAAGAATATAACAAATTAATGCTTAATATGTTTTTTAAAAAAAAGAACATTCTGTTCATTTAATATAAAACTATTTTTCAATTTGTGTTCATTAGACACGTAGAGATCAACAAAAAATATTACAAAACAAAGTCCAGATTTTTTACTAATCTATATTAAAAAATATTTATTTTAATAACAAAAACAATAACAATGTTTTTTTTAATTCATAGTAATAAAATTGAATACTAGAACCTTTCAACCAGACCACAAACTGGATTTTTCTAGTTTTAAATGAAATTGATAATTAATTTTCAGTAAAACATTATTTATCATGTGCATTTTTATTGAATTATATTTTATCGATTTTGAAAGTTTATTTAAATTTATTCTAGAAATTTCTTTCTCAGATTATTTTTATATACATATAAGTTTTAAAAAAATATGTACTATAATGATTGAATCGATAATGAGACTCTAAAATGTTTTCAGAATAAACTATATAAAAGGCAGTATTAAAAAGAATATATTTATATATATATATATAAACCTGCAATGCATTTATAGATATTAAATTAAAAAGATATTCAATAGTGTACAAAAATTACCAATTTATTTCTCTATACTCAAAGTATTGATATTTTAAGTTCATCTGCAATCGATTATTGCAACTTAATTATTTTAATAAAAAATCATATAATAGGAAAAAATATAAAATATCATAAGAGGAAAATTTAAAATATCTTAAACATTATAAAAGATAAAAAATAACTTTAAAGAATTAAAAGTTATCCAATTGTTATTTCAAAGAAAATGCAATGAAGAGATATTTTTACTATACAAAAAGAATAACTTTATAAACATTTACATTTTTTATATCATTTATCTCTATATATTTCTTTCACTACATAAAAGCTCATCTTCATCTTCAGCGATTATTGCTATAAAATCAAAACTTTTTAGTTATCTTTTCAAATATTTCAGTATTTTTTGTACCGCTACTAACTATTGAAAAAAATATCTTTTTAACTCAGAATTCGATGAGAAATGAATCAGAGTTGAATTAAAACATGTGCAGGATATAACAAACAATTCGAATAAAACTTTTCTTAACAAATTACGAGACCGGATTTGAATTAAAATAGATATTCAGAAAGATTCCATACTGTTACCTCTGTTTTAGTGATACGATGTCTGGCCAATTTAACAACAGCGAAATTCCCCTTGCCAATCGTCCGTTCAATATCATAAAACCCGACTCGGATGGCAGTGGATTTAGACGCGGTGGTCGCGCCAGACGCCGGGCATATTCTTTCACGTTCAGCCATTGTTGTTTTCATTTAAATGGTAACAATCAAATCGAAACAAATACGTCCACACTTAAAATATATTCCACTCACAATGTAAAAAATTAAATGAAATAGTTAAGGTATGTTATGTATATTAATATATAGGTAGGTATTATTTATTGCACTAGTCGATGTATTGTCAAAAGTTACACCTGCACCGGTTGGTGGATGTGAGGTTATGGTCGCCGCGGAACGCGTCCGCCCCCACTATACATTCCACGCCGACGACCGCTGGCGGACTAGCTTGTAGTGCTATATGCCGCGGCTTATGAGTGCAATTGGATCCATTGTTTAGCTTCCACGACGATATGGTACGATCGGTGGACGCGAGACGGCAGCACTGTACGAAAAGCACGAAAAAAAATTGATTACAATTTGCTAATAGAAATTGTTTACCGTTTATTCAAATATACGAATTACGAACGAGCAACAATCATCGAAATGTTTATTTTAAAACCGATACAGACCGAATGTCATCCTCTAAATCATTTCACACTTTCTCGAACGTTCAATCCATTCACTTACAGATATCTATCTGATAAATTAGTTTATCAATTATTTAAACAGTCTCATAAATTACTAATAAAAATAAGACAACAATATGTATTTCAATGTGACTCATTCATTATAAGTCGTTTTAAATTTATTGATAATTAATGAATCAGAGTAGAGCGTCATTCGATTAAATTTTCATCAAATTAAAAATATGATTAACCATTTTATCATAATTTTTTGATTCATAAAAATAATTAAAAATCTAATGACTACATTTTCATCAGATTAATCAACTTTTTTAAAGACGAAAGTACTAAAACATAATCGTCTTAAAAATAAGGAGCAAAACTTGGCCATTTTTAAGAGCAAAAGCGCAAAGTATCTCGACCTTTTTAAGATGATGACTTAAAATATCGCTACTTTAAAAAACGAAGAAGCAAAGCGTCATTATGTTTAACCAGTTGCGCTGGCAATTAATTAACATTGCACGCGTGACAAATCCGTCCAAAGCAATTCGCAGCGAGTTGGTATTTGAAATCATTTTTTATAAAGTTTTAGACACACACACACATTAAAATTATAGTAAAACTCTTAAATTGATTAATGATTTTTGAAAAGGAGTATTTCTTAGGTTTTGGTACGTTTGTTATTTTACCGAATAGAATAGTTATTAAAAAAATCCATATCCATTAGATAAGAGAATATTTTTCTGTAAATTTTTGCAAATTTTCTCATTAAAGGAAAAGATGATAAATAGCTATCTTGCAGGTCTACTCCACCCATACCATCATTGTAATCTAAAACTATATTAGGTCTTGTAATGTTTCCATTTTGGTCTGTATAATTTCTACATTTTTTCTTTTTTGTTACAATCATTTCTGTTTTGGAATGTTTTGAAGAAAGTAAATATATATCTTTTTGGTCCTTCCATTTTACAGCTAAGATATCATTGTAAGATCTTAAAAGAACTTAAAATGTTTTTAATTTTATCGCTGCGAAATCTTTTGGCATATTCTTTCCATTAGATCTGACTGTTCTGATAGTATTAATTTTTTGCAAATGTAATTTCCGATACAGTTTTGGTGACGAATACCAGTTAGCTAAAAAGAGGGTGTGTCCAAAATCAACTAAAGGTCTACATAAATCCAGTACAACATTTTCTGATGCGCTATTACCAGAATAAAATAATCCGTGGATAAAATAGTTCTTTATGATAATAAAAAAAATTATTGTGTATTATAGTTACTTGATTATTATTCAATGAAAATATTTAAAATTAATGAAGTTCTACAAAAACGCACTTGTATGCCTTCAAAACAAAAGTGTGACATTTGATAACTGAACTCCGATGTTATATTTAGCAAAGATCACACGACGTGCTATGCACGTCATATCGGCATTTGGTACAGATAGCAGTCGACGTGCATAGCACGTCATTCCAGCGCAACTGGTTAGAGATGAAAACGTACAGCATTTCTGCTTGTAAGGACCTAAACGCAAACTGTCTACGTATTTAAGAGCGAAGGAGCAAAGCGTCTCCACCTTAAGGACTAAAACACAAAACATCTATATCTTTAAAGACGAAGGTGCAAAGCGTCTCCATTTTAGGAACGATGGTTCAAAGCATCGCCTAAAGACGAAAGCGCAATAAACGCATTCGCAAATTGTTTTTATGGATAAAGGCGTAAAAATCTCTCGTATTTTTAAAGGAAAACGGCTCAAAGCGTCACAGCTTTTAAAATGAAGACGAAAAACGTTACCACCTTGAAGAACTTAGGTGCAAAATATTGTAGTTTTTAAGAACGAAAGCGCGAAAACGTCTCCAACTTTAAAAATGTAGTCGCAATACGTAAAAAGCGTCATTCTCATTTAGTTAGTAACATAAATGGTCCTGTTAAGGACACAAATACATTGACGCATTTAAGGACATTACCACGATCATCACGTACCACTGTATATAAGAATAATAGATGTATATAAAAATACATATAAATTACAGGTGATAGTGAAATACAATTGTCTTCAAATACATACAAATATAAATTGCCGAATTCTACGAAACGCAGTCATATTACTTGACAAATGTATAAATAAAAAAATTGCAACTAACTACTTAACTACTCTATTTTAAATTACTTAAGATCATTATTTCTCTTGCGACAATTGTGTAAATGTAATGTAATTCATTTTCCCGTTTTTAACAATGTGCGAAAAAGAGGAAAATTATAACCGATAAGATAAAAAGAAATAACGTCTTATTACACCGCTTTCAGAACAAAATGGCCGAGCTTATATTTAAGCTATTCACCGCTATGAACAGTACATTCGCAACGTTGAGTAACGAGTATCTCATCTAGCGGATGGTAGAATCAAACTTAAACTTAAGCTATTCACTACCAGATTCTAATTGTAAATTTGTTATTTCTTTCTAACTAGAAGAGATTATAATTCTTTCTATCGTACACGTTACAATTGCCTTAAATTACTTATTTTAATAATCAGCATTATATTTTTATTAAATTTTAAAAAATAACTATTACTTTTTGTTACTAAATATCAATAGTTTATTCTATAAACATTCACAGTGATGAAAAATTTAAACAAAATGAACAGAAGTAATTTCGATGGCGATGCTATCATAGTTAAAACCTTTTTATTACAAACATTATTATATCGAAAATGCTTTAACACTAGAACTACCAAGAGCGTCATTTTGACGATTTTCAAATTTCGTGCTTAAAAATTTCGATATGATTTATGTATTGTTCTAGAATTTTATGACGACTTTTAATGAAATATAAGAACAATTAAATATTCCTATTCAATTTCCACTTAGCTACTTTAACTTCCATAATTAGTATGTCCTATACCTATTTATACCAAGACACGTCAAATTGACGACATTAGCAATCTCAAAATTTATAATAATTTATATTCAAGTGAATGTAAATACGTATCGATGTCCATCCTTGCATACACATATATCGCTTTCAGACATTTCCTGGAAAAATTTTAGGTACATTTTTCATATGAAAAATAGGTTGCAATCATTATCAGTTGTACTTCTAATGTGATAAAGTTCTTGGTGCAAAGTGTAATCTGTGAAAAGTCCAATCTGGGAAAAAAGTATGAACATATTTTTATTAAAAATTCAAATTTATTTGTTGTAAATCTTAGGCAACAATGAAACGATTTACAGGAAGCAAAAAATTATTCGAAGAATTCAAAGAACTCACTGGTATAAATGAAGACAGTTCGGATACTAATTCAAGTAATAATGATTTAGACATATCTTGCGTGGAAAATAAAACTGATTTTTCAGACTCTGAAGAAGCTGAGGATGAAATTGAAGTACGAGATATTGAACAAAGTGAAGAAGATCAATATGAAAGTGAAGATTCAAGGAGTGAAGATGAAATTCCCCAAAATAGCCACAAACGCAGTAAGCGATTGCGAATATGTTCAGATACTGAATCGGATAGCCAAACAGAAACCGAACCAAGACAGCAAAAAGACATTGCTGTCGACGGTACTGAATGGGAAGAATTAGGGAATGGTCGTGTTGGTAGATTGCCATTACATACTATATTCAAGGATACTTCGGGCCCAACTGGTTATGCGAAGCGAAACATTATGCTCGGTAATGTTAGTAGTGTATTTCGGCTTATAATTGATAATAGAATTATGAGCCACATAAAAGCTTGCACTGAGCTACAGGCCAGAAACATTTTACAGAACGACTGGAAAATTACTATGGACGAATTATATGCTTTTATAGCCATTTTGTATGCTCGAGGAGCCTACGAAGCAAGAAACATGAAGTTATCGTATTTGTGGTCCAAAAAATGGGGACCTTCTTTCTTTGCCGAAACTATGAGTAGAAACAGATTTTCGGAAATTATGAGATTCATTCGTTTCGACAAAAAAGCGAGAGGAGTGTTCGCTTACGAACTGACAAATATGTTTGTGGCAAGTGTTCATCACAGATAACATGTATTTGTAAAATATGTGATTCATAGTTATTCCATACATATCAAATATGCTATAATATAAATGCAAATAGAAAGTGTTTTTGTTTGTTTTTTTTTTTGTATTAATAATTAATGAATTATTATATTAAGTGTTGTTTTTGTTAAATTATATTCTTTTATTTACATAAACTAAGTGAAAAATTAAAATGAAAGCCATGATCAAAAATACGTCAATTTGACGAGTGCGGTAAAACTAGGTATATATTTAACATCGGTAGTTCTAGTGTTAATAATATATTAGATGGAAATAAATATAAAATATAAAAATTATATAAATATGAAGTAGAAACAAACGTATTAAAAGTTGACTATAATACAGCCGATCGGGGAAAAACATCAAGCCATTTCGGCGCGGGTCGGTTGCACTCTCTCCGGCCAGGCTCGTCGTTTCCCCGCTCTAGCAGTATAGTCGCTCTATCCAAATATAAGTGATACGTCACGCTAGCATATCTATATGTCTCTGGTTTATGCACAACTATAGCAAAAGTATTAAAGATAATACTGATTTAAGTTATTTAAAAATCCGCAAATTTACTATTAAAAATATTTTTTAAAAAAGCTTAGACGAAATGTCGAATTTAACTATGTTTTAATATTGTTATTTATGCAGATTGCAAGATTTTACAAGATTAAGGGGGTATTCTAGTCTAGAATTTCGAAAAAATCGATTTTTTTGCATATTTTCAAAGTCTTATATATATATACATGGATGGATGGATGCTGGCGTAGTCCCCATTGATGGTGGAAGTGCAATCGGTCCGTAATATGTTTGTTGGTGGAGGTGTTGCGTCGAATTTAGTGAAAAATGGAATTTAACATACATGGTGGTGAGTAGCTAAACTTATAACTTGTGTTTCCCACAGTTGGGATTGCGATTGTCACTAATTCTAATGGCATCCTTTTCTATCTAGTGGTTACATTTTTCTGTCTCACCAATTATTTAAAAAGTAATTTGTCCTGATTCTAAATATGCTGTAATTGTAAATCGGTCATTAAAAAATGTTAACAATTAATATTTTTTAACAATTTTATTCACATTATGTACAAATGATGATAACGTAATTAGTAACCTAGTTATTAATTAAATAAATTGTAATACTAATGAAATATTTTATTTAAAATAACTGTAATTTGATATTAAATGTGACTCATTCTATACGACTCTCAATTAATCAAAATTTTAATATAACATTAACTGGAAAATGTTTTATTAAACAATTACAAATGATATGAAAATAATATCGTTGATAAAAAACTTTTTTGTGCATGATTTAAAATATACTGAAACAATAATTAAAAACTTCACTTAAATAGAAATCTAAAAATTGTTCTAAACAATTAAAACAAAATGTTATAGTGAAAATTTCAAATTACTAATCTCTACATAAATCAATTACAAATGTGTATAAAAAAATATACATATCAATACAATTAACAAGAATTGTAACTCAAGAAAAAAAATGTTTTCATTAACTGATTCAGTTAAATATTTTCCTATAGAAAGCTTTTATAAATATTTTTATACAAAAAAATACGATTAAAGTCCATAACATAATCATAAAAATAAATCACAATTCATTTTCCATTATAATTATTTGCATTTCATATATAAGAATATTATTTTTTCGTAACGAGCGGAATGACGAGTACTGCATTTTTTGCTTCTTTGTTCGACCACCACCTTCCGAGACGATGTTCTCTTCCGATCGCCGCTACTAATACGCTTCCGTCGCTCGTGAACGCCAGACTATTGACGAAGCCCGTTACCGGTATTTTGAATAACGTGTCTAACTTACGATAATGATTGCTTAATTTCCATAATGTGATAAAACCATCACAAGAACCTGCTTGAATAGAATCGATTGTGAACGGTATGATTTTTAAACAGAAATTCTAATTTGAATTAACATATGTATTATACCTGACACGACTATGTCTGTATTCAATAGAGATGTTAGGGAAGCAATCCAATTAGGCTGATTATTTAATGGATTTATCCCATGTGCTGCTTTTATAGTACATAATGGTTTCTTCTTTGAAACACTCCATACAGAAATATTCCTAAAAATTTTATTTTACAATTAATTATATATTTTCTAATTCATTCTCTAATGCATACCCGTCATCACTACCAGAAATAAAATGATCTTCATTTATAAGTTTCACATTATCTACACTGCCGGTAGCATTAAAGACAAGCTGTGAATCTTCAGCTATTTTCCAAATACGTAACGTACTATCATGGCCACCGGATGTTATAGCTCTTTCACGATAAAGAGCATCGATTCCAGTGATCCCGCCTTGATGGCCAAACCTGTAATCGAATATTTTTCCTATGATTTTACAGAAACGTAATAAAATAAATAAAATCTGTATTAAACTTGAATAAATTACATCGATTCAACATATGCCATTTCATCTAAAGACCAAACTCTAATTGAACGATCATTACTTGTAGAAAACAGCTGATTTGAATTTCTTCGAAAAACAAGGCCTGTCACTGTATCTTTATGTCCCTTAAATATGTGTATTGAGTCTAATGTATTTGCATCTCTTATTGTTATTTCTTTTCCTTCACCAATAGCCTAAAAGTAAATGAAGTTAAATATTTTTACATATAAATATTGTTTATCATTTAACTTACTAAATATTTGTTATCATAAGACACCGCTAATGTAATAATTGGTTGAGCACCTTTACTGTTTTTGCCATCTTTTCGTTTAAACGGAAGTGACTTTACTTTTTTTCTATCACTTATCGACCCTAAAAATGTTTTTATATTATGAAATGATGTTTACTTTCATGTAAATAACATAAAATAATTAAACTTACACATTACTACTGTTCCATTCTTACTGCCCGAGTATATAAATTTATTATCAGGTGAAATAGCTAAGGATATTACAGAATCTTTATGTTCTTTACACCGTAAAACATTAATATCTTCTATTTTAACACTTTTATACGTATCGGCAACACATTTTTGTAAACGACCGACTTGTTCTAAGTAATCTTCCTTTAATCGTTGCGATACACTCGACTCGTTCATGAACTCATCACGATCAGCTCGTTCTTGCTCTATAAACAAAAATAGATAAACAAACGTGTTTATTAATACTTAACTTGAGTAAATAAAAAATATCATAATGAAATCTTATCAAACAAACCTGCACGAGCGATTTCTTCAAGATACTTTTTGGCTAGACTTAACCTTTTTTCCTGTGCCGTTTCATATTCTTCTTCTGAATCTGACTGAACACGTTCCTTTTCTTTATCAGATTCCTCTTCAGATTCTGAAGTGATATCATCGTTATATTTCTTCTTTTCTTTTGCTTTTTTAACATTCTGTTTAGTGTTGAATTTCGAGCCCTTTACAAAAAACCATTATAATAATACAACATTTCACAAGCATTTGTATAATTGTAAATAAAACAATACCTTTCGTTTTAAACCATTTACTTGTCCTTTACGAATGAAAAACGACATTTTTTATAATAAATTAATAATGTAAAGAAATGATGGAACTTTTAAACACGTGGGTAAATATCTATTACTAATTTCATATTATACATTAATTATATCTACGGTTAAACATAAAATGTGTTACATTGTAGATAACTCTTTCATTTAAAAAAATATTTACTATTTGTCCCTTAAAAATGATTATTATATATTTATTTATCTGTCTACCTATTTATCTATGTATCTTTCTATGTATGCATAAATATATATATATATATATATATATATATATATATATATATATATATATATATATATATATATATATTCCTAAGAGGGCAGTAACAAATTAGAAAATTTCACAAATGAATTTTCACCCCAACACCACAATAATTTAAAGTGTCCAATAATCACTTATTGTAATTATTGAATACAATTAGTGATTGTCACAATAAGTGATTATTGAACACTTTAAATTATTGTGGTGTTGGGTGAAAATTCATTTGTGTAAAATGAATCAGCCACAGTTCCAAAACAACAAAATAGAAAATTTCACTTGTATTTTTGAATTTTCGTCGATTTCTAGTTACCCCCTTATGTGTGTGCAAGTATATATATATATATATATATATATATATATATATATATATATATATATATATATATTAAAATGAAATAATATAAATTTAATTAAGATATTTCAATTTTTTCCATTACTTTTTTCACAATTATTAGTTGTGTAAAAAATACATGATTTGATCAGTAATTTCTTTTCAAATTTGTATTAATATCTTCTTAAAGAAATATATGTAAGTTTATTCTACTTTTCCCCGTTTGAAAAGCCTTTATACCATGTCAAATATTAAAGCTTCGTGAAGAAGCTATCCATTCTTTTTATTAAAATGAAGATTAACAAATTGTATGCGGGCAACGTCTCTTAAATGCAGGAATAAAATTTTGTTAATAACACAAATCATTTTCTTTTTTCGTTTTGTATAACAAGATTTTTATAAACGACAATTATTTTTTCAGATTAACCAGCCTCAATAATTGCATTTGCAAAATATGTTTAATTGTGTGGATGAAAAAGCTTAACACTAAATTGATAAGTTAATACACAAAAAAATAATTTAGGAAATTATAAAAATAAGTTGACGGAAGTTAAATCTTTTAAAGAAATAATTAACTTTTTGTTTGTTACGGCCTAAAAATTATTATTTATTTATCTTTTTATATTTCGGTTCTATGTGTATTAACTGACAAATCAATTAATATTCTACTCTCAATTCAGTTATCTAATGATGAGACACATTGTCAAAATTAGTTGAAGAAAACTACAAATGAAGAATTACTCTTAAAGTTTCAACAAATACAGTTATTACAATTCATAAGAATGGAATCAGAAATTAATGAACTTCAGATTCTCTTATTGAAAATATAGATCATTCAAATGTGTGTTTTATTAAAAAGAAACAGAAGAAACTATACACGTTTCTTTTTAATAAAACACAAATTTAGGCGTCACATTTGGATGATCCTATATATTCAAATAACTATCATTAATTTAAATTCAAATTGAAAATAGGAAACAATCAAAATTTTATTCCTTATTAAAACCATTACTGCTAATTCTCTCTGTACTGATCAATCTTATTATTATTATACAACTTTATGGAACTCACCGTACGATCAGTTCTATGACCGGTGTTTCGGGAAATTTTGTATGAATTGTAATTCTCCTGTTCTTTTTAATTCTACACAACCACATAATTTTCTACTGAAGATCAAATTCTTATATTATCTAAAGAGAAAGAGACAGATCTGTATGCAAAGAAATACTTTGAAAAATAATCATTCATACTATCAATAAGAAACAAAACTCTGAATTGGGATATCTGGAATTATCAACTTACACTAACAACATTGATGATATGTTCTATAATAATAATATAAATCTGCTCCTTTTAAACTACAAATTAATAAAATCAAAATTATTTTTACCCGATTTTTAATCTGAATTTAAAAGCCTTCATTGATAAGCGCAAAGATTTGAAAATATCGGGTATTCCAAGTCTCAACATTTAATTAAGATTTTCATTGATCTTTATTTATAACTTTTTCATTTAATTGCTATACGTGATCATTTTTATCATGCAGAAAAGTTATTTTTTGATTAAAATCGTGTCAGACACTCTTTATACGTTTTAAAAACATAAAATTTTAAATCACATGTATCAACTTTCAAATTCTTCCTATATGTATTTTATTATATAAAATAAAATTAATACTGGATTTAAGAATGTATTTCGTACCTAAATTTTTTTCTTATATACGTTTTATAGACTTTTTTATTTCTCATGACTAATTTTAATTTTAAAACCATTTTGTCAAATACAACAGATAATAAAAAAATACCTGAGCTGTTTTAAACACACAATTATAAATAATAATCACACCAATAATTGTATCAAGTTGTTTTTATGGATGTGCAGTAATGAACAATAAGAATAAATTATTACAATACAAATACAACAAATATCATTTATAATCATTAAAAAATATTTATTCGCAACTACACTAATTATTTTTTCAGTATTTTTGTATCACATTTGCAACATACGCATTTTTGGAATGCACTGTTCTTCGAGTGATCGTTATCTACCATCTGTTCTTGTTGAAGATCCGCCTGTATTGCACAATCCGATTTGGTATATATTTCAACCACATCTTTATTTTTATTTTGACGATTTGCACGCTCCAACGATTTAATTTTAAGTATACTGAAAATTTCATCCGACAAAGTTTGTGTCTGCACTTCCATCAAACTATTAGGTTTTTGAAAATCGTCGACGCTGATAATTTCACAATTCGTACCTCTACTGTACGTCTTTTTCTTTAATTGACTCACGATCGTCTTTTTAGATATACTACGTATCGATGTTTTTTTCTGAACAATATTTCGAGCGGCTTCGTTAACTGTAATTTTTATATCCAAAAACATTTTCTTTTTATCATTGTTAGATATGAGTTCGGGCTCGGAACAAACGCAGTCTAATTCTCTTTGCTTTGCAACTGCATTGAAGTTACAGTTGATCACTTTGGGTTCTTCGTAATTAGATGCGTTTTCGCAATCGATGCAAACGTTTTGAATTTTTGAACGTTGTACGAACGCTTCTTTACATTTTTGTAAATCATCTCTATTCAAATAAGCTCGTAATAATTCCTTTTTAGATTCAACTTTACATAATACTATGTTTTTATCGACTGATGATTTATCAGAATCGATCGATGAATTGATTCTATTACATCTATACCGAAAAAAGTAAATTAGATTTATTTGAAAGAAAGTATCAAAATGTTATTTCTTTAACACTAGAACTACCAATAGCGTCATTTTGACGATTTTCAAATTTCGTGCTTAAAAATTTCGATATGATTTATGTATTGTTCTAGAATTTTATGACGACTTTTAATGAAATATAAGAACAATTAAATATTCCTATTCAATTTCCACTTAGCTACTTTAACTTCCATAATTAGTATGACCTATACCTATTTATACCAAGACACGTCAAATTGACGACATTAGCAATCTCAAAATTTATAATAATTTATATTCAAGTGAATGTAAATACGTATTGATGTCCATCCTTGCATACACATATATCGCTTTCAGACATTTCCTGGAAAAATTTTAGCTACATTTTTCATATGAAAATTAGGTTGCAATCATTATCAGTTGTACTTCTAATGTGATAAAGTTCTTGGTGCAAAGTGTAATCTGTGAAAAGTCCAATCTGGGAAAAAAGTATGAACATATTTTTATTAAAAATTCAAATTTATTTCTTGTAAATCCTAGGCAACAATGAAACGATTTACAGGAAGCAAAAAATTATTCGAAGAATTCAAAGAACTCACTGGTATAAATGAAGACAGTTCGGATACTAATTCAAGTAATAATGATTTAGACATATCTTGTGTGGAAAATAAAACTGATTTTTCAGACTCTGAAGAAGCTGAGGATGAAATCGAAGTACGAGATATTGAACAAAGTGAAGAAGATCAATATGAAAGTGAAGATTCACGGAGTGAAGATGAAATTCCCCAAAATAGCCACAAACGCAGTAAGCGATTGCGAATATGTTCAGATACTGAATCGGATAGCCGAACAGAAACCGAACCAAGACAGCAAAAAGACATTGCTGTCGACGGTACTGAATGGGAAGAATTAGGGAATGGTCGTGTTGGTAGATTGCCATTACATACTATATTCAAGGATACTTCGGGCCCAACTGGTTATGCGAAGCGAAACGTTATACTTGGTAATGTTAGTAGTGTATTTCGGCTTATAATTGATAATAGAAATATGAGCCACATAAAAGCTTGCACTGAGCTACAGGCCAGAAACATTTTACAGAACGACTGGAAAATTACTATGGACGAATTATATGCTTTTATAGCCATTTTGTATGCTCGAGGAGCCTACGAAGCAAGAAACATGAAGTTATCGTATTTGTGGTCCAAAAAATGGGGACCTTCTTTCTTTGCCGAAACTATGAGTAGAAACAGATTTTCGGAAATTATGAGATTCATTCGTTTCGACAAAAAAAGCGAGAGGAGTGTTCGCTTACGAACTGACAAATATGTTTGTGGCAAGTGTTCATCACAGATAACATGTATTTGTAAAATATGTGATTCATAGTTATTCCATACATATCAAATGTGCTACAATATAAATGGAAATAGAAAGTGTTTTTGTTTTTTGTTTTTTTTGTATTAATAATTAATGAATTATTATATTAAGTGTTGTTTTTGTTAAATTATATTATTTTATTTACATAAACTAAGTGAAAAGTTAAAATGAAAGCCATGATCAAAAATACGTCAATTTGACGAGTGCGGTAAAACTAGGTATATATTTAACATCGGTAGTTCTAGTGTTAATTAAGAAATCTGATATACTTTTGTACAAGTTTAGTCGAAACATAAAGATATATTAAACATAGTTCAATTTTGTTATACGATACTCAATCTAACAAATCATTATCTTAAATACAATAGAATTGGTAGTTATAATTGTTTATACAATTTTTCTATATTTATTATATATATATATATATATATATATAAATATAAAAAAATATATATTTTACTCGGCTAACCTGCATATACCATTATGAATACAATTCATATTAGGTGTGTTTACAACTCGAGTTTTATTATGACATGATTTTAATCTTGAACAGGAACAGGCGAAATTCCTCCTTTTCGTACAGGGTCTTTGTTGATAAGGTAAATATTTAAAATCAGTATTTGAAACCGATCGATCAACAGTAGTATGTCTCTGTATCAGCAATGATTTTTTCGCACATGGTAGACAATTCGTTCCATACGCAGTTGAATGTAGTGTACTGCAATCGTTACAATTTGCAGTTTTACAATCACAGATCGTGTAAACGATACGAGAATAATAAAACACTATGATCAAATTCAAATACAAATAAAAACGTACCTACCTGCCGTGTTTGGCAGACAGTTCATCCGCAACTTGTTCCTACAACATGTACACTGTTTATAATGTTCAATCATCTGCAAGACTTTGTTTTCGACTTGTGCTTTGACAGAATTGTAATTCATTCGATTGCACGTTGTGCATTTCTTATCATCATGCTTGTGAACATCTTCGACAAAATTACACGACCCACAATGGAGTTCCACGTATATTTTACATGATTTACATTTGGGACACTTTAAAGGTGTATATTGAGTAGAATTAGTCATGACAATATATACATCTGTTCATTGGAGCGATGAATACGGTTTTTTTATAAAGTATTCTAACCAAAAGCAATATCAAAAGATATCTTTTAATTATTACGAAAAAATCGTATGCTTAAGTATATATAATATTACACAAACTAAAAGAACTATTTTTTTTACTACTACAAAATTTTCTTAACAATTTAACAATAAATAAAATGATAACAATAGTGATGAGAATGAATAAAATAATTCTCAATTAACAATAAATTTGACAAATTTTGTTAGCTAGTAGTAAGCTTGATCAATATATATAGTAACCATGATTTTCAAATATTAAATTTTATATATATATATACACTCACACATACATATCTCTAAAAAGTGTAGAACTAACAGTTAAAACATGTTCTATAATTAAAAACCAATATTAACAATGGACAAAAGAATAGATATAATCTTTTTTAGTTCAGAGATGGGCAAACAAAAATGGTACATAAATTTGATGCCAAACTTCCTGGAGGAAGTCCAATAACACAAGTTATTAAACTTTATTGAATTCCTTTCAGAAATCTGGCATTAAACTCATTAGCCCAATCCACACTAGTTGCATTGATGCGTCAGCAATACATAATGTTATGAATACCGCGCATCTATACTTGCATGATGACCCAAATTTCATTGAATATGTATTACTGAAATATTTCATTTCGAACCGAACGTTCGAATCGATAACTTGGTAATTTGTCCGTACGAGGCATTACTGAGTAATATACACAAAAATATTTCCGACCATTACAATTCTTATCGCATTTTGTATGCGTTGGTTTCGTGCATCACGTTGCTAAAAATTTTGCGCAAAGTTGCGGCGGTGTCAACACGAAAATCCCCTCCTAAAAAAATTAGTTTTCGCGAAAGAGGGTGTGAGACGAGCGGTAATGGGCCGTGAATACTGTACGAATGTTAACTAGTGTGGGATTGGGCAATTGGGGCTATTCACACTAGTCAACATTCATACAGTATTCACGGCCCATTACAGCTCGTCTCACACCCTTTCCTAAAAACTAATTTTTTTAGGTGGAGGATTTTGGTGATAAAGGGGTGTGATACGAGCGGTAATGGGCGTGAATACTGTATACATGTTGACTAGTGTGAAAAGGCCCATTTACTACTTAGTTCATTACTGATGGACTACTAAAATGCCCTATATTTCACTCTTTCATCCAGTGTAAGTGTTATATTTCACTTATTAAGACAAATATACATTTACCATCGACTCCAGATTGTTCAGATTCTCTCTTTCTATACACATACATACATATATACATACATACATACGAGGGAGAATGTTTGATAAGTCCGTGTAAAAATAAAAACTGCTTCATTTTTTTGAATAAATCGTTTTTATTTTTCAACATAGTCTCCTTTTAGGCTTATACACTTCATCCAACGCTGCTCTAGTTTGTTGATCCCTTCCGAATAATAGGATTTGTCCAAGTCTGTAAAATAGTCATTCGTTCCTGCAATCACCTCCTCGTTCGAATAAAATCTTTTTCCCGCGAGCCATTTCTTCATATTAGGGAATAAATAATAGTCCGATGGAGCCAAGTCTGGAGAATAGGGGGGATGTGAAACGATTTGGAACCCTATTTCCATTAGTTTTGCGGCCACAACTGCTGAGGTGTGAGCTGGTGCGTTGTCGTGATGAAAGAGGACTTTTTTGTGGGCTAATCGGGGACGTTCTTCTTGCAACTCGGTTTTCAAACGATCCAATAACAATGAATAATATGCACCTGTAATGGTTTTATCCTTTTCCAAATAGTCGATAAATATTATTCCTTGCGAATCCCAAAAGACAATCGCCATAACCTTCCCGGCCGAAGGAATTGTCTTCACCTTTTTCGGAGCAGATTCCCCCTTGATAACCCATTGTTTAGACTGCTCTTTGGTCTCAGGAGTGTAGTGATGTATCCATGTTTCATCTACAGTGATGAAACGACGCTTAAAGTCCTGCGGATTTCGCTGAAACAGCTGCAAACCGTTCTTGCAACACTTCACACGACCTCGTTTTTGGTCGATCGCGGCACCCACCTGGCGGATAGCTTTTTCATGTCCAAATGTTGGTGCAAAATATTATGTACCCGTTCACACGAGATGCCTACAGCACTAGTAATCTCACGCACTTTCACTCTTCTGTCATCCATCACCATATCATGGATTTTATCAATGATTTCTGGAGTGATGACCTCAACAGGGCGTCCAGAACGTTCAGCGTCCTTGTGCTCATATGGCCACTCCGAAAATTTTGAAACCACTTATAAACCGCACTAATCGAAGGTGCAGAGTCACCATAATGTTTATCAAGCTTCTGTTTAGTCTCCTGAGGCGTTTTGCCTTTAATGAAGTAGTATTTAATCAACACGCGAAATTCTTTTTCGTCCATTATTTGACAATCACTCGATTTCCTTGATTCCAACGATTGTCAAACACAAAGGAATAGACCGATATGGCTGAAACTTGATGTGTGTTCTTCCAAGAGGTGCTACTAATTAAAAATAACCTCGATATGCACCAGTGGTGCCATCTTTCGGAAATTACACGGACTTATCAAACGGCCCTCGTATATACATACATACATATATAAACACACACACACACACAGATATATATATATATATATACATATATATATATATATATATATATATATACATATATATATATATATATATATATATATATATATACACATATACACACTCAAAATAAACATATAATTTCATATCAATAAATTCTTCTTATACATAAATATTATTACACAAGGATTAGGATGTGGGATTATAAATGTGAACATGTGTTTTTTTATTGTTGTATTTTAGTATACTTATTTATCAAATCATTATTTTATTAACAAGTCAACAATACAGACTTACATTATTTATTAAAAATACAGTAGATATATACACATACATATATATATATACATACTTTATCCTTGCAATTGAACACATGAATTTTCAATATAATTTAAGTATAAGAAGTTTTAAATTGTTTATTAAATCATATAAATGATTTAAATATAAAAAATATTATTTTAAATGGTTATATAAAGTTTGAAAAAAATATGAAACATATTTATTAGACTCGAATGAATCGAGTTTGAATAATTTTTTTACTTACTAATCATACAGATTAAAAAAAAAACAACAACTTGAATTTAGAACGCTAGTTTCTTCATTAATAAATACATATGTTGATCGACTTCGAAGCCGTGTAAATTGTTGGCGTCACCTTGCAACCGCATCAGAAGACCACCGAACGAGACGTATGCAGCTCTGAAACATTAAACCGGAAATCAATTAAAGCGGTTTAAACTTAAATAATAATTGTATATTTAAAATCGATTTTACTTCATTTACATAAAAATAATAATAATAAACATTATAGATAATATTTGTATTATTTTAAGAAGTTTTACAATTAAACCACTTAGTTAACAACTGATGGACGTGGTTTCTGTAAGCTTTGAACGTACGTTTCATTTTATCAATTTTAGTCATTTTTATATTAAATTTAATAGTGTAAGTTCAAAATTTTAAACTAGAATTCCCCCTACTTTTTGTTTATACATTTCAATAGAAATTTTATTATCCTAAGAGCGTAGGTAAAAAGAATTTCTCTTCTAAAATAATTTTTGTATATTTGATAAATATTTCTATTGGTTGTTTATATGCTTATATTTTTTCCTCTAATTTACAAATAATAATCTATTATTGATTTAAAAAATTCCGATACGATTATTAACTGATTACTAGCTAATTCACTTTTATATATATTAATCACTCATCACTGAATATTTACGAATTAATTCATTACCAAATTACAAACGATTAATTATTCTGTATTAAAAAGATATTCTTCAATGTTGAGAGATGTGTGGCTATCCATTGGACACAAGGGCAGGATGGATAGTGGCCGTGAGTTAATCCACACAACCAGCTAACCACACTGCCAATGCGGCCAATGAACAAGATGGTAATCGCAGTGGAGCAATTGAAGTAGAAGTGGAAGTCCATAATTTCTTCAAGTAGCCTGTATCTATTTCTTCATCGACTGCTATTAATACACGGTTCTTGTTCGATTTTTTTATATGTACATTTTTTAATATTTTAAAACAAATTGTTAATGTTTAAAACTAATAGTCTGTTTTCATGTAATGAATTACATCTTGAATTATATCACAGTTGTTTTAAGTATACAATGAATCCTTAATGTTAAAATAATACAAAGATATTAATCAATTTAGAGATGACAGAAATTACAAGTAAGATTAGAAAGAGAAAATAGCCTGAAATGGAAATGGACTAGACACAAAATTAGAAGAAAAACAATCGATGGAAAATGGAGTTATTGATTTTGAAATAAGAAATTTAAAAAGGTTAAGAGAGAGGATTAACAACATACAGCAAGATATTAAAAAATCTATTGAATATTTTTGAGAAAAAGAATGTTTCTACGAAAACAGTGTGTTGGGAATTTAAAAATACATAGAGAGGTCGAAGATATACGATTACGTTTTAATTCAATTTTACAGATAATTGAGCACTTTTCAAAAATCTCTCATCACAAATCAAAAGTTTTAACAGAAATAAAACACTGAATCAATAGTCAGTTAAAGATATAATTTCTAGGTATAATTATAATTCTCATATCAAAAAAATATATAAAAGATGAATCAGTTCGATGTTTCTGATTAAATGGTTAAAAATAACTTGTGTTTAATTTATCATTCAAAAGGTAAGACAATGCAAATTGCACTTTCAAATAATTAAAATATTTAGGTCGTCTGACCGAAGTACAAATCTTTATTTTCTTAAAATGTTAAGTTCTTGGATTTGTCTATTTTCCTTTTATTTATAAATATATATGTATATATATATTGTATTCCATGTGTCGTCAATGTTTCAAGAGCGAAACTGAAATAATGAATTGGGACATATCGTACAGCTCACATCACATGACATCTATTTTGAATGTTAGCCCGAGCCAAAATAATAATGCACCGGGACATCAGTGGAATGAAAAAGCTCTTGCATTTTGCCGCGTTGCACAACAACGGCGACATCCACATAACAGACGTGGCAAATTTGTCAACATTCTGTCATGTTGTTTAATTAAAATCGTCATTGCGGCGTTTCCAGAACGAAACACCGAATAGACAAGAGACCTGACTAAACTTGATTTCGCATTATGTATGCGCAAATTTACGATGACGTGCTCGGCTGATACTCTATTACAAACTCGATGACCCATATAATTTCAGACATTAATCCACGCTCTCTCTCTTTCATTATATATATATATATATATATATATATATATATATATATATATATATATATATGTATATGTGCATACATAATTACGACTACAGAACTCCATCAGAGCTTGTAATATACCTGAATGCATTATTTAATTTATTTCGAGGTAATTGTATTAGAGATACTAATACTACAAACTAGAAACCATTCTACAATTTTAATTGCATTATACACATATGTACGAAATCAATATATGTGCTCGCTGTAGAAATTATCGATTTTATTTAGTCAAATATGTCATTCAAATAATATTCTTTTTAGTCGTTAGACATTTATGTCCATCTTCGGAAATGCATACAATAAAGAATGAAAAACAAGGATTTTAAAAAAAAGATGTTTAAGGATTTAACAGCTCGACTTTATTTCTTATATATGAATCGTTTTATTCTTAGAATTGATATTCTTCAGTTTTATAAAACTAATATATCAAAACTCATTCATGTACAAATCCATCACTCATCGAAATAAAAGAAACTTCGAATCTTCATTTGTATCGTTTCATCCGATTTACTACTTACGAAAAAGTTTCAAAAAAAACCTGGACCACTTTTCAAACTGTTATACAAACAGAAAAATATCTCTCAATCTCGGAACTTGTTGCATTATCTAAATTCTGGCAGTGTCAAAAAAAAAATGGCTAAAAATTGTTGATAAATGGGGATTGTTTTTAAATCATAAAATAATGAGTTTTTATATTCGTTTTATATATAAGTTATATAACTGTTTAATGATTCTTTTGTGTTTTATTCATATCCTGTACATTAACATACATAGTACACATTTAGAAAATCTAATTTAAAATTATTTATTACTGACATTTGGTTAATATTGACTGTTCATTAGTTAAATTTGAAAATGTGAGAGTGTGTGTGTGTGTGTGTGTGTGTGTGTGTGTGTGTGTGTGTGTATATATAAATATAAATATAAATATACATATACATATAAATATATACACACACACACACACACACATACATATATATATATATATATATATATATATATATATATAGTATTTTTTAGGGGTAATAGAAATTAACATTGAAATCAATTTAAATTTCTATCATGCTTAAAAATAAACACACACACACACACACACACACACATATGTATTTACACCCGTCCCTCAATTTACGCGACACTTTTTATACGCGGTCAGATAGATTTCATTTTATATAATTTTTCATGGAATTTATTATATATCAGAGTGACGCAAATTCTTACTTGAACGTATAAAAGCACGATATAAATATATAAAAGGTTGATTGTTTTGAATTACAGTAGCGATAGTGACATCGAATAAAATTCTATCAACTTTTGTTTTCTAAAACGTCATTATTTTTTCGTTAAGCTATGTGAAATAGATTTGTGTTTCTACAACTTTACTAGAGCTTTTATTTCCAATATTTTTCTATTATACTGACAGACTCAATTTACGCGATTTTCATTCGCGTAAAACAAATCCACGTGGAACGGATACTGCGCGTAAATTGAGGGACGGGTATGTGTATATATGTGTATGTATATATATATATATATATATATATATATATACATGTTTTCTAACCATATTTCATGTATTTAATATTAGTATTATTAAAATGTTATTAATATAGATTTCTTATTTTTACCATAACCATATGCTCGCCTAATTAAATTTTTTTAACTTAAATATATATTATTATTCAGATCTGGAACTTATGTTACAATTTAAACTTTATCAAAGACTACAAAATAATTAAAACTATTGTAATTATAGAATAATTTAATATATTCATTTACGTATTCTTTATTGATAAAATTTTACATTTTGTACGATGAAATAATAATAATGTTTATGTAGAGATATGTAAATTTGCTCCGTTAAAATATCTTTATACAGCTATACTCGTATCTTTAATATTTTTTTAAAAAAATGTTCTAATGCTCATGTTTTCATTTGTAGGGAAAAATTAAA
>CP092093.1:32512500-32515000 GCA_029203775.1 Neoneuromus ignobilis
TTTTTAAAAGTCACTCGAATGTTATTTTTTTTTTAAAAAAAAATCAAACGTTAATTTCATTTAAAATATCGACCTGAATCAACTACACTATTCATTTAGATAGATATCGTTATTTATCGACATTCGAAAAACTTCAAACGACCTGATATATTGACAAGTCTGACACGATGGTATCTGGAAACTTCTTAGATCTGCACGAAGTTTGTGTTATAATACAATTAAGAGATCGGTTGTGACGAAATTGTGATTTATTGTTCGATGCTCTAAATAATATTATTCCATTTTACAAGTAAATAAGCTGGTTAAAACAGTATACACGTTTTATTTGAAACTGAATTATCACAGTAAATTCTTTTACAAATTAAATTACAAAATTGTTAAATTTATATCAGCACGTGACTTACAAAATGCATTTATAATAAATCAATGTATTGAACAAATATAGTTTATTAAGTATAGAGAACTGATATTTTCAGTTACAAAGAGAATACAACAATTACAATCGATTTTTTAATATGATAATAATAATAAATAATAATCAGCAATGATGCGTGTTGATCTCGCATGCTCGTCAATCTTCTGCGTGCATGCGGATGATTGTATGTCCTGGAATGTCGTACCAGATAGTGCATTTACAGATTTCATTGCATTTTCCTTGTAAACGCGCCCCTGGCACGCACTCCAGAACCTGCTGCTGTTGGCACATACAGCAAGAAGTTGTACTCGTACGAATTTTTTTATCACGCACTGTACGCGAACGTTCAACTGACACTTTTTCCAAATACAATCACACGTGCAAACACACATATAAATATCTGATTTCTATTACAAGAACTTTAATTGAAACAATCATTGAGTATTTTATTTGGAACAATTTATGAATTTAATTCAAATGATTGAATATTTTAAGACTCAATTTGATTTCAAAAGAAACGAAATCGATTAAAGTGATTTATAAAAAGTTATCTAAAGAATGTGGATTTTAAAAATATCCTAACTAGTTCAATAATTTCAACCAATAGACTAAAATGTACAAATGTTATTAAAACCTGAGATGTAATGTTAGTTTTGTGATTTTTGAACATTTATTAAGTTAGTATTAGGAAAAAAGGCAAGAGAAAATACGAAAGTGGAAGAGAAAATTCAATTGTAAAAAAATGTTAATAAGCGACAAAGTTGCTAAATTTATATTTATTGAGGGGGAAAGAAGAAATTGTGGTGATAAAATTATTAACTTTATCTGCTGTTAAGTCAAGTTCCGATTGTCAAATAAGATATAAGAACAACTTGATTCTCATTGGTCTCGTTACTCATTACCCAATTATTATTACATCTAAATGTTATAAATTGTGAGATATCTTATGTACTGTTAAACATCAAATTATATTGACTCAAACACTAGATTCAATACTTGAGATCTGATTCTTCTATTTCTACTTAAAGATAATACATGCTAAAAAAATACAGAGGAATCTATATAATATTGTAAATAATTATGAAAAAAAAAAATGAAAAATCTTTCAACTCATCCAATATTACAAATATCGTTTCAATATATAAATCACCTTAAAAATTTAAGTTAGAGAAGTTTTTATTTCACTCACATAAGAAAATACTTTTTGAATCTCAAAAATTTGTTTTATATGAGATAAACAAAAATAAAAAAAATTATAAATTATTTTAATCAGAAACATATCGGGGTTAAAAGGACAATGATTTGCAATTTAAATAGGTCAACAGAATTAAGGTTCAATAAAGTTGGAAATTACAATCTTTATATAATAAAAAAACGTAAGTTTTTTGAATATATATATATATATATATATATATATATATATATATAATGTTTGATTTTCAAATTATCATTAAATATAAAAAAAAAAACTATTCAAGAAATTTAGTTCACAAACTTGTATTTAAACTAATGGTCAATTCGTCCTTAATCCACTTTACATATACATACGTGTATATATATATATATATATATATATATATATATATATATAAACACAAATACACACTCACTGTACACCCACACACGTTAAGCAACAATACACAATTAGTATTAAAACAATAAAATATAAAATAAATTTAAAAAACATACACATTGTTATGTGCAAGAGTTAAATATATAAGTATATATTTTTAGTTTTCGGAATATATAAAATTTGAGTGCCAACAAATGTCGAAATTATTTTTAGTATAGATTGTAGACAGAATAAAATGTTAAAAACTACGAAAAAAGACATTAGTAGTTATTAAAAGACGACAAAAGTGTTCTTTTTTAAATATAAATAAACAAATTTTTAATATCAAATACAAAAAAAATAAAACCAGATTGCAATATAATAAGTATTAAATAAATACGACAATGATATATTTCAGAACATTACAAATTTTGTACTCGGTAGATGAGAGTAGTAAAATTGTAATTAGATTTCTTCTTTTATTAAAATTTATAACCGTGTACTACTAGTGCAAATCTGTCTACTGTTTTAAA
>CP092093.1:32520000-32595000 GCA_029203775.1 Neoneuromus ignobilis
AGATGAGAGAAGTTATTTTTGAGAAGATGGAAAATAATATGTAAGATCATATAATGGAATCGTTTTTAAAACGTGAATTTTAAAATTACAATTTTTTTGTAATCTTAGACCAAATCAATTCCAATACGAAAAAATACATAGGACAAATAACTAGATAGATCTGAATAAAAAAGTGTATGTGCATATGGTCGAATATTATGTTTTGTCAAAGAATAAGAAATACGGATAAAGCATCATGAAAGAAATTGCATATAATGATGATTGAACATTTCCAAAGAAATAAGTATTAGCGAATAAACTGAACAAATAAATGATTATTGAACACTTTTATAGAATCTTATGAAGTTGATATGAGAGTGATTTATATAATTAAAGAATGTTTGAGAAATTTCAAACGTAGGGAAGAATAAATACGAGTAAAGAAAAGAAGAGAGGGAATTAAAATTAATATTATCCAAATAACGACAGTTACTTCATAACAACAAACATAATTTATTTGTTAATTCTTAGATAAAAATTATTAGCACATTAACTATTCAGATAAAAAAATGCATTTATGTATTTTAATTTACATGAAAAATAAAACAATCGGTTAATTACAATCACTATTACTTAGTCAGAAGTAGATGCATTTAAAAATGATCCATATTTTAAATAACATCTTTTTGATATTTATTTTTAAATTATTTACTGTTCAACACGTACACAGGTATTAAAAAGAGATAGAATTTAATATTATAATAGAATACTAATGTGTAAAGAAATAACATAATGAAAGAGAATTTATATTAAGTTTAAAAATTGTATAATTGATATTTGTATCGACAGCACACAAATATTTAATTTGGTTTTGTTACATGGAGCATTAACACAATTAGTAATTAATGTAACAAACTAATGATTGTTTAATTTTCATTTCCAATCAACATTTGACATTGCCTGCAATTCGAACAATTACAATTGTTCTAATTGTATAGTATCAACTCGAGAACCAAAACATGCAAGAAGCAAAAAGTACGATCATACAAAAAACATACTTAAATGTTTTAAATACAAGCGCGTCTATGTTAAAAAAATATTATTATTCGAAAATAATACACAGTAGGTATTTATGAGACTAAGAAGACAAATAAAAAGATTTTGAAAACAAGAAGATTTGTAGGTACACATTTTTTATACAAATAACTTTTCACTTTGTCTTTTTATTCTTTTTTGTGTATTGGTTAGATTTTTTTAAAAAATAAAACTATATCCAGTAATATATCGAATTTCAAAAATAGAAATTTATTTCAAAAAAATTCTACTCAAACGAATAAAATCTGATAGTTTTATAAAAAGAATAGAAACCATAATCTATTCACGTGACTTGTTCTGTATTTTAATTACGATTAAATGAATGTTTTTACGGAATTACTCGAATTATGTCACCATATTAATGCAATTACTAATTGAGCAATTGAGTCTATATAAATTAAGTACGCAATAAATTGTACTTTAAATAACTCTGTAAATATTTCTAACGTATATAATTATCAAAGGTTTTTTTTACATTCCACTATAAAAAAAAAAAATCTGAGTGTTCTTTTTTAACTTTTTGGATTAGTTACACGTTTGAAAAGGGCCTTGAAATAAAATTATCGATATAGAGTGAAACTAGAACACACAACAAACGTAAAACTACATGAAAAATCATTTCAGTGTTGAACGAACGACCCTTCAGCACATAAACATTACAACCACCGTCTTTCGTACATATATATATATATATATATATATAAATTTGTGCGTATGGAATAAAATATAAATCGCGCACCAATAAATTTTAAATCGTCACTCGCGTTATATATAACATTTTTCGAATTTCTTGACCGATTTATCGCAAAGCCGAGCGACTAGATATAGCATACCTAGCCGATGACAAACGTTTTGGCACAAGTGGAGATGGTCGGGACGACGGTCGTACGTACGTATGTTATTCTAAGACACACGGCGATCGTCTGAAAACACCGATACCGACCAAGTGCACAGCCGAGGACTGAGCGTGTTATATCGAAACAGCAGCCTCTTATCCGATTGTGATCCGTTGGTCACGACGAGAGGAACGTCGCGGATGTCCAGCGAATCGCGATCGAATACGACTCGCTGACACGGCTCTAAGAGCACGAGTGCGGCGACGAGCAACCCCCCGATAATACAATAATAACATACGGGCACGCACACGAATATCAGTCGCGTTGTATAGTCGGAATGGAGCAGATTTGTGTGTTGAGGATTCGAACACACACACTGATACAGAGGTAAATATATACGTGTGTGTGTGTGCGAGAACGGACGAACGATGTCAAACCAGGGCCGTGAAGCAGGCGACTTTGTCTACGGTCAGAAATAAACGTTGAGCTGGCCGGCCGGCGGCCCCGTTAAAACATGCGTCAGGGATACGCCGGGATACCTAGACCGGTGGCCAATGAAAACACGTTAAGCCTATTTCACAATGATTATGTTTTTGTCCGTGTACGATAAGACCGTTTTAGATTATTCAAAGTTTGTACATCGCAAGATTGTACTCACACACACACACACACATATGTATGCACACATGGTCGACAGTTACGTAATGCTCTTCTTCCTCCTCTGTGTATATTTTTAAATGCGTAACAATTATTTGAAAATGTTAGTAGAACGTGTTTTTATCTCAGTGATGAGCTTGTAAATACATACGCTGTTTATTTATTCAATTTTCGATACACACACACATATACAATTTTAAATATATATATATATATATAATAAACATATTACTAAAATGTATTACAATGCCATTAAACTGTTGAGATTAAACGTCGTTTTTAATTTCTTTTAATTTGAAATCAGTATTTCATCTTCCAATGCATATTCTATTTACTATATTCAATATTTATCAATCCACTGTTAGATTAAAATATATAAAAATTACAATTATATATATATATATATATATATATATATATATATATATATATATACACACAGATAGAGAGAGAGAGAGATCATCCAAATGTGACGCCTAGATGTCAGCAATGTATAATATTTACATGTCATGTCTTTCCAAATGACATTACAAGCCTTTTTGTTTTAGTAGAAGGTTACAATATTAACCATGCATAGATACATATTGCAGCAACGGATTTACATTATTCAAACTTATTATGAAAATGGACGTTCTTTGAAAAATACCCATCGCAAAATTCCTGATTTTTTGGTGTAAATAATCGGCCAAATCAATGTTCAGTTCAAAGATTAATGAAAAAAATCGAAGAAACTGGTTATATTATTGATAAATCAAAATACTATTAGTACAAATGAAAACATTATATATATATATATATATATATATATATATATATATATATATATATATATATATATATATATATATATAGAGAGAGAGAGAGAGAGAGAGAGAGAGAGAGAAAGGTATTTACTGCTTGTGCATTGAAATAAAAAAAGCTTGAATATAATTTGTATTATTTTTTTTATTAGTCTGGTCTAGAAATTCCGATATAACTAAAAGTTAACATATTTTAAAATAAATAGGTTTACTTATACACACACACGCATGCATATAAATGTATGTGTATATATATATATATATATATATATATATATATAATCACCGCGTGTCATGCGGGAGATTGCGTTCGAATCTCAGTCGGAGAGTCCCCCATTTTTCGAGGGTTGAGTATGAAGGCCGACAACCTCATCTTGTAAAAAAATAACTGTCGAGAAGGGAGTAAACCCCGAGTAAAAAATCTTCACCAATCCGCCTGGTCAGCGTGGTGAATATGACCAAAATACCAGTGAATGGTAGCATTCATTGAGGCTCTCGTCCAGTAGTGGATTGATATGGGCTTTATGATGTGATGTGATGTGATATATATATATATATATATATATATATATATATATATATATATATCCATGTGTGTCTGTATATATAAAGATATGATAAAGGTGTTTTTTTAGATTAAATAGAACTTTCGATAAGAATTCAATTTAAAGTTCTACCATGCTTAAAAAAATACCTATATAGACATACATACATACATACGAGTGTGTTATATTTGTACTTACGAACAAAACATATGTACAACGACTTGAAAAATAAATAAAACAATGAATATTGAATTAATGTAGGTGTAGAATTTACAAACGGAGCATATTTTTCAATGTTATTCTTTCAACTAATAAAAATATGCATACACTGATTGCATAAAAATGAATAAAACAATGGATTTTCATTTATGTAATTCCCGTACCTGCTGTGATGTTTTTGGATTATTTTTATACTGATTATAATCTGGCCACGTTGGAAAAAAGTCTCTTCGTCCATGATACGACTATAAATTTTGAATAGATATTTTTCAATAAGATAAAAGTGTACAAGCAGTTACAGTATTTGCTGAGTAATTGTTTTCCTATACATTTTTAAATAAATTAACTAAACTGATTTGACTGAGGATTCAATTTTGAAAATATTCAAACTGAAGTCGATTGAAATTTCGATAAATAGTACTTTATATCATTTTTTTATATTATAATATATCGTAAATGCAACAATTATTTGAAATAAGTTTTAAGTTTAGAATTTTATTAGTGACTTATGAAACTTATAATTTTATTATAAAGCTATGTTGAAATATCATTGCAGTTGCTAGAAATTTTATCAAATATACATCAAAAAAATGAATACCAAATACGCTTATATAGATATGAAATTCGAGATAGTGAATTAATTGTTAATTTGCATTTCAGAGTGATTCTGTTAAATTTATTATAAAATTCTCAACTACTAATATCTGCTACAGTTTTTGATATAAATATTGAAACGTTCTGTCTGAATGCTAAATTAGCCAATCCAATACAATCCAAACTAAATGCAGTTACTTAAGGGGTTATACGCAGTTGCGAGGCGCAAAAACGACGTTTTTTTAGGAATTTTTTTTAGAAACAGTATTTATTTTGCAATTACAAATTATGGTTATTTGAATAGATCCTACTTTCAAGAATAAAATAACATGTCGATCATAAAAAAATATTGAAGTGCACCGCTCCTGCAGACGATGCCCCGAACGACCTCCAAAAAAAAGGCGTTTGGCGGTGATCTCCATATCGGCGGTTTGGATTATCCGAAATCAAAAAATATGGTCAATTCTTTTAAGGGATAGATTAATGCAGGTATTGAACGAAGGAATAATAAAAATTTTCATTCTTGACAAAATGGCGTCTACTTGAAAAACATTTTTCGTTTTTTACTAAAATTTTCGCTCCAAATTGTTTAAAAAAAATAGTAATAATTTTTGTAAACCTTATTCCTTCGTTCAATACCTGAGGAATATATTTGAGAAGATTGTGTGAAAATTTGAGACCGATCGGTTCAGCCATTTCTGAGATATCGAGATCACCGACTATGAAAACACCGTTTTGAGATAAACGCGTTTGAAGTTTCGGAAGTAGTTTACACATAGTTAAAAATTTTTTACAAATTCAGGTGTATGTCCGAAAATATTTATCGGATTTACTTCAAATTTTCAGAGAATATACTCAAATATATGTGCATTCCGAAAATGCAAAAAAATCGATTTTTTGAAATTTCTAACTGCGTATAACCCCTTAAGTTGAAAATGATTTCAGATAAAATTTAAAAATTTCAGATAGCAATAATAAAAAAATAATTAACGGACAATTCACTGAAAATAGAAAAGACCGTATGTACTTTTGTTGAAAACTTTAAACTTTAGTAATTACATTTTTTCTTTTTTGATATATTTTGTTTGTTACAGTGAGTCGTATGTATTTCTCTACAAAAATCCCTTTGAATTACGACCTAACAAGCTTGTTTATTGCTTTACTGTCATGTTTTCGTAGAACTAGTCAGTTCCTATGGAGATGAAAACTCTCAGGGTCTATATTGATCATCGTTCCTCACACAGACACAACAGCTCCTAGCAACCAAGCTCCAGTCTTGGGATGAATATAATACCTGTTGAAATAACTGATTGCTCTACACTGTACTCGTCAGTGTAACTAACAAATATTAAACTACTATCTACATCAATATTCTATCCCCCAGTTCAATACGAATCAGTAGAAATGCGGTGAAGCTTCTTAAAGCATTGTTCTGTATTAGTAATGAGCATTTGTTCATTATAATTTTCATGAACCAATTATATTTCATATTAAAATGAATATCGTTTAAAAAAAATATCGATTACATTTCATTTTCTTTTCTATAAACTATTTTTTGTGGTACGTACATTTTTAACACTAGATATACCAAGAATTGATATAGAACTATCTCTACCAATCGGTTATTTGGACCAGTTGGTGTATTTATCAGAAAAAAATGTAATTTTTAATCAATTAGTGCAAGCAGTAATAATAATAAAAAAATCTAATAATAAGAAATTAGATTTTTCACTTAAATATTGAAATTACATGATATGATAAATAGTAGTAAATGTATCCCCTCTTTTACTTTATTTTTCATTTTCCTTAACGTAATTTTGAAACCGGTCATTCTGACCGGTTGGTATATCTAGTGTTAAATTTACAATCTCTTTTCTTAAAAATTAAAATATTTAGAATTTTCTTAGGAATTAAAATATTTTTACAACTTTATAGAAAAGTGAAATACTGAGATAGTAAAACAATCATTTTGAGAAACGTTTTAATAATTCAGTGGTGGACTGGTCATTCAAATGTGACGCCTAGATTTGTGTTTTATTAAAAAGAAACATGTGTATAGTTTATTTTATTTATTTTTAATAAAACACAAATCTAGGCGTCACATTTGGATGACCCTTTAACTGTGTAAAAATTATACTTATGTAGGTTATAAAAAATTCTAGAAACGTTAACTGAACAAAAATTCATTTCATAAAATCGATGTAGTTATTTTCAACATCGTATAATCCGGAACTGACGCCACTCCCTGTACGCCAATATTTATATTTTCAATTAATTAACGCTAGATAAAAAAAACCATAGTTCGGATAATTAAGAGACGCAATAGCAGAAAACTTTAATGAGCACGTTTCCTGTTAACGGACCGAACGACGCCCGCGGCTCGAACAAAACATCGAAGCAACAATGGTTTGAAACATTTTTATTAAATTTCTCGAGATCTACGAACGTAGGAAAATAAAATAGATTAATGATTATTTAGTCGCGGTTCACTAACTGACTGAAGTGTGGGCTGATTTGTGCTCGCTGTGATGACATACGTAATAAAAACAAAAATGATGTTATCTTCTTATACAACAGGACCGGCTGAGTCATCGTGCACGAATTAAATTGCTAATAGAATTGGATCGATACAGTGAAATAATTATTCGCTGAGTTGTCGGGTGCAGTTAAATTTTACTTAATGGTGATTAATCACGGCCATTAAATACGAGTTTTAATTAGTCTGTTTGATTTATAAACAGATAAATATTCGTGTCTATGTACCGTAGTAGATTTCCTTTATATTAGTAACTTCAATTTAAAATTTAATTCAATAAAATAAAAAACATATGCAATGAAATGTTCTAATAATGCACTTTCGGATGAACAAATATATTTATTATATATTTTTATGAAATCAATTCATGTTTTATAAATGGGATTCTTAATCTATTGAAAGCATATTCGCAAGAACGTACAAAAAGAGACGTGGTTTGTTTTTTGGAAAAGTTTTTTAATTACATTTTATTTATTTGATGAATAACAGGATATGTAAACATTAACGTTATTTTCGAGATAGACATTAAAAGTAAGAGAAAAAGGTTAAAAACCTCTGTAATATTATTATATTATAATATATATATATATATATATATATATATATATATATATACACCCATCCCTTAATTTACGCGGGACTTTTTTACGCGGTATTGATTTACGCGAATAATTTTTCATGGAATTTATTATATATCAGAGTGACGCAAATTCTTACTTGAACGTATAAAAGTACAATATAAATATATAAAAGGTTGATTGTTTTGAATTACAGTAGCGATAGTGACACCGAATAAAATTTATCTACTTTTCTTTTCTAAAACGTCATTATTTTTTTGTTAAGCTATGTGAAATAAATATGTGTTTCTACAACTTTACTGAAGCTTTTATTTCCAGTATTTTTTCTATTGTACTGACAGACTCAATTTACGCGATTTTCATTCGCGTAAAACAAATCCACGTGGAACGGATACTCCACGTAAATTGAGGGACGTGTGCGTGTGTGTGTATAAATATGTATAAATATATATATATATATATATATATATATATATATATATATATATACATATAATGTACACAATGATAAAAATTAACTCACTTAATAAAACTACATACGACAAACCAGGAAGTAGTAAAAAAATAGTTTGAAGATTACTGCAATTTTTTCCTACAGTATAATTAAACGTTATTTTCATATGTCTTGACTGTTTAAAAATTTATTTCAATAATTAAATACACAATAACAATCTAACAAAAAAATTACATAAATTCTCACACACACTTGTGTGTGTCTACAATTCTATTAAACTGTATAAATGTACAATATTAAAAGAACCCGCCGTATTTTACATTCCAATTAAGTGATTATGACATCTCGAAATGTCATCCACAGATAATGTGTAGGTGATTGACGGATACCCGGGCTGCATGCCGCTTCTAACCTAACAAATCCAACCACCGCCACCCGGTTTATACCTGGATGCACTACACCGACCTACAGAACTATGCCAGCTGAGCTATTTATACAGAGCAAAGTTTTTTTTTAATTACTCGCGCGTAACGTTCAAACAGATACAGGATGTGTTTGAATTAGAAATTTACAACACGATTATACGAACAATCAACATATAATGAATATTATTCCACATAAATGATTTATATATCAATGAGTTGTTAGGAAATTTACGCGAGTCGTTTGATAAGTATGGTAAAAAATAAGAAAAACTGAATTGAAAAATTTAATTTAATTAATTAATTAAATTCAACAATCAATAAATATACAATACTTATCAAACAACTCTCTCATAGTCTAACTTGATATATTAGTGGATTTTATATATATATTTTTTATTATAATTTCTACTTGAAATTAACTTCCCAAAGAATACTCAACTGTTTAGTATATTTTATGAAAAAAAATATTAAATTAGAATCAATTTAGTATTAAAAAGATTCCTAGTTGCATGAAAAAAAAAAATGATTACTATTGAAGTATTTTTTATAATTCTTTAACCAATTAAATATTACTATTGATTTGGCACTGTGGTCAAAATACGTTCATACAAATTAATCACTTACTCAACATCATGAGATTTACTAAGTACGAGGGTAGTCCCATAAGTACCCGGCCTGACCTAGAGATGGCGGTAGTTGTTTGAAAAATATCACTGTATTAGAAAGTACACAATCTATAAAGCATATGTTTCAAGTTTGAGGACGCCACGTTGTTTAGTATTTGTTTGGCAGCCATCAATAGTGAACGTTTTCAGTGAATTTGTGAAAATGGAGAAAATTGGTCATCGTTACGTGATACAATACTTTTATTTGAAAGGCCTGAGCCCGACCAATATAAAAGCTGAACTGGATTCTACTCTAGGTGAGTCTGCGCCTTTGTTTACAACAGTGAAATATTGGGTAGCAGTTTAAACGAGGCCGTACGAGCTGCCAAGACGAGCATCGCAGTGGTCGACCAAATGAGGTGACGACTCCAAAAATGGTGAAGAAAATCCACAAAGTGATACTGGATGATCGTCAACTAAAAGTGCGCGAGCTTGCAGACATAGTAGGCATTTCAAAAAGTGCGGTACATCGCATATTATCTGAAAATTTGGACATGAGAAAGCTGTGTGGAAGATGGGTGCCGCGTTTGCTCACACTCGAGCAAAAACAATGTTATGAAGATGTTTCAATTGAGTGTTTAGCAAAGTTTCACAGCAATAAAGCAGAATTTTTGCGCCGTTTCATAACCATGGATGAAACATGAGTCCATCACTTCACACCCGAGACCAAAGAACAATCAAAACAATGGACTGAAAAGGGAGAACCGGCTCCAAAGAAGGCGAAGACCGTTTCATCTGCAGGCAAGGTCATGGCGTCGGTTTTTTGGGATGCGCGTGGGATAATTTTCATTGACTATCTTGAAAAAGGAAAAACTATCAACGGCGAGTATTATGCGAACTTATTGCAACGTTTGAGCGAAGAAATCAAGCAAAAACGGCCGCATTTGGCTAAGAAGAAAGTGTTGTTTCATCAAGACAATGCACCAGCTCACAAATCCGTTATTGCAATGGCCAAAATTAATGAATTAAAGTTTGAATTGCTACCTCATGCACCCTGTTCGCCAGATTTAGCCCCCTCGGATTATTTTCTGTTCCCAAACTTGAAAAAATGGCTCAGTGGTCAAAGATGTCCCAACGATGAAGAAGTGATGTCGGCAGTTAATGGGTATTTTGAGGAGCAAGACAGTTCTTATTATAAAAAGGGTATCGAACTTATTGAACATCGCTGGGAAAAGTGTATAGAGCTGAAAGGAGATTATGTTGAAAAATAAATATATTTTTTTACAAAATTTTTGTGTTTTCTTTGTTAGGTTGGATACTTCTGGGACCACCCTCGTATTCACTAGTCGTTTATTATTCACTTGTATAAAATCTCATAATGTTGAGGTAAAATAATTTAAATAAGTTTAATAGTTACATCCAAAACCAGCTAATAAATAGTATTCTGATGTTTATCTCTTCTAATATTTATTTTTCATTAGAAATCAATGAACTTCCATCACGTCATCTCAAAAACATTTTATTTACACTTTTTTTATTAGATCATCACTTCGTCGTTCATTTATTAAAATCATCTAATGTGGAATGTTTAGTAATTAATTGGAAACAATGTAACTCATTATACAGTCAAATTCATAGTATATGAAGTCATATATAAACAAATAGCCATCTTTTTTTATCGTTTTAATTTTCCTTTCATACATATGAAGCAGAGCAAGTTATAATGAAAAGTGTTGCCATATTGAAATATGGCACATTTTCTTCCTACAACTGAGAATGATTATTTTCCCTTAACAAGTTTTTTTATCTTAGTCTCTAATTCAGAAAAGGTGCATTTTTATAATTTACTAAACACACTGTTGTCCCTCATTTTCGAGGGTTGAGCATGAAGCTGACAACATCATCTTGTATTTAAAAAAAACTGTCGAAAAGCTTTGACAAGAAAAAGCTTTATTGAACTAGAATTGTCAGAGAGACCTAGGACTGGAATAGTCTGTGGAGTCGATGATGATGATGAGATACACTATAATAATTTTGTTATAATATATATATATATATATATATATATATATATATATATATATATTGAAAATAAATTTAACCAGTGGTTCATTCAACTCGATTAAACACACGTTTATAAATTCCAATATGGAACATTCATAAAAAGATTAAATACTTAACCAACACATACACACACACATTATATATATATATATATATATATATATATATATATATATATATATAAATATATATATAATACAGAGGTGAATTTTATCCATTAGTGGAGAACAAAAGCGAATAATTATTAAAATTCTATTATATATATAAAAATAGAACAATAAAACGTTCGTAAAATCAACTACAAAAGTACATTTAAACATTAGTTCCAACTATATCCTGTAATCGAATATTCTAAAGCTTTCGTGATTTTAATTCGACATGCATCGAATGTCAGCCGTGCTATTGAACTTCATTACTTTCAAATCGTGTAACATCTCACGACTTTTGCAGTCAATAGATGCTATCATAAAGAGATTTTATTAATATTTAAATGAATGCTCGTTATTAATCATTGAATCAAGTAATGTATCCATATGGAAAAACATACAAACATAGAAATTAATAACTAATCGAAATATAGGCCATAGCAGTATTTATTATAGACTTATAAGTGAAATTAAAAAAATCACTTACATTTTACTTCCAAGTTGATTTTTATATTCGTGTCTGTTGTCATGTAATTTGTTGATTTTTACAAATTGCATATTTAGTACATTTTTAATCATTTTTTTTAACAATATTGATTTCGATAATAAATACACTTATCTTAACACTATAGGTTTTTTCTAATTCAACCACAAGTGATTACTAAACACTTGATAAAAGTGGGTGATTCGTTTATATCGAATTTCCAATAAGAAGGTTAGAACTTTGACAGCTGGTGGCAGACATGTTTAATTTTTTTTAAGCTTATTTTGGTATTTCGACCCAGTATAATTTGACAATTATCATGGAACGTTTAACACTTCAACAACGTTTAGAAATTTTAAAAATTTATTATAAAAATCAATGTTCGCTTCGTCAAACTATCCAAGTGTACGTGCCATTTATCGAATTGTTGACAAAAATTGAAAACTAAAAAATAAACATTGAACGTGTAATTCGTGAAATTATATCACAGTTATGTGAAAGAGTGACTAAAAATTTGACTAAACGAATGCACTATGTCAAGCGAAGTTGTGGTGGTTATGTGAGTGAAATTTTGTTCCATTATTAATGCTATAAAATAATGCTTAAAAATAAAAAATAACTAATTAATTAAATAAGTTTTGTTTTATTTCCATTTAAACTTCTGAAGTGCTTATTGGAAAATCACTATATAAAAGTAAATTAGTCACAGTGCTAAACCAGTTATTTACTTGGTCTTTTAACTGATTACAATCATTTAAATGAATATCATTTGAAAGAAATATGGAGATAATTTCTACAATTCCTTGAACAGTTTTATTTTCACACAATCAAACTTTTTTTCTAAACAGATAAAAACTAAATGATTATCTTATTTAAATTTACTAATCTTTTATTCATATCTAAGTTATAACTTTTTTGTAAAAGTATTAGATATTTTTTTAAATATTAGTATTCTTTTTTGGACCAGTTATTATCATAAAATATTAAAATAACAAAATACACATCAAGGAATAAAATGAACACAAGTGATTATTAGACAGTTTTATATCTCATGATTTTTAATCCTACTTTTTAAAAATGGCTGTACTATTTTATACAAATATTATTTATAAAAAATGTACTGTAGGAATTATAACACATAAAAAACAATGACAAAAACTAGAATATGATTATATGTATTTATTAAAAAAACTTAATGATAAATAAATCTGAATTAAATTCAATTGATCTGCTTTTAAAAGAATACAAAACTAGAATTATTTTTGAAACAATATTATGATTATTTTATATACTATTATATCAATAACAATTTTATAGAAATTTTCTCAAGTATAAAGTAAGATAAGTAAAATTTATATAAAGAGTTGTTAGAGTTTAGGAAATGTAACATACATTCAGATTTATTTTTATGGTGAATGTTTCTAAATAAAAATATTTTAAATATAATTATTTACACTAACGAATTACCAAATAAATTATTATATTTTGTATGTAAAAGATTATATATAATCAGTAAAAAAGATTATATAGATAAAGATTATATATAATTAGCATTTATTTTTCATTCGTTGCTATTAGGAAGTCAAGAGATTAAGTCATAAAAAAGTCTATACATTTGTTTGAATTGTTCGAGATTAGACAATAGATTGCGTTTTAAGCAATTAAGATGATTGTAATCATCTATAATCACGTTAAATATTTCATTTACTAACATATTCGAAAATAGAAAGCGAAAATTATTTTCAGTAAACTGCATTGCAACGTATTTATACATAGGACGATCGAAACGATTTATACGACTAAAACGTACTGTACATAAAGTGTAACCAGTCCATCTTACAACACAGAAGAGTATATAATTATAATGGATAAATATACTTGATGTTTGTCCTTTGGCGTTCAACTGCGCAATTATAGCAATCTGTGCCGTCCGTTTGCTGCATACGCCATGTTGCAATTGCATTGTGAATGGCGTTACATTAGTCCCATAACTGCAAACTGGCCAAATTAAGTTTATAAATTATGCAGCGTGCAATTCAACAGTTATTCGACTAAAATTAGACGTTCGCATGAAGGCGGTGGATATGTTTTGTCTTCCTTGTAAATATGGTGTAAAAGTAGGATCTGATCTATTTTTAACATGTTATGTTTGAATCAAGAATAATGGATTTGATCACTGAAAAGTATATAACTTATTGGAATATTTGGACAGAAAATAAATTATTCAACAACATTGATAAAAATAGAAATATATATATATATATATATATATATATATATATATATATATAAATTTTATAGAGAAACAAGTAGATAAGTTCACAATAATAAAATGCATCAACATTTCATTATTTTCTATTTTTTATACTCAATTTTAAAATCGAATCCGTACATAAAGTCATGGCTCAATAATACAATTATTAAGGGGTAACACCACTGTAGAAATTTCAAAAAATCAATTTTTTTTTTATTGGCTTAAAATATACTTTGAACCTTTTAGAATATAATACAAAAGGTTTCATTCTGAAAAAAAAATTTTCTTTTGAAATTTCGGGACTTATACCTGCCGTCTTCGGCCGCTCCGATACAGCCGATCGAAACTTTAAATTGATTTTTCTCGAAACGACTTTTTCTCAACGGGCACGCAGCATAACTTAAACAGTTTTTTTCCAATCAATTTAAAATTTTAATCATGATTTTATTATTATATTTCGCAGTGAATCACGTAGGGGATTTTTAATAAATTGATTTAAACAATTTTTATAAACAAAAACGTACCTTTTTTATGAAAATTGAAATTTTTTTTCAATTCGCTGCCAAATTTACAAAAAACAATATTTTCAAAATCCCCTACGTGATTCACTAGCTATTGACATCAAGAATAAGTGGAATTTTTTTTTTGTTCCAAGTTCAAGTGTGCGACAATTATGCTGCGTGCCGCGGAGCGCTTCCGATGAAAGGAGCCTCGAATTATTGGCTCTAAATCAGCCATTTTGTATTTTTTTTACTCTATATTTTTAGTCAATATAGTATAATGTTAGATCAATAACGTATCAAAATATTTTTTCTTTCCAACTTTCCTTTCCATTCAAAAAAAATTCCCAAAAAAACGCTTTTTTTCGCGATTACAGTGGTGTTACCCCTTAACAATCTACTATGGTTTTATAATTGAAAATTTATTTAAAATTTCAATTATGATAATAATTCAGAAACGACAAACAAATAAATCATTACAATATATTTAGGGTCAAACATATTAATAAATATATATGTTTATTATAAAAATTACTACAATATTTATATGAAGTGATTAAAAATTATTGATTCTTCATAATTGGTCAATATTACAAGAGACAGGTTAAATTAAAATACTTAAAACTTAACAGAAATTTGTGAAAAGAATACAAATAATGAAATCGTATTTATTTGACGATTTGGAAAAGGATTTTATTCAACAGTCAACAAATGTCAAAAATAATGTATATATATATATATATATATATATGTGCGTGTGTGTTAAGTATTTTTGTGTATATCAAGAAGAATATTAACCCTTATCGATCGTATGTCACCTCTGACGTGACATTACAACTTTGCTCTATCAGTCGTATGTCACGTGCGAGGTGACAAGACTGAACAAGTAACAACGTCCTCATTGCTGAATGTACACACTATATGTTTTTACAATTTAATTCTTACTCGATAGCAGACAACACGTTCTGTCATATTTCAGCAATTATTTTACTTATAATATTTTATTCTCCTCCAAAAGTGAATAAAGAAAACTATAGCAATATGGAAAGTAACAGTGATAGTTGTAGTGAAATATGTGAAAATTTTGAATATTCGGCAAGTGATTTTAATTCTTGTGATGAAGCTGCATATCTTGCAACCTCATTCCCAAAGGAAGCATAATGACTGCATTGTATGTTCTAATCGGAAGTTACCTGGAGGAAGAAAGACGACTATATACTTCTGCGAAACTTGTAACAGAAAACCATTCCTTCATGTAGGAAAATGTTTCAAAAAATACCACACATTGAAAAAATATAAATTACATTTAAGCTTGAAGATTACACCTTTAATAAAATGTAAACATTTAAAGTGTAAATATAAATATTTTCATTTTTTTATATCAAGTAACGTTAGTTCCTCTTCTCTTGCAATAACCGCTCAAATATATCTCCGACCTAACGGAAAGTTAAGTACAAAATGCTAACATCCGAAAAGGGTTAAATGCTAGAATATTTCCATTCGTTTTGGTGTTGTGGCAAATGAAACATGATTTTATAAAAGTATCGAATAATCACTTATTGTTCACTTTATGGCATGGCCATTGAAATTCGAATCAGTTTTTAAGCAAAGTGAACAATAAGTGATTACTCGACACTTTTATAAAACCCGTTATTATCGGAAGAAAAATATTTGATTTATACTAATATAAATGTTTGCAAATATTTATATCTAATCAATACAAACTTTATAGTTGTACGAATTTGCATAAATGGACTATAACTTTTATATATTTAGTTCGGCATTGTGGCAAATTTAACACCAATAAATCACTCATAAAATGCATGATTCTGATTAACCGTCGTCGAAATGTGCATCAACGAATAAAGTAAACAATATAACTGATTATTGAACACATAAAATCATGCGGTATTGAGATGCATGAAACGTTGTTGAAATGAATTTGCCACACTATTAAGAAATTATAACAGATGAATATTCTCAATAAAATACGCTCTAATTTATTTCTAGATTTTATAACGTAACACTCACAATCAACAATAAGTGATTATTGAGAAGTCATAAAATTTTATGATGTCGGAGTGGGTAATTAATGTTAAAAATGTGTTGACTGATTAAATAAGTACACTTTAGTATCAATATTAAAAAACAAGTCTTTCAAACGAACGATACGTGTTTGGATTTTTATCACTTGAATATAATTTAAAAATATAAGAATTGTTCTTGCTAATTTGTTTGCAAACGAATGTATTTATGAAACTGAACTCATTTATTTACAATCCTGAAAGCTCGCCGTTGCACGCAACCCTTCTCTGTATTTAAGTTCATAAAGTAACTTAATTGTTCAATAACTTGCTAGATGATTGTAGCAAGGTACTAAACAAATATGACCGTAAGGTATTAAACACAGTCAAGACTCAATTAATATAACAATGTGTTAATGTTGACCAGTGACTAACACAATACGCAACTTGAATAGAGAACATCTCGGCTTCGCTCGGTTTCAATTTAAACAGTCTGGCAACAAAACCATTCGTAACATTTGTAAGTTAAACAGTTGTTCGTTACACGAAAAATCCAATAATAGAGTCGTGTATTGTACGAATACCGACCGCTAGATAGGCTCACCACTAGAATATTGCATGCGGTGCTTTCGTGCTGCTGACAGCAGATGGCGAACACGCCACGAAAATCAAAATAAAAACCGTTTATAATTTATGCAGGTAAAACACTACACTCGAACAGATATCTTTATGCCGCACTAAATCTTAACACGAAATGCACTTTCAAGTCATTACATTGTACGAGTCTCTTTTCGACGTGGTTTTATAGTCGCACAGAACGTAATTGAATCGTAAATCTACACATTTTTGCTTGAAACATTGTAGTTTTCACAGCATAATGAGTTATACTAAAGATATTTACATTACGTACGAATATAATATATATATATATATATATATATATATATATATAAAGGGGTTGTTTTTTGGGGTTAGATAGAATTTTCAATGGGGATAGCTGTTAAGTCAGTTGCCAGTTTACGCGCTATAAGAAATATTTGAATTCAATATGCTTTGGAAAATCATAATGAAACGTTTTACACTTGAACAACGTTTCCAAATTGTGGAAATTTATTTCAAAAATCAGTATTCTGTTCACTAAACTTATAGAGCACAAAATTTTGTTCAGTAATAAGGCTCATTTTTGGCTTAACGTGTGCTTTAATAAGCAAAAATTCTGGATTTAGAATGAGACCAACTCTGAAGTGATTCCTGAGAGCCCGTTAACATCCAGAAAAATCGTATGGTGCGAATTGCACGCTGATGGCATCATCAGACTTTATTTCTTTCGAAATGATCAATGATGTACATTAGAGAACGATGATCAATGATTATTTGTTTCCAAATTTGTATGACATCGATCTGGAAGAGATGTGGTTTCAGCAGGATGATATCACAGTCGAGTTATTAAATCAAAAATTCGACGATAACGTTATCTCCGGAAATGGACTTATGAATTGGCCTAAATTTTATTAGGCAAAGTCAATAAGGAAGACACTAACTACTGAATATCAATAAACTTCTAAAATGAATTTAATAGAGATCATTTATTAATTTTGTCAATGTAACAGCCAATCATATTTTTAAATTCATTATAAACATTATTACATTATAAACAAATATTTTCATTTTATAAAATTATATTATCAAACGTAGATTTTTTTCAAAAATAATATATTGAAAATAATTGCTTTGTATTTGGAGCTTGCCAGCAAACTCAAACTCTAAATATTAAAAAAATGAAACGTTACTGATTAGTACTATCAAAAAAATGAAAACATGCACTATAATATTTTTTTGTACATGTATTATAATATTTTTTTGTGTTTTTTTTATTGAGAACATTTTTAACACTTCTCGAATCATTTTTATTCACGATTACAGATTAGTAATAAAATGAAATAAAAGATTAGGAATTTCTTCTAATAACGAATTTTAAGTTAATACATACACTGATGCACATAAGTCATCGCCATATGAGTAACATAAGCAATTTATTGATATAATTCAATGAAGTCGTTAAATTAAAAAATATATTTAATTGATAACGAATATAAGATTCATTAAATTTATTCATTATATTTATTTTCAATTATATAATATATATTTTTTAATTTAACGATTTTACTGAATTATATCAACAAATTGTTTATGTTACCCATATGGCGATGACTTATGCACATCAGTGTACATAATACACATTACTATGCATGAACAAAAAATTCTATGCCTTAAAATTAAAATAAATAAATAAAATAATTAATTAAAATATTTGATATCTACTAATTTACAAGTCTGGATTATTCGTTCCATTACACACACAACATATATTTGAATGGGTTTGTATTCAAATATATCATTATTTATAGTGCTTAACAAATCACTGCTGTACAAAAAAGCCTCATATACATTTTTTTTAATTGAAATGATTTATCATCTTTTTCTAATATACGGTACCCTAAATAAGATTTAAATATACATTTACTTGCTTATAATCATCACAATTCTTCAGTTTTATTTGGGTCACCTTATACAAAATTATAATAAAACCCCTAAATTATGTATATACATACATGTATATACACACCATATTTTCCAATTTAAATAATCAACTGCTTTCTCTTTTCCATATAATTTTAATCAATTTTTTTTAAATGTCATCCTTTTTATTCATATCAGTTTTTTATAAAATTTTCATTATCTGCTATTTTTTGTCCTTGTAACGTTTCTTCTGTTTACAAAACATTAAATGTTGTATTATTTAAATAACAATAATACATCTGCTTACAATAAATTAAATCTGATGGTGCGAATTTCCTTCAAATTAGAATTATCATTTTTTAATTTTTTTCTAAAAACAAATATTTTGATAGTACAAAATTACAATGAATTCCAAACAGCAACATTTCTATTAAAAAAAATAATCGTCTACATACTTCCATTAACTTTCTACTTGATATTAATTAAATAACTTTCGTGACTATATTTTATATTTTTTATAATTATTTTTCAAAATATTGATACTATTGCATAATATTAATAGAAATAAACATTAATTGTCGAGCTATAGAAAATGTTAATAAAAATAAATAACTTGTACGTAACATAATTACTGAATTTACTTTACTGATTGTGTTTTTGTTTATTTTATAAAGTAAATTTCCATTGAAAGCAAAATTAAATATCCAATCGCACCTATTCTTGAATATCAATAAAAATAAACAGTGGCCTATAACATACACTTCCAATCATACAATGGAATGATTAAGCAAATATTTAAAAAAATTAATAATGCAAATTCGACATACGCAGAATACACATATATACTCATCTTATGACCAATATTAAAAATAACGATTATTGTGAAAAATCGTTACTGCATGAACAAAAATAATAAATAAACGAAAAATCGTTGAACTTGTAGATTGGCTGCCGTGCGACTGAGATACCACCAGCTGTGTTCACTCTGTCGAATTCCAAGTGAACGCAGGGTGGCTCCCAGCCCCCCGACAGTATGTTTTTAACCGTAACGGTTATCCGAACTGTTTTCGACGACCAATTAGCATGCATTTAAAATCGTAAATAGTAATTAGTGCAAAAGATAAAATTGCGGATTAAATATTGTGAACGTAATTATTGTCGGGGAAAAAAATTAAAAATGACTGGAATTGCGGACCGATTAATTTACACTCGCAAGGAAATGAACAGGTGTACTTGAAAGCATGTCCACTGTTTATTTGATGTACTACTGGATTCCTGGTTTTTTATATATATATATATATATATATATATTGAAACTTTTATTACTGGAGAAAATCAGTAAATTAACAGTTTTAAATATATTTCGAATGCAATAAAACACTTGATTAAAATGTACAAATGCATCCGTAGAATTGAATGTTATTGCTTCATAAACTTAGTAATAAATCTGTCTTACAACTAACTGCTTTTTGAAAATGTATTAAATAATTTATTGATATTGGTTAGACGATTACCCATCAAACAATCAATTGCCTATACAATACTAAAATGATTTTTTATTATATTACACAATCGATTAATAAATTGATTGAAAAGATTTTGATAAAAAATTGAATTCATTTGGAAAAATGTAAAATTTGATCAGATATTATCTTAAAGTTCTTAATCAATAAAAAATTTATATATACACAAAACACTAATCAAAATCAATAAAAGAAATTAAATAGCTTCTTATTAACAATTAATTTAATAATCTAAATATCAATTCATATTTGTAATCTTTTTTAATGAAATTATTTTTGTCTTATTAATAAGTAGGATTTTTTTTTCATTTCTTTCACAAATAAATCTCTCATCTCAATACACATTTTAAATAATTGTTCAAAAATTATTCATTGATTAATTTTATAAAATCTTGTGGTGTTGATGTAAGAGATTCATTTATAAAAAAAGAAATATTTTTTCTGTGTTCAATTCTGAATATTTACACTAATGTATATTACTTACTAAATCACATGATTGATAAATACTAAAAATATATATAAAAAATAAGTAGATAATTTTTTATAAAAAATAGAAATGTGAAATCTGGATTAAAAGCAATCTTATTCCAATCAATTTCATTTTTCTATATCTATAGAGTGTTTTTTAAGGGTGATAGAACTTGAATTGAATCCCTATCGAAATTTCTAACCAAATACACACACACACACACACACATATATTATATATATATATATATATATATATATATATATATATATATATGTACACGTGTGTGTATGTATACGAGGGTCGTTTGATAAGTATGGTAAAAAAGTAAGAAAAACTAAATTGAAAAATTTAATTAAATTAAACAATAAATAAATTTACCATACTTATCAAACGACCCTCATATAATAAGGTATGATAAAGAATTTTTTTTAGGTTAGATATAACTTTCGAGAGAGATTCAATTTAAAGTTTTATCACGCTTAAAAAAACACTTTTTATACTTTCAGCAAAACATTGAATATTTGAATTAACTTGATTAGATATTGATTTAAGTTAATAAGTGTACGGTAACAATGATTTTGTTCGAAAAAGAATTTCTTTCATCGAATTAATTTATTTCAAACAGATGTATTATTAATTTTTATTTTTAACCCTTTAACTGTTTATGTCGAGTATACTCGTCAGAGCGAAACGAAATTTTTTCGCATAATGTCGAGTATACTCGTCGTGAAGATAAAAAAAATCGCATTCGTATTATTATTAAACGAATCAACTGTAATTTTTTTTCCCTGAAAAAGGGTAAATAAAGATCTTTTAAAAAATGTACATTTTAGAATATTCGTTAGTCTGGCAACCTTATTTATTTTAATACACAATAGCTTGTATTAAGCTGAAATAACAAATTCTGACGAAGTACCGTTACAAACGATTTTTTTTATCAATGAAATAAATTTTGTTTGTTAACAACGAATAAAAATATATATTTTCTAAAAAACCAACACGCAACTTTTGATTTTTAATCATAATTGCCTACTTTTATACGCAGAAACATTTTACTCTGTTTATGTCGAGTATACTCGTCTTCGCTGGAAAATAATTAAGCAGGCAGAAAAAGTTTTTCGAAACAAAATTAAACAGTTAAAGGGTTAAATAATGTTAAATGCACAGTAAAGTATGTTTTATTGTGGAATTTATTTTCGAATTTTTATCAAATTACATCATATAAAGAAAATGAAATTAAAATGATAATGAAAAATAAAATATGCTAAGAAGTTAAAAAATAAATACTGACTATAGGTAATGCAATATATTAAAAAATAATAGTTTGAGTAAAATTCTAAACTTTTACATTCGAATAAGAAACTTTTTATAATTATTAACAACTGTATTTCCTAAACTAAAAATGATTCATTTTTATGAATCCACGAGCTATTACTAAAATTCCATATCTGAATAAAACATTATTTACCTTAAAATATTACTCAAGGTACGTAATCTAAATCCACGTATGTACGTATTGTTCCCTAGCAAAATCATGAACCGTTGTATATAAAATTCGCATAACGCAGCATCCTTGCCAGAAGTTCACATTGTGGAAGAGATAATTTCTAGTGAGAGAGATAAGGAGAAAAAGTAATCTCTTCGATCAGTCCAAACCGTGACTCCGACATATTCATATTCGAAGATGAATGATTAGCTCCGTCATGCAATAACTGGGGTGCGTGTTGTATATCGTGGGGGTGAATTATACGAGGGTGGATATTTTACATACAGTATTTTATTCCATACTATGTTTTATGAAAATATTCGTATAATTTTTTAATTAATTTCGAACAGACGTCTCACAGTATTATATAAATATATAGCTGATATGACGTTTTATTTACGTACGTACTTTCTTATCAGCTAAACAATGTATCTAAGATAAAATTGTTAATACGTTACGCTTGAACATTGAATAAGTATTTACTTTTTCAAGGGCGACGTTTGTATTAGAATATAGTTTTAATAACATAGTCTTTAAATAATACTGTAGAAGTTTGTGTTGATATTCGAATCTCAGTATTAATTCAAATACATTTATAATGTCTGCATAGAGTAGTGAATCCGGGAGATGGGATTTCAATACAAAACTCAATTTTACTGTTCCTGCTCTCTTCTCAACAATCCATTTGATAACATAAGAAGTTAAAATAATTTACATCAAAATACATCATGTCAACGAATGGGATTATTTAATTATTTTTTTGATTAAAACTATTGTACTGTACGACTTATTTTACTTGTAAATAATAAAAACGATCATATTCAAAAAACTTGAGGTAATAATTAAAATGAGACATTTTGTAAATAATGAAGAACATCAGTAAGACGCAAATTTCAAAAATGAGAATAATTTTAACCTCTATTAAAAATGTATAAACTCTATCGAAAATATACAGTAAGATGAATATTTAATGAAATTTGAAGGTCGCATCATATCTTACAAACAAAGTAATTTTTGAAAGGAGTAGGACTTATATATGTGAATCATTCAATAGTTTTATTACATGTTTTTTTTTAAAAAAAATCACAGATGCAAATAAATTATAAGGCGTATATATACACAGTGCAACTGAAAAGATTCCATAAAAAATCATTATGTAAAAATAGTAGAAGAATGAAATATTTTGAAATGCACTATGATGACTAAGAAAAAGTATATTGTAAAAATAACTAGACTGATATTGAGACTGACTACTCTCACGTGTTAAGAATTTTAAAAGATACAACAGTATTTAAACTGTTTATTACTAAATATAGCTTGGAATTTATATACATATATATATATATATATATATATATATATATATATATATACATATATATAGTGTTTTTTTAAGAGTGATAGAACTTTAAATTGAATCCCTATTGAAAGTTTTATCAAACTTAAAAACACTTTATATATATATATATATATATATATATATATATATATGTATATATATATACATGTGTGTATGTATAAATAAAAGTACGATAAAGGGATGTTTTTTTTTAGGTTAGATAGAACTTTCGATAGGGATTCAATTAAAAGTTCTATCACACTTTAAAAAAAAGCATCCCTATATAACGAAACACTTAATTCTTTTAAGATCTACGCAATCTAATTTTCTAAGAAACATTTTTTCTTAAGAATCGTGTTCTAAGATCAAATAACAATTTATAAATACAACTATATTTAAATTAATTATTCAATTTTGATAGATTTTCATCTATATATCAATTCAATCATTACATTTGTACCTATACATTGTTAAATTACCGGAATTGTTTACATTAAAATTCTAATCGTACGTCGAAAAACACAAGTATAATAATAAGCACGTTCTTACACAATGTAACAACATTAGAGTGAAAAATACATATGTATATTCATATGACCAACGAACTCTATTTTGCATACGTGTGTGATAAAAGTATTGATAAAAACAATTAATTCGAGTTACACTTACAGTCGACTAGACGGCTCGACGTTCGCTTCGTCACCCTCGATCCGGTACACCTTGCCAGACATAACGTATTCGAATGAATCGGCACGTGAACCCTCGCTCTCCAAGCCCGCCGGGTTCCATTCGCCGCCGTCTGGATATCCGTCCTCACGCAGGGTCGTTGCGAGCACCAGCCGAAACTTATCACCTGTCGGACAAACACGCGTTATGTAGAGAATAAACAGGTTAGGTCGGATTGTTCACAGGGAAAAAAATAATAATAAAAATGCATTGTAAGTGCTAAACGAAAAATTCGACATTCGCCAGCCAAGTGCATGCGTTTGTATTTTTTTTAAGGTTCATTTTTGGACGATGCGTTCAAAATTCATCATATGTTTATTACAGGTAAGAGTTTCGACGAAAACGATCTATAACGTGGATAAAAGTAATTAATCGGATACATAAAACGTACAACATTAAATTCTTAACTTTTATCGTAATCGACGGAACATTTTTATATCACGAAATTAGAAACGTAAATTATGACGTTAATTAATTATAAATCATAAACGTTTAGAACTATATTATACTCGGACCAATAAAAAATATGAATTATGTATTATTCGACATTATAATCAATTAAAAAACAAATTATACATATATACATATTAATTGTATATATATATATATATATATATATATATATATATATATATATATATATATATAAACTTTATTGATCTGATTTGGCATACATTACATTTTACATAGTATGGATATATTTTGGTGTAGTATATAATCTGTCAAGATTTTGTACCAATGTGTGTAGGTGAGTGCAGGTGTTTGTGTTCGTGAGTGTTTTGTTTGTTTGTTTGTGAGGGTTTTTTACTGGAAAATTGTCAAAAAACCCGTTTGTTCCTGATTTTTTTCTTAAAACTAACTTAAACTAATGAATGAATGTCTTGTTTTAATGTGGTGACCATAGTCAATTTTTCGTATAAATTAAGTTGATTGGAGCACAGGTGGAATGTTTTCTTCACCGTAGAATTCGGAAACAGAAACACTACACTATACACTTGTCACAGTTGAAAGTGGAGTGTTGGTTTGATGCCGATTCGTTTGCTGGATTTGAGGTCGGGTGTCTGAGCCCGACGCTACCGAAGTAGCAGATCTGAATTTGTTAGGAGATATGTCATCTTACTATGGGTAATATAAGCAACTTATTGATATAATTCAATAAGTCGTTAAATAAATTTAAAAAAAAATATTTAATTGAAAATACATATAATGAATAATTATAATAAATATTATATTTATTATCAATTTTTTTTTTAATTTAATGACCATTGAATTATATCAATGGATTCTTATGTTATCCATATTTGCGATGACTTATGGGGCCTTTCCACACTAGTACCGCTCGTTTCACACCCTCTTATCGACAAACTCCCCTACCTAAAAAATTAGTTTTCTGGTAAGAGCGTGTGAGACGAGTGGTAATGGACCGTGAATACTATATGCATATTGACTAGTGTGAAAAAGCTCATGCACATCAGTGTGTGAAGATGTGTATATATGTGTGTATGTGTGTGTGTGTGTGTGTGTGTGTGTGTGTGTGTGTGTGTGTGTGTGTGTATGTATGTATGTGTGTATGTATGTATTTATGTATGTATATATGTATGTGTGTATGTATGTATGTATGTATATATATATATATATATATATATATATATATATATATATATATATATATATATATATATATATATAATACACACACACACACACACATACATACATATATAGTTTTTATTAGATACTACCTACACATCAGTGATAAACAGTTTCAAAATTCAACTCAAATATATTTTTTTAAATGATATTTTTTCATTTGAAGATTTCGATACTTAATTGAGAATAATACAAGCAATGAAATAAGATTAAAATATACAACCCTCTAATAAATAACAATAAGGTTATTAATGAAAAAGGGTTAAATGAAATATTCAATAAAACTCATATATTATGAACATTTTTATCCTCTCACCTCCAATTTTTGTTATTAATGCTCATTAGACATTGTCGATTGATTTTTGTTGATAATGACTCTATTACGAATCGCTTGTTCGATAAAACAGAATGACTAAAAATCATGAATCAGCAAAGGAAATATGTATACAAAATAAGTGTTTTCCTTTTAAATAAATATGTACAACTTTAATATACAACAGATTTTTTCTAGTCATTAATGTATGCGCATGTACACACACACACACACACACACACACACACATATATATATATATATATATATATCACATTACATCATAAAGCTCATATCAATCCATTACTGGACGAAAGCCTCAATGGAGGTATTCACACTAGTCAACATTCACACAGTATTCACGCCCATTACCGCTCGTTTCACACCCTCTTATCATTAAATTTCCCCACCTAAAAAAATTAGTTTGCGGGTAAGAGCGTGTGAGACGAGTGGTAATGGGCCGTGAATACTGTATGAATGTTGACTAGTGTAAATACCCCCAATGAATGCTACCATTCACTGGTATTTGGACATATTCACCACGCTGACCAGGCGGATTGATGAAGATTTTTTATTCGGGGTTTACTCCCTTAACTTTTTGACAGTTAATTTTTTACAAGATGAGGTTGTTGGCCTTTATGCTCAACCCTCGAAAATGAGCGACTACATATATATATATATATATATATATATATATATATATATATATATATATATATATATATATATATATATGTACACACAGTGGGTCACAAGAATATCCGGCCACCCCTTATACTAAGTATATTACACACGATGAATTTAATTTATGGTAAAGAAGAAAATGTTTAAAAACATTTTTATTATCATTTATTAGTGTACTTCAAAATATTATATTTTCAAATTTTAAAAAAATAATAAATACCAGAATTTTTTTTATTCGATATGAATTTAGACGCACAAGTCATCAACAATATGATCTAAAAAATAATTAAAAGGGTGGTACCTAATATTTGTTAGATTTCTTTAGATTTCAAAACAGATTTTAATTTATTATGCACTGATTAACACATATTCGTCGGGTAACTTTTTGCACCGCCATTCACCAAATGCCGGCATTTTTTGACACTATCTGTAGAAATGATATGGTCTATATAAAACTAATGTAACTTGTTAGAAATCATATATTTTTCAGTGAAATCTTGGAAAATGATATAAAACAAATTTATCTTTATATATAAATTTTTATTTTTTTTGGCTTTCCTTAGTTAAAAAACAATAAAATTTATAAAAAAGGTAAATGAATTTCTAAAAACACAAAGTTATTATTCTCTTTTTTTAGATGAAGTAAATTTTTTTTGAGTCTTTAATTTTATAAATAATTAATAATTTTTCAGTGAATGGTACTGTTCAAAACATGTGCCAGTATGAAGGGGAATGTTGCAAAAGTCACATTCTGTCACTATCATTATTATCAAAATTAGTTTGTGAAAAATCTATCTCACAATCAGATAAAATCCCTGCATATATTTCATTTTTGTCCTCCATTTTAGGTATATTTTATTATTTGATAAGAAAGGGTAAAAAAATTAACAATAATACAACTAAATTTGTTTAGTTATTCGAACACCCGAGCGCTTAAACTTAAAGAAAACAAATTTAAAGAGAACAAAAATCAATTATTCTCTGTAATATACAAATGACGAATTTTCGACATTTGGCTGTGGGTGATTCTCTGGAAAATGACGAATTTTCGTCAAGCGGACGAAAATGTGTTAAGAATCAAAAAATATAAAAAGATCAAAAATAACCACTGAACAAATAGAATAAAAACATAAAGATTTCTCTAGTAATATAATTAATAATTGAATGAATATGAAAGATGTCTGCCAATGACCATCAGAGTGGACTGATAAAAATTGAAAACGATTATAAATATCCACAAACACAAATAGTATTTAAATGAATGGTCGTTTATACAAGTTCTTGTATCACAGTGTTGCTATGCAATGTTAAATAATTTCCATGCATAATGTAATCGTAACATTTTACGACGTCGATAAAGGTAAAACTTTTTCATTGCCAAGTATACACTAACCATTTACCTACGACTATTCGTGCCGTTGTTCGTTTACCTATTGTGTATTTTTATACCGATTCAAACAATACGATTATTAATAGCATTGTGTGCACTAGAGTACTGTTTGAACGGTTTTTAATTACGATTAGATATATATGTATAATACGAATATATTTTTTATTATTATTGTTATATGAGAAATAAATTAAAACTGTAATTAGATTCGTTACATACTACAGATATGCAGTTCGTTACCGGTTCACAATTAAGAGAAAAAAACAATGCTTTAAGCGAATGAAAAAATGTAATATAACAACAAATAATTAAAAATTAGAAGACTGGATTGGACTAATTTGAGCTGATGAGGATCTGAATCTAGAAACGAATTCCTTCTACAAGTCACAGTAATTTAATTTATTATTAAGAAATATGTACGTAACACCTAACTTAAAAAACACCTTTTATCATACCTTTATATATACATACACACACACACGTGTTTTTAGGTGTGATAGAACTTTCGATAGGGATTCAATTTAAAGTTTTATCACGCTTAAAAAGGCATCTATATATAATTTTATAGCTGATTGTTAAACATTGAAATTTAATAATAACAATATATCAAATTAAATAAAACACATTTAAAATGTCTATTTATAGTTCCAGATAATAATTTTATTTGGAAAATACAGATCATAATTTTTACCTGAACCTCGACTACGTCCTTCTTTTTTTATTAACAGTTACATACATTTTAAAAATAATTACAGAATTTCTAATTACATAAATTTCATATACGGTACTATTAACTTTTTGTTGCAAATATTATAAATTCTCGTTAATTACTTTAAATTGTAATGTTTTTTTATAGTCGTAATAGACAAGTTAAGTAGTTAATTAAATTTTATTTCGAAATATGATTAGTGGCGAGTGTTACTTAAAAAAACATTTAATTACTTCCTACTTAATTTATTAAAATATTGTATTTTTCGAATTGAACAGAGTACAGTCGAAAGAAAGTTCGATGCATATAAAGTAAATAATTATAATTTCAATTAATACATAATTCATAATTACATTACCGAACTTCGAATAACGCTTCGTAAATAATGAGATTGATATTTAATTGACGTCATTTCGTTTCTGGATTTCATGATAGAAAAATATTATCAAATGCTGCATTTTAATTGTATACTTTAATACGGATTTATTTAATATTTTAAAATGTAAAAAATCAATATATCGTATTTGATAATCGGATAGAAAACATAAAGAGCAATAATAATAAATATTGAAATGTGTATTTCCAGTACCTTTATATTTTTTTGATGAACAAATCCCTTTGGGTCATATTGTACGTTAAATTTAATTTTTTCTTGATTATAACCTGAAATCTATTTATAGTGTTTGTTGCCACGTGTTTCCGAAATACCATAAATAAACTAAAACATATATTGAATTGTATTGCTGAATTTGATTTTTTAAATACTATATTCAAATACTAAACAAGACAATAACTGAAATTTTTATTCTAATATTTATCACTTATTTACAGAGAAGTTTATTAAATAATTTGTTGCATTGACTTTACTGTTATTTTCGTCCTTATTAATAACTACAATAACAAACATTATTTGATATTGTGATTAATACGTTTTTTACAGAAACAGATCATTCTATGAATCATATTAGATTTTATACATCACTCGATTACATTGTTATTGAAATGCTTATTAGTCAATAAAATAAACAAGAAAAATGATTAAACATTTGTTTAAATTTTGTAGTGTAGGGGAAAGTGATTCATTAATATTAAATAAATAAGATTGCATCGTATCACAAAAATAATATAAAAAAATATCCTGTTTTATAAATAAAATATTAGAATAAATTGAAATTTATAGTATCCATATCTGTAACTTTTGAGTACGGTATACTGTCATTTTTGTCAAGTAATTTATTTTTTTACTACTTGTAGATGATACAAATTTTGTACATAAATAAAAAGTTTACATATGAAAAAATGTGACAATAAAAATCACTATTCATTTTGGTACTATGGTAAAATTAGATAGCCATAAAAAAATCATTCATCACAACATCAAAAATAATTTTTAATAAAAAAATCTTATGGTATCCAATAACTGACTTTAATATACTTTTATAAAAATGTATAGAATTCATTTATCGAACAATTGATTATAAAATATTTATAATTATTTAACACACATATCTTGATATAATCAGATGAGTGACGTTGGGTCAAATCTTGTCAAATGAGTGGAATAAAATTTATCAAAAAAATTCAATCATATATACACTCAAATATGTGAGTTGAAACTAGTGATTAATATGTCAAAATATTTTTTTTTCAATTTTTTTTACAACATTCTGTTTATAATGCACACAAATACATTTCTATTTTTAACAAAACGATAAAAATTAATTTTATAATATTTTCTTTTTTAAACAAATACTTAGCAATTGAGTTTACACACTAATTTTTCAAATAAATAAAAAACATATTCAAATAGCCCTACAATGATGTCAAGTACACGCAATACCGAACAACATTTTCGAACATTTTCGCCCGTATTAACCGAACACAGAACTGTACAATCGACACGAAAACTACAATACGAAATTTCATTCGTATCGAGTTTCACATAAAACACATGGCTAATACACGCGCCCCCTTTTTTCACTGATTGCTGTACGCATTTTAAATAACACGCCCATGTATAGGATTGATAAAAACCTGTACAAAAACACACGCACACATGCATGCGGGTGCAACGATTCGAACCGCATTGTCGTTTTTTTTTCTACACAAATCGAGTCGTTTACGTTAATTTATTGAAATGGGTTAGAACACCTGTTGTCAATATAATTAATTCATCTTTCGTTTAGAACTTATATACACACGTACGTAAACAGTACTTGAAGATAATAAATCATTCATCGATGTTTACATATCGAATAAGGAAAAGTATTTATGAGAAACATTCATAGATAAAATATTTGAATGGAATAAATAATAGTTGTTGTACTGACAGGAATTATTTCGTACGAAAAATCTGTTATCGAGATAAATTACAATTGAAATAAGAAAATGATTTTCTCTCGGGTGAATGATCTTTTATAAAAAAAAAAAATACATAAGACAATTAAAATGATTTAAAAATCGTTATTTCTTCTCCGCTGCACATTTCTTCCAAGAAATACTCAATAATACGGAAATAACAATAATAAAAAAAGTACATGCATACATCTACAGATGATTCACAAGTATTCACTTGAAATCGAATCGAAGCATGAAAGAGTAATAAAGAAACTGAAACAAACACAATAACTCAATTACGGAATGGAAAAAAAAATTATGGTATTAATGATGTCGAACATAGAACGATTTTAATTCGTACGCTCCGAACGAACGCCAAGATTATGTTATGCAGGCAACCGGAAGTAGTCAATCGTTTTTTATTCTTTGAATATTGCAATTTACATTTCAAATTACATGCCTTCATTTTAATTGTACGTAACAAAGCATAAATCGCGATTCTCTGTAACATCCAACTCGTACACGAGTTGGATTTTCGCAAGAACTTTTTCCTTTTTAATATTCGGACTTTTTAATCCGCGTACATTTTGTGCAAACTGGAATAATTTTTTTCTGTACGGAGGATTTGTAATTAAGAGTAAATCGATTATGGTTTCATTCTACTTCTCTCTCTCTCTCTCTATATATATATATATATATTAATTTTATGAATTGTAATTGAATGAAAATGTTATTTATTTTTCCTTATATAAATAATACAATGACTAAATATCAAACGATGATTACAAACAATAAATCTACACATACCTAAAAACATTTTTCGATACAATGTTCATCAATTTTTTTAACAATCTTTTTGATAGTTTGTTTTAGATTTTTTTAATTCACAATAAATATAATTATTTAATTTGCAAGTTTCAGTCTAGGTTACTTTTGTGTTGATTTAAATTTTTTTACTGTTATAATATATCTAATTAAGTAAAAGAATGTATTTTAAAAAGACAAAATAGACTTAAAAATTGATTGAATATACTTTTTGTTTGATTTAAACACTATAAAAACTATTCAGCAATAAACTTCAATTATAATATAATTTAATTATATTATAATTTAACATACATATGTTTTATGATTCAAGTAATTTAAATTAATTATTTGCCTTTTATAATATAATTTAATTATATACATACATATGTATTATGTGTAAAAAGAAATAAATAAATAATTCAAACAAGGTTATTATTTAAATTGGAAGAATCGTTATATAAGACATTATGAACAATTTATGTACAAAATATATACAAAACTTGTAAAAAAAAAACAAATTTATACACAAGAAGAAAAACATTTCAATCAGCCTTGTACATGTATATTTCATCAGTGTCGAATAAAAAAAGTCAGTCAGTACTTAACATAATAAGTAATACGATAAAAAAAGTATATAAACCTTAAAAATAATATAATTAGGTACATAAACATACCGACTATTTTGAAACTAGGCAAGATGTTAAAAAACGATACGAAAAATTGTTTATTTCACTTGCTGTACAGAGTTACAGAATTCCACACACGCAACATATTGAGAAATTACAATTCCGTTCATAATCTCTCGTTCTCAATCTCGATTTATACACAAACAGCACTTACACTTTTTAATATAAATACGAACGACGTACTTGTTCAAATTCTCGTAAAGAATGAATGAGTGCTGATTGAAATTAATTCGGTAAAAAGGCTGTACATAGTACACAATGCAAATTTTACTGCACTTGCACATTTCCTTACCTTTACACACACACACACGTGTAATTATTTATAATTATAACACAAGAACATTACAAAAAAATCATATACAAAAAAAACTACTTTTAATGTTTATATTTCATAAGATCACACTTTGAATGTTTTTACAAAAATTTCATGGGAAATAATTATTTTATGGTGTATGTTTTTTATCATATATATATATATATACAAAGTAGTAAACAACAATTTACTTCAAAATCATTTATCAAACAAAAAACGACGTTAGTTTAAACACTGAAAATTTAATGACAAATACACACGCATCTTTAACAATTATTACATGTTCAAATAGCAGTCACTAAACTATACACATAAACGTAATTCGTAAACAATCATGAAAGCTATATATTCGTAAATGTCACGAGAACATTTCAATAAAAACAACACAGCACTTGATAATTGTTCTCTAATTATAATTAGAAACTAGTCACAACTATGAACAAGATAGGTTTTAGTATGTGATTTACATGTGAACACATGTAAATGAACACAAATATATACATACGTGCAAACACACATAACATAAGAGTTTGTTGATCCATTATGAATAACTTTACTCGATATAGTGCATTCGTTTAGTCCAATTTTAGTCATTCCTTCAAATAATTGTAATTCAATTTCGCGAATTACACGATCAATGTTTATTCTTAATGCTTCTATTGTTTGTGGTTTATCAGCATAAATCAATGATTTCACATAACCCCGCAGAAAATAATGCAATGAAGTTAGATTTCATGATCTTGGTGGTCAATTGATGGATCTATTTCGTAAAATAATGGCCTCATTAACATTTTGTTTTAATAAGTCTATTAAAGTTTTTATAATCTTTAAGCGTTGTTGAAATATTAAATGTTTCGTTAAATTTGCCAAACTATACTGAGTTGAAATATCAAAATAAGCTTGAAAAAAAATTCAAACATGGCTTATACACCAGCTGTCAAAGTTCTGACATTCTTACTGGAAAATCCTATATATTATATCAGGGGTTCCCAACCTTTTTATACCCTAGAGCGCATTCTAAAATATCGGTAGGGCGGCGGGCACCAGCTATTTTTTAAGGATATTCATAATTGACCAAGGATAAAAAATAATAAACAAAAATAATTTCAAAACAATAAAATTATTGTGCAAATTACATACACACAAAGAAACGTACATACAAAACGTAATACAAAGTAAACAAAAAACACACATACAAAGAAATCATTTAAAAAAACATAAAAGAAAACATTAAAAAAAAATATCAATCTGTCAGTGTGATCTTTGGCATTGCATTTCATTGGCCAGTGCCTCGAAATTAGGAGAGTATGACGATAATCCTGTTAGCAAACAATTATAAAGATGCTCATCGGTGAGTCGAGATCTATATCGTTATTTTATTAAATTCATGTTTGAAAACAACGATTCGCATAAATACGTTGACCCGAAAAACGATTTGATTTTATATGCCGCTTTTTTCAAAAATGGGAACCTTTCTTTGTCGACTATGTTCCATGAGTCCCCTGATATTAAGGATTTTAGCAAAATATCATTCTTAAGGTCCAAAATTTCTAACTCTAGTTCTTCTGCTTTCCTCTGAACAAGATCTGCAATACATGCGGCTAGTTCCATTACATTTATTTGGCAAGTAAAAGGATTGATTCAGAAGGAGACAATTGGCTCGATATTTGTAAACTGCAGAAATAGCTCTTCAACTGTTTTTGAAGCACTTGAAGGGTCTCAATAAATAATGGCACGTTTAATTCATTGTTACCTAGCATTTTCTTCATATGTGGGAAATGCACGAGAAACTTAGTTCGAATAGTGGCGGGCGCATATAAATCGGTCCGCGGGCGCCATGGCGCCCGCGGGCACGGGGTTGGGAATCCCTGTATTATATAAATGGATCAAAAAAGTAATTGCATATTTTACATTTATTGACAAAGTATTAATATGTTTATGTGAAAAATAAATAAAATAACAATAATTTATGAATTGAAGAAGTCTCATAATGATATTCATTTTTAATTCATATATGAATATTTGTGAATAATTTTTGTAATACTTATTGCAAGGACTTTATTCTTTCAATATTTTTATCTAAAAATTGTAATACCTATTAGTTTATTCTATATAAAAAGTATTTTTCATATCAACTTGAAAGAATTTATAATTTTAATAAAAAAGAGAAATTAAACAATCATCATTATCATTTCGATCGTACGTCAAACCATAACTGAATAAAGACATCATTCAAACTCTTCCTGTTTGAATAATCCAATGTTTACATTTTTTACAAATATCTTTATCTCACTAATTTGCAGATTTGTCTGTCTTTATATATCATCATTCTCAGTACTACAACTCTATGTGATTGTCCAGTCGGATAATGAAAGCCTAGTAAAAAATTTTATCCCCATTTTCAATCCTCAAATTTGAGGGTTATATATATATATATATATATATATATATATATATATATATATATATAGGTCATCTAAATGTGACACCTAAATTTGTGTTCTATTAAAAGAAAATAAAAGAAACTATACACATTTATTTTTAATAAAACACAAATCTAGGTGTCACATTTAGATGACATAAATAAATTTGTATATATAAATAACAAAACTATTATTTTATTGCAAATCACTACTGAATAAAATATACACTATTAAAATTTTTTAATTGATCAAATTCATATTATAATCAAAGTAAATAATTAACATAGAAGTAAAATAAATTGATTTTTAAAAAAAAGTTTTTGTTCTTTTTATGTACAAAAGTATATTCAGAAAATTGACAAAGCACTATTTAACAAATTATAACCAACAATCCTCAACATGTATCCACTTTGAAACTAAATATATTTTTAATTCATGTTTTAGATTAAATTACATTTTATTGAACGATACTTTTAAGGTAATATAAATATATATCCCAATTAGTTGTAATATAATCAAAGCAACTTTAAAAGTACTTTTACAAATTAAACACTGAGCAAGCATCACAATATTTTTTCTGCTATCCATCGTTGGAACTATTCTTGATATTATGTTTTTGCAATTATTAATATTTATATAGAAGTAAACGTCCATTATCCAAACACGATTTCAGAATCATATTTTAAATTAAACAGAAATAAAAATATTGTGAATATCAGATACTGATTAACATTTTTAGTAAAAAAATTACTATTAAAATTACCACAAGTATTCAGTAATAGTTTAATTTCTATTATATATTTACATGTTCATGTATACATGTATAATAATTAAAAATAGTTAAGTGATGCATCATGAGTTCGAGTAAAAAAAGAGACGTCACAAAAAATGTTTACGTCTTACTTATGTAAATACTAATTGTACACAAAAACAATATAGTCATTCTTCACATTTGTAAAAAAATAAATAAAAAAAAACAACTTAAACATCTCGAAATATTAAAGAACCTCTACATAATTCTACAGTTTCGTTACTGACGCAATTACTAAAAAAAAAAAATCACTCTACATACAAAATATAGCTGCATGGACGAAAAACGTGAGTGTGTACACACACGCAAATATTATTTTACAAACTCCAACGACAGCAGTTTCTACATATATCGAATACATGAATCAGTTAACACAATGTGTTTTTTCAGTTCTAAACGCGAAGGCGGTTAATTAATATTTTATCTGAATGTTGATCCACTGTGAGCGCACTTCAAATGAAACATTCTCATAATGTAATTACTTTCGGTGATATTTCGTTTTATATACTTGCTATCTGATAAAAATAAACCTATTTGCAGAGTCATTGTTTTCATCCATTTAGACATAAATACAGTTAATGAAATTTATATAGATTCGAATTTTTTTTTTATATTACCTAAGAACACTGATTAAAGAACGAATTTTAAAAAAGGTAAAAAACAAATCAAACAGATTTCTTCTTCTCAACAGAAATTATTTCCCAATAACATATGATTTTATAAAAAAAAACTATCTTTACCTATTGTACATTTTTTGAGTAATTATATGCTCATGTAATTATTTTCAGAATGCAACATTATAATTTTTGATGAAAATTGATCTTTGATCATAAAAATTATTCTCAATGTTTCCAATTAATTACCAATACCTCCAATTCTTTAATAATTCAAAACATAATCGATGTTTCACTTCGGTGTTGGGGTGAGTAATTTTTGTGTAAAAAAATGAAAACATGCGTTAATATGAATTACAAACTAGAGATGAATGATTGATATTTTTTTAGAATCGTGCAAAAAAAAATGGATATGAACTATCACCCACTGAAAATGAAAACCTGTCAATAACCAGTAATAAACAGAATGTATCCGTACGTCGATTGATGTTGTATCGAGTCGTTTACATAAATTCCAAATAATGATAATTCAATATTTATTCTATATGAAATTACGCCAACGAGTTTCAAGATCAACAAATCCGTAAAAATAAGTATAATAAAACATTAGGATTTAATAGCATTTCAAAGAAATATTTCATATTTATATTAATAATATATATATATATATATATATATATATATATATATATATATATATATATATATAATTTTAAATTCTTTGCAAACATTAAATGTTTATTTTATAAAATTGGAATCTGTATAATTAACTAAAACATCCATAAACACACAGACTAACAGATACATATGTACATTAAAAATATGACATTGTTTGTTTGTTAAAAATTATGAGTGATTTTTTTGGAAATTGTGTGATGAAATAAAATATAAAATTCCATAAATGTAAATATTTGTCTATTCATTACATACACACACACACACACACACACACACACACACACACACACACACACACATATATATATATATATATATATATATATATATATATATATATACATACATATATACAAGAGGGTCGTTTGATAAGTATGGTAAAAAAGTAAGAAAAACTAAATTAAAAAAATGAATTAAATTATTTAATTAATTAAATTAAACTATAAATAAATTTAACATACTTATCAAAACGACCCTCGTATGTATGTATGTATGTATGTACGTTTATTTATATAGATATATATATATATATATATATATATATATATATATATATATATAAAGATGATGAAATTTCTCAGACAATACAAACGAATGATTATAAGTGTTATCAAAATATAATTTACAATATATTTTGATAAAAAAATATGCGGTATTTTAGTTTATTTTATATAACCACAAAGTTTGCCAATGCATTATATATAACTACACATAAATAAGACAATTCTGATTATTCTATTTAGTAATATTTTCAAGTAATTTAAAATGTTCATTATACTGGAATATAAAATTTGAATTTATTGTAAAACTAATGTATAGACTGAAAATTAAATTAAAAACAGGAAAACTATATAAAAAACAATGATGAATATTCTACTTTTCATAGAGATGATTGTTTTTCTTACAATATTTTCAAATCATTGTGTTCGTCGATAAAAGCTTTTAAAATTAAATTAAAAAGAGGAAAATTTAATTAAATACAAGTCGTTTTTTGAAATCTCTGTTACCAGATTCACTATCCTGAGCAAAGTACTGCCACTATTATAAAATATATTAATCGAGTATAGTTTTAGTTATTTCGATGCAAAAATTGAAAATTTTGAAAAAAATCATTCAAAAAATATAAACATATATAGAGTGTAAAATATAGAGTCATCCAAATACGACGCGTAGATTTGTGTTTTATTTAAAAGAAACACAAGAAACTATACACATGTTTGTTTTTAATAAAACACAAATCTAAGTATCACACATTTGGATGATCATATATTTTACATTTAATATTTTGAGTTAAATTGAATATTGTTATTTAATATTAGAAATATATTCAAGGAAATAAATTGAAATCAGTTATTAAAAGGGTAGCTCTAGAAGATGTTCATAAATCAATCACTAAACAAAACAATGTTTCTTCTAATGTCAATCAATATGGAATCGTATCCATTGAATTTATTTTGTTTGCATATAATAAAATTGACATAAAAATTCATTATCAAACGAATAAATGAACACAGAAAATAATTATATATTTCACGAATTATAACAAACCTAATTCCACAATTATGTGAACGAGCCTACATAAATTTTCAGAAATTCTGAATAATCAGTTTTTGGTTTTCCCTGGAAAAAAATTTACAGTGAAATGCATACAAAATAATGGGATTTGAGACCGAAACTGATTGAAAACAAAAGTAACAATGGACAATAGAATAAATTATGATAATAATGATTTTACAGATAAGATAATTGACATCTTTAACCTCATTTTTTTAATATAAAAATATTCTATTGCAGTTATTATTCATTCTGATCAACTTATAAAGATTTCGAAGAAAATTATAATAATTAAGAAATACATAAAAAGAAGCTACGATACAAAAATATAATTGTATTAGTTAAAATATTTTTGGGAGTATGTTTTAAATTATATATAAAATCATTTATATAAATAAATAATATACATATATCATAATATATATATATATATATATATATATATATATATATATATATATATATATATATATATACGTATATATATATAGATATGAAGTTTACAGATGGAACAAATAAAAGACAAGGTTAAACAAATAAAACGTAATTTAATACCGACATTTTGCAACATTACTGTGATTTTTTTCGTATGAAACTAAAGAACAGAACAATAAATAAATACCCAAATTATTAAACGTGATTATCGGACTGCAAAGGTACATAATAATTCATTGGCTCGTATATATAAGCAGTCGGGTTTGCATTTAATGTCAGTAGGAGTGTCACATTAATGATATAATCTCGCAGCTGATTTATGTCTCTAATATACAATTGAACAAGTTAAAATATGCAAAAATGCCATCCATAATGCCAATATCATTATGAATAAATATATATATATATATATATATATATATATATATATATATATATATATATTTAGTTTTTATGATCGAAAATTTATTATAATAATAAAGCTATTAAATTATTATGTATGAATATATTATCGATAAAAATTATTTTAATGTAAATGCAATTCAAATAAAATATAAAAATAAATTGGAATATTTAAGTAATTATAAAAATTATATATATATTTAAAGGGAAAAGACAAAATATAAAATATAAGAATATTAACAAGCATATGTGTTGTATAAAGTAACTGAATCTGAATATCACTTTTAATTAGATGAAAAAATGCATACGATGAAAAAAATTGAAATAATAAAAACAGACTTAGTAGTATAGAAGACATTAATCATATGTAAAAAGAAGACAAATTAAAAATATTTGTTGATATAGGTATATTAAAAAATACATCGAGGAAGAGGTACTATCAATTAAAGAATGAAATAATTGAGTTCTATAGGAAGTGTCAATCAACTGCTTTATTTATAATTAACTAATACATGTATATATATATATATATATATATATATATATATATATATATATATATATATATATATAGGTTTTTCAATAAGAATGTCAGAACTTTGACAGCTGGTGGCAGTCATATTTGAATTTGTTTCTCAAGCCAATTTTAACATTTCAACTCAGTATAGTTTGGCAAATTATCATGGAATGTTTAACACTTCAACAATATTTAAAAATTGTAAAAACTTCATAGACTTATTAAAACAAAAGTTTAATGAATCAATTATTTCACGAAATTGGCTCATGAATTGGTCACCAATATCATGTGATCGAACTCCATTCTATTATTTTCTGTGGGGTTATGTGAAATCATTAATTTATGCTGATAAAACGCAAACAATATAAGCATTAAAAATAAACATTGAACGTGTAATTCATGAATTTGGACCACAATTATATGAGAGTTACTAAAAATTAGACTAAACAAATGCATTATGTCAAGTGAAGTCGTGGTAGTCATATGAGTGAAATTGTGTTCTATCATTAATGCCATAGAATATGCTTAAAAATAAATAACTAATTAATTAAATATGCTCTCTTTTATTTCCATTTAAACTTCTAGAGCGCTTATTGGAAATCACTATATATATATATATATATATATATATCAGTGGTTTGCATCACCGCGTGTCATGCGGGAGATTGCGTTCGAATCCCAGTCGGAGAGTCCCTCATTTTCGAGGGTTGAGTATGAAGGCCGACAACCTCATCTTGTAAAAAAATAACTGTCGAGAAGGGAGTAAACCCCGAATAAAAAAATCTTCACCAATCCGCCTGGTCAGCGTGGTGAATATGACCAAATACCAGTGAATGGTAGCATTCATTGAGGCTCTCGTCCAGTAGTGGATTGATATGGGCATTATGATGTGATGATATATATATATATATATATATATATTGATGTATGTATATATATATATATATATATATATATATATATATATATATTGATGTATGTATAGAGGAGATCATTATTTTCAACTTAGTTATATAAAAAAAAATGTTTTAAATAAAAACTGAATCCACACAATCAATTTGTAACATAAAAAAATCCATCATATTGTCATTTTGGAAAAAAGATAACACTTAATAAACTAGATTTAAAATAATATATTATCATATATGTTGTAAAAACAGTTTCGTTCCTTCAATTTCTTCACTCATTTTTACTGGTCTGTGCGTTGCATTATCATTTTTTTTTATTAAATAATCATAGTTGAACTTATTTTCTAAAATTCAGTTTCAGTGTATTTATAGTTATTCAGATTTTTACAAAAGACATTTATATTGACTATTTATATAATTTGTCAAACTATATTGGATTGGAATGTCAAAATGAGCTTAAAAAAAATCAAATATGGTTCCACCAAATGTGAAAGTTCGGACATTTTCATTGGAAAACCCTATATATATATATATATATATATATACACCCGGCCCTCCACTTACGCGGCACTTTTTTTACGCGAGTCTCTTTTTACGCGATAAATTATAACATTATTTACGCGGTACTTTTCAGACGCGATATCAATTTACGTGATCACCAAATAAAATTTACTTTTGTGTTATGAAATGTTATTCTTATTATTTTTTTTGTTAAGCTACGTGAAATAAATATGTATTTCTAAAACTTATACTAGCTTTACTTCCCAATATTTTGTTTTCTTTTGTACTGACAGACTCTACTATTCACGCGATTTTCATTCGCGTAAAACGAATACACGTGGAACGAATACTCCGCGTAAATGGAGGGCCGGGTGTGTGTGTGTGTGTGTGTATATGTATGTATGTATGTGTATATATATATTTGTATATATTTGTATGTATATATATATATATATATATATATATATATATATATGTATATGTATATACATTACACTCACCAAACACATATAAAATACAGTTTTCTGTACATGAAATATTTCAATTGATATTATTCGTTTTTATTCCTCTATGTAAAACATGTTTATAAACGCTGTGACGTATGTTCTATGTACTACTATGAAAAACCTGCCGTAAAACGTGACTTATTAAAACAGACACAAACATACATAGTATATATATATATATATATATATATATATATATATATATATATATATATATATATGTACATGAATGTATGTAAATATATGTATAATATGTAGTTAGAGAGATAAATATACGAGTACTTATTTTGCGCACATGTTCAGTGATATAGTGTTTATGGAATTTGGCATTGCAACGAAAATACGAGATTTTCGGTAGCAACACACACACACTTAATGTACATGTGTGCTGTATGCATGCATGTATGTATGTATGTATGTATGTATGTATGTATGTATGTATGTATGTATGTATGTATGTATGTATGTATGTATGTATGTATGTATGTATGTATGTATGTATGTATGTATGTATGTATGTATGTATGTATGTATGTATGTATGTATGTATGTATGTATGTATGTATGTATGTATGTATGTATGTATGTATGTATGTATGTATGTATGTATGTATGTATGTATGCATGCATGTATGTATGTATGCACACGTACGTATGTAGTATGATTAGATGAGAATAGAATTCGATTACGTGTAATGTTGAACTGAAATGATGGATTAATTAAATATTATCAAGTGTTTGTATATTAAACATGCCGTGCATGTATGTATGTTTCAACCTTGGAATGTTTTCAATTTCACGGTTTTCTCCTGTGCTTTTATCACATATCGTTATGACTAAAAAACATTACACAATATTATAAAATATTTTAATCACCGATTGCGACAATTTCGTACGGGCTTTGAAACGTTAATCTACATACATAAATCATACTCGAAATTTCTGAAAACGTTTAATGATTCATTCACTGTTTGCTTTTTTGTGCGACATTGTGGAGACACAAGTTATAACTGACAGTTGTATACATAAACTGAATGAGGAATGTTTGTTATAAGCAAATTTGGAAATTTGATCGAATTTCTTAAACAATGTAAGTATGGATTTCTATCGAAAAATAAAAATTACTTTCGATTCTAAATAATGATAATTTAGAATAGTGATGGAAAAAGGATACAAGTACTTAGAATCCAAAACCAGATGAGATCTGAGTATTTATATCACAATGAGATTTTAAAATAAATGATAACAAATAAAATAATTTTTTTTCGAAACGGAAATAACATTTTTTAAACTATGATAAAAATTCGTTGTAGTTTAATAACTTTATGAGGAAAAAATGAAATTTTGTTTTAAATACATTAGTACATTTTCGGTCTCTCTCTCTCTCTCTCTATATATATATATATATATATATATATATATATATATATATATATAGGCGTTCTTTTAACGCGACAGAACTTTAAATTGATTTCAATTCAAAATTCTATCACGCTTAAGGGGTTATACGCAGTTAGAAATTTCAAAAAATCGATTTTTTTTGCATTTTCGGAATGCACATATATTTGAGTATATTCTCTGAAAATTTGAAGTAAATCCGATAAATATTTTCGGACATACACCTGAATTTGTAAAAAATTTTTAACTATGTGTAAACTACTTCCGAAACTTCAAACACGTTTATCTCAAAACGGTGTTTTCATAGACGGTGATCTCGTATCTCAGAAATGGCTGTACCGATTGGTCTCAAATTTTCACACAATCTTCTCAAATATATTCCTCAGGTATTGAACGAAGGAATAAGGTTTACAAAAATTATTACTATTTTTTTTAAACAATTTGGAGCGAAAATTTTAATCAAAAACGAAAAATTTTTTTCAAGTAGACACCATTTTGTCAAAAATGAAAATTTTTATTATTCCTTCGTTCAATACCTGCATTAATCTAGCCTTTAAAAGAATTGACCATATTTTTTGATTTCAAATAATCCAACCCGCCGATATGGAGATCACCGCCAAGCGCCTTTTTTTGGAGGTCGTTCGGGACATCGTCTGCAGGAGCGGTGCACTTCAATATTTTTTTATGATCGACATGTTATTTTATTCTTGAAAGTAGGATCTATTCAAATAACCATAATTTGTAATTGCAAAATAAATACTGTTTCTAAAAAAAAATTTCTAAAAAAACGTCGTTTTTGCGCCTCGCAACTGCGTATAACCCCTTAAGAAAACAATATTTAAGTATAGATTTTGTATTATTGAAAATTTCTTTTTATACAAGTGAAATTACTCATTCTAACACAAGTTTTTGTCAAAAAGATCAATAATTACATCCACTATCAATAATATTCATTCATTTAGAATCTCCCAAAATCAGCTACCATGCCACCAATCGACTAATAATTACATATACAGCACTTGTTTAACAAACACTCATTTCGATGGTCATGCCATTATTGTCAAAACATACTATTATAAAAGTATTTTATGTCCCATCCTAAAACTGATGAAAAAGAAGATGTTATTGAAATATGTATTAATAAAAAAGTCAATTATAGACGATTATTAAACACTTTCGATAATATTGTAGTATATGAAGTGTTTCATTTGTATAAATAAACCATTTACTTATTTTAAATATACAAAATAATACAATTACAATTTGTACGAAAAATAAATTTCAATTTAAATAAAAAAAAATGTCTTCTTCATTTTATCACATCATTAAAAGAGGACAAATTATTCTATTTTATAATTGTACCATATAATACAACAAATGTCTAATTTGAACAAAAATTCATCGAATGTACTCGTACACCTACTAAACAATGTGATGTTTGATCATCAAATCCATTTATTTTCTTTATTTGCAAATAGGTTATAATCTAATTTAAAATAAATCGATAAAAATCATATGTATGTAAACAAATATTTATATATATATATATATATATATATATATATATATATATATATATATATATATATATAATTCACAAACACATATGTAAATAAAGATGTTTACAAAACACAACTATGTTTAAAAAATCACTAACAGGTTCAATGTATTAGACCGAAGGTCAATTTAATGGAATTAATTCTGAGAAAAGAATACTTGCACGAGTTGAGAGGCGATGTAGAAAAAAAAATGTCATTGATAACAATTTGAAAATTATTAAAATTGAATTCATACCTATTTATACAGAAGACCGATGGCATATTTTGAATAAGAGCGTTTAAGAGGGCATTGTTTTCTCGGCAAATGCGTAAAAAAGTCTTGTTAACACGTATCAGATTTCTAATGGTTAAATATGTTAAAAAATAGTTTGTTCGAAAATACAATTGTTTGTTGCTTTGAAAAATGGCAAATCGTTCGATTTTATTTATTAACATTTGTTCTTGATATGGAAATATTAAAAAAAAAATGTATAAAATATTCAAATTTCAATAGATAAATTTATTAGAAATATTATTTTCAACAACAACAACAGTTGATGTTATTTTTATTTAAAAAGATATCTTTAATTTTTTAATTGAATTGTTGAAATTAAAATAATACAATAATTACTTGCAATATATTAATTAGTTAATATTTTAAATAACATTTTACTATTTTTATTACTTAAAACTATTCTTATTTAACCAGTTGCGCTGGCAATTAATTAACATGCATGCGTGGCAAATCCGTCCAGAGCAATTCGCAGTGAGTTGGTATTAGAAATCATTTTTTTATAAACTTTTAGACACACACACACACACATTAATATTATAGTAAAACTCTTAAATTGATTAACAAATTTATTAATAATTTTTGAAAAGGAGTTTTCTTGGGTTTTGGTACATTTATTATTTTACCGAATAGAATAGAGGTATTAAAAAATTCCATATCCATTAGATAAAAGAATATTTTTCTGTAACTTTTTGCAAATTTTCTCATTCAAAGAAAAGATGATAAATAGCTATCTTGCAGGTCTACTCCACCCATACCATCATTGTAATATAAAACTATATTAGGTTTTGTAATGTTTCCATTTTGGTCTGTATAATTTCTACAATTTTTCTTTTTTGTTACAATCATTTCTGCTTTGAAATGTTTAGAAGAAAGTAAATATATATCTTTTTTGTCCTTCCATTTTACAGCTAAGATACCATTGTAAGATCTTAAAAGAACTTAAAATGTTTTTAATTTTGTCGCTGCGAGGTCTTTTAGCATATTCTTTCTATTAGATCTGACTGTTCCGATAGTATTAATTTTTTGCAAATGTAATTTCCGATACAGTTTTGGTGACGAATACCAGTTATCTAAAAAGAGGTTGTGTACAAAATCAACTAAAGGTCTACATAAATCCAGTACAACATTTTCTGATGCGCTATTATCAGAATAAAATAGTTCTTTGATAAAATAGTTTTTTATAATAATAAAAAAAATATTGTGTTTTATAGTTACAATGAAAATATGTAAAATTAATGAAGTTCTACAAAAAAGCACTTGTATGCCTTCAAAACAGAAGTGTAACACTTGTTAACTGAACTCCGATGCTATTTTAACTTAGCAAAAATCACACGACGTGCTATGTACGTCTTATCGACATTTGGTACAGATAGCAGTTGACGTACATAGCACGTCATTCCAGTGCAACTGGTTAAGTAATTGTTTGTTCTCAAAAATAGGAAATTATTTTTATTTTTTCTCGGTACTCACTGACAATCATTAACTACAAAAAATAATAAACAGTAAATAACGATTTAGTTCGAGTATTTAATACCTATTATTATAAAACTATATATATACACACACAAACATATTATATATATGTATATATATATATATATATATATATATATATAAAAAAGTTTATATATATATATATATATATATATATATAACATTTTTTTTACAAAGAGTCAAACAATACAATTTCCTGAACATTAAAATAATTACATAAAATTAATCTGCCATTACCTACACGTGCAAGTAATTATTTTACCAATCGAACGATTGATTCGAAATTCAGCTACATTAAACATAATATAAAATTTCAATGCGAAATTTAATTAACGAAAAAAACGTACATAATTTCATTTTAATAAAATTACGTTCGAGAAAAAATAACAAGCCTTGTACAACAATTCTGCATCAAATAATAACTACTATTCACGAGTACTGAAGATCTTATCAACGTAATTGAAGAATACTCGGTGGGCGTTTAAGAGCTTCTGATTAACAATTCGACCTTTACGAATGAACAATGCCATTTATGTCATACACAAATCAATACTCATTGTGTACAATATATTCTTACATGCACACATCGTATAATATTATGCATATATATACACATATATGATACAAATTGCATAAATTTTATATTTTATAAATATTATAAAAGAAAACAAATATTTTCTTTTATAATGTTTTTCAGTTACTTTATAAATCTATTTTTAAAAACAACTCGAATATTTTTAAGGTAGTTGGTCTGTTAAAAAATATGATAAGATTAGTCTAAAATTTAAATATAATGATCATAATAATGATCAAATTCTTCAGGAATTTTTTTTGAAATTTTTCTCCATCCCGTTTTAGAGAAATTAAAACATGAAAATTGTGTCTTTAATATGGGCTCTTATGGCGGTATGGTATAAATTTAAACTTAAAGTCATTGAAACTCCACTAAAAAAGGCTAAGAATTTTTTAAAATATGTTTTATTGTAAAGCTTATATTTTTAATAGTATTATCACTCGAGTAAAACAAATCTTCACAACGCCGTTTGCAAGTTTTTAGTTGAAAAAGAATTGTAAATGAATGATTTTCAAGTGACAGGCAATACGAATTTTACAGCCAGACGAATCACGGCGCAGTACTGTAGGCACGTGACACATACGATGCGTGTGTTAGTCGTTTTCATTACATGTATACTGTACAGAATTATTTATTTGCAGTTGGCAAACATTATTTTAGCCTATACAAAAGTATAGGCCACTACTCCTTACCCCGCGTCCCTAAAAGACTATGACCAACTACCTTAAATCGCAATTAATTCTTCAGTTTTTTTTTAAAAGAAAATATTACATGTCAATTTATCAACCATAAATAAAAATAATCTGCCTGTAAAATATAACGATGTACATACATACATTCATATATAAAGGTGTTCTTTAAAGCGTGATAGAACTTTAAATTGAATTCCTATCAAAAGTTCCATCTAATCAAACAAAAACACATATATATATATTATATACATGTGTGTGTGTATATGTATATATAAAGGTATGATAAAAGATGTTTTAGGTTAGATAGAATTTTCGATAGGGATCAAATTTAAAGTTCTATCACGCCTAAAAAACACCTCTCTCTATCTATATCTATATCTATCTATCTATCTATCTATCTATCTATATATATATATATATATATATATATATATATATATATATATGTACATGTATATGTGTGTGAGTGTACATCCACACGTTAAGAAAAAACGTATATGTTAACCATATAATTAACAATGATGAGCAAAAATTCGTTAAGTAAGCAAACAGAATAATACAAATAGGAAGAGTGAAAACTCTAAATTTTCAAGATATTTAGATTTTTTTTTAAAAAAAATCCTGTGTATAAAAACGACAGATATTTAATATTCGAGACAATATGAAAAAAACGAAAAAAATCAAGATAAATATTAATTGTAGTGATTATTATTTTCAGGTGCAATAAAATTATCAATAAAAGAAATTTATGAAGATGAGTACCAATAAAAAAAATCAATCAAAATGTCTCATAATTTAAATCGAAATCTCTACTCTAAAAAGAGTAATGGATGAATGCATGTTATCAACGAATATTTGCGGAAGTAAAAATGAATCTTCAATTCTAAAATAATTGAATAATTTCAGTCAACTCAGAGACATGTATAAAGATATACGATGAGAAGAATAACCAGTTAAAATAGGAAGATAAAAATTAAATTCAAAAATGAACAAAATCACAATCATTTAAATTTAAATTGAATTAATATGGAAGAAGAAAAAATGAAACATTTCAATTAGAAATTAAAAAAGACAAAAAGTCAAAAAAATGAATTCATAATAAGTTAAATGAAGATATCAGGAATTTTATTAGAAATTTTTAGAAGGTAGAATCAATACATCGTTAGAATTAAAAGAGATTTATATAAAGCAATTGGTTAATAAAAGAAGCTAAAGCTTATAAATCGACAACATACGATCATCAATTCAATAAAAGAAAATTACAATAACACTTGTGTACAGAGAAAATATGCACTACTGTTAAAATTCAACGAACAATTAACACACATTTAACGAATAAAACTTATTTTAAAGATACAAATATAGTAAATATAAACATGCTATAATTTTATCAAGTAGTAAAGTCATTGAAGATATGATTCAAGATTAAAGTACTAGTAATAAAAATGGTATATTATAATTGAAAATATAGATGGTAATTGAAAAATAAAAATCCAAACTAAGTGCTAACAAATGCATACATACATACATACATACATACATACATACATACATACATACATACATACATACATACATACATACATACATACACCTACATATGTATGTATGTGTGTGTATAAATATATGGGTATGTATATTTCAAAAACTAAAAACTACTTCTCAGAAACTGCACTCAAGTTAAACGAACGAAATTTCAAAATCATCAAAAAATTGGCACTTGACGATTTCAAAGTGAAAAATTTTCATTGAAAACCTACACGAACTAAACAAATAAAATATTTGAATGTTTACAACAGATTGAAATATAAATAGAAACTATGATTTGAGTACAGTCTAAGATTTAAGTGTATTTGGTGTGGGTGATTTAATTTAAAAATACGAACATTCTGAGAAAATTAGAAGTCAATATTTAAAAATATACAATTTTATTTTATAAAATTTTTCAAAACAAAAATTTACAGATTCAGATTCGATCCAATATTGAACATTTTAACAATCATTGGAGATCAATTTAAAAATAAACTGAATTTATTGGAAAAATGTATATTGAATTTATGTCTATTCTATTTATAAAATACATAATATTGTTATCATAATACTGAGAATATACACTGAATCAGATCCTATATAAAAAAATTAATATCGCTCGAAATACATTTGAAAATAAACACAATATTGAATTTTTATAAAACTAAACAATCTCTGTAATAAATTACCTAAATCGAAACAATACAAATATAATTTCGATAAATGAAGAACGTGAACATTTAAAAAATAAAGGAAATTTTATGAAATTACTGCCAAGATTTTATAAAACTCAACATGTAACTCAAATCTTGTCTAGTTCAAAAATTTTCAAATATAAAATATTTAACTGTCACTTAAAATCAAACTATGCTAAAAAATAGAAAAATATAAAAAAATATGTGTGTGTGACTATATATATATATATATATATATAAAATCTACTATTTTCAAGCGACTGAAAATTCCCAAAAAAATTTCCAAATAGGAATTTTCAATTAACGATGAATGTATGTACTTATTTTAATACAGTTTTCTAATAAGAATGTCAGAACATTGACAGCTGGTGGCAGCCATGTTTGAATTTTTTTCAAGCTCATTTTGACATTTCAACTAAGTACAGTTTGGCAAATTATCACAGACCGTTTAACACTTCAACAATGCTTAGAAATTGTAAAAACTTCAATAGACTAATCACTTCAATAGAACAAAAGTTTAATGAAAAATAAAAGTAAACATTGATCGTGTAATTCATGTCATTGGACCGCAATTATGTGAAAGAGAGACTAAAAATTGGACTAAACGAATGGACCATGTCAAGCGAAGTCGTGGTGATCATATGAATGAAATTCTGTTCCATCATCAATGCCATAAAATATGCTTAAAAAGAAAAAATAATAATTTATTAAATACTTTCTGTTTTATTCCCATTTAAAAAATTCTGAAGCCTTTATTGCAAAATCCTATACAATAGAAGAACATTTTGATTTGATCAAAAATATATTTTGATAAATTTAAAAGCTAGATTTAAATTTTTGCTCGATTATAAAAAAAATAATAATTTCCATTTGAAATCAACTTACTAATAAGCTATACAAATTGCATTATAAAACCACTGATTGTATTTATTTTCTATGAAACAAATCAATTCATTTTTTATAATACATAAAAATTTAACATTGATTTATAGAATTCTCGACTCATAATAGATCTATATATTTATTTTTATAATTAATTAAATACTCGTTTCTAAATCTCATCCGGTACAGACAATTATTCTTCTTAATTATAATAAATCAAGATTAGTCGATAAATTAACATATTTTTAATGAATGCATTAATATGCAATTGTGTGTGTGTATGTATGTATAAACATATATATATATATATATATATATATATATATATATATATATATATATATATATGTATGTATGTGTGTGTTTATATGTATTATTCATGTATATTTTCTTTACAGTTTTATGACTATAAATTATATTCAAAGCTTAACAAATCTTCAAAAAAAAAAAGAAATTTAAACAGATTTTTTTTAAAAAAACAGGCGATATTAAATAATTAAATTTATAAAGAAAAATATTTTACATTTTTAGTTATTAATTTCAAATTCATTTTCCAATCTTAAAAATATTTGCATCATTCAATCATTGTTATTAATTTACTGTATTGTTCAATGAATTTAACAATGTTATTTTATTAATTTTTAAAAAAATATTTTTTAGGCGTGTATGTATGTGTATATTATGTATTATGTATGCGTGTGTAGAAATATATTTTCTTATCAACTTTTACGATAATAATTTAATAAAACTCAACAAATATTTTAAAATTAAAATTATTAGAAAGTAGCATTTTTATCCAACAACAGTAATGAGTATAAAACGTTTTACCCAATTATTAATTTATATTCGAGTTGATCATCTTAAAGATATCTGAATGACAATAAAGGACATTTTCAGTATTGTTTTGAATTTACACTTTCGTTTAACGAATTCAATTTATTTTCACATTGATTTTTCAAAGGTTATTTTTAGGGCGTATGTATTTGTATTATATATATATATATATATATATATATATGTGTGTGTGTGTGTGTGTGTATGTATGTACACATCGGCATAGATACGCACCACCATGTTTGAGACCTAATCATCATATTGATTTTACTATAACTTCTGTTTATTTGGAAATATACAATATTACAACGACGAATGATTAAACGTCGTATTGTTTATGATTTCGTTTATTATTTCAAATGAGAAACAATAGAAAATATTTTACATTTTTTTTTAATTAATTTCGCTAGTAAGAAAAACGCCGGTCGATTTACACATCAATCAAGAGCAATTTCGTACGACGCATAAAATATTTCAACAGCACATTCGAATCAATTATATTTTTCTATAAGAATCCATATCAAAAATTTTATAATTATTTAACGATTTTTTTCGTTCAGCCATTTGTATCTTTTAATCTGAATTCGAGTTATTGATTTTAATTCATCACTAGTAAAAGTATATTTTTTTTAAAAAAAACTCTCCCGAACTGTTAATAAACCATTTCTCGAAACGTGTTTACATCGAGTGAACTAATAATACAACATATATAAAATCTATATCTGGTCACACCTTTTTGCATACGAAAATATTTTTCGTGTGTAAGTACGATGTACGAAATGTGATTGTGTTTGTGTACGTGTATATTATTACATCATCAAAACAAAGCCGCCATTAGCGTCTAATAATAAAATCGCGAAAATTACAACGAGCACGAGAAAAGAATCGTCGCAATGAAACGTAAACATAACGAAAAAAAAAATGAAACCGTGGACTCACGCGTCAATGCAATATCTCTCAGGTCGGCGAGCGAATCCCCGTCGACGATGTAAAATGTCCATCAGCGATACGTAAATGCGACACCATCTTTCCGTATTGACGTTTTCGACATCGCGAACGAAACACCATCGTCGTCGTCGTCGTCACAACTGTAACGTAAACGTTCTGCGGATATCGCAGTACCGCGATCGTTGCGCGGTGCCGGAACGCAAACGGATTTTCCTTCAAACAGCTGTTTCCGGTACTGGGTGTTACGGCACGACAACAAAACGATGCACAAGGAGTATTTCCGAAATACACTACTAACTGAGTGACTGATTCACTGCAACGGAGCCATGCAGCAACAACTGTGACTGATCGACTGACTGGCTGGTCGATCGGTTGGTTAGTCGGTTGACTAGTTGGCTACAGCAAGCGAACAAGCTGGCTGGTTGGATAGATAGATGGATGGATGGTTTGGCTGGCTGACCGGCAAGCTGACTGGCTGGTCTGCGATGTGTCAAGGTGGCTGTGGCGGACATCGGTATTCCGCAGTTACGGGCGGGCGCTGCTGCCGCTGCAGTCGACTTGCGCGCATGCGTACTGCAGCGCCAACCTTGACATTGAACTTGGCATTGCGATGATGATGGTAGCCGATGGCGGGGCGACGAGCGTCGCCGCTGCGTTTCCCCGCCAACGCCGCCGTCGCCGTCGTCGTCGCCGCCGCCGCCACGCCACCACCACAGTCGCTCTGTCGCGATTGCGATTCACTCTCCGCCGCTACTGTTATTACTGCTGCGATACTACATTCTCTTCCTGATCGAAGCCGGCAGGGGAAGTTAACGGCGAAGCGAGAGAGCCGCGACGTGGTGAAAAGTTTGTTTACGTGCGTGGGAAGAACAGAACGTTCTAGAATCGTGCGGACGACAGGACGACGACGACGACGGGGCGATGTGGGAAATATTACACGCGCGAGTCCACATCCCCTTCTTATTATGATTTTCACTATTATTATCATTATTATGCTGTCGTCTCGTTCCGTTCGTCGGGAATTATGATGCAACACTTTCGACGTACGTAACAGCGTTCGTCTTCGCCGTTCGAAACGATGCGATATATGAGAGAGTAACGATTTCCTGCCATCGGAACGATGATACGCGAGCGACGATGCAGTTTAAAAAAACAATAACGGGCATACGTCACACCTTTCATGTCAAACGAGGCTAATTTTAATTTTATGTTACGACTGAAGCGTCTCTGTTCATTAACTGTTTATTATATCTAATAAACACATTTCCAGTAGGAAAACAGAAAACACCTTGCATCACCTGAACGTTCATTCTTTGTTTACATAGAGCACGCAAAGAACGTTTTAAATCAATACAAATGGAACACTACGCAGTACCCCATTCGACAAATATAACAAAAGCATAATTCCTGTAACTAACTAAATATCTAATTGCGAATTCCAAATCGGCGACCGATTCAATTGTCGTGTCGATATTTGCATCATTACATCAGTCTTATTTAAAGTACATATATTTTTGAAATGTCAGTCATAACAAAGATATGCAATTCGGTATATACGAACAACATGTAAATCGACCGATCCAAATTGTTCACAATTAGATTCAATAAAATGGCTGATAAGCCACGAAAATGGATGACACTCGATATTCTCATTTCAAATATTTCACGTTAGTCACTTTCAGATCAATAATAATGTAGCAGTACGCAGCTACATCTATGAATATATATATATATATATATATATATATATATATATATATATATATATATATATATAGAGAGAGAGAGAGAGAGAGAGAGAGAGAGAATACATAAAGTAACTGATGTACAGAACAAATAAAACCGATACAATGGGCATGAACAGGATACATATGAAGAAAACAAAACAAAAAATGAGCAAAAATAATTATGTAATGGCGACAAAAAGACGGAAAGCGAAGATTTTATCAAAGATAAAGAGATGAAATTGTTAAATAGAGGATCATCCAAATGTGATATCTAGATTTGTGTTTTATTAAAAAGAAACTATACACATATTTCTTTTTAATAAAATACAAATCTAGACGTCGCATTTGGATAACGATATAAAATGGAGGTGAGAGTTGGATGAGATTAGCTGCGAACACGAAACGATGGAAGAATCATCGGGAAAACTGCTGAGAAGATCTAATAACATTCGATGAGACTCACATTCAGCAGTGGGCTGAAAGAGGCTTTTATAATGATGGCATATATCAATAAGAAATAATATATGGATGTAAATTTAAGTTCATAACTTATTACAAATACACGAATTATTTAGTTCTTTTTAAAATTAAAAAAATATATGCAAATATAGAGATGTTTTTTAAGTATGATAGAACTTTAATTTTAATCCCTGTTGAAAGTTCTATCTAACCTAAAAAACATTATATATATATATATATATATATATATATATATATATATATATTTCGATAGGGATTCAATTTAAAGTTCTATCATGTTTAAAAAAACATATAAAAACAAAATTAGAAAACAAATCAGTACCAAAATGATTTTTTTAGTACATACGGAGCCAAATAACCATTTTTCATACTCGAAAATCCAACTGTTTAAAAAATCCTCAAAACGTCTACATATCTCGCTTGACATTTCCGATAAAAAATATCTTAAAAACAATAACGACAACGTAGTCATAAACCTAAAAGTAGAACAGAAATTGCGTTTCACTTTTTATGTTTTTCCTGGAAATCCATTTTGAAACACAAACATGTAGGACGTCTTTCTAATTTCTGCGAGTTTATGTGTTTCTAAGAATGTTTTTTTTTTTTTTTGTTAGATTTTCGATATGCGGTTATTGAAATTAAGATGTGTAGAAAAAAAATAAACACACGTTATATTATTTACTATTATAACTAGTCGACGTGTAAGACGAGTATAGTTTCAAAGCTATGATTTAATGCCGAGCAGGACAATAAATATATGATATACTAAACGTTAAAACACGCTGTCTGTAATGGGTTTTAAGTGGAGGATGTAATATATAAGAAACTGATGAATTTCCAAGAATGTTTTTTTGTTAGAACATCAATATGTATGTGGCGGTTAAGTTTTAATTTTAATACTTTATTACTATCAAAAGATCTCATAAATGATTTATTTCAATATTGATGAATATATAAGAGTTTTAATAATAAATTTCGATTTATACTTCATGTCATGAAATTTAATTTATATTCATTTAATTTCATATAAACTCTCTACAAATCTTTTTCGAGCAAATGTATTAAAATTATTAAAAGAAAACAACAACTTGTTTAATATTTTTTGTTAATATGTAATTATCTTATAAATATCTATACGTATTTCAGTACCCTTGTGTTTAAGTAACTAATCATTTATTTACCCAAACTACTTATCTAGCGATGTAAATAATTTTAATAAAGAGTGTTTTTTAAGCATGATCGAACTTTAAATTGAAATAAAACATATACTAATTGACCGGATGACCATTTATTTGTTATTATTCGAAAGATCATTTTATGGCATTAATATTTAAAAATTATTTCGGACATATGTGCACCACGTCTACCTCTAACATACAGCATTCTGTCAGTCCAATTTCGGGTCACTTTTTCAAGCAACTGGGGCCTTATTTGTTATGTTGGCTTCTAATCATTGCTGGTTTATCAGCATAAACCAGAGATTTCACATATCCCCAAAAAAAATAATCTACAGGCGTAACAAATTACATGATAGTGGAGGCCAATTCGCAGGTCCATATCTGAAGAGAACGTTATTGCCGAATGTTTGTTTCAATAACTCGGTCGAAATATGGAACTTGGCACCATCCTGCTGAAATCACATCTTTTTCAAATCGATGTCATGTAAATTTGGAAACAAATAATCATTGATCGTCGTTCTGTAATGTACACCATTGACGGTAAACACGCTCTCTAACTTCATTTTGAAAGAAATAAAGTCCGATGATGCCACCAGCTTGTAATCCGCATCATACAGTGCATTTTTCTAGATGTAACGGATTCTCGTGAATCACTTCAGGATTGATCTCACTCCAAATTCGGCAATTTTGCTTATTAACATATCCATTAAGCCAAAAATGAGCTTCATCATTTAATAAAATTTTGTGCTGTATAAGTTTGGCGAACAGAACGCTGATTTTTGAAATAAATTTCCACAATTTGGAAACGTTGCTTAAATGTAAAATGTTCCATAATGATTTTTCGAATGATTGAATCCAAATATCATTTATAGTGCACAAACTGACAACTGACTTGTCAGATATCCCTACCGAAAGTTCTATCTAACCTACCTAAATAACCTTTGTATATACATGTATGTGTATGCATATATAAAAGTATGATAAAAAGTGTTTTTTAGGTTAGATAGAACTTTTGATAGGGATTCAATTTAAAGTTCTATCACGCTTAAACAAACATCCTATATATCTTTTAGATTTTATTTAACCTTAATTAATTACCAAAAATAAAACTAGAATAAAGAATTTCTGTACGTATACACTATATATATATATATATATATATATATATATATAGTTGAAATAATCCCAATCAAATATAGATTGTTTAAATACATCCACGCTTGTAAAAGACTACCGTATCATAAACAAAAGTGGACACATCGACCTATGAACGTATATTTTACAAGTCAATGGTATTAGCATAATTTACTTTTTTTATCTGTCTAGACTCCATCTTTTTCCGGTACGATGCTTAGGACTGTGTGTATTTTTTTCAGTCGTCTGCAGACATTTTTAAGATCTAGCCGATGAGACGACAACACGTATCAATTTACGCCACGACTATGAAATCGTTAATAACTAACGAATAATTATAATAGATACGTCGACTTTCTGTAAGTGAGAAAATAAATTACCGGCCGAGCACAATACATGTATGTGTGTGTGTATGTACACAATAAAAACTAAGTCTGTGCACGACCTCAAAAACCTGCAGCCGGCTAATGTCTGTACACATAGAGCGATTGCATTCAGTTGCACAGAAATAAAAATACGCGAGTGACGTCACCAAATAGCAAATATGTTCAAGGTTAAGCTTTTTTCAAAAGTTATTCAATAATAGAAGTGATTGACCTTACTTTTATAACTCAGACGGTGTTGGTGGTTCGCTTGCAGTGACAATTAACGATGTACAGTCGTGAAATTTTGTACATTTGAAAACAGTTTGTGGATTAGACGAATATTCGACGAAACAGTAAGCGAATAATTCGATTTCGAATTAAAAAAATATATGCAAGTTTTTTCTATTCTTCAGATAAATTTGATATATTTATTTTTTTGGCCGCAATAAATATAGCGTCATTCAAATGTGACGACTAGATTTGTGTTTTATTGAAAATAAACTATGCACGTTTCTTTTCAATAAAACACATTTGGATGACCCTATACATAGGTAATTAAAAAATCATAAAAAGTACATACACAAGTCTGTATTCACATTAATTTCAATATCAGAGATTTTTTATAAAATGTTCAATAATCAATCAAAAAGTGTTTAATTCTTGTACTTTTTATAATATCTTGTACTGATGGAGTGAGTAATTCGTTTGTAAAAAAGGTACTTCTACAACATTATTAAAAATTGACAAAAAAGAAGCTACAGATACATATTTAGTAAAAATGGTATCGAAAACAAACGAAATCCTTCCAGAAGGTAATAAACTTAGATGAAATTTCTAAAATTCTAAATTTTTTGATGAAGAATAAAAATCTTAATTTCACAAGACAGATTTTTTGATTGAAAGAATCAAAAAATCGAAAATACCCTCAAAAATCTTCATATAATGACAATTACAAAAATTTATCGAACAGAAGCAAAAGTAATTTTTTTTTTAAAAAAAAAGATAGAACATTTACAACACATGAATATTGCAAGAAAAAAATAATAAGGAAAAATATTCTAAAAGAGAGAAAACGTTTTCGTCCAGAGACACTGATGTTTAATGTGATAAAGTGCATTTTGATTAGTTTTTCAACTCTAATAATCCCTTTATACTAGAGTTTTTAATCTCGTATAACATGATTTCAGATTGTACAAGATTTTATATAAATCTAACTAACATATTTTATGAGAATGACTACATCAAAAATAGTAATAAATATCAAACTCGACAGATCTATTTAAGATAAAACTGATCAGTACAGAAAAACTTATTAGATAATAATCTACGTTTATATTAAATTAAAAAAAAAATGTCATAAACATTCCATCAGGTATCAAATGTACAGTTATGAATAAAACTGTCCGTTCGATATACATATTAAAAAAATAAATATATTATACAAATTACTACAAGAGATATTCTGAATTTGTAATTAAAATCTACAAGACTGTCATAGATTATATTTTCTGTTTCGAACCGTCGTCGTCGTTCTCTCTTCAACTACAAAAACATAAACGTCTACATTACCAGTTTTGCATCGACACGTCGTCTTACAACATTCATGATTAAGGAAATCCCAAACCGTATGAATCTTATTAATAGATTACCTCGTAACATAAATGTAAATACCTGTATATCTGCTTGTACGTCCATTGTATTATTCTCTGATTTAAAATGTGTGTTTTTCATTCAAAGATTTAATGTTTTATGTGAAATATAAATATTAACTAAACACTACACTCGACCACAATCCTCTTATATCATTTTTTTCTCTACACACTGCTGGATAAATGTCTCTTTTAACACTTTTCAGTTCCAGAGATCAAACATCTTTCTCTTCCATTCTACAATGACAATTTTTCTCGCATCTCTATCCCATTTATCAATGAATCTCTTCATAATTTCCTATATATCTGTATTCTCAAACAATAGTTTTTGTCATTCATCGGTAATCTTATTTTTTTACTATATAATAAAAACATTTTCATTTTAATCTTTTCATTTATTATAACATCTGTAACATTTTTTTCAAATTCACTCGTTTTTCTTTTTGTATGCACATTTTATTCCTAACATCCATCTTCCCATACTTCTCTGAATTGTCTAAAGACAATGAATTATTGTAACATCTACAACACATGATTCACTAGTTGATCAAAAAATGTTCTCTCCAAACATAAAAAAATATTCGGTTTTATAGTGTATACATTTTTCCAAATTTTAATTTCATTTTTAATCTTCTGTTTATTTTAAGTATTAATCCAATTTCCTTTAAATCTCTATACATCCATTGAATATTACTTTTATTTTGCGATGGTTCATACAACATTTTTTGACTTACTTTGTCATATAGATTTATCGAGTTTATCCCGGCTCATTAAAAAAAGAATAAAATTTCCAGCAAATCAGAGATGAATTTATATATATATATATATATATATATATATATATATATATATATATATATAGATAGATAGAGAGAGAGAGAGAGAGAGAAACATCAGTATGTATTGTAAAATTAAAATATGTAATAATAGTATTTTTAAATAAAAAAGAAGTTTATTAAAAAAGCACCGATCGAAAATCATTTAAAAATTAATTAGTCAAAAAAATAAAATAAAACAAACTTCATTAAAATGTTCTCATATTTGATACCCTCATAAATGGTATAAATATCCAAACTAAAGTCTAAAATAATATTTTGATGGTTATTCTATAAATGTATAACTGTTTATATACAGTTTTCAAATAAGCGCTTCAGAAGTTTAAATAGAAATAAAACAAAAAGTATTTAGTTACTTATTTTTTTTATTTTTAAGTATATTCTATGGCATTAAAGATGGAATACAATTTCATTCATAAGATCACCACGACTTCACTTGACATAGTGCATTCGTTTAGTTCAATTTTAGCCACTCTTTCACGTAACTGTGATCCAATTTCATGAATTACACTTCAATGTTTATTTTTATAGCTTTTGTTGTTTGTGGTTTATCAGCATAAACCAATGATTTCACATAAACCCACAGAAAATAATCCAATGAAAATAGAAGACATGATCTTGGTAATCAATTGATGGGTCCATTTCGTAAAATAATGGACTCATTAAATTTTTGTTTCAATAAATCTATTAAAGTTTTTATAATCTCTAATCGTTGTTAAAGTATTAAACATTCCATGATAATTTGCCAATGAATACTGAGTTGAAATGTTAAAATGTGTTTAAAAAAAATTAAACTGTCACCCCAGCTGTCAAAGTACAGACAATCTTATTGAAAACCCCTATATATCAAAATAAAATATTACTTATATCTTTTCAAATAAATTCAATAAACTCATTTTCAAACACATCAATTAAAAATAAAAAAAAGTGGAGCGATATCTATAAATTTAAATTCAGAGCATCAGTACAAAGATCAAAGAAAATGTACTGAAACAAGACCAAATAATCTTCTACTTAAGAGGATATTCTAGTCTAGAATTTCGAAAAAATCGATTTTTTTGCATATTTTCAAAGTTTAGATCTTTAAGAATATGTCCTTAAGAGGATTTTTCGAAATTCGAATTATTTTCGGAGTTATAGCTATTTTTGTGACGCGCCAACCAATCCGGTCTGGCCGGAACGAATCAACTTTAAACGCGTTTTTCTCGAAACTACTTTTTTCGACACGGTTGACGTGATATCTCAAGTTCTAATGGACCGATTTACTTGAAATTTGGTACAGAGCTTCTCAATATAACAGTGATTGCCCCCGCCTAGGATTTTTTGAAATTTTTTTTACTATTTTTAAACAATTCCGAAAGTTGAAAAAAATAGGGCAAAAAAATTACTGTTTTTTCACACTGCCGCCATTTTGCGAAATTATTTTTTTTAAATTTTCCTAGGCGGGTGTACTACTACAACCTTCTTTTTCAATAATTTCAAAAAAAATTTTGTTTCAGATAACCGAAAGGGTTGGAATCACGTCAACTAGGAAACACCTTTTTTTTCGAGCCCCCACTTTGCCAGCCTGTACCTTTTACAATTTGGAATTTTTTGTTTTTAATAATACTTTTTTATACTCTTAAAATGTCAATAAATAACTGATAAAAAATGGATAGTAAAAATATTTGTTGTTTTTTTTTATAGCGCCCGAAAAAACACCTAAAATTCGTGCGTCTAGACTAGAATAGCCCCTTAAAAAGGAAACGAAGAAGATACATACATTTTAACTAATAAATTCCCATGCTTATTTTAACGTTTAATTATCTATAAAGAAAAAACAATTTATTTATGAAATGAAAAATGTACTTCTAACTATACGACTAAGATATTTTTTGAACCCGGATGTTTTCTAAGATATTTATGATTATATATATATAGGGTCATCCAAATGTGACGCCTAGATTTGTGTTTTATTAAAAAGAAACTACACACGTTTCCCTATACACATGCTTCTTTTTAATACAAACCGAGGCATCACATTTGGATGATCCTATATAATTTATATATATATATATATATATATATATATATATATATATATATATATATATATCCGCGTACACTATTGAAAATAATTCCGTCAAGCGCATCGAAACAGCTAAATCCAGTTCAACAACACTGTTGAACCGATAAGTGTGCATTAGTACACACGAATTCATTATAATTGTTTTGTATTATTTATATTAAAATATAAATTTGAAAATTATTTTAAATATAACTCAAACGAAACGTAACGATCAATTAATATGTTTAAACTTGACAAGGTCCTATAAACAACTTATCATTAATCAATCGATAATGGTTTTACTTTTAAACGAAGTTTATTGTTAAGTCAAAACAAAATTAAAATTCGTCTCCGGGTGATTAGTGTACAATGAATGACCGAAAACTCTTTGTTAACACTGACAGAAATTGAAAATCAACATACAATTAAGTCGAGTTTATTATCGGACGGATTACTGTGTATGATTGATTGTTAATCGAATAGAAGAATAAAGCTTTATTTATGTTTATATTAATTTATGGTCGAGCAAAGTTTCGTATACGAACGAGATATCTAAAAATATATTACGATAACCTTCATACAGCACAGTTAATGATTCATTTTTACTTACTACTATTATTGCAGGTTCTATAATTAAGATTACGTCACGAGACATGACATACAAATGTGCATCACATGACAATAATTGATAAAGGAAATTGTACTGACAGTACAATGTGTGTAGGTCGTACCGTATGTTGTTTTTTTCCAGTGTTTGTTAATAAAGAAACGTAATACGAGACGATGATAAATTATTTGAATATTAATCATGTTCACCTGAAATGAATTACCGAAGCGATTTAAATATGTTTCGATTCGAATTAACGTCTTCTTGCGTACACGTTCTATTATTTAAAGAATAAATAAACGCATATAATGTCCGTACATCAAATCGAATTTCCTGTATTTATATATTGATTCATCTAATCTGATTTTATAATTAGGTGTTGTAACGACGATCGAATGAACATCAAAATACGTATCGACGAACAATCGGTGAACTGTAAGTGATATTTGAACACTTGTAAAATCTTGTTGTGATTCAGTTATGTTCAAGTGACCTTGAAACGTACTAAAACGATAATAACAAAATTATTTATTTCTTTTTCTTTGGAAAAAAAACAAGAAACATAATTTTAAATATATTTCAAATGAAAAGAACTGTTATTTAAATAAGGAAAAAGAAGCAAATGTTACATCATTTACATATTATATATAAATAATATTTATTGTCTGGGGCGAAGAAGACTTTGTCTTTGGCAAAAATACAATTGGGCCTTTTCACACTAGTCAGCATGCATACAATAATCACGCCCATTACCGCTCGTCTCACACTCTCTTATCATCAACTCCATCTAAAAACATTAGTTTTCTGGTAAGAGAGTGTGAGACGAGTGATAATGGGCCGTGAATATTGTATGCATGTTGACAAGTGTGGAAAGGCCCATTATATGCAAAAAAACAGCAGTATGTTTTTTGAAGAAAAAATGATTTTTAAGAAAAATGACGAAATATGTTGTGGTCGAAATGAAACAAAAATTGTATTTTTTGGTTCTAAAGGTCAGACAGTTTGTAAGAACAGGCCTGAATAGCCAATACGACCCAAAATACATAGTTAAAATTGTAAAACATGATGGAATTAAAATCAATGTTTGGGTTTGTTTTTCATATAATAGCACAGGACCTATATTTTTCATCGAAGGTAATATGACAGCCATTTCGTATGTGGAAATATTAAAAAATATAAATGTTCCCATGTGCTAAATTGTACATGCCATTGAAATAGATATATCAATAGGACAACGACCCTAAGCGTACAAGTAGACTAGCAAAAGACTGGTTTACCCATAATAAGATTAATGTTTTAAAGTGGCCAGTGGTAATCTATTCCTGTTAAAAAAAATGCCAATAATTAATTGATTTGATACCATGAAGATGTGCTACAGTATTGGCCTATAAACAATATTGGACCAAATATCAGGTTCTAAAGTCTTAAATATTTTTTTTAACTTTTTGCATAATTAATATTATCTTTTGAAAAAATGTAATTTTCTTTGTATTATGGAAAGATACATAATTTATTTTTATTATCTTAAAGTCCATAAAAAGTTATTTAATTCATAGTTGTTAAAATAATTACATATCCATGCAGTAAAGAATAAAAAGAAATTATCAAATACTGTTATTTTTTGCACATAAATGTAACAACCTAGCGATAGATTTTACCTATTGATCGAGTTTCCTAAAGTGGACAGGTCGAAAGGAAGAGATCAAACTATGAAAAGCTTCAAATAGACAAGGCAGATAATGCAATTTGCCTAAGATAGTAAAATTTGAATGAAAATCTTCATCAACTCATCTGATCATCATGATAAATAAAACCAATTACACAACAATATCATGGTTTCTTCTAGGGTAGAATATTTATCAGATAAAATAGTTCAATGTTCGAATCGTTACAAAGGAGCTACCTTCGGAAGAGATCAAAAAAAGGGACTTTATCAAAGATGGAGGAATGAAATTGTGAAATATAATGAACATAAGAAAATTGGATGAAATTTAAAAAGTTATGTGAGAAGATTTAAAAAGAGACAGTAACAAAGCTTTCGATTTAAAAAAGAACTTTCGGCCTTCAAAATGCACATGTAGTAATAAAAGGATATAAAAGTGAACAAGTATACCTTTATAACTAAAATACCACCTGATGCCACTCTAGTTAACTCGAATAATATATTTTTTAAAAAGATTTCATTATGCACATGTAGTAATAGGTAACTTTGAGGATATAAAAGTGAACAAGTGTACTTATGACTAAAATACCACCTGATGCCACTAATCCATTAACTCGAATATATATTTTTCTCTAAAACATATTTTCTGTATCCAGACCAAGAAAACAAATTTTTAAATTTTATTTTAACTGTGGAGAGTTTATGAGAACTCCATAAAAAAATTACTAAAACATTTAAAACGTTCGAAGTGTGTTTCTTGTAGTAACTGTCTTTTTACGTTTTTGAAAAAAGAACTTAGAAGTAATTTCGTTGATATATTAAATGATATTTATTAAACAAGAGAGGAGTAAATATTGAAAAATGCATTGTATTAAAGTCAACTAGCGATGTGATAACGCTGTATGAGAAATTTTATTTAAATATAAAACCCCTCGTGGTAGGTTTAGTGTTAAATATAAAATGTAATATAGTGCACAAATGTAAAATAACTCTGTATCTAAGTGATTTTATAATGAAGTAAAAAGACGTCAATTTTTATAAAAACGCTACTTCATGTATTTTAATAAGAAAGTAGCAATGAGTTTATTCGCTTTTATATAAGATTATATAGAAAGAGACCTTCTCGATGACATGTTATTAAGTAAATCTTCATTGATGACTTCTTGTTGGCAATCATTTTTAACTTTATATTATTATTTTATACGATAGCATTAAAAATCAGTTAATGACTTGGCCTTGGTCGTACATTTCTCAGTAAAAACATACACATTTACATAGAAAATAATGGTTTTCTTTATTTGTATTTTTATTTATTGTATTGTTAATGTTTAATATTAATATTATTGTTCTTTTTTATTTAATTGCTTGACTGATGGATAAAAAGAATTGTTCTTATAAAAAATATAATAAAAATAATATTAATATATAATTATTACACTATTATTCAGAAATATCTGGTATATATATATATATATGAGTATGTTTCATAAATTTTAAATAAATATTTATGAATTCACAATGAACTCGTTAAAAATGAATAATAATTGAAATTATATTTCGATAGTGAAACTTCAATGTTGTGAAAAATTATGCAAATCCAACGTCCATTTTTATTTCATAATATATGTGCATTACCGTTACTCATTATTATTTTAATGTCTATTAATTTTAAGCAACGATTCACATCCCACTAATGATTATGAATCAACTATTGAACTAAGTCTTCGCAAACCCGTTAACTTAAAATATTCATACGAGTGTAAATATATTTTGGTTTCGTATTAGTCACGATATTTTCCTCTCGCTCGGAAATACAATATATTTGCCGTAACCCTGAAAAATGGAGACAGAAAATGAAACTATTGCCAAGTCGTTCGTTTCAAAGTCGGCGTTAATAATTCAGACAAGAGAGTTCATACATTGAAACAAAGCTTCGTGCGAAAGACAACCGTATCAATTTCTAAAATATTACTTGTTAAAATTCTAACTCTGCTTTTAGTGTCTTTATGTTTCAATTCGGCTCAATGTACTTTTTTATGATTCATTAAAACTGACAAGTAATATATGTGAATTGCAATTTTTTTAATTAAATTCCTGTTTCTGAGAATCGTTTTTATGCATAATTGGTCTCTATATCTGTATTGACTGTTTCTCTAATTTTCAAAACAATATTTTTGAATAATTAATATAAACATTCATGCATATATATATATATATATATATATAAAATTTATAAACTATTCCACTAAAATAATTATTATAAATAACAAATAAAGCAAAATTCATATCACTAGAATTTACAAAAATTGTACAAAAATTTATAGTTTCAGGTTTCGAATAGTTGTAATAATTTTATTCAAGTTGTAATTATTTTGATAAAGCCGATTTGAATAAAAATTAAGTACACAGAAGTAATTATTTAAATAATTACTGATTAGTGAAATTGATATACGCAAGTCACAAATACAATTATTTCAACATACGTACAATTACTTCTAGTAATCCATATAAATGTAAAAAATTCTGAAACAGGCTTAATATCTACTGTTTCGAAATTTTATTACTAGTTATATATGTACATATATGTTAAAATTTATATTAAAACAAATAAAATGATAACTGAACTTAAATACTTAATTGACTTATTCAATTACAGTAGTTGAGAAAATAAGAAAAAGCTTTGAAGAGAAATCATTGATACTCAAACTCAGTACATAAACTAGTTTTGTAGGAAATTGATTTAATTTTTTTTCAATGAGTAAACGATCGAAAATTCAGAGCTGGTGATTTAAATTTGAAAATGAACAATAGGAACATATCTTATGAGTGAAGAAAAACTACGAACCATTATAAAACCTAACCTACAAACTAAAATTCATGTGCATATTGATAAACAGGTATTTCTGTTAAAACTGTTCGTCAACATCTGGTTTAACAGACAAAAAATATATACTAAACGAATTGATAAATGCTTGAGACATTTAAAATGATGGTGATAAGAAACAACGATGAATCTTTTTTGGAAACAATAATTATTTACAACAAAGAATGGATTCTGTACAATAACATGAAATAATCAGACAACAAAAACATTATTGCACTTCATCACTGTGACTTTATGTTGGTTTGTTAAAGAATCGTTCAATGATTTTTTTAAAAAGCTGGTACATCAATTACTGTACAATTACATAATCAATATATTGACATTATGCATCGAAATTCAACCACCATACAACCAATATTGATCAATAAAAAGATATGTTTGTTGTACGACCAACGTTAGTCCCCTTTTTATAGACCCTCATAAAAAATTAACAAAATTATATCATGAAATTTACCATACATTCACCATACTCGATACCCTTTTAAGCGATTCGATCACCACTTATTTCATAACTTGGAGCTATTTGTCTTGAATAAAACATTACAGAAGTAAGTGGATGTTACCAAAGTATTTAAATAATTTATGAATATATATATATATATATATATATATATATATATATATATATATATATATATATATATATATATATATATATATATATATATATATGTTTTTTAAAGAGTGATAGAACTTTAAATTGAATCCCTATCGAAAGTTCCATCTAACCTAAAAATACCCTATACACACACTTACATGTAAACAATGTTTTTTGAGGTTAGATAGGACTTTCGAAAGAGATTCATTTTAAAGTTCTATCACTCTTGAGAAAAACATCCTATATGTTTAAAAAAAGTATAATGTTTATTCAAAGTAATTCATTTTCATTATCAACTACAAATGATTTATTTCACATGAATCAATTTTTAGATAATAATATAGAGTCAAAGGAGAAAACCTAATAAATACTAGTGTGATTATTGTTTGTAGTCATTTTATGTTTATACGAGAATTTTAAGATATTTCCACGAATAAAAAAATTAAAACAGTTAGAAACCACTGTTTTATAAACTATACACTTACACGAATAAAAATTTGCTTTAAATAAAAGATTAAACAACTGTATTTTAAAAATAACCGCATTGCACAATAAATAAATTGAAAAATGCCACTTGACGAGTGAAACCCCTACTCGAATTGTACAAATACGAGTCGTACGGACACAGCAACAAATTCTTACACGTAGCGTTAACTATTTAATTACACAAAATACTTCATCCCAACTCGTAACATTTATAAAACCAAATCGCAATTAAAACAGAATAATGGAAATAATTAATTTACGAAGAACCTACATTGCCGTATACACTAATCATTAATTCGGATTCAAGACTTGACAAACTACTATACTTGATGATGGTTTTATTTCAATCATAATTAAATAGCAGTAAGGAAATATAATGAAATCGTACGAGTCTGCTTATATATGAATACAGGAAAGAATCATCAAAGAAATTTTTATATGAAAATAGCAGTAATTAATTTATTTCGTCGATCGATACGAATGAATGAAACCTAATGATTTTAATTATTAAGTCATACTCGTATAGCTAATGAGAAAAAGAAATAAGGGTTACATAAATCATATATGTATAATAAATGTTTGTACAAAGGAAAAGCACTGTTGTACAATGAAAAATAATTAACAATAAGTCACGTTGACCGACTTGAAACATAATTAAAGCAACTGGTACACGTTTATCGTTTTTAAATTATATATATATATATATATATATATATATATATATATATATATATATATATATATGTACATAATTAAAATAATAAATATTATAAAATCATACTAACAATGCGCTACACATCCAGCATGAAATATAATAACGAAACGAAATTCGAAATTAGTGAACACAGACGAACGACGACGCTCACTTTCAAGAATTCTTGTATGTCTATTATTAGATATATAATGAATCTTTGCATCAGTTCTTTTTGCCAGAATGTAATTTTTAATATCCGCATGAAAAACGAGCACTAGAACGAATTCCTGTCAAACCACTTCACGAGGAACGAGTTGTTGTCAGCAGATTTAAGGTGCATACAATAATAGATAAATGCGGTTATACCTGTACATATGTATGAGTGTATACAAAACAGACAGATCCGTGGGCACAGACTGTACGAAACACTCTTTTAAGTAGGTATGCAAATATGTACAGATCTCGAATTCGAATTCGTTATGTAATTTCATATACATCTCATTAATTTGTACTGTTGCTGATTACAACAGTTGTTTTTTTTTTAATTTATTTCGATTTATGTACAGATGTGTGGTTGATTCTAAATGATTGCATTTTTTTAATTAGGTTGTTTGAAATTTTATGTATAATATTAAATATTCAAAATTTAAATCAAATATATATATATAAACGGTCTTTCAATAAGAGCGCTCGATTTTTAAAATTAAATAAAAGGAGTTGTATGTAAAGCATGGCGGAAGTCTTTATTAGTACATTCAATGCCATTATGTTTTAAAAATAATATCGTTCAAACGGCCTTCACGGCTTCGTTTGCAGGAATCGATCCGAGAGACACAATTTTAGATGACTCTTCCATATACATTGGGTTGGATTTCAGCAATGGCTTAAATGACATTGTTCTTCAGGTCGTCAAATTGTTATTGGTTTATCGACATAGGTCAGAGACTTACCGTAGCCTAAAAGAAAAAAGTCTAAGAGCGTTAGGTCGCAGGATCTTGGCAGCCAGTTGACATCACCTCTTCTCGAAATAACGCGACTTGGAAACTTTTCCCTCAATAACGCCATTGTGTCACTCGCTGTGTGGTACGTAGCACCAGTTTACTGGAAATGCATGTTATCTATGTCTATGTAACAGTTACCGCCTCACCGAAGACGTATGGCCCGATGAAGCCGCCCGACCAAAATCCACACCAAACATCAGTTTTTCTGGATGCAAAGAAAACTCCTGGAACTGTTATGGATTGGCATCGTCGCAGATACGACAATTTTGCTTATTTATAAAGCCATTCAACCAAAAATGCGTTTTATCTCTGAAGATGATTTTTTCACGAAAATTGGACAAACAGAGCACGAATTTTTATAATAAATTTTCACAATTTCGACATGTTCTTGAAGCGTGTAGTTTTACATGATTCAATGACAGCTATGAAAGAACACTAATATCACAGAATGACAGCGTTGTCATTTCAAACAAAACTACGATCGGCTGTCAAAGTTCAGGTGTGGCTATTAAAAAACCCTATATACATGATCATCCAAATGTGACGCTTAGATTTGTGTTTTATTGAAAAGAAACTATACACATGTTTCTTTTTAATAAAACACACATCTAGGCGTCATATTTGGATGAAATTCAAAATATTTAGTGTTAAATATTTTAAGTAGTAAGTTCGGTGTATAAAAAAATAAATTTTGAAAAAACTACTGAAAACAGTAATCAATTAAAAATATCATAAAACAATTAAATAAATATAAAAGTTAAGAAAGATGTAAATAAATAATTTATATAGTTTGGAGTAAAAGAAAATATATATTACTGAATGAATTAATACAAAATTAAAAAAAGTTTAATAAATATTTTTGAAAAAAAACCCTCTCTTTGATCAAAATTATAATTACAAATGTCAAACTACTATGCAAAATTGTACCCTGCAACCAATAATGTAACCGGATTATAATCTGTACTCTAGTGTAATTGTATTACTAAACCGCAAACTATAATTATACCATAGATATTTTTATTTTCGTTCGTTTATCTGCTTTTTGCAAATACATTTGGTAATTGTTTACTCATTATTCAACGAACAATTTTTATCTGTAAATTTTTCCAATAATTTGTTATTTTTTTAAACAATATATTATATTTTTAAAATAAACGTTCTAAATAATTATGGAAATTCACACTCGATGTAACAATTATGATTACATTTTTAAGATTTGTTTTACTGTTGTATAAAATTATGATATTTAGAAATGATTTTTTATCATAGCTTTAGTTTAAATGAATAACGTGAAGTTATATATTAATATAAGCAACAATTTAATACGAAAATTATTTTATTTACATAAACAATTTATTTTACGTCAAAAGTTTATCAACAAAATTATTTTTGGAGAATACATCATTTTTACTACACGCTATTGTATATCTATATGTATATATGTGTGTATATATGTGTGTGTATATATATATATATATATATATATATATATATATATATATATATATATATAATGACAAACAAAACAATACAGTTTTATATCATTAAATTGATTACAATAACCATAGTATTATTGAATAGAAGGACAGAAGAGAGAAACTATAATAGACAGTTAGTTGCCAATACAACAAATGCATTAATCGATTGCTTGGAATTTTTTGACCAGCATCTACAAAGTATTTATAAACGAATAAACGATAAACAAACAATATGCTATTGTTATAAGCGAATGACAAAACTTGAAGATATCAATTCTGCCGACGTGTAGATGTCGTCGAGTGAAGATAAGAGGAAGCTACGTTTAGTTTTTCAATGATAGTGACATCTCAATAGCATTACTGTATCAAAAATCAATTCGATATTTCCTGTTACGCGACAATGGACAGCACATGTGTGTCTGCCTGCGTATATACGTGGATGTATAATGCAAAAGTTGGTCGTACCATTGTCGCTGGGTTGTTGACAAAACATTCGACTACGGTCGCAGAAGAATATTGACATCGCGCGCGAGAGAGAGACGCGGAGGGGTAGATCCACCGAAAAATCCCCACTCGCCATTAATCTAATTCCCCGTAACCCCTCCGCGAACGTTGCCGTTATCCACGAGCGCAAAACACCGAACCATGGTGCAGTGGCTGGGTGTTGCGAATCGATATGCCGTGATACGGAACGAGCTTCTGGATGGATGCGGTGCGGCGCGACGTGGTGAATTTGCCCCGGCTGGCAACCGGAGGCAGCGGCCACAGAAGCGCGGAGGCGGTAGCGCGGACCTCGCCCTTGCCCTTGACATTGACTCTACTTTCATGATCTGCAGAACGGAGCATCCGCTGCCTGCTGGTGACGTCACACGCAAACACAACGAACGATTCGACCATAATATCCAAAGTCAGTCGGTCGGTCGGTCGAAAACACACATAATCAGAATCGTTCGAGATCCAGAACATCTTTCCTCCAGACACACGGTACAGTTATGAATGGAAAGGTGATCGGTTCGACACACTTGTTCCGTTTTCTTCACTTTTACTTATTTCGACGTGCGGTTAATTTATGCAAGAAAATCGTGCGGACGAAAGCGTGTCTATAATAAACACTGGAAATTCTCACTTGTTCCAAAATATTATTAATGTATTATCCTACTCATAATCACATACACACACACATTACGGTATAACCTCACAAAAAACTTCCAAACAATATGTTTTTTTTTTTGATAATTCATTAATTTACAAAATTAGATACTACTTTCAAAAATCTGCAAAATTTCACAAACAAAATATAACTAACAAACATTCTATCTTTTTATAATTCTATTTGTAATCAATTAATAACATTTAATAAAAAAAATGTATATCATTTTCGATACAAACTTAAAATAGATAATTCTGTATGAAATTACAAATATACAAAAAAATATATAATAAACAATAAATAAAAACAATATTTACTACTACGTTAGTATAATAAAAATTCGAAACACAATTTCATTTATGAAAATAATCATAATTTTAAAAAGTTATTAAAAACACAAAACTTCAAAATAAGATCCTGACATCCTAGCATTATATCACAAAATATTAAAGAGGTTTAAGATACACTATATAATAAAAATATTTTTTAATATTAGTTAATTCGATTTAATTAGCAACATTAAAACTCGGATAAACAAACATTAACTATAAAATTCAAATAGAAATTAAAGATTGTTGCTGTAGTACAGCTTTTTATTTATTATAAGATTTTATTGTTCCTAAATTCAATTAGTTTATCTTCACATATGTAAATACTTGAAATAAAATTTATCTAGAAGACAATTTAACAATTCCCCCAAAAAAATTTAATGATCTACAAGTGTTTTACTACAAGCCTTTAAAAATTATCAAAATTGTATTAGTCATTTCTGGTAGAGCAGGCAACATGTCTCATTTTTTATGCATATTTTATATATTTGTCTGTTTTTACATACATATTTTTGTGAAAACCTGCACATTATTAGTTCATGAATGGATAATCTTTTTTAATGCAAAAATATTGATGTTATTTTAGATTATTATTATAAATATTATATGAGATTTACCAAAATAATTATTTTTAGAAGGTGAATTTCCTTTAAATGATTTATTTTCATTTATGAACAATCTCCATTTTTATAAAAAATAAATTAAGAATTTCGAA
>CP092093.1:32597500-32655000 GCA_029203775.1 Neoneuromus ignobilis
TATATATATATATATACATATAATCAGATATTCCAAATCAACAAAGAACATATAATTTTATTAAAATTATTTTTAATTTAAACATTTTAACATAAATTTTATGCGGATTATTATATAAATACTAACTAAATTGCAAGTTTTTTTAAAAAAATAAGAATTGCTATTCTTTCGCAATTATTCACTAATACTAATGTTAAATACATGCTTTTATAAACAACTTAAAAGATCAAAATTTATACACACACATTTATATATATATATATATATATATATATATATATATATATAAATATATAAATATATATACATATATATATATATATATATATATATATATATATATATATATATATAAATTAATCAAATAGAAAGTACGATTTTAAGAACTAACAATTTATTAATCCCACATATTTACATATATTTTTTATTATAATTTATTATGCAATATTAAAATCCAAACATCAGATGAAAATAATAATTTCATATATAATAATTAGTTTTTTTAATAATTCTATTAACATATTATTTATAAATATATTTGCTATGATGAATAATTTATAATATTCTATATACATAATTATGTATATGTGTATATATATATATATATATATATATATGTGTGTGTGTGTGTGTGTGTGTGTGTGTGTGGATATGTATATGGATATATATATATATATATATATATATATATATATATATATATATATATATATATATATGTAATAAAATAAAATAAAAAAATATTCTTTCTTTTCAATTCAATCTTAATATTTTCTAACGTTATTATCACTGGAAGAAGATCGAATAAAGAACAAAAATTAATTTTTATAGACTTCTCTCTTCAATCTGTTCTCAAGAGTTAACTGAAGAGTTCGGTGATTTCAAGTAAAAATGACTCACACACCCACTTTGTTATAATAAATATAACCAAGTACCAATGGATGGTAACATTTAATGGTTTCATCCAGCAATGGACTAATAGCTGATATGATGATGGCGATGTATGTGTGTATGTATGAAAATATATATATATATATATATATATATATATATATATATATATATATATAATACAAAAGAGAGAATAAAAGAAGAAAAATTAAAAGTGCTAATTAATATTAATGATATAAAAGTTTCGTCATTATTTTTTCACGATTATTTATTTATCAGTACCACTGTACATTTATACATACATACAGATAGACAAATATACATATATATATATATATATATATATATATATATATATATATATATATATATATATATACAAGTAAACGTATACACACATACAATTTTATAACAAATCAATGAAAAATTGAAACACAATAATATACATTCTACAAGATTTAACAACGGTCATAAAACTCAATATTTTTTCGATTTAAGAAGATTTCCGTAAAGTATTATACCGGCTATTGATCTCCAGGGTGTAATGTCGATTTGTACATTTTTACTGACCTACACTTTACCCATTCACAGTTCGTATTATCAACTGAGTTCAAATCTACCGTGTTTCCGCGTACTGATATAGAAAAAAGAAAACGCCTACATTTTCTTAACTCACGATCAGTAATACTTTTGTATTCGACGACGTATTATCATTTCTTTTTTATGTAGAGATAAAATGTTTCGGTATACGGTAAGAAACTCGAACTTGAATAACGAGGTTTGTATAAATTCCCTAGAGTCCCTACAATTAGTGTACAGGCAGGCAAGGGGATTACCCTCTCAATTCTCCCTATACAAATAGTTGTATTTGCGAATGGTTTTGTTGATGCGTACTTCGTATCATGTTTACTATTGTAAATTTGAGTATAAATTTTGATTCATTTGGTTTATCAAATTTTTATAATTTAATATTTGATTAGCATTATAACTAATTTTTAAATACTGAAATAAATACTTAATTCCTTAAATGTATATTGAAAATTGCGTACAAAAAAACTATACGTTGATAATAATTAAAAATGCATTTCTATTACACTGATATTTTGGAGAAAAACAAATAAATGACTTACCCAATTCCATCGGGTACAGCCAAGAGTTGATGTCCAAAATGAGATCCATTTTGAAGGATTCGCTCTCGCAATGGAGACGACTCACTGGAACAAAAACAGAACAATAAGTTTATTATAAACTAAACACAAAAAAAAAATCAAAACGTTCTTCCATGATTCTCGTGACAAAATATTTATATAAACAGACAAATGCAAATAAATCTTGTATAGTTGAGATTTTTGTGAGGGTGTACAACTCGTCTCTAAATATAACAATAAATTTCTCATATCAAAAAAAATGATTTTATAAATCATTCAATAATCACTTTGACAATGGTTGGTTTGATAATTATTTTTATTGATGTAAAATTCATCGAAAAAGATTTTTTAAATCATATTTAAAAGAGATAACATTTATTAACATGTTCCAAAATTGGAATCCCTGTAATCCTAAGCAAGTGTATTGTTACATTTTTACCATATACTATTGCAGTATTTCTAGAGCTCATTGCTCAGAGTTAAATAGCTAGAAAATATATCTATATTAAATGCAAAATAAACAACACATTTAAAAAAAAAACGCTTGATAGATTGAAATTAACAACAAACAACCTAATCTCCAGTTAGAATAACAACATTGCCGAGCCTTATTAGATTAAAATGCGATACCTATTATTAAAATATCTACAAATACATCAATCATACAAACACCGCCCGTCGTGCGTTATATACATTTATAGAATTAGCTTGTATTCTACACAATATTAATTGGTAAGTAAATTAATAGATACCCCCACACAGGCGAGTACATAAAATAATTTATAAAAGTAAACATACGCTTGTGTCGAATCAATCGGACAATAATAACCATTTCACCGACAATGACGTCAAATATTTGTTTTAATTCCGCTCAGAATGGTCTAGTATTGATTTTTTATGAAACAGTAGAACGATTGAGAAGAAGAATCGTACGAACGATTCTTTGGAACAGTGAACCAAATATACGTATACACAAATTTAATTTTCTTGACGTTTCCGTCGATAAAGCACATTCTTTTTTTAAATTATATATATATATATATATATATATATATATATATATATATATATATATATATATATAAAATGACACGTTATTTTATAAAAAAGGGCAACACAAATTGATTTCTTTTTCACTATCATTTTATCATTTACAGAAACAATTGTTTGTAAAATGAAATGAAATCATTTACACAGAAATGATTTTTTTTGTTCAATATCATATATTTCCTTTAATAGATTAACCTGTTATGATCAAAAAATGAATCAAATTGTCAACTTTCCACCTCAACCAATCCAATGCTTTTTCTTCCAGTCCATTCCGACGAAATTTCTTATGCCTCTGTCCCATTTATTCATGGATCTCTGCCTGAACCTTTTTATATATTTAGGTTCTCAATAAATAATTTCTTTCTCTCGATGGTCTTCTTCTTGCTACATAAATGGACCATTTCTATTTTAAACTTTTCGCTTCTACTATAATATTCATAATTTTTATTTTCTTTGTGATCAACTCGGTTTTATTTATATCTATGTGTTATTCGTAACATGAATCTTTTCATACTTCTTTGTATTGTCTGGAATTGCTGAATTGTTCTGGCATTTAAGACCTATGTTTTACTGTCTAAGTGAAAACAGGTAGAATACATTGAGAATATATATATATATATATATATATATATATATATATATATACATATATATATATCACGTGATAAAATGATTGTGTGTTATCTAAAACATTATTATTTTATAAAAAACAGATGTAAAGACATAAAGCTTTCATAACTCAAAAGAATAATTCGAACAATTTTTCTAAATGCGAATTCTAAAAAACCGATATTAGTCCTTTTTTGCTTCGAGCCTCGGAAATACAACACTCGTTACTTGTCAATTTCGTTTTATTTTTTTGGCAAAAGACAGGCTTTTTATCTTTGCAGCGTTAAAGATAATTCCGTGTTCAAACAAATTTTATCGCATCGTATAGTATTTTCCCTATCGGATTGAATGTCGAGAAACGCTTTTAAACGCATACATCAACAGCTTTCGAAGTAAACGTACGCACGTCACATCTTCACTCACGTTATGTATATCAATATCCATTAATCCATCGAGAGGAACCAAAACCATCAAAATTCGTACGAATATTTTGTAAGAAAGCAGTGAAACTATTGATAGTATTTCATAGTATCTTGAAAGTCCATCGATTAATATATATTTTCATTTCTTAAACATATTTAAATAAAAAGAATTTTTTTGGATAAAGAAAAATATTTTTTTTATAATAAGAATAATAACATTTATTATATAATTTTATGTTAGAAAAAATTTCAAATATATGATTTCTTAGATAATTAAAAAATAGATTAAAAATCAACTTTAAAAAAAAATACATTTAGTTTTTTTTTCATTCTTTATACAATTTTCCTAGATCCTCGACGTAACACTAAACAGAAAATAAAATAAGATAAAAAATGAAATCAACATAAATGTTGCTAGCAAGTGTAATTTAGATTAAAAAATACAGAAATAATAAAAATTAAATACTGTTAAAAACAATATACCTATTTTACAAATTTTATTTACACAAATTAAAATAGTAGAAATAATACTACTTATTAAATTAGTTGTGATTTTATATTACCAACTCAAATATACAATTTAGACATTTGAAAAATTTTACAAAATAAATTGAATTGTTTGATCTTTGAATTATTTAAGTAATAGAAAAATATTTATTTTCTTTGTATAGTAATTTTATATTTTATATATATATATATATATATATATATATATGTATATATGTATGTATGTATGTATGTGTGTATGTGAGATATAATCACACACATATATATAAAATACATAAGCATATAACTAATATAAACACATAAATATCAATTAATCACAATTAATATAATTATCATTTAATAGCAATTTAACAATTCATAAAACATCTACACTAAAATATTTACTAATCCACACAACTTAATACAAAAAGACTACTCTGAGTAACAACTCAAACGACCTTGTCATCTGAACAAAGAATATCCTCTTACCCCAAACTGTATAAAAATTATAGCATACATACATACATACATACATACATATATATATATATATATATATATATATATATATATATATATATATATATATATACATATACAAACACACATACATAGCTACTAAAAATACAACTAAATAAATCAAAACAAACATATATCACATGAAATACAAACTAATCAATAATAACACATCCAAAAATATCCCAAGGTGATGAATAAAACTTCGTAATAGATTGAAGTAGAATGAAAAAAATCAATTAACGATGAATTTTGTATTAATATATATATATATATATATATATATATATATATATATATATATATATATATAAACACAGACATATACATATACACAAACATCGTTTATCAAAAAATTACGAAGAAAGGAATAAAGAGAAAATTAAAAACGTTGTGTATATTTTCAGGAAAATCTATAAATAGTTCATAAGCTAGTTGAGTCTTCTAAGAAAACCCTCCCATATCCTTCCTGTACATATTGATTTTCCTGATATATTGAAAGACAAAAAAAGAAAATCTCTGAAAGAAAATGTTATTACTTTGTTCTTGTTTAATTAAATATGGAAATTATATACAATATATATATATATATATATATATATATATATATAAACAAAAATCAATATTTACTCATTTCCTTTAAATATAGAACGACATTAACATTAAAATAATCAAAATTATTTATTTTAAATTTAAACAAATATTTAATTAGTTAAAGAATTACTTTCGCTCGCACTTCAAACAACGATCACTGTATTTTCTGATAATTTGAAAAAATATGAAAAATATCACGTAGAAATGACACGTATTCAATCGAATAAGAATAGAAACGTATTTTCATTACACGAAATAAAAATAAGTAAACAGGATGAATGATGTAGAACCGATAAAAGAAATAAAACAGACATACTGATTTCTTTTCTATACCGCATACGTATTATTATAACACACAAACAACTTGAAATATTCTTCGGAAATGTTTGACATATGTGTGCACGTCGACGACGTCGCTAACGAAATGGAAATTAAATGTAAGAAAATCTCGATGTACCTTGTAATAAAAATCGCCGGCGCCGCCATCGTCGTTCCAAACCGGCAACAGAAGATGTTATGAAAAATAGCACACCCGTTATAGTAGTTCACACAAAACACATTGCACTAGATGAAACTGTGGAGCGCTGCCATTGACGACAATCTTCTTCTTGTAGCAACTACGTCGACTGTGCCATTTGCATGTCCTTCATTTATTGATTGTCCGTAACCCGGCAGCGCGGCTCGATAGCGGCCAGCTGGGTGGTGCGCAACTGCGACAACGTCATACCGGACGTTCCCCGCGAAACAAGGATAACATATATATATACACACTGTTACATCATACATGTATATAATACGACCATCCGTGGCGGTGGAGGAGACGAATTGCGTATTATTGCACAACATTCTGGAAGGGTCCTGTGTTGTACGAATTGACGATTCTGTTGTAACAACGGGATTTTTTTCGCAACGGATTCCACGACAAAACAAACGCCAAAGATACCAAATTCGTATACACATAACACACACACACACATATACATATATATACATTTTCAAAAAAATGTTCAAGACACAACACAATCATATCTTTTATTATCGTATTTCATCAGCTACACAATTAAAACGAATATTCATCTTTTTAGCCTAACCACACGTATTCTACAATAAATATTAAATTTCGCATTAAAAAGTTTCACTAATTTCTCGAAAAGAATAAAAATCATTTTATACAAGAAAATCTAATTAAAACATAAACACAAAACTAAACACAATATGCCAAAAATAACAAAAAACAAATCCATACATACACACAAATAATCTAATAATAATATTGTACCCTAATTGCACACATATTTCTTATATTTTTCACAACAACACCCCACTATTTTCGAAAAAACGATGAAAGTAACAATAACATATGTAAAAATATAAGATTTTCCGATAAGAATGTCAGAACTTTGACAGCTGGTAGCAGCCATGTTTGTTTTTTAAGCTCATTTTGATATTTCAATTCAGTATAATTCAGGAAATTATCATGGAACGTTTAACACTTCAACAACGCTTACAAATTGTAAAAATTCAATAGACTTATTGAAACAAAAGTTTAATGAGTCCATTATTTCACGAAATGGACCCATCAATTGGCCACCAAAATCATGTGATCTATTTCCATTGGATTATTTTCTGTGGGATTATGTGATTTATACTGATAAACCACAAACAACAGAAGCATTAAAAATAAATATTAAACGTGTAATACATGAAATTGGACCACAATTATGTGAAAGAGTAACTAAAATTGAACTAAACGAATGCACTATGTCAAGCGAGTCATGGTGGTCATATAAGTAAAATTGTATACCATCATTAATGCCATAGAAAATAAAAATAAATAAATAAATAATTAAATACTTTTTGTTTTATTTTCGTTTAAACTTCTGAAGCGTTTATTGCAAACCCCTATATAATTAAACATTACAAGATCAAAATAAAACGAATTCCAAAAAATTATTTTAAAAAAAGCTTTCCAGGAAGACATTTTACTGAAATAATGAGAAGTGCTCACCCCCAATACTACAAATCTTGTAATGTTGAAGCGAATGATTCGTTTGTATAAAAGTGAATTAGTCACTATGTCAATTTACTGGTGAAAGAAAAGTGATAAAGAATAATCGATAAATGAACAGGAAAACAGAAAAATCAAACGATAATGATCAAAATGAGAAGACAATTTTTTGAAACAAAGATGAACTTATAAATCAATCTTTTTGAGTTTGTTGTCAAGTGAATTATTTTAAATAAACGTAACATAACCACGACTAGAAAAAACTCTGTATTTAACTAATAAAAAATATTTGATTTCAAATTATTTAATATTTTTATTTTTTAAAGTTTTCTTTACTATTTATTTATAAAATTTTATTATAAAATGCGACAAAATTGTTTTAATATAAATTAATTCAGTTTAATCTTTACAGATACAGAAATTATTCTTATTATTTTTATCTGTATTTATTTCTTTTACATTTTATTCGTTGATTTAGAATCCTGTTTTATGTCGATTGAATTCTTTTCTCAGAATAAGGATTTTCAGAGTTTCAAATCAATTTCAGTATCTTTAAATAGAAATGTTAATATTAAACAATATGCGCAAATTACTCTCCCTTTAACATTTTGAATTCCTTGAATTAATCAATTCATTTTATTCTATTTTTAATTAATTAAATTCTACACTCAATTTCTAATAAATTCCATTACTTTATTGGTTTATAAATTTCCGCACATTTCGTTATCTTCTTTAAAAAAATAATATTTGATAACGGAACGTCTCTTTGTATGCATTTTTCGTTAACGATCTCGTTTTTTATGTAAAAACATATCTCGTTTCGTGTCATACGACACTACGAGGTAGCTTCCTCGTTCATCGTATACGAAAATCCATCATTGACGTGTATAGAATAACACGATTTACACAGTCTGTAATTTGAGTAAAATACTAAAGTGAACAAAATTAGGACACTTTAATTCGTGTATTGCTCTTTTTTAGTCGATTGGTTTATACATTTTCAGCTGATAATTTATTTTCAATTCTTTGAAGAGTATTATTGTTATTAATTGAGAAATTTATTGTACAAAACTTATTCAAAAATATATACACTGAATATCTGTACTTTGTAACAGATTTATACAAGTTTTTTTAAAAAAAGACCCTTTAAAAATTCAGATGAAAAAATGAAAACAAAAATATGAAAATAGTTTTTATATACATAAAAATTAAACTAATTCCCTTTTTCAAAGTATTCAAAGAATTTTATTTACACTTAAATTAGAATTTTAGAAAATAACCATTCTGAACTACTAGCTAATGCTGTTGGTTTTAACACAAATGAATTTTCACCTCCAACACCACAATATTTTATAAAGTGTTTAATAATAACTTTGCTGTTTATAACAACAATAAGCTAATGCGGATTTCAATGGCGGTGCTACCATCGTCAGAGCCTTTTTATTATAAAATTACTAGTTAATACGTTGTATTTTCAAATTTTACTTTTTAATAAGCAAATAATTCCCTAGAAAACCAACATTTATATAAAAAAATGCTCAATAATTATCTATTATTCAGTTTTTGATAATATTCACTTTGACTACTTTTCATATTCAAAACAAAATTTTTTTTACAATATTGGATTTTTAAGAAAAAAAGTTCGTTTTTGAAAAATAAACGATTAATGTAATTATCATAAAATATAAAAAAAATTGCTCTTTTAAAAAAGTATGTATTTTTAATTGAATTCTTTTGAAAAATGTATAGCATAAAAATTATTTAAAATCATATTTTTCATGCCAAAGAGAAAAAAAGTTCTTACAAAACATTTCTAGGAATTTTTTCAAGGCACACACATTTCAATTCTCCAAAAACAGGCACTGTTCTCTATACTCAATAAATATTATTGATCACATGTCATTAAGTATTATCGTATATGGCATCTGCTAAATATATATATATATATATATATATATATATATATATATATATATATATATGTATATTCCAGAATACATTCCTGTGGTTTGACTATTATATCCGTGATATTATTACTAATACACTCGTGAAACATTAAAGCTTATATTATTCATACAAAATGTGTCATCGAGAATATAGTTACAGCCGTCGTGTACATGATTACAAAATTTGATAACAAAAACGAAAGAGTGAGTAAGAATTTTAAATGTAAAATTATTTTAACAAACATCGTTATTTATTTAAACGTTTATATTTTTCTATTAAATTATAAAAGGATCAAATTAAAAATAAAATACAGAAAAATAATATACATGTATCAACTCGTTCTAACTTTAAATAACAAAATAATTTACTATTCATTTCATTCGATGGTCATGATTCATGACCATCGAAATACACATCAGCAAATAAACTGAACAACAAATTATAATTGAAAGCTTTTACAAAATTTGGTGGTATTGAAAAAGTGATTAATTTGCAGAAGTGAAATAACCGTAATATAATATTTGTAGAAAGGAAATAAATTAGTAAATCAAAAAACTAAAAATGCAAAAGTTATTTTACAATATTTGATTTTTAAGAAAAAAAATCTTTTTTGAAAAAAATCGATTAATGTATTATCATAAATTAAAAAAATATTGCTTTTTTAACAAAAAATATGTATTTTTAATTTATATAATGTCTTGCATAGAGAAGTACATAAAACATTACTTTTTAAATTTTACTTTGTCGTATTTCTGAGGTCATTACCCATGTACATATATGAATATCAGTATTTCGTGAAATCTTGTCACATGTAAAGAATAAGCACTACTTTTTTTGAACTGCAAAAAAGAGAACAATGAATAGTAATAAGATATTTACATAGTGGCACAATATCCTTATACAATAACTTTTTTAGTTTTAATTTGTTGGCCTTAACATTAATATCAATATCCCAAAGTATATAGAAGTCAATACTGTATACTGTCTTGTTAAATGCCATTTTTTTTAATTCTACAAAATAAAAACAAGGAAAATTTATACGATTTTTGTACAATGGACAAATAATTATTTCAAAAATTCATTGAGAAACGGCGGTATGATAAACCGAAATTAGTTTTAATTTTTAAACTGAGAATCCAATGAATGAAAATCGTCCAAATGACCATAGATATTCAAAACAATAAAAGATTATATACTACTGATAGGATAATCAAGAATACAAATTTATTACAATTGCTGAAATTGTTTCGAAACTTTATAATACTAACAAAAAAATTCGTCAGTTTATTCTTACAGATTTTAGATACAATAAAAATTATGTGAAATAGCTGCCTGACACACAACTCAATCTCTACACAAATTAAAGTTCGAATTGACTCTGATTTGTCGTTTATACAACTACTACACTCGACTCCAACAATCTATTGAAAAAGAATGACATTAAATGAAATGTTCACAACAAAAAGACACACTTTTATTTTCTTATCTATTTTTTTCTTATTTGTTTATTTTATGTTATAAACTCTCTCTTTTTACAATAATCAACGGGAAAACAAGTACTTTTAACTATTATTTTTATTAAAGAGATCTCAATAAATCATTTGATATTATTACACGGATATAAAAATGTAGATATATTATTAAAATATTTTTCATAATTAATCGTTTTAGTTACTTTGTCAAATTACATACAATTATCAAAAAACCTAATGCAATATTTACATTAATATCATAAAATTTCTCAATATTTTCAACTACGCAGTTATGTAGTCTAGTTTCAATGTTCGTAACAAGTAATTAAAAACATGTTTATTACTGAACAAATACCAAGAAAAAAATGATTGAGTACCAAGAAATAATGCACACACATACAAATACATATATATATATATATATATGAAACGTTTATTAAAAAAATTCTTTCAATAAAATTCCATCATCAATACACACGAACCACACGAGTTCACAGAAGCCACACAATGCTAAACGAAATATGTGTCAATTATTGAATCACGTATGTCACAACTAGATTTGGTTAATCTTTATATCCTGACAGGATTCGTTTAATCGTCTTTATTCAATTAGATGCGAAAAAGAAATTTCATAACGAATAATAAGACAAAATGTATTGGACTGTCATTGCAAATAAAATCGAAATGGAAACAATGAGAAAAAAATCTAATCGCAATCAGATTAAATCATTTTCACTAAAGAATTTGCAATAATTCAGAACTGAATAAAAACATTAGTGAAAAATATCTGATATACAAACAGTCTATTAATTTCATAGCATTTAAACAATTGTAATATTTTATTTAATAACAATTTAATTTTTGCTTCGATGAGTTATAAAAAAAATAGAAGACGTGTAATTTGAAAAATAAAAATGAAATAGACTTATATTCAATTTTCTTTAATATAAATAAATATAAATGTCTCGAAAATAAAAGAAAAAAACTATTTTTTTAACTTTGACTACTATAATAAAAAATACAATTAAAGTAACAAATTGATCTCACAAAAGTCGTAGGACGATATGGAGTACTAAGAACACAATTACAATCATATTTTTTAAATTAATTTTAATATTTAGTGAGGTTATTCTTTAATCTCAGCATTTTATTTATTTAATATCTTTGGCATTGATTTGACCAAATTAGTAGTTATTTGGGTGGAAATAATAGCCGATTCATTTAATAAAATCTTTTTCAGTGCCTCCTGAAGTAATTGTATAATGGAAAATAATGAGTTAATATGATGATGATGATATATAATGTTCATAAATGTTATTATTTCCCACTGAGCTTTTATCATTTTTGTACCATTTATCCAAAAAAATCTTTTATTTATTTCCTCGAATTAAAACATCAATTTTATTCGAATATTTTCATTACGTAAACAGTAAAATTATTTACATGGGAAGATTACAAAAATTATACTTTATTAAAACTACAAATCATCTAACTGTGAATTCAATACGAATCCATTTTTATTCAATTACCAATGATTTCTTGTTAATCACAAATTAAAAACCTCGACTGAAGGAAGAAATAATTCTAAACTATTTAAATAAAGAGAATTCTAAGTTCAATTCTATGTAATATCGAACTTTAATCATCCAGTTTTTTATTTAATTTTCCGATCTAAAATTTAATGTATGATCATTTCAAACACAGAAATAAAGAGAAGCTATTCTCTGATTGTAATTCTATGATTAAATTACTCGAAATAACTATTTTTATAGCCACTTATAGAAAACAACTGTTTATTAGAAATAGCTAAAATTTTTTACAATATAGTTGATGAATATTGGTTTTGAAAGTGATTGTAAATTAATAACTTTTCTAAGAAAAGATGATTTGAAAAACATTTATATATATATATATATATATATATATATATATATATATATATATTTGTATAAAATAGACATGTATTATTTAAACAAAACGACTGTGTCTATATATTTGAAGATAAAATAATTTCGGTTGAAAAATTTGATACTGTTTCCGAGAAACAGGCCAATGCGTTTTCACGTTTCCGTGTACCACAGGGGGTGGTGTGGGTTGATCTTCGTTCCAAAACAAATGCTTTCAGTGAGTCGGACTCGAGATTTATGGATATTACGAACAAACGTTTTTCGTATACAACTCACGTTTCCAAGAGTGCGTACTGACATTTTGAATAAATGTATTATACAATTAAAACGGAAAATAGAAACAACATTATGGACTTGTTATTACGTAGTATTTGTTCGTTACTATATGTAGTACTGCGGTGAAAAATTGGTACATTATTATTCAGACAAAGCTTAAAACGTATTGATCAAAATGTGATTTTATTAGTTTTTATTGTTTTCTGGAATAAAAACTGTGCGTTTAAAGTTCGGTTTTTAAACTGTAAACGTTTTTTTTTAAAAAAAAAATTAATCCTGACACTAGATAATTCTGTTCACTATCGATTTACTCTCCTCTCAACTATAAAATCTGATAATTGTTCAATAATCACAAATCGTTCAATTTAGTGAGCTAAATTATCAGTCAAAATATAAACCATTTACGAATTATCACTCTCAAAGCCAGATCGTTTAAATCTTCTTATATACTAATTTGTGTTTTTCTATAAAAAATACTATAGCAAAACACAAATTAATATATAAGTAAATATTTTTTAAACAAATAATTTAGACTTTTCAACAAAAATACTCTGACGATGATGGCATGATCATCAAAATGCATATTAGCCCATTGTATTTATAGACTACAAAGTGAACAATAAGTGATTATTGAACACTTTAGGACATATTGTGGTGTTGGTGGTGATAATTCTTTTATATTACAGTAAATTTGCAACAATTTCAAAATAAACAATAACCCATTTGCTTCTACAGAAAATATATCTTTCTTGAAGAAGTCTTAGTATTTTGATAAAATTACTTTTTTACAATTTAAATGATACAACCTAAAAGTTGCAATATTATAGATGAAAAACCAAGGTAAATAATAATTATAAATACTATTACCGGAAAAAGTACGAGTTCTTCCAGGACTATTTATTTCTTTTTCTATAAGTTAAAAATAAATAACGATAAGAGAAATTTACTGATGTACAAAAAAATAAAATATATAATAACACTTGTATTAAAAACTACTTGACTTCTTACTATTGTTCTAAAATCCATGCACCCCTTTACTCTATTTGATTATAAGTTGAATCAAATATACTATAAGCAAATTTAAACAGAGAATTACTAAAATATCTTTACAATTATTTTAATTACTGGACCCATTTTAATATTTGTACAACCTACAGATAAATAAATATTCCTGAATTGTTTAATAAAAAAAAATTCTGATTAAGTTTCTTTGTCAATCATATTTTTAACATAAATTTATTTCAACAGCAACAAATTGTATTTCTAAATCAAAACTGAAAACACAAAAATATCAAAATATTTAAAGACGAGACAATTATCGAACTTTGTTGTATAAGACAAAAACAAACATAGAAAAGACAAGGTATAAGAATAATACAAAATTAGAGAGATTTCCGTTAATGGACTAGCATCAACATTGAAAATGACGATATAAAAAAAGTGAAAGAATATATAATTGAATTAGATTAAAATAATTTAAAATGCACTACAATGTCCTTGTATAAAATCAAACATTTTTAAAAAAGACAAAACAAAAAAAGGAAATTAATTGTCGTTGTAAAAATAAATCTTTAAATCTATTATTTAAAGAACATCCCAAAGATGACCATCAAAATCTGACTATCAACAGATCTAAATTCACTGATCATTATCTTTAAAAACGCATGAAGGCCATAATATAAGAAGAAGCATGTTTCTAAAAAAAACTACATTGCTTCGATATACATTACAAAAAAAATGTATATGTTTACATACATATATATATATATATATATATGTATGTATGTATGTATTTATTCACACATATATTTACAAATCTGTGTACGTAAAACTAAAGCTAATACGAAATACGATAAGTCGCGTCGCAGTTACAATATTTACAATTTAAATGTATATATTTTGCATTGAAGGATTACATTCAAATTTGAGTACAGGTAATGTAGAAAAAATTCGCAACGTAAATCCAATCAGCATATAAAACACATTATTATTGTATGATATTTTGCAGAAAAAAAATACTGACAAAGAACTATTCAACTGATTCCAAAGATTTTCTAAATAAAAATTCCATATACTAAATTACATTAATATATATATATATATATATATATATATATATATGTAAATGAAATCACTCGTAGAAAATTCAATCTAATATTTACATTTATTTCTTCACATTTGCAAATGTAGATTTTTTTCCTAGTTATTCGTATAAATATTTTATATGCAGTGTATCGAACAGATAATAAAATGACGTTTATTGCATTGTAATTTATTTTTTTTAAAAAAAATAATGCAATCGATGTTTAAATAATAAATACATCGTGTGTAATTATTTCATCGATATATTTACCAGCAAGGTCTAAAAATTAAAATACACATAATTTAAGAGAATTAAATCGATTTTATGCACACGTATCAACGTTTTGCTTTGATCTGGTTTTAATTAAAAAACACAATTTTCTGTAATATTTACGAATAAAATGTTCAGTTATTTATATGAATGCGATCGAAAATATTTGATGTGTTTTTTTTATAAATATATATATATATTTATTTTGGAATATATAATGAGATTTATTTAACATTTTTTAAAAAGCAAAAACTGAAGAGAAAATATCAAAGGATACGTTTAGAGTTGTCTAATAAAATAACAACAGATTTTTGAAATATAATTATCGATAGTAAAAAGGAAAATCATGATAGAACAAAATACTAATAGCAATTCAAATTTTGTAACAAGAATAATTAAATGGAGAGTTGAAAAGAAGAAAACAGTTTATTTAATGCTAGCAAAATTTTCCTTCAACTACAGTGGTAAGGAATAAAATGTAAGTGGTCTTTATAAAAATGATAACAAGAATCAATTACAAAAAAATTTACACTTTTTCCATTGTAAATTTCATTATTAAATTTATCATTAACATTTATCATACCATATATTTCACTATAGACCATATAATCTATTTAATAATAGTAAAAAAATGATCACAATTAACACTAGTTGTTTCTATTTCTATGATTCATTTTATTTTAAACTCTTTTAACTGCAAAACTTTGGTGTTACTTATCTTGATGTATCTTATAATACTAGTGTCAACCCCTTGAGTTATTACTAAATAACTTTCATATACTTAGTATCTGAAAGTTATCTGACAATAAATCAAAGAGTTAAAATAGTAGTAACAAAGTAGAACAAAATAAATGACCATAAGACCCCACAGTTCAAAGATTTAAAATCAATTACAAGTATTAAATGAACACAAAAAATATCAAGAAGAAAGCTTTCGTTAAAGACTTGAGAACATACACTAAATTGCAGTAATGCACTCTGCGACAATTTCAGCAAAAAGAAGGGTGATTTGCGACAGGTGAAGAGAACTAGTATGATCAGATTTAATTCATAAGAACTTGACATACCATTTATTTTTATTATTGGTCATGCCTTGCAATTTCTTATTGTTCTACCCTTGGTTTAGATAATATTTAATAAATTCCAAAACAGAAACAAAATAATATTTTATATGAAACGTAAAACGAGTTGCAATGCAAAAAAATATCACTAGACACATTCCTACAGAAATATTTTTATAAGATTTTATTGCATGTTATTCAGCAATAAAGATAAATAATAAAATCTAACTGAAAGTTTAGGAATATGAATACTTGTTCAGTGACATATAATTACGGTTATAATCGATATTAAAATTACATCAATTTACATATTAACATTTTTATATGAGAAAAAAAGATAAATTATTATATGTTTGTACATCTTCACGTGTGTGTGTGTATGATGTATGTTGTGTAAATGTCCAAACATTTTTTTGAATAACAGGACGAAAAAAGTACTTAAAAAAAAGTTAATTAAAATGATTAAAACACGCTACAATTGCCATGTCGATGTTTTCTTGGAACGTTGGATGGTCGGTCGGTCGGTAGCCAGTGCCGTGCATGCAATTCATCGACGAGCAAACATGACGACAAACCACACTATAAACTTTTTCCCTTCTACGCACATCAAGAGACCGCGTCTTCCCTTCCAAAAGGTCACCTTGCACACGTTACATAAATGAGCTGGCTTGCGCGCACGCACTGAATATTTCAAGCGCATGGAGAAGTTGACACAGACACCCCTCTTTCATACACGTTCGTATCAATCGATCGTGGCTGTAGAACGTTTTGCTCGTTTATAAACAAAGATATGTATGTTTTGGTGTTTTTAGAAGAGGACAACGTATGTACACACACGCACACAAATTATATATATATATATATATATATATATTTCTTGTATCTATATGTGTATACATTTATTTATTAATTCGAAAATCAATGATATAAATTTATTAATAAAAAATATATATAATACTGAAACAAAATTCTCAATACTTTCCCTATGATACCCCGTGAGACTGGAAAAAACATAGTGCTACTAATAAAACCATTTTTGTGTTGATATAAAAATAAATATATATACTATTGAAGGAACCAAATATGATAATTTTAAAGAAACCATATACAATCTAAAATCGATTTAAACTGAACAAGAGCATGTGAACACAATGAACATTTTAAAAAAGTGTAAAAAATATATTTACACATTCACACACACACACATATTTATCAAGTCGAATATTCCTCTACGTTTAAAGAAAAATATTTTCAAACAATACACTCCCCTATTCTACTTGGGGAAATGAATAACGAGTGTTCAATAGTAAAATAATTCAGTGACTCCAGACTACACTAAAAAGAATGACAACATGTAAGTTAGGAATAACAGGTGGAGACAAGAAGGGAACCGAGTGATCATAGTAAAAAAGAAAAGTTTGAAATGTAATTAGGCTGATCATATAACAATAACAGAAGACTATCGATGGACAAGAAAAATTATTGATTTGGAACCCAAATATACGAAAAATCCAGAAAAAGACTCATTAATAACGTAGAGACAAATTTTTTGAATGGAATAAAATGGCGCTGAATTGCTTGAAGTGGAAAGTTTTAGATCTTCATAAGGCAAAAGGGGTACTTTATATATATATATATATATATATATATATATATATATATATATATATATATATAAACTACACATACATATGTAACAGCGATTACAAAAAGAATCATAATAAATTTCAGAATGCAAACAATAAACAAAGAAAAGATATTAAAAATATAAAGTGTATATTCTGTGGGAAAAAAAAACAGAAAAAAAGGACTTCATTGACTTTTACAAAAGAACTAAAGATATCAGAATAGAAACATGATTTATCAAAAAAGAAAGTAAATATACAACATGCAAGTAATGAATAAAATACGAAAATTTATTTGCAATAAATTTACAAATTGTTACCTAACAATATTTTTTTATTTGCCTCATAATATCTTTTCTGTGAAACGGTTACATCGATGAATATTAAAATATTTTTTTTCTTTTCTGACCAACCAACTCATTAACTAACCACATGTTAAGTAATATTTCCTTACGAATTATCCTTATTGTGGTTAAACTAGGTAAATGTTTTACGGCATTTACTTAGTAGAACCACAATATTTATTCGATATCGATTAATAAGAAGAAATATCAGAGACGTACCATAAAAAATTAAAAAAATACAATACATATTAGCATTTTATAATTTAATAATTGAACTTTACTTCCATGTAATTTTTTTTAAAAAACAAAATATCTAAATCCAAAATTCAATCGAATAAACAAAACTAAATTAAAATGTCAATAAATATTAAAATCTTTCTACTATGTTTTACCTGAGTAATGAACAATATCTAAATAAACTATACAACCACTTTGAAAAGCCGAACATTCAAAATGACTGAATGTATGCATACGATATAATCTGTTCCATCTACAATAATTTTTATTGTTAAATTAGTTCGTGTATAAAAAAGTCTTTCGACATCCCTTGAGCAAAACGTTATATCGTACTCCTAAATAATACACGATCAACAGAACAAACAGAAAAGTATATACATACACACACACAAGAGGTCTTAATTGAAATTGTAGTAATGACACCAGTGGGTGCCATTATCGCGTATACATGTTAATGTTTGTAAACGAAAAACATGTCCTCAATGACCTTTTGTCAATAATGACACGCTATAAATTATTATCCGAGTACAACAACCCTGTACACTAAACACTATTAACGAGACTGAAACGTTGTAACATAACATTTCCGTATAGTAACATCGTGTGAAGACAATTTAAGGACTACAAATAAATAACAAATAATAAAAACGTGCAACGACAACATCAAACGGAAAAAATCATACGATGTTGTGTTCATTGTTGTTCCTCCTTTGGCAATTCTAGTGATTTAGGTAGGATTTTTTGTGTTCATTAAAAAAAACACGAAAATTGTTTATCTGTATGTATGTATGTATGTATGTATATATATATATATATATATATATATATATATATAAAAAAAAATTCAACTTATATTTCCCAACATTTCAAAAACGCATTTATGAAACAATTAATCCTTTTTAAATAGTCAATGTTAACAAATTGTTAAAATTGACAATTATTTATATTTGACATTTTTAAAATCTAGTTTACAAATTGCATTATGTCATTTAAAAAGTGATCCAATTCAAGCTATCAATTAACATTATTACTGTGTGATATATTTTTCAATTTTTTAATATGATTTTATATTAAATTCGTAGAGACAAATATTTTTGTTGTACGAATTCAATTCAATAATAATTTAACTAAAATAACATACAAATCAACAAAATATTAAATATGGTAAGATATTGACATTTAATTCTCTTTATTTCTCAAAAAATATTAATAATTATATTTGAGGAATTGGGATAAGTAATAAAATTATTAAGGCTTTTATTGATTTTTAATTAGTTTTCTAAAATGGAATAACCGATTAAAATCATGAAATAATTTTCGAAAAATGTAAAATAAAATGTTTTATTAAAAAAAATATTTTTTTATAAAAATCTATTAATCATGACCAAAATTAAATAAACATCAATTAAAAATAAGCTGAGAATTTAAAAAATTAATAATATACCATATTTAATTTCATTTACATAACAATGAAATGTAGTATTAAAAAGACGATTTTTAATGCTATATAAAACGTTCTTACTTTCGCACAAAGAAATATCCCAATAACAAAACTATAAAATTAAGATGATTCATAACACCGCGATTAATTTCATTTTCTATGAATCATTCCACGGTCGTATACATACATAAAATGTATCGGATGTACAAGAAAAAAAGCGTAACACATAACATACACGTCCATAATATGAATTCAATGTCATATCAAAATAGCATTAATGACGGAAAAATACAAACCATCTGTAGTTTGCTCATGTCCGGATATTCAACAAATCAATAGGAACATCTTTCAACGGAAATAAACGGCTTACACAGAGTCGACGCGAAATAAAAATTATATATGTTTAATTTCTTTCGCCCATTATATGACAGGAATTTTTTTAATGATCACCTCCTATATAATTGTTTTTTTTTCGAAAAAATCGTTAATCATAATGTGACTACAACATGTATGCACTCGAAGATCAACAATGGACTTGTATTATCAAATAACGAGAGGCAATTAGCATTGAAATAAATATGCATGAATCATAAATCAACATATAAGGTGTATGTGTATGTATGCATATATATATATATATATATAAAGAAATATAATGAAATTCATCGAAATAAACTAGAAGAAAACAAGTATTTAAATGGTCAAAATGAAATTTTTTTGGGAAAGGCTTTCATCCAGCAGTGGATTGAAAGAGTCTGCTGCTGCTGCTGATGATATTACACACAATAAAAGTCTGTTTTCAAAAATGAAAAACACTAATATTGTCAAAGATTTCTAATTATTTTTAAATATAACTGAATATTGTGATATTTAGCAAAAAATATTATTTATTTTACAATGTACCTATAAGAGGAATAAAAGATCAAAATTACAAAAAGACCCGGTATAAAGCTGTATATTAATATATATTACTGATTATTAAACATTGATAAACATTAAATGAAACAAATAAATATTTATAATTGTACCATAAAAAATTATAGAAATTGTTGAAATTTCAAGATATTCTAGAAAAATCAGCCATTATCTGATGAGGTACAAAATATTAAAATTCGCATTTAAAAGATGAAACAGGATAGAGTCACAAATTTCACACATAATGGAATTAAATCATTTCTTTCTAATAACCATTCATAAATATAAATAATTACCTATTGAATAATACAATGTTATAGAAAAAAATAATCATCAAGTTATATAAAAATAAATAAACTTGTACACCCATTCGAAAAAATACTAATTTAATTTTACAATCATTTTAATAAAGAAAATCTTGATGTATTTCCTAATTTAAAAATTTACACTAAAACTAAACAAAATTATATGAAATAATTTATTCACATAAAAGTTAAACAGATTTCTATCTGAAATTTTCAAGAAGTCAGAAAGTGTTTTTTTTATTTTTTTTAATATATATATATATATATATATATATATATATATATATAAATATATATAATATGTACATATAAATGACTCGAGTATTTAAAATTCATTTCTTTGAAATTATTTATAACACGCACATGCTGAACGAAATCTAAAAAAAAGTTCAACGAAAGTAAGAAGAACGATTTATTTAAATTCTTGTACGATGCAGTTGAAAAGTATGCAATGTGTTTCAGACGAAAGGGAACGTGTTTTCACTACCCGACATTTTTATAGAACAAAAACAGTAATGGTTCTTCTATAATAAAAGATCGTAAACTGTTTGTTTTTCAATTCTGGAATAAAATTTTATCGACGATGATCTTTTATACAGTACACGATCGATACAAATTAATAGTGAAGAACTTGGAAATAACTCGAACGAACAAGTCGAAAAATAAAAATAGAATTGTCCATTCAGTTTTATGGACTTGCGTTTTCAGTTTTCGCTTCATCGTATTATTGTTTGTATTTTAATTTATTGTATTTTAGATTTTTACAAAACGTTTAGATTGAAAATGAAATTCGAATTATTTTACATTTCTCTTATGACATTTACATCAAACGAATTTTAATAATTTCATTTCTATAAATAATTTAATTTACATTTTAATAATTTAACACTTTTTAAATCTTAATTATTCATATTGTTTATAGTTAGTAAATATAAATTACATTCGAATAAAGAAGAACCACGTAAGAGTAATATTTAAAATTACAATTTATAAAAAAAAGGCCAAAAAAAATTTTATCAGTTAAATTCAAACATACCAATAAGATTCAAATTAGTATTAAAATAAAATGTAATCACATATCAATCATTAAAATATTTGTATCTACAAAAAAAAATATTTTTACAAAATTATTTTTATAAATTTCCATCCTTTTTACTAAAATATTATTGGCACATTAAACATTTCATAGTTGCTAATTGGTAAACATTAACCATATTCAAATAATATTTTTCAAATCTAAGAGAAATAATCTACAAATATTTCATTTTTGATTCAAATAAAGAGTTATTACGAATTACTTATTAAAATATTTAGTTAATAATACACATCAGTCACATACAAAATAATAATCAAATAATATTCACTATTATTACCAGTGAATAATTCTTGAATATAAATAAAAAAAATGCATACTAAAATAACAACGTTTGAAATTCATTTCGGCATTAAGCAACATTTCGTCATATTGTGAAAAAAGTTGTTAAAATATTGCACAATACCTTGAAATATAATACAAAACCGATGTGAAGGGTCATTAAATATCAAAGAATTTCTGTAAAATATGTAAATGTGATTTGAATTTATAAACATGATTCAAAGTCTAATGCAAAACACATTCTAAATTCGACAATAATTCAACATCGAATCAAAAATAATATGACGATGTCATTTAATAAAAAGGAAAATTACGAAGACTAAAATTAACTTTTACAAAATATAAACTTTCATTCTCATTTTTATTTTATAGTACTTTTAATCCGTTTATTGATGTTAAATAAATTCCTTTATTTACAAAAAATATCAACATCCTTAAAACAAGCAGTTAAATATATTTTTAAAAAATACTCTAATAATCAAAAAAAGTTCCTGAATAGGATTCAACAATTTTCAAAAGAAATAAAAGAAACGTACAATCATTAAAAAAAATACCAAATGTGGTAATAATTTGAAAAGACGTATAAAATACAAAAAAAAAAACTTAATACTCAACTTTTAACCAAAATGATAATCATCAAGTTCAATTAGAAATAGAATATATATATATATATATATATATATATATATATATATATATATATATAATGTGTGTGCAATAAAAGTTATCAGATTTTTAACAAACAGAAGAAGCCATTTTCAATCAAATGTTTTCTAAAGTGATACATATTTTTAGAAAAAAAAATCATTAAAAGTACCTAAAAAATAATTCAAACATTTAGGATGTTATCTGATTTTTTAATTTAAATACATTTTATAAATTTACATAAACAATAATAAACATTATTTATATATAGTTTTGAAAACATGCAAATTTTACATTTTATATATATATATAGATATATATATATATATATATATACATGTCTCTGTGTGTGAAATTAAAATTATTATCTAATTTTTAATCAGAACAAGTCATTTAAAATCAAAAATAAGAATCATTTATAAAATGAATGAGCAATTTGAAAAAAAAAAATATTGAAAACTGGTAGTCAATTTATAACAAAAAATAATTTATAATTATTACTACACTCATAACCATCCCTTTCACTTTGAAAGTGATAAAAACTGAACAGATACTTTTAAAACCATAATATCTTTCATGATGAATTTTATATATACATACATACGACATACATACATACATACATACATATATATATATATATATATATATATATATATATATATATATATATATATATAGACAAACACTGACAAAAAATTATCAAACGAAATTAATATTGAAGAAATATAATTAAAGCATATTAGAAACATACGAAAATTGTAATAATATCAATGTAATTATTTATAGGTATGAACTTACCTCAAATGTAGATATTTTTTATTTGCTATACATACATACGTATATACATGTATTTTATATATATATATATATATATATAATGTGTGTGTACGTATAAATTCACAACACATATACATATAATTACTTTGAAATATGTTTTAAAGACACGAATCGACGATCACTAAAAACGTACATCTAATTGAAGTAAACAGAAAAAGCACAGCCATCAAACGCCAATACAAATTCACCTTCAACGACCCTACCGGCTGATATTGATCTTCCTAGAGCACAACTACATATGTATATGTATGTGGGTACATATATATATATATATATATATATATATATATATATGTCAATTTCTGTACAATTTTGACGCAGTAAACTGGCCCGATTACGGTCGAAAATAGAGCGTTGAACGATGTTTCGGAAGGAACGAATTGGTAAGTTGGTACGATATTCGATTGAACACACATTTATCATATATAACACCGATTACAATTAGAATACATACGAAATATACATTGATACAGAAAAATGACGTCTCACACACACATAGACACATATGTGTCAACGAAACGAACGGATGAGGCAAGTGAATCAATTCTCACAGCGCGTCAAAATTCTTTTACACCACACTTGACGATTGATACATATATATATATATATATATATATATATATATATATATATATATATTTGTATGTATGTATGCATGAATATGTACACATAAATTAACAAATATAAAATATTTTATGATTAATTTCAATAATTTTAATCATAAATCAATATGTTTTTATATTTAAATTTATACATACATACAAACACACATGCATACATATATATATATATATATATATATATATATATATGTTTTTATGCGTTTATGTATGTATATGTTTTTGATTTCTCTGAATCATGGACGACGAGTCGAGATGAAAACGATGGAAGAAATTAATGTAATGCATATAAAGATATCAAAAAATCACAGACGCGCACAAATAAAACGCTTACCTTTCGCAAAACATCGCAATACAGTTCCAAAAAACTAGCCGTAGAGTCCGTTATGTGCGGCACGAGCGAGTGTGTGAGCCGGGTGGAAGACACATCCACCCCTAGCTGTGTCGTACTGACTACGACGCAACAATTTGCCAGGGTCGCTAGGCTAGATGCGCACGCACTGTACCATCATCAACGACGTCGGGTACGACCTGTATTGGACGTGCGCAGACATGTTCCATGTGTCCCGGATACTTTGTACGAACTATATTACGCGTATCTAAGGTGACCAGACTTTTTTTATTGAGACTCGACTACCTTATCTACAGAAGTTTTCTCGACCAATTCGAAAGAATGAAAACTTGATAGGGAAAAGGCCGAGATAATATTTCATATTTTTTTCACTAGGATGTTGGAAGTTCAGACCGGCTACATGTACAAATATACGTAGGTACGTATGAATATGTGTGTGTTGTATATGTTTATACATATATATATATATATATATATATATATATATATATAATACATATATATATATATAATACATATACTAACTCACGTGCTTAAATATAGAAAGATAGAATAGCAATTCAAAAATCGACAAAAAAAAATTTCCAAGTCCAATAATCTGTATATAAGTAGTTATTATACTTTGTCATATTGAAAAAAAATCGATCGTTTTTGATGAAATGTCAAATACTGAACTGTCATTATTTAACATTTGTTAATTAAAAACTTGGAAAATTTTATTGATAGAAACCTACACGTTTGAACAACGCATTTCAATAATGAAAATTCACCATAAAGATGGTGTAAATTTTACAACGTCAATGCGTAAAATTCGTGCATCTTTTCTTCGTAATCAAATACCTTTGGAGCCCGTTGTTCGTAACTCAATCGCGAAATTTCATCAATTTGGTACTGTTGGAGATCACAGATCGAAAACATATGCTCGTAGTTGTCGTTCAGCTGAAAATATCGCTGATGTACGTGAAAGTGTTGAAGAAGACCTTCAAATATCGATTCATCGACGTTCACAGCAATTAAACATCACAAGAAGCACTCTGCATAACATTTTACGAGAAGATTTGTATCTTCATGCATATAAAGTCCAGCTAACACAAGAACTGAAGTCAACTGACCATCATTTGCGCCGTATGTTTGTTAATAGGTGCCATGAATAAAAGCAGAAAATGAATTTTTTTAATAAAATCATCTTCAGAGAAGAATCGCATTATCAAATAAATGGTTATATAAACAATATTTTCGTATATGGAAAAGCGAAAATCCAACAGCCATTGTTAAACAACAATTACATCCTCAAAAGGTCACTGTTTAACGTGGTTCATTTACATGATTTTTTCTTTCAAAAACTGTATTTTATCGATAAATTACTTCCTAATCTCAAATTTGGACACCTATTATGTTTATCTCGTTAAGAAATGCTAAAACATAGTCGAAAATCAATATAAATTTTTAAAATATAATCGTTAATTTGTATGTTTAATCATTAAATCACGTACTAACAATAACCATATTTGTACAGGTTAAAAAAATATTTCAATTTCAAATGTGTAAAATAGCTAAATCCATGATCACCTGATAATTTGTAATAATAATGCAATCAATAACAATTTTAATTATTACAAATATTCAAATATTGAAAACAAAAATAATATAAAAAAAACGTGTTCAATCTGAACAGAAACGAAAAAAGTTCATTTCAAAAAGCCTATATAAAAATTTTCCGCGATACTAAAACATATCCTGTTTACCGCATTCTGTACCACAACAGTACAGTAAAGATTGAAAATGAAATACAAAAAGAATTCAATTCACTACACGAGATCAGCAAGTAATATTTATAGAATCTTAGACGTTTTCGGGAAAACTTAAAAGGTCACACAATGTGACACAAAGAGCAATCGCAGTGTTCGTGAAAAGTTAGAAAAATGTATTAATAATATTCTAAATTATTTATAGAAAATTTAAAGACATGAAACGTAAGATGAAAGAAACCTGAGGTACATTTTTAAAAAATACAAACCAATCAATCTAACTGACTTTTTTTCAATTCGGAATTAATTTATTACTAATTTTATTTCACTCTATTTCTAATTTATGTGTTTTTAATTTCATTTAAAGACTTTCATATATAACATTGTTAATTTTTGTTAAAAATTGGATATTTTTTACAGATAAATAATTTACACAAAAAGATATCATTAATAAATTTACTAAATTATTTTTAATTGACATCCAATAGAAAATCTTTTTAAATATCTGAAACATGTCTTTTAGATTAACACAAATAGAAACAAAAAATGAACATTAAGTGATTATTGAACATTTTATAACCATTGTGATGTTGGGTATAAAAAAATCATTTGTATTAAAGTGAATTCGCCATAGTTACAAAACGAACAATGTCTTTTAGATTTAACATCACTTTTTATCTCTATATGACTAATAAATTAATTCTATTCTTTTTTATTAATAATTTTTTAAAAAAAAACATAAGTGAAATCCTTATATCTTCTAACAACAAATTATATATGTGTATTCATACAAATATGTCATATTATCAATAAAAATGAGTAAAATATTTTTTCTGAATAAATGTAACTCGGTCCAAACTTTTAGAACAAACAAACAGAACAACTTTCCTATCATTCTATCAGTTTAATATCATTTTAGTAATACAATCCGTACAATGCCTTGTATATTATCTATGCGAAATTCTATATTTGAAAGTTTCTGTTTACAGTTTAGTAAAATGATTTCTGTTTGCATATCGAAGACTAGTGATCTCGTTCTACTAATAATCAGAATAAATATTCAATTGTGATTTTATCAAATATATTCAGAACTATGAAAATATAAACAATTTCTAATAAACAATTACTAAAATAGAATATAATTAGAATTACACATATATTAAGGTGTATCAACATCCATTTCTATTTTAGAGGCTTGAACTAGAAATCAGTATCATTCAAGTTATCACAAAATGGCGTCAAATTATACTAGCACACAAGTGATTCAAAAGATTATATTAAAAACTGGAAAAAATTTACTTTTGTAAACTTTATAAAATAAATCAACAAATTAGTATTTAATTCAATCGAAGTTAATAGAAAAATATCCAAAAAAGTATGAACTATAATAACATTTGCATAATTATTTATAAGTATATTTTTTTTGCAAAACAAATCTGGTGTTAATAATCACATTTTTCATTAATACATTTTATTGAAAAAATATATTACTAAAAACTCTAGAGAAAAAATAAGCGAGATATAAGGGAATAAAAAAATTGAAATAAAATTTAAATTTGATAATCAAATCTATTTAATTTTCCTATTATAAAAATCATTTACAATTAAGTTTATGTGGAATTGAGCGATTTTCATTACCACATTTTAATACAAAATGATATTTTTTAAACCACTTAACAATTATCTAGCTAAAAATAGACATAGAAAAAAGTATATGAGTCAAACTGAGTAATAAACAAACTAGGACCAAATTCATGAATCATGACAAAAAATATTATATTTGCAAACAAAATCCAGAAGTGGTTCTTAATTTAATGAAGCCTACAAAAATTATACAGATATATATTTTTTAATAAACACTAATCATAATGCTTCTTAATAATTTAATATCAATTTCGTTGATACTTAAAACCATTAATGTACACGATTTTGTGATCCAGCACTTGCTTTAAGAATTTCAACCATTCACAAATTTCAATACCTAATTTCCAAATAAGTCACAATATACAATAATGTAGACCTCGCTGCTCTAATAAAAAAATACTAATAATTATTTACCATTTTTGATTTCATATTAACGGAGATTACTGAGAAAACTAATGATTGGAAAATATTAAAACGAAGAGTACTCTAAATCCAAGCACATGAAAGACAGAACTTTCACCTAATTTATTGTATTATCATTTCAAAGAAAACAAGGGAGAAAAAATCGACCAAATGATTCTTCACAGTTATGGATATTTCTTTTTATAGAAATTAGTAAATTAAAACTAAATTCTAATTACGACTACTTACATACTATCATACAAATATCTTACAACTTAACACACAAATTAATTAAAGAATTAACTTAATCTCAATCCAATGCTAATAATAATCTCGATACCACTCATGAATAATTTTGGTTGTATCAGGGTAATGTTACATTGACAGTTGCAATCACTTAAGATATCAAGTAATGTCATCCATATAGTAAGAAGAGGAGGTTAGGGATTTAGGATACGGGTTATATCAAATATGAAAATGTGTGTGTGTGTATACTGTATTAATTATGTGTTTTTAATATATTGCGTCTAATTTATTTTCCTTTATTTTTATATATTTCTAACTTTATATAAATATATATCGAGTTTATTACACACACACTTACATACATACATACATACATAAATATATATATATATATATATATATATATATATAAATCAATATTTCTAGAACATACATTTCTCTGAAAAACTCTCGTCTATATACACAAATAAACATTTGTTGTTAGCAAAAATTTCCAAGAAAATATAGGAAAAACATCAACAAACTTTCTATACTTTTCCACTTAATAATTATTATATCAGTGTCAATTACGACCAACTATCTTTCACTAATAAAGAAAAATTAATAATAATATAAATAAATAAGAGAAAAAATGAAGAACAATACAAATAAATTGTATGGAATATTCCATTGAAAATATTAACAAAATAAATGTCGATAAATGTTACGATTTTCAATTGATCTTTTTAAAAAAGATTTATGTATTGTTATATGATTTTTAAACACGACTGTATTATTTCCACGAAATATAATTAAAAAAAATAGGTCACTGATTTAAAACATAATCAAGAATTTCAATTTTTAGAAAAGTATTTTCATAAAAATTCCAAAAATTTTTATACATGAACTCATTCTGTAAACAAGTAGATTAATTAGATAATGCTTTGCAGATATAACAACAGTATAATGAAAAAATGTCGTTCTTAATAATTTCAAAAGTTATCTCTCTCTCTCTCTCTCTTTATATATATATATATATATATAAAATTCCAAGAATTGAATCCACTGTACTTCATCTCTCATGAAGAAAAACGATTGTATCCTAAGGGTAAAATCAAACTCGACAAAAAAACACATACCTGACTCGCTAAGAAAAACAACCCTATTATAGAAAAAATTATTATTGTTGTTGAATCTCGAAAAAACTGATAAATCAAAAGATCAAGTTGAGCTACAACAATAACATGTAGATATTATGTGTATTAAAAAAAAAAAACAATACGCACATTTTATGCAATACTGAACGTTTTGTACTTTCTTACAATTTTGAATTTTAATATTTTCCAAAAATAATGACAATACTCTTTATTTCAAACATGTTAATATATATGGATGAAGTACTAGTGAAATAAAACATCCAAGGTATTCCAGCGGGATATTCCCATGATCACTCGTTCCCACCCTGATGAAAAATACGTCTGACGAAGCATTTGCGAAGACTTTTGAATGATAATGAAATATTATTATTAACAGAATATATATTATTAATAAATAATATCAAATATTATTTTATATATTTATATTAATGATACAATAACATACATGTACATAATGACGAAAATAAATTCCCATTTAAAAATCAATAAAAATACATACAGAGTCATTCAAATGTGACGCCTAGAGATTTAATGTTTTATTAAAAAGAAACTACATGTTTCTTTTTAATAAAACACAAATCTAGGCGTCTCATTTGGATGACCCTATACAATACACAAATAGAAAAAATATCTAACATCAAAAAAAGAAAATAATAAAAATACGTTTGGTAAATTTAGAACAATTAATCATTCTATTAACACATTACTTCTTTTTTATGTTCAATGAAAAAATATATCTGATAATATAAATATCGTGTTTAATTAATCTTTAAATAACATTTCAATATAAAAAAAACATCCTCTCTGCAAATATCATATATTTGTGTATAGTTTCATTTCTTTCAGCTCACAAATTCAAAGAAGCAAATCAATAATGAACAATATTTGTAATCAAAAAATTCTTTTAAATATATCCGCAATTTAACCACCCAAAAACTCTCTCTTTATTTTTTTGTTTATTACCATCTATTTATCTAATCGACAATTTTTCTATTTATCTACGTCTACCTATCTACCTATTTACATATATAAAGTATTTTTTTAAGCGTGATAAAATTTTAAATTAAATCTCTATCGAAAGTTCTATCCAACCTAAAAAACATCTTTATATAGAGTCATCCAAAAGTGACGCGTAGATTTGTGTTTTATAAAAAGAAACTATACACATGTTTCCCTATACACCACCATAAACACATATTTTTTTAATAAAACATAAATCTGGGCGTCACATTTGGATTATCCTATAATATGCATATGTGTGTGTATATACAAAGATATGATAAAGTTTTTTTTTAGGTTAGATATAACTTTCAATAGGGATTCAATTTATAATTCTATCACGCCTAACAAAACATCCCTATATATATATATATATATATATGTAGTTAAATAAATATTTTCATAATAGTTAATAATATTACCTATTAAAAAAAGTTTTGATCGAAACAAATTATTATTACTCAATGAATTCTTGTAATGTTTCTAAAACACGTAGGTTTATTATACAAACATTTCGCAAATCGAAACTCAATTAAATATTATTATTATTAAGTTATTTTAAAAAGATGTGGATTTCCTATTGCGAATAGGCGAAAGTTGTTTATTTTGAAAGCTGCAGAATAACAACGGCGTTCGGTGACGTCAACGGGTAGGCTGTATGTTTCATTGGAGTTCCCACGCCTCGCCCCAACATCCCTACATACATACATCAACATATATATATATATATATATATATATATATATATATATATATATATATATATATATATTGGATATATGAATCACTAGTAGACGATTCTGTATTTTTGAAAGAAATTATACACACATATACGAAAACAATGTCGAAATAAAAACATCATAATGCGACGATTTATCATTTTTTTTGGCCGTTAACATCGCGATATTTTTTATACAACTACTTAATACATTTAGTAATAATTTATCAAAAAAATCTCGTAATTTTTCTGCAGACGCAATGATTCTTTGTATTATCTAGAGACGCTTTGTTTGAAATTTCACAATCGTAACGTATCGTTAAAAAAAAGCACATAAATTACAAAAACGACTAAGATACATATTTCTCCGTTGCATTGATAATATCAGTACATACGGAGACGAAACAAATCTTCCACATATTTTATTACGACATACTGAATATACGACGTAAATGATTCCATAAAAATACATTTTTAATATATTTTATTTACATCCGAAACAATTAAATTTCGTATTAAAAGCGAATTTAAACGAGTCGAACAATTAGCAAAGCGAATAAATCATTTTGTTGAATTAAAACCGGAACGGAATCGTCTCGATAAATTAAATTATCTTCTAGTTATGTACATACACGAAAGTTATTCTGAGAAGTTTATTTTAATTTATTTTAATACATTATATATTATGACAATATTTTCAAAGTAGATAAAGATATTAAAAAAAATAATTCACGGAACGATCCTTAATTTTAAATATTTTTTTTAAATAACAACACACATAGTACTAATTAAAACATAACGATGTAATTTTTTTTTAAAAATAGTCATTTAAAACGTAACATACAAACGAATCTAATTAAAAATCGCAGCTTCAATTACAACTAATTATTTTGAATATAAATATTTATCATATATTATTTAACATTTTAACCAATAATTTATTTTACAACAATATTATTTATACAATAATTATAATGATATGGGTGTGTGAACGATTTTAGGATTCATTTTCGCCTTGCTAAAATCCCTTAACACTGGAACTACCAAGAGCGTCATTTTGACGATTTTCAAATTTCGTGCTTAAAAATTTCGATATGATTTATGTATTGTTCTAGAATTTTATGACGACTTTTAATGAAATATAAGAACAATTAAATATTCCTATTCAATTTCCACTTAGCTACTTTAACTTCCATAATTAGTATGACCTATACCTATTTATACCAAGACACGTCAAATTGACGACATTAGCAATCTCAAAATTTATAATAATTTATATTCAAGTGAATGTAAATACGTATTGATGTCCATCCTTGCATACACATATATCGCTTTCAGACATTTCCTGGAAAAATTTTAGGTACATTTTTCATATGAAAAATAGGTTGCAATCATTATCAGTTGTACTTCTAATGTGATAAAGTTCTTGGTGCAAAGTGTAATCTGTGAAAAGTCCAATCTGGGAAAAAAGTATGAACATATTTTTATTAAAAATTCAAATTTATTTCTTGTAAATCCTAGGCAACAATGAAACGATTTACAGGAAGCAAAAAATTATTCGAAGAATTCAAAGAACTCACTGGTATAAATAAAGACAGTTCGGATACTAATTCAAGTAATAATGATTTAGACATATCTTGCGTGGAAAATAAAACTGATTTTTCAGACTCTGAAGAAGCTGAGGATGAAATTGAAGTACGAGATATTGAACAAAGTGAAGAAGATCAATATGAAAGTGAAGATTCAAGGAGTGAAGATGAAATTCCCCAAAATAGCCACAAACGCAGTAAGCGATTGCGAATATGTTCAGATACTGAATCGGATAGCCAAACAGAAACCGAACCAAGACAGCAAAAAGACATTGCTTTCGACGGTACTGAATGGGAAGAATTAGGGAATGGTCGTGTTGGTAGATTGCCATTACATACTATATTCAAGGATACTTCGGGCCCAACTGGTTATGCGAAGCGAAACATTATACTTGGTAATGTTAGTAGTGTATTTCGGCTTATAATTGATAATAGAATTATGAGCCACATAAAAGCTTGCACGGAGCTACAGGCCAGAAACATTTTACAGAACGACTGGAAAATTACTATGGACAAATTATATGCTTTTATAGCCATTTTGTATGCTCGAGGAGCCTACGAAGCAAGAAACATGAAGTTATCGTATTTGTGGTCCAAAAAATGGGGACCTTCTTTCTTTGCCGAAACTATGAGTAGAAACAGATTTTCGGAAATTATGAGATTCATTCGTTTCGACAAAAAAAGCGAGAGGAGTGTTCGCTTACGAACTGACAAATATGTTTGTGGCAAGTGTTCATCACAGATAACATGTATTTGTAAAATATGTGATTCATAGTTATTCCATACATATCAAATGTGCTATAAAATAAATGCAAATAGAAAGTGTTTTTGTTTGTTTTTTTTTGTATTAATAATTAATGAATTATTATATTAAGTGTTGTTTTTGTTAAATTATATTCTTTTATTTACATAAACTAAGTGAAAAGTTAAAATGAAAGCCATGATCAAAAATACGTCAATTTGACGAGTGCAGTAAAACTAGGTATATATTTAATATCGGTAGTTCTAGTGTTAAAATTGTTCAAATGTTAAACAACGAGCTATTTTTAAAAAAATAATATGATTTACTATTTTATGAGTATATGTGACTCTACATTGGTTATCAACCCGGCAACAAATTAATAGAGGAGAATACAATGAGATTTACTTATTCGTCTAAATCGACTAGACTTCACCCCTGAGATTATCCTGTCTTTCAACGAATAACACTCTTTCGACTAGTCTGTAAACACTTTGAATTACTAACAACACAAACGGGCACGAAACCCGTGACTCATACAGTACAAAGGTCTCTACAGGAAACGTAACGTTTAAAGCTAATTGACATGCTTGTAAATACTTCCTGGGTGGAAAAATGTATGTGGAAAGAAGAAAATCAAGCCGGCTCGTTCGAGATCTCTATTTCGCTAACCTAGTTATTTTTTATACAAAGGACTTTAATTACATTAAAAAAAAAATCCATCGAGGAAAATAAATTTCTATCGAATGAATAACATTTCGTATTAGTGAAATGATTTTCAGAAGATTCGTTTACTACTTACTAATAGTGAACACAATGTTTAAAATTTTAAAACATTAAAATAATATTTCTAAATAATTTTTAAACCCTATTTTGAACACTTTTTTAACTCGTATTAATAACTATGCGATTAGTGGAATACAATGAGAAATCATGGGACACGTGTGTAGTTTGAAAAAAACAACAACAAAATAAACTTAATTGATATGTTATTTTCAAAAAAGTGTTAATATAAACAAACAAAAATGTCTTGAATAGAGAGGAAAAAACTAATTTCTCAACTTTGATTATTATAAGAAAAAATAAATAAACTTAAACAATTAAAAGTAACAAATCGATTTCACAAAAGTCATGAGACAATGTAGTACTAAAAACACAATATAATCATATTTTTTAAAAATCAATTTGAGATTTTTCTTTAATCCCAGGATTTTCTTTAATCTTTTTGACATTGATTTTACTAAGCTGGTAGTTACTTGGGTATGAATAGTGGCCGATTCATTTGATAAAACAAATTTTAATGTCTCTTTTAAAGTAATTATATATTGGAAAACAAAACTATAAGACGAATTACACAAAAACCTAAAATAAGTCTTTTTACAATATTCAATGTGAAATTGAAAATCAACTTAAACATAAAATTCGATGCGATCGTTTAAAAGCATTGAACAAACGAAGTGAAAGAATTATATTAAAAAAAAAATCAAACACAGTCCAAGAATAAATACATCAAATAGTGATGATGATTTCGAAAGAATGACAGAAAAAAGCATAAACTCAGAAACAGGAAAGAGAGTTACCAGAAATTTCGATTTTCATGGAAAATCTGTAAGGAGATTTTTTCTGTAAGAAATACAAATTGAAAAAAACGATTAAAATTTGTAAAAATTAATAAAAAATTGATTTACAATATTGAAAACACAACATATTTACAGATGAAAGCTTATCAACTTTCTGGGAGTGATGGTAGAAAAATGTGTGATGAAGGCCTAATGAAGAAGCGAAGAACAAAAACTTAATACCTGGTGACCGGGGTGTTATGATTTGTAGATGTATGTTGGCACCTCAAGTTGGAGATTTGATTTTTATTGATGAGATAATGAATCAGCACTTATATTTAAATATTCGCAAAAACCATTTAAGATAAAATGCTGAAAAAATGAGCTAGAGAAATACTTTTAAATATTACCAGGACAATAACACAAATCACATATGATATGTCTTTGGTTATTATATAATTTCTCAAACGTCACTCCAGTTTTTCGACCTTAACTCAATTGAACATTTTTGAAAAAAGAGTTAGAAAGCATACAATTGCTTCAAAAGAGGTATTAAAAAAGATTTTAGAACATGAATCGGCCATTATTTCCACCTAAATGACTACCAATTTAGTAAAATCAATACCAAAAAGACTAAATAAAATCCTGGGATTAAAGAAAAACATCACTAAATATTAAAATTATTTTTTTAAAAAAACATGAATGTAATTAGGTTCTTAGTACTACATTGTCCTATGACTTTAGTGAGAGATTTGTTACTTTCATTGTTCAAGTTTATTTATTTGTTATTATAATAACCAAAATAAGGAATTAGTTTTTTCTTTTATATTTAAAACGTTTATATTTGTTTATATTAAAAAATATTTAATACAACACATCAATTAAGCCTATTTTGTTGTTCTTTTCAAAGTACACGTATCCCATGACTTTTATTACTCACTGCATATTTTAAAATACAAACGATTTCAAAAAAGCCATGTCTTAAAACGAAACAAATACTTATTTTTTATCTGTGTATCTTTTCATACGAAACACCATCTATCTACTTCTTGATATTTTCACGAACACATTTAAAACGTACGTATGAATTTATATTCAAGTCGTGAGTGTCAAAAGGACACTTGTAATGGTATTAATACGACGAGAAAACAAGAAGGAAAAAAACGAGCAGCTTGATACGTGTTGAACAGAAAAAGATGTAGAATAAAAATTAAATGATGTTGTGTTAAACTTAAGTTTTCTCTATTTGAAACATTCACTTTTCTCGAAAAAGAACGATACTAAGTGACGATTATGATGATAATTTTTAAATAGTATATTTTTACATATTATAAAACACTTTGATAACAAACTCAAATATTAAAATTTAAAACTTTTTTTTATAGAATGAATTAAATATTATTTTTATCATTTCTTCTTGGAAATAACTGTAACTGTTATATCAAAAAAAATACGATTGTCATGTAAATCTGCTTGTTGTATAAATATTTTTGTTTAATTCTTTAGAAATTTGTTTAATATTTTAATATGACTAATTTCGACCGGGTGTCATCATCAGATAAACTTGAAAATAATGCTTTTAACTAACGTTACATTTTTTTATGAATTGAAAAATAAGGTGTACTTTTTGTGTAAAGTCGATAAACATTTAAAATAAAGATTAAAATACACTTCACTCTCCAACTTGGATAAAAAAAAGAACAATATTAGTTAAAATTTACAGCTTGCCAATTTAAAACATGATGACTAATAACAATAATATGAATATAGGGATTATTTGTTTTGATATTGTGACAAATTGACTTTAATACAAATGAATCACTCGTTCCAATAACAAAAGATTTTATAATAATGTTCAATAGTCATATATGGTTAATTTTATTGGCTACATATCATATCATTATTGTCAGAACTTGATATTGTAAAATCAGATTTTTAAAATGCAACAGTGAAAGTCTAATGATGATGATATGGCTATTTAAATATGAATCAAATAATAAAATAAATAATATATACTTTTACAGAACATTTTTCTAATATCTTGTATTGTTAAGATGAATGGATGAAAACATCTCGATGAAAGTTCAATTTTACATACAAGTGTCCAAGTTTAAAATGGGTTTTATTTCAATATTTTCAACAATTAGTTTTTTTAAGAAAATGATTTTAAAAATCAGATTACAATGAAGATAATAAAAATCGTTCTAAAATTTTGAACCGATACCATGCATTGGATTAGCAATTCCCAACAAACGTTGTATTGTTATTATCATATAAGCAAAGAAATGAAGCACGAATGTAGTTACAACAAATTATTTTTTTATAAAAAAAGAAGAACAAAATTAACAACGATTAGAAATATATTACATAATTAATATTAATTAAAATAAATAGATTTGTAACATTTACGGTTTTATGTCAATAAGTTAAAAGGATATTTACAAAATGTCATTTTACAAACTGATCAAAGTTCAAAGAAGATTTAATAATATATGAAAAGGTACACGTGTACTATTTTACATATATATATATATATATATATATATATATATATATATATATATATATATATATATATATCCGTGTGTATGTGTGTAAAAGATAATCGGTTAAAATCATAAAAATAGGACAAAAACGAACGTCATAGTAAATCTAAACATGCACCACGTTCGACAATATGAAAAATAGATGCATTTTTCATCTGCACCGGCGGCAAACACGAACGATTCGGTGCGATAAAAATGTACAAATGTGTCGGGAGGCACGTGGCTAAATTTAGCCGTGATATTCGATGAACGACGTACGTATTCCGGTACGACAGCAATTGAACACCGGCACCAACGCCGCCGTAACATTATCCATCCACCATCGTCGTCATATCACGGACCATATTCAAACCAGCGACAATTGTCTCAAAGTAGCAGGGGCGTTCAAGCTACAGCGTACTGACGCCCGCGCAACCACCAGCTACATACCTGCTACGCGCGAGGTATTGATTCAGTTTCCTATTGCGCAGTTAACATTCTCGTGCGGATGACACATAGGCGTCCCATCATAGAACATTTGCCTTTTACATTGTACGTTCAGAATCATTCATAAAAATGTATATACAAGTACGTGGACATACATACATAACACACACACACACATGTAACATGTATATATATATATATATACATGTGTGTATGTATGTATGTATGTTTGTGTCATGTACAGATGTAAATATTTAATTTCATTATTGCTTCACATTTATCGGATTTTCCAACAGGACATATCATCAATCACGGTCAACAACTCTGCGTGCAATCTGATTGTAACAATAAGCATAAGTTTAATTTTTATTAAAAAAATATATATAAATGTAATCAATCATTTTTATTTATTAGTTTTTTCAATATGATCTGAAAATCATATATATATATATATATATATATATATATATATATATATATATATATATATACATATACATATATATACACACATATATATATATATATATATATATATATATATATATATATATATATATATATATTCGGTTGAAAAACTAAAACTGACCTGATAACTAATTTAAAATTGAGAAGAGACCTACTTCATTTGAAATGAAGAAAAGATTTTTAAAAACCGAAATGATAACTGAAATAGCACTACAGAAAATCATTATAATTCCTAATGAAATATATATTTAGTATAATGTTTTGCTCACAATCAATCTGTCTTTAACTGATATTTAAGCTAGGCATAATATCAATTAATTTATCATAATTTCTTATCTTTGATATGTCTTGCCTTAAGTCATTTTTCGATTTTATAACTAGTATTTCACTGTTAATCAAACAGCATAATACGAAAATAGCAAATAAAATTTATGGTTCAATCATAACTCGTAACATTAATTCATTTTTTTAAAAAACATATATATATATATATATATATATATATATATAATGTTATGGTAAAAAATGTAATAAGTGAAGTAATTTTATTACGAATTTTTACAGAAGAAAATTTTTAATCAATGTCAATGCTAAGTACTTAGAATTCTGATAATATACTATTTTACTTTTAAATACCGGTGGATTTTACAAAATTATGCAGTTCACTTAACTCATTAACTTTCAATTTTACCGTTCATTTAACGATGCACTTACAGATGCAATGGCTATTTTAATGCATATATTTACTTCTGTTTAAATTTATACAACCATGATTAAAATATGATCATGATTATAAATGTATTTACTTGCATAAATAAACATGCATATACATAAAGACAAATTAATATATATATATATATATATATATATATATATATATATATAATAAAAAGTAGAAATATTAAACAAAGTAAAAAAAATTTTTGATGAACTATAGTAAGAAAAAAGTAATATACAATGACAATACAGATCAGAGGAAAATTGAATTAAAAAAAATAAAAACAGAAGCTCAAAATTAGATCTATTTAAGACAGCTCGTTCACACAACAGTAACTTTTATAAAAGTGAATAGGAAGATAAAAATTGTATTAACGTCAATTCTAAAAAAAATATATATTGTGAAGTTAAATAAATTTCTATGTAAAAGTTTTTGATCAATGCATTCTATCTGATCTCACTTATGGTAATTAAGAATGAGTCTTAAATATTAGAGTTAATTCAACGACCCGAACACAGCGAAGCATGTTTGACCGGAATAACACATGAAAACGAATGGTTTGAAGAAAAGAGTTACGAACATTACAAGAAGAGTGAAAAGTTTAAAATAAAAATGGGCTGGCCATATACTAAAAAAGAAAAGAGTATCGATGAATGAAAAAAAATACGATATAAAAAAATCCAAATAAAGGTTCAAAAGATGGGATCGAGACATGAGAAAAATCGACAGTATAGAAGAAAGAAACATGGGATCGGTGAAAGTGAAAGATTTTGAAAGTAACCTTCATCCAGCATTAGACAGAAATGTGACGATGATGGAAAAATAAGAGAGATAATATGTAATTAAAAAATCGTAAACAAATTACATTAATTAATCATACATTTTAGATAAAAAGTTACTTTGATTACTGTAAAAATCACAGGTCATAAGTTTAAATAGAAATTTAAGATAACACTAGATATAGATTAAATAAATATTTTTTCAACGATAAATTTTGATAACAAATTTAAAAATACTAATTATGATTTTAAAATTTTATTTAAAAGATATTAAAAACTATCAAATAATTCCTATTTTTTTCAAAAATATATATAAATAAATTTTAAAACTTTATCAAAAAAAATTGATTATTTAGAGTACAATTTAAATCAATTTCAATTAAGATTGACTATAAATCTGATAGTTGTTTACATTACTTTTAAACTATTATTAAATTATATAAATTAACTTTGTAAGTTTATGATATAGGTATGAAATATACTCTCGTAATAGTTCCAACAAAATTAGACCGTGTCAAAAACTAATCTCAATTTACTGCTTCTAGAGATTACAACAAATCCATTAATGAGTGAATTTAATATACTTAACGAAAATGAATTAAGAATAAAATTTTCATAGAATTATAGAAATTGTTTATATACAAATATATATTCTTTACATTTGTTATATATTTGTAACTATAATTAAATAATGATATAAAATATGTAAATAATAGAAAGGCACAATCTTACCATAAACGAAATATGTAGAATTTAAACGACTTACCTGGAAAAAAGAAAAAAAACATTATTCAAAATTTCAACATATAAATATACAAATATTTTTTGATCACAAATAAATATCGATTAGTTCTTAAAATAGATAACAAATAGTAGCAAGTATCGTGTAAATTGATTTTATTGATTATTATTTAAAAATAAGTTTGAATTTCGTTCTATATAATTGGATTTATTTTTAAGATATCGAATATGTTATATATATATATATATATATATATATATATATATATATATATATATATATATATATATATATAATAAAAATAAATTTCATACATTTAAAATGAATATCATGTACAACCAAGGCAATTTTAATAGATTTCGAAATATATATATATATATATATATATATATATATATATAATTAATTTAATAAATTATTAATTACTGTTTTTATTTTCAATTAATGCTTTAACAAATAGAATAGTTAAAAAATACTAGAAAAATGACAATTAAAATAAAAATACTCAGCAATAACAAACAATATAAGTAGTTTAAAATAAAACTTCTGAAAAGAATTTTTTTTATTTATTTCCTATAATTTTTTCATCTCCATTATTTCAATCATTTCTAATGTTTACAATAATTTATAATACAACTATATGATTAAATTAAATACCTATACTAGAATTTTTTTTCTTATTATATTATATAGGGTCAACCAAATGTGACGCCCGAATTTGTGTTTTATTAAAAAGAAACATGTGTATAATTTCTCTTTTCTTTTTAATAAAACACAAAAGTAGGCGTCACTATTGGATGACTATATACATATATATAAAAAAACATTTTCGGAAATTGAAAAAATAAACATTACAAGGATACATACATACATACATACACACACACACACACACATATATATATATATATATATAGAGAGAGAGAGAGAGAGAGAAATGAGACTGAAGGATTTAGACTTATATTTACTTTTACTATCATTTACTATTCTTTACTATATTTCAGTCTTATTTGGGGACCCTATATACGATAGAAAAGATTTTATGAGTAAATAATTAAAAATAATTTGATTTATATTACACTTTTTAACAAACTGTATATAACTCTAAGTGTATAAATTGACAAATACAAATTAAATTTTAGACGAATTTTTTTATACTTTTCCAATGACAACAAACACAATATATAAAATAAAAATCATATTACACTGTTATTAGAAAGTAACTGTTATTAGAAAGAGATTTATTAATCAATTTATGTTCGAAAACGGATTCAAAAGATAAATAATATTCAACTTTTTTTACATAAAATAAACGTACGCAATTCATGTAGGGTTTCTTAAACGATACAATTTTGCAAAATAATAAAAAAAACATTAAATAAGACTGCTACATTCAAATTGAAACAATAATCAAATTTAAACATTTCCCTATACGAAAACATCAAAGTCAAACAAGGTGAAAGGTACAATTCCATTGTGCCTGCCTATTGTAAATTATATATATATATATATATATATATATATATATATACATACATGTACATCCAAGTTAAGTATATACAACATCAAATAAAATACAAAAACGATTTTGACCAGTAAAAACATAACTGTTCATATAAATTTTCCTCTCCAAAAGTACTTTAACAATCTGACGTATTTTTTTCTGAATTATATTCGAACAGTAATTGTGTGCGTACACACACACACAAATACAAACTCTCTCACACACACACACACACACACATATATATATATATATATATATATATATATATATATATATATACATACATACATACATATATATATATATATATATATATATATATATATATATACATATATATATATATATATATATATATATATATATATATTTCCATTCAAATAAGTTTCTGTTTAAAATCAATCTTTTGGAAAAGTCCATTGTAACTACAACGTCTATAAATTTTTTTCAAGTATTCACTGTTATAACATTATCGTTTAATTAAACAATGTTTTACTAAACAACATTGAAAAATACAATCATGATGACCCGATGAATATTTGAATAGAACAATTACCAGTCTAATCTACATTAAAATTAGATTCATACTTTGACTAATTCACTTTTGCATAAATGAATCAGTACCAAAGTCAACAAACATGGCATGACAAATGCAATTTTGCATATTTATCACTCACTTTACTATGTATCAAAAACTTTTTTAGTTAATTAATGTGGGAAAAAATAAAGTTTTTTTTAAAAAAAAAATAACCGGTGTAATACATTAAATACACATTAATTGTACATTTAAATGAGATTTCAAAATATCCTATTGTGTAATAATGTTATTTTATACAAAATTACTGACAAATTGGAACAAGATAAAATCCTACACTGTGAAGGACACGAGGAAAATGACTGATTTGTAATAAACAAGATGTTACGGAAATTTTCAAAAAATAATATCACACACGTGTATATATATATATATATGTGTGTGTGTTTGTGTGTGTAAATAACTCATTAACACTAATGGATCATATATAGATAAAGTAAACAAAAGAACAACAATAGGATGGTGTCAATTTGAAAGAATTACTTACATCATGAAGTATTCTTTTATGTTTGGACAAATATGAATATAATATTACCTATTCTTACTTACGGTAGTGAAGCATGTATCTAAAATTTCACATTTTAGTAACATCGGATAACACAAAGAAACATGGAAAGATGTCTATTAGAAATAGCTCATCGAGATAAGAAAAGAAATGAATGGATTCAAAGAAATCTTATAGACGTTATAACAAGATTGAATATTTTTTAATGAAAATTGGTCGGTTATATAGTGAAAATACTACTCATGAACAAAAGTTATTGATTGGAAATTCAGAGATATAAAAATGTTCAAGAAAAAACATGGATAGATGAAATGGAGAATGAGAAAGTTTGTAGGCGTGGAATGAAAAACAATAACATAAGAGATCGTTGGAAATGGAAAATTTTGGAAAAAGGCTCAATGGATAAAAAAAGGTTTCTGATGATAATTATATATAAAGATCAGAATAGAAATAATGTAGCGAGACTTTAATTCATATTTCGAATTATTTAATATTTGTAATCAGGGGACTCTGCCCTCTTCTCGTTTCGCTCGTCGACTCCCACACTTGTTTCTATTTAGCAAAGTAAATAAGTTATAAAAAATAAAACATTTAGAAAACTATGTTAATGCTTCTGTGTTAACGATGTTTATTATAGATTGGTGATTTAATGTGCGTTCAAATCTAATGCGAATACAATTAAAATTTGTTTTGTCTGAAAAGTCTGTCTGAAAATCTACCTTTTTCCATTTTTTTGTTCGTTTTAATGTCATAAAATTCGGGAATTTTTGGAAAATTTTTGAAACGAAATTTCTCAATCTCTTTAATTGAAAATGGTACAAAATTAATGTCATTAGCACTCATACTATTTCGAACATGAACGATTACATCCGAAAATTAGCGATTGTAATTGCAGAGTGATGTGAAAATTTCAACATACACTACTCTGTAATTGAAATCATTCAAAATCGGAGTAAATTAATGACATGAATTTCATGATGGATTTTTTTAATATTTATATATATATATATAAATATTAAAAAAATAACTTATACAAACATATCCTTAATAATAATGATAAAATATGCATTAACCCTTATCGATCGTATGTCACCTCTAATGTGACATTACAACTTCGCTCTATCAGTCGTATGTCACGTATGAGGTGACAAGACTAAACAAGTAACAACATCCGTATTGCTGAATGTATACACTGTATGTTTTTATAGTTTAATTCTTACTCGATAGCAGACAACACGTTTTGTCATATTTCAGCAATTATTGTACTTATATTATATTTTATTACTCCAAAAATGAATAAAAAAAACTATAACAATATGGAAAGAACAGTGATAGTTGTAGTGAAATATATGAAAATTTTGAATATTCGGCACGTGATTTTAATTCTTGTGATGAAGGAACCGGCGATACAAGTGTTATATTTCAGTCAAGGAAAAAAATTGATCTCTATTCAAGTGAAGTGGAAAGAGAAATTGTTCCTGATTGTGATAAAGATTGGATTGAAATCGACAGTGATGATGAAGACATTTAAAGTGTAAATATAAATATTTTTATGCACAAAGCTATCTTTTTATACCAAGTAACCTTAGTTACTCTTCTTTTACAATAAGTACTCAAATATATCTCCGACCTAACGGATTGTTAAGTACAAAATGCTAACGTCCGATAAGGGTTAAAAATGGCATTAACTATTGCCAGAAATAATTCAACAATTGCTACACTAAAAATCAGGATAAATAAAAGGAATGCTTGTTTCCAAGATGTACATAGAGTTCGAAATACCGTCCATAAATATTAAGTTGAATATTTTTATTTTGTCTCTGTAATATATCGTCAAAAAAATCTATATAATATTTTATGTTGTCGTTTAAAAAACAATGTTCTTTTTCCACAAACACAAGATATTATATAAACATTGCTTGTTATATTCTTCCTTTATTGAGCTGAAGAAAAAAGCAATAAAACAATATATATTTAATTAATAATAAATAAATAAACAATTTTCGTAATTGAAATTGTACTAAAGATACGTACGAAAATTATTTCTAATTGTTGAATTTAAAAAACGTAGCAAAACAAATGTTTATTAAAAAACATTACACAAAAGAAAGCAGCACTCACTTGAATTTTTCCACGTTGTAAACAAATAATTTAAAAATAATACGTAGGAAAAAAACGTACAGACGTAATCTTTGTTGTTTAAAAGAGAAAACAACACGACATAAAAGGCATTTACCTTACACGAGTTCATTGGAAAGGTCACAGGAGGGTCGTATAAAATTTCATAGAGAAATAAATCAACGAAACATAATTTCGTTGTATTTGACAATTTCATATTTTATCTAAGAATTGATTTCGTGTAATAACATTACCGTAAAATAAACATTTCAAGATGGTATCGAGAGATACGTGAAAGGACGACGACGAATATCGACCTCTTAACAGAAACAAATGATATTATCTTTGTTTTATTAACACTTACGTCGATGTTTGGTAGCAAAGTTTTGTACGGACTTTAATGGATCATTAAAAATAAGTAGACGAAACACACTTTTCCGGGAAAAGAATTGAACGCGAGTTATGGGCTTTCGTCGGGGACAGGAAATAAATTGTGTGTTAAAAGAACGAAAATATATAATATACTTGTTTAACAAATAAACGAAACAGATTTGAAGAAACTCGACAAGAAATCTCACAAGTATGAACATTTAACACACAAAGTATTTTATTGAAATATTAAAATTTCTCATAAAATGGCACTATAAATCAAATTCGTTGTTTACTTTTACCTATCATTTCCGTATACTCGTCTAAAACGAAATAATCTTACAATATTTCTTTTATTCTGAATATAGATTAGTAATTATAAACAATATCATATTGTATTTTTAAATCAAATCATTTACTAAGATAAATTTTATTAAGTTAAAATATATAAAAATTATTTTGTGCGTTTTTTAATTTTATTTAAAAAAGAAACTACCAGAAAAAACTACATAGAAAATCTTACAACTTCTTACGAAGGCAATAAAAAAATATCTAACAAAGAAAATTTAATTAAAAAGTTTTGACAATAAAGACTAGTTTTATCGCTGTTTTTCTACAGATAATTTTGTGATACATTTTTAACAAATCTCGACACGTGTCTTAAGAAAATCTTATAGTATTTTTTAGAACATATTTACTACAATTACTATTTTATTAAAAAATATATATATTGTTTGAATGTAACAAATATAATTCAATAACAAATCAATTACAAATAACTACTTCAACAACAAAGTTAATTTGTGCAACTATCTAACCATAATTTAATATTAATGATTCTTAACAGTTATATTTTTTCAATAAATAATGAAATTTTCAAATCACAAGAATTTTCATGGAAATAATCGAAACTCAAAATAATAAAATGTATTATACACACAATTTACATTACTTTTGAATGTTGTAATACTTAAATTCACCAGAAATTTAAAACAATTTCTGTTTTAATAATAAAACGACACAAGTTTCGAAAACTCGACTGAAATATATTAAAAAAAGTAATAATATTTAATTGTTGTACAAGAACTTTTTTATCTGCGCTGGATTTTTCAACCCATTTCTGCAACTTTGTTTCCATATGACATATTCTTTCGTATCTCATTTGAAAAGTAATATTAAAACTATTACTCGATATTATTTTTTGCATATAATAGTTTTTATGCTCTTTTTATATAAACTTTTAATTTTTCCTATAAAAATTGATATTTTTAGGTATGATTTTATCTTAAAGGGATATAACTTAAATATAGAATGTTTTTAAATGTGATAGTACTTTCAATTGAATTCCTATCGAAATTTCTATTTCACCTTAAAAAACACCTTTATATGTGTGTATATATATATATATATATATATATATATATATATTTATAGGATGTTTTTAGGTTAGAACTTTCGATAGGGATTCAATTTAAAGTTCTATCACGCTTAAAAAAGCATTATTTATAATATAGGGTCATCCAAATGTGACGCCTAGATTTGTGTTTTAAAAGAAACTATACACATGTTTCTTTTTAATAGAACACAAATCTAAGCATCACATTTGAATGACCCTATATAAAAAAAAAATGTACTATCCTATAGTAAAGTATAAAGTATTATTGACTGATATAAACATACATACAGTTTTACTAATAACAACAAAATAGTTGATAAAGGCTGAGGAACCGGTGGAAGAAAAGATAGAAGCTAAAAGTCGAATGTACCGAGTTCAAATCCATAAACACCCAACAGACTCCAACGAACACCATTATACAAAGTGATCTACAATCCCTGGCCAAATTATTAGACCCAGTGTTTAAAAATGTTATTTGATGATAATAAGATGTTTTATTTTAAACAATACCAATGAATTGCTAGATTTTTTAACTCACCCTTATTCTTTATTGTATTAGCAATACTACCATAACATTTATTCCATGAAATATTATTAGCGAGAAAAACTGAGCTGTCAAAGTGGAGAACATTGAAAACACATCATTGATTTTATTTTGATAGGTAGTCGAATTTTTTTATATTTAAGTAATGATATTAATATTCTTTGTTATTTTTTCTACTGAAATGGTAAAATATAAAAGCTATTTGTATTCTTTAAATAGAATTTATTATTTTTAACTAATATAAATTGGATAACTTAATAAAAAATCATGCAAATCCATAAAATTATTACACAAAAAGATTGATACTAATTGATCGTCTAGATTTGTAGAACTGTGACAATTACTAAGTTTATATTATAAAAATCATTGTCATGAATCTCTGCTTCATCCACCTTAGTCCTCAACTTATTTATATTTTTGTAGAAATTTTGAAAAAGTCTTCAATGAAGGATTGAAAATAATGTTCGTTTAAAAATAATAATACTCCTATTTAAGAATGCAAAGAGAGTGGGATGAATTCTAAACTTTGGAACAATCTTGTTGCCTATTTTAAAATCTCCCATTAGGAAAAGAAATTATTTCAAACTATTGAAACGAATACTATTGTATGTGTTCCATTAAATTTAACAGTGTATCATTTATCTGATAGAAAAAATAAAATTAAATAACGATCAACGATTAGAAGAAACATATAATTATTTTAAACTCGATCACTTCTAGAAAAAGCATAGCCTTTATTCATCTTTGTAGATTTCATCTCTACTTATCAATTATATTTATATAAAAAAATTGTATATGAGAATATTTTAATCATATAAAAATATTCACATATACTAACATAATTAAAAAAATTAACTCGAAATTATTATATAAAAAAGAAAATTAAAATTCAAAATAAATAACATCACATAATTTCATGTTGAAGAGTAAACTAATTTCAACTGAAATTAAAAAGCAAAAAAAAAATATTGTCTGTGACTATGACGATGGCGAAAACACATAATTCTAATGAAACCATATATGAAATTAAAAACTCATCCATTTTGCAAATCGTGAACATATAACTATTATCGTACGATCGAAGGACATACACATTGAATATAATTTTATATTGCGGAACAGATATGAGTCAATCTCCTGTTCGACTACCTCACACTTCGTATTTCGGCTGCAAAACATAACAAATCAAAGCAGACAGCAATGACTGTCGTCCGTTTTGAAATTGTGTACCCGCTGCGACGATGGACCACTAGTGTCCTAGACTGTTCTACGCACACATTCGCATTATCCTAGTTACGTAAAGGACATATACGTGCGTATAATTCATACGAACGTACTTATAAACGCCTATATAAAATTGTCTGTGCTACTATATTTGAATGATCGAAAAGTCAGACTATGTTATTCCCTTGTCTGACGATTTCTTTTCAAACGAGCATATCTATTCAGAGTATTTAACTAATTTATTTACTAATCGGACTATTACTTTTGAAATTTATTCTAAATATTTTGCTATAATACAAATGATCAGAAACGGTTGTCAAATATTAAATTCAAATATGATACTTTAAATAGTATGACGGGTCTACTAGTCTGTCAAAGTTAAGTTTGGTCAAGAAAACTTATGCAGACGAGATTCGTCATTTTAAATCAACTTTAATAATCTTATCCATATACACGAAATTATTTATTTAAATAGATTTTTTTCCTTAAGAAAAAAGCTTCACAGTAACTTTTTCTAAAAAGTAGATATTTAGAATTACACAACTTATTATACATAAACGAATTATTCGTCAGTTTTGCAGCATTCTGGTGATGATAGCATGGCTATCGAAAAGTATATCAATAAATAAAATATACAACAAACGATTATTGAAAATATTTATAAAATCTTGTGATGTGAAGTGATAACAATGTATAAAAGTGTATGCGTGTGGACAAATTTCCAAAGTACAATATTTTCTTCGTTTCGCAAAACATGTCTAATGATAACGAAGAACGTTCAACAAAGATGTTACACAAACATCGGCAACGAATTGAAAGAATATCGAAAAAGATAAAACCGATGGCGAAGAAGAGGAAAAAAAAGCACGCGTGTGTATCTGACAAAACAATCCTCGTCCGTTTACGAATTTCACATCCTTGCATGAATGATATTCCAGGAATACGAGAGCAATTGCTATTCGCGAAACTTAATAATCGTACCATAGATGCCACATAAACAAGAGATAGTGGTAGCAGCAGCCCTTCCGCCCACACGTTGACCGGCATTGGGGTAGGATTGGGACGTGACCCGCCGTGCGCAATGCGGCCGGCATGACGTCACGCCGCGACTAACGCCCATTGGTGGCGCCACTTGGGCGTGCCACGCCCCACGCCGACCTTCCCCTTGAAATTGTACACGAATACATGCTCGCACACCTCTCGTTGCAAACACACACACACACACACACACTTGGGCACACAAAGAAGAGGATACACACGTCTCTGTGACAAGTAGGTCGCTGGCACACACAACAAGATCGAGGAAGGAAAGGAAACAAGATTATTCATCTTGTTACGTAACGCTCGAGACACTTGTTATGTACAGATTACGTAAGTGCTCCGTGGCGGTTTCGAGTGCATATTCAATACGGAATACCGGCGCAAGAAGATTCTACGTACTCTCGATGAATTGATATTTCACTTACGCGACGCCACGATAACGTTATTGGTACGTACGAACAAACAGGCAAGATTTTTTTTAACACATTCACATACACACCAACATGTACAGAATAAAAAAACAAATAAAGAAATAAATAACCCACTGTATTCCACAAAAACGCTACAAATACAAAAACTATGTAAATAAAGATTATTTCTGAGAAATAACAATCAGTAAAAGAAATTTTACATTTGCAAACTTCCATCGGTTTATACACGTTTATAAACAAGAATGAAAAATCTTAAACGGTAATAGGTCAATCGAAGAACAAGAAAAGAAGCCCACCAATATAAAACAGATATTATTGATTAGAAACCCGTAAGTATACAAAATAAAAACCGACAAGGGGAGATCCATATAGATAGATGAGATAGAGACATGAGAAAATGAGTGGGTGTGAAATGAAAAAAACAACAGATCATTGGAAATGAAATGTTTTGAAAAAGGCATTCACCTAACAACAGTAGGTAGAATCAGACTGATATATATATATATATATATATATATATATATATATATATATATATGTATGTATGTATGTATATACACACACAAATACATGTATTATATATTTTTGAAGGTGGAATCTGTTTAATGTGGGCAAAACTGATAAATAACAAAATTTCCTGGAATCACCTAAGAGAAAAAAAAGGAAGAAAACAGAACAACAGGTATCGGTCGAGAGGCAACACCCTTAGTTACAATGAAAACAAATGTCAAAACTGGCTAAAAAAATAATAAACAACATTGTAAAGTAGACAGTAAATACACTTTATTATCTAATACAAATTTATAAAAAAAGTCAGGTTATGAGATAAAATCATTTTCATAGATTAAAAACAAAATTAAGACAATCGTTAGTTCCAAGGATGAATACACACTCACAAACATATTTTAAAGACAATGAATAATACAAAGAAAAAATATCAGATTCAGCAATTAGAACAAGCCTTAAAACTGTCAGTTGAAAATCAATATACCCAAGAATAGCAGATGATAACATTCTAGTAAATTAAAACCTTGTGAATTATTAAACAGGAAATAAAAAAAAAATCCAATTTCATTAAATATTTTTTTGGAAAATAATAATTAAAACTAAAGCTTAATTAGAGATAGAACACAATAAAGTCACTCATCTCAAGACAATGTGTTCAAAAATCACTTAATTTTCATTAATGGAATGGTCTTAAACAATGATAAAGGAACTAAAGTGGGAAAGCTAAGAATATAGCCCACAACTCACTTGAATTATGAAAGCTTTTACTGGATAATTGACATGAAAGGATTTTAATCAAATATTAGCTTCTTCTTTCTATAGTACAAAATAAGTACAACTAAAAAATAAATTACAAAAAAAAACAAATAAAAAAATGATAAAAAAACAAAGTGTTGAAAATTTAATTTAACTTAGAAATGATTAAAACGTTTTTCGTTTCAATATTTTCAATCATTGCCTTCCTCAAAGTGAATGTTTTTAAATTCTGATTTTAAAAAAGTAACAGAAATTAAATAGAATTCGTTGCTTATGAGAATCACCTAGCTGGATTTACAGTTTTAAGTAGTAATCTTGTTATGAACATTTGCACAAATTTATTAATGCATTTACTACCGAAAACTTAAATCAAGAGAGAGAGTTTAATAATTGTTGAATAAGTACTTAAATGTTTCTATGAAATGATTACTTTATTACAATGTCAAAATTTAGAGATGATAATTTGTTTGTAAAAGTAAATTTAGAAATAGTGGTACACTAAAAAAACTAGACATTATATTCTTTTCTTTGATCATTAAGAAACAAGTATTTTTAACTGAATTAAAAACTGCTTTTCGTAAATTCAATTAAAATTTTACCAGCACTAACTTTCAAAAAATATTTGGTAAATTATATATTGACAAAAAGTCATATCGGATTTTTGTAATACATGTCGTTAGTCTATTTGTTTTTATAGTAGAAACATCATTCGCATTCATATAATTGTTATGTCGTTTGACAGCTGACATTTCTGCTTTCATTCAGATAAAAAGTTTGAGCGATTTGGTTAAGTTTTAGAGATTTTATAACAAGTTAAAGATCAAATTGTGTATTTTTGCCATATTTTACTGTTTCATTTCCGTAATGGGGAGAACGCTTGGCAAGCTTGTGTTAAGTTTTGTAGAGTTTACAATAACCATGCTCTACAAGAACATCAGTGTCAACGATGGTTAACGAAATACCGTCCTGGTGATTTCGATGCTAACGACACTCCTCGCTCAGGAAGGCCAATCGTGGCTGATGACGACAAAATAAAGGCATTGATCCAGTTAAATCCGCGTTACACGACACGTGAATTTACAAAAATATTAAATATCCATCATTCCAGCGTTCACGACCATTTCAAGAACCCGGGATACATAAACAAGTTCGACATTTGGGTTCCTCATAAACTCAAACAAGTTCATTTGACTACGCGTATGAACGAATCCATCATCCAGAAGCGCCCAGAACTCGTTAATCGTAAAGGAATTGAGTTCCAACATGAGAAAACACGAGACCACACACAAATATGGTCACCTGTCAAAAACTATTGGAGCCTGGATAGGATGTGTTACCGTACTCAGCGTACTCGTCAGACTTTCACATGTTTCGGTCTTTGCAAAACTCCCTGCGTGGTAAATCGTTCAATTCCGACGAGGCTATCAAACAGCACCTTGTCCAGTTCTTCGCTAATGAAAACAGGTCTTTCTACGAACGTGGAATTATGAAGCTCGCCGAAAGATGGCAAAAGGTCATCGAACAAAATAGCAAATACATTATCGATTAAACTTTGTACTTTATATAAATAAATGACATTTGAAAAACATAGTCAAAATGCGGCATGACTTTTCGACAACTAATATATAGAATCATCCAAATGTGACGCCTAGATTTGTGTTTTATTAAAAATAAACTATACACATGTTTCCCCTATACACATGTGTCTTTTTAATAAAACACAAATCTAAGCGTAACATTTGGATGGCTATATATATATATATATATATATATATATATATATATATATATATCGCTCCAAATCTCTTCAAATGTATACATAAACTACATATATTTATAAATATTCATTTAAGTAAAACGTCCATTCTATTTATAGCACATTAACAAAGCGTACATTATATGTATGTGTATATATACTATTGACCTTGGCAATGACGATTCTTGCAAATACATGTGCGAAAAAAATGCATACTATTGACATTAAACAACTCTGGTAATAAAATTCATGTTATGATTGTAATAAACAAAAATATGTGACACAATTGACCCGAAATGTTTCGATTTTGTAGTAACAATGATTTCCAGTGGAAATAACAACACAACTGAAACGTCATTTATTTATTTACATCGTTAACGTATTTTTGCATTGACGTTGAAGATTTCAGTACTTTTGTTTAGAAATCGGCATTGATGTTTTGTATTATTTACGAGCACGAGCGATTAATCTTTTATAAATATAGAAAATTGATACGAAACAACGTCGCACATTTTATGAATTAAACATGAATCTCGAAAGAAAAGAACTGGATAAAATTTATATATTACAAACATGAAACGATTGAAAATTATTCTAGTCAAAGTAATACCGAATGTTACTTCTTAAATAAATAACTGTCTTTATCAATTGCTCGACAAAATAAACAATTAAAAATATATCTAATGCCTATGTAAAATAGTAAAAAATAGATTAAGACGTTTAAATGGAATAAAAAAAAACATCGAATTATATTTTTATATTATTTCCGTCTATTTAACATTGGTTTACTGTTAATATATTTAGATACCGACAAATGTAACCAAACAGTAAACACCAAAAAAGAATAATCATACAACGGTTAGAAAGGTAAAAAAAAACTAACAATTTTATTTCATGTATTCTATTATTTCAAGATTTTTTCGATACGAAATTGACTTAATCACAAAGTAATTTATTTTTTTTACTTTTATTCAAAACTCACCATACATTAAATGGATTTTATAATAATTAGAATTAGAAATACAAATTTGGAAATGAAATGAACAATAAGGAATTATTGACGACTTTTATAAAATATTTTTATATTAAGATGAATGAGTTATTTGTATAAAAGTAAACTAGACGCAGTACCAAACAAATAATCTTTAAAAAATAAGTTAAATAATCATCAAAACAAGTCAGTGAAAGTTGATTATTTTATAAAAAAAATTCTGGAATTAACTACCATACAAAAACCACCATCTTTTTTAATAAGAACATTTAAAATTTATTATGTAAATGAAATATAAAGAAGAAATAATTTTAAAAAATCTAATTTTATTATACTTAATTGTATTTAAAAAGTATTTTATATCCTAATATAATTTTTAACGAACGCCTGTATTAATCAATTCTATTTTTTCTATAAAAATGATTTTTTTAAAAAAAATCTCGTTCTCTTTAAAAATGGAATTTTATCATTGGCTTTGATATATTTTATATTATCTATTATTACCAAGTACTACACTTATACTATCTTCAAATACTTTAGTATTTCACTAATTGATAGAAAAAATTTAGAGTAAAATTTTACAAACTCATGCGCATCAACTTACTTAAAAATGTCTTGAGCAGTCGTAAAGTACTTTTTACAAAGGAAAAAATGAGACAAAACCCAATAAAAAATACCATGAAATTATAAATTAGATTCGTACGAATAAAAATAACAAAATAGAACTATTTCTTTTTCAACGCCTTTAGCATTCTAAGATTATCCACAAAAAGTAGCATCGTTACAGAATACTTGCAGTTATCTGTATACTTGTATTTCAACTACCAAGTATATTCAATAATTAATTATTGAGTAGTGATACAATCTGATGATCTTAAAGTACTGATTTCTTTATGAAAAATCTTATTATGTTATAGAACTTCCAAGTCCAATACATTATGTACTCTCATGAAATATCAACATGCTCAATTTTTATTCAACGATTAACACAAAATAAAATAAACAATGAATATGAAATTGTATCTACTATTATTTCATTTCAAAATCAAATCCAGATAATCCAACACGAATAATCAAAAGTGCACTATATTCAATATTTCCCCTTCCGTTCTTTTTTATAAAACTGATTTAAATCTACGGTATAAAAATAGATCATATAAAACAATCTCTACAACGTAATTTTTTCCACATATAACTCTGAAATTATTTTAATTTTAATACACGTTCGGTTGCGTATAGTCAATCATGTGTCAATCATGTAATTGAATATTTGCAATTGAACATACATACAAATTAAAATCATAACAGTTGTTCATAGAAAAAAATAAATACTGCTACAATCGGAATTACAGAATCTAACTTTACATTATGTACTCATTTAAAATTGATAAAATATTTCTTTTAAATTAATGACAACGTTTGCAAAAAATATAAGAAGATGAATTTAAAAATAATGAAATAACATTAAAAATACATTTTTTATAATATAAAAAATATATTTCAAAATAAATCAAAAATAAATCATTCGCTAAAGTTAATCAAATTAAACCTGTCTGATATTACTAACACATTATGTTATAATCAACTTGAAGATTATACGAAAAGTTTCGCGAATAACAATCTTCTCGTACGAACGACGTAAAGAAGTTACTCTTCAAGATTACAACAGCCAGCCATATGTGACAAACGTGACCTTGAATAAGATCTCGGAACTAGTGAAAAGTTTTATTGCCATCCGCTGCACTCACCTGACGTTACTCCGTCAGATTTCAATCCGACTCGTTTTACAAACTCGTAATCGAAAATAAATACACAAGTCCAGAGCGGAATCAAACGAACAACTTAATCTGTTTTTATGTATT
>CP092093.1:32660000-32677500 GCA_029203775.1 Neoneuromus ignobilis
AAATGAATGGATCAGAAAGAAAATAAAAGTTACAGATGAAATAGAAATGGGTCGGTTATATAGAAAGAGAAACCCATCGATAGACAAGGGAAGTTATTGATTAGAAATCTAGACATATAAGAAGACCCAGGAAGAGATCCATTGGCAGATGGGATAAAGTAATAAGGAATAGACTGGAAGAGAACGGCATTAGAATGGTCGAAGTAGAACATTGTGAGAGGCCTTTATACAGCAGTAGATAGAGAGGCTGATGAAGATTATATATACAAATATATATATATATATATATATATATATATATATATATATATATATATATATATATATGATGATGATTTCAATTATTTTCACCTTCAACAATTAAACTACATTACTAAATTGTTTTATTATGAACCTTGATATCTGTGATACAATATATAATTACTGTTCAAAAGATCCGCTAATATTGATGTATTAAGTCAAATTATGTTTTTATCTCAACTGTTACACATGTATGTGTGTATATACATATATAATTAGAAGTATACATCAAGTTAAAATTTTTCATGATTTGTTTAGGAACCATATATTAAAATACATATTAATTTAATTACTTATTTTATGACTAGTTAATATTGAATACGGTCATCCAAATGTGACGCCTAGATTTGTGTTTTATTAAAAAGAAACATGTGTAGAGAGCGGTGTATAACGAAACATGTGTATAGTGTATTTTGTTTCTTTTTAATAAAAACACAAATCTAGGCGTCACATTTGGATGACCTATATAATAAATTCAACAAATGAACACATTACAAAAATTGAAAAAATTGTACCTTTTAATTATACAACTAAAATCCTCAAAATGTATCCAACCAGTTTAAAAATAATTGAAAAATGTGATTTAAAAATTAGTTATTTTTTTGTATTTATTAAAGTTAGATTATCTTTGTATTTTTTTAAAAAAACATCTATACAACATAACAGTATGTTTTAAATATATATATATATATATATATATATATATATATATATATATATATATATATATATATATATATATAAGAAAATGAATTCAGTAAAAATATATTTTATAATTCTTTAGATCTCAGACTGATAAAAATACGAGAATCATACTAAGTAACGAAACCACAAACTCCATAATTACTTCAATTTTAGTCTCAATATTTGCGATGAAACATATTATTATTTAAATTTGATGGATTCGTAGATACTAACCTTGACACAGAAATTTTTTACGTATAATTGCACACATTTATATGTATATATCTTATTATATATATATATATATATATATATATATATATATATATATATATATATATATATATATATATATATATATATATATATATATATATGATATATATGTTTGTGAGTGTGAATGTTTATTTTTTATATATTTTGGTATATAATAAGGGAAAACGAACCAGAATTACAGCAAAATCTTGAATTTAACTTGAAATCTTTAAATGCGAAAAGAGGAAGTTAAGCTTAATTAACAACGTACTTTAAATAGTGTATTTCTGGAAAGTTTCCAAATTATTTCAATAACGTAAATATTTGAATCAAAGGGTTTAGTTAAAAACGTATAAAAAAATAGTAAAGATCAAACAAAAAGTCAAAATAAATTGTGCATTTAAATTTAAATATTTTATACACCAATTCTACTAAAATAAACTAGAACCCTAGTGTTATTTAAATTTAATATAATTAAAAATTGATTACTATGAGAAGTTTTTATAATTTCAATTATATATGTACATGAAGTATGCATATAAGAATAATGCATATAATGCCATAATAAAAATAATATACACAGGCTAACAAGATTAAAGCAATAAAAAATATAGAAAATAAGATAATCTGCAACATACTTTAAAAAAAAAATTGTACGTATTTTTTATGGTGATGTAATAGATATGTGTCAGTGTGTATGTATTAATACACTAAATATACTACACACATACACACACCATTTGTGCCAAGAAAATTATGCCAAACTTCTATTAAATATTCTTTGGGTCAAGTTGAGTTGAAATAATTAAACACAAGTCAGTCTAAAGTTTTGGTAGTTACGAAGATAAAGCCAAGTTTTAATGTTATTCGAGGCCGAAACTTTTTTAGAGAACAATTCAAATATTGTATAAATACATACATACATTATATATATATATATATATATATATATATATATATATATATATACTCATACAATTATCAAAATTAAATAAGAGATTTTGTAGACAAGCAAATTAATTTCTTTAAAAATAAACACGACTGATATAAATTCAAGATCAGATATTTTTTTACTAGGAAATCCATACCGATATTTTAAAATTTGTAATTAACTATAAATGAATAAATAAGTTGAAATTTAAATAGTAAAACAAATATTTCAGAAAAATATTAAACAAAAACGGAATCTAACTCCAAGTCAAACTTTTATCATGATAACTAACTTCCGTCAACGATAGGTTTGATTACTTGAACTTGAATTTGGTAACAAGTAGCATTCTTTACAAGTTTGACAGAAAGCTTCAAGTTCACCTACATAAGGTGAAAGTTTGTATACAAACAAGAATATATACATATATATATATATATATATATATATATATATATATATACATATATATATATATATATATATATATATATATATATATATGTCATCCAAATGTGATGACTAGACTTATGTTATTAAAAAGAAATAAAACAAACTATACCCATGTTACCCTATACACCACCCTACACACATATTTCTTTTTAATGAAATACAAATCTAGGCGTCACATTTGAATGACCTATATATATATATATATATATATATATATATATATATATATATATATATATATATATATATATATATATATAAATCCAAGTTAAAAACTCCAATTAAGGGAGTAAACTCTGAATAAAACATCTTCATCTACCCTCGTGATCAGAATGTTGAATTTGAGTAAGTACTAATAATAAATGACCAAATTTCATGAAGTTTCGCCCAACAGTGGGCTGGAATAAACAGGTACGATGATTATATACAATAAATAAATATATACATATATATGTGTGTGTGTGTTGTGTGTGTATGCACATATACTCACACACACATATGGGTGTATACATAATCTTGGGTCCTTGATGATTCACTGTAGGACGAATATGCCTTTCAAATTTATCCGTTTTTTATCAATATGTTTACTTCATTTTTTGTACAATTCCAAAATACTTTCTAATATCCTCATCTCGCCTACACAAGATTTCTTCTCTACTTTTTATTTTTTTATTCATTCCATACACACGGTCACACACATTCATAATATGTGTGTGTATTGATAGTATTGTTTTTTAATTTGAATAATTTTAATTCATACTCACGTACGAAAAACACACCAATATATAAATAAATGAGTATTTAAACATTTTTTTCGAAAAAAATCTCAAATAATATAAAAATAACATTGTATATATTTATTGTTTAAGGGGTTATACGCAGTTAGAAATTTCAAAAAATCGATTTTTTTTTGCATTTTCGGAATGCACATATATTTGAGTATATTCTCTGAAAATTTGAAGTAAATCCGATAAATATTTATTATACATACACCTGAATTTGTAAAATTTTAACTATATACATAACATTTTTAACTATGTGTAAACTACTTCCGAAACTTCAAACGCGTTTATCTCAAAAAGGTGTTTTCATAGTCGGTGATCTCGATATCTCAGAAATGGCTGAACCGATCGGTCTCAAATTTTCACACAATCTTCTCAAATATATTCCTCAGGTATTGAACGAAGGAATAAGGTTTACAAAAATTATTACTATTTTTTTTAAACAATTTGGAGCGAAAATTTTAGTAAAAAACGAAAAATTTTTTCAAGTAGACGCCATTTTGTCAAAAATGAAAATTTTTATTATTCCTTCGTTCAATACCTGCATTAATCTATCCTTTAAAAGAATTGACCATATTTTTTGATTTCAAATAATCCAAACCGCCGATATGGAGATCACCGCCAAGCGCCTTTTTTTGGAGGTCGTTCGGGACATCGTCTGCAGGAGCGGTGCACTTCAATATTTTTTTATGATCGACATGTTATTTTATTCTTGAAAGTAGGATCTATTCAAATAACCATAATTTGTAATTGCAAAATAAATACTGTTTCTAAAAAAAATTCCTAAAAAAACGTCGTTTTTGCGCCTCGCAAGTGCATATAACCCCTTAATTCATACTCACGTACGAAAAACACACCAATATATAAATAAATGAGTATTTAAACAATTTTTTCAAAAAAAATCTCAAATAATATAAAAATAACATTGTATATATTTATTGTTTAAAAAACATTTATATAAACCTGTTTGCTGCTTAATATTTGTTAAATAACAAGAATAACTTGAAAAGAACCAATAAATTAAATGCATATTAAAATTCGAGTATCATATGCAAGTATACACACACATTTATCTACTTATCTATCTATTTATATGTACATACACATGTGTATATATATATATATATATATATATATATATATATATATATATATATATATATATATATTGTTTTATGTGATAATACGTGATGTTAAAAAAACTTGAACCGAAACAATAATCATTATAATTTGTAATTGTATATAACTGCTACTAAAACTTAAAATAACTATAAAAATTCATATAGAAACACACACACGTACAAAATGATCAAAACATAAAAAATAATTAATGTGAACGTAACGCATATTAAAACATACACAGACACACCACACGAAACCAGTGAATGACAGTAATACCTCTTAAATATCTATTTAATTTCGTAAACGAATTTATTATATTTACATGCTCTCAGCATGTCGTCGCTTTGATTTCTTTTTACCGTTACCAATTAATATTATGTGCGAGGAGATAATGATTCGTCTGCAGATGACAGAGACCAGCCAGCCGGCGTTTTATTTATTCTAGACCTATCAAGCTTTAACATATTTCGAATACAAACTGTAGAATTTAGGTAAGTGGTCGTGTCGACTGACGTCATTGAATTCGAGTTTCGGTAAAAATATTCATAAACGTGCTTATTTAGTTACAGCAAATTGTACGAATGCAAAAAAAATATTCGTTTGACGATGGTTCGAGTGACAAGATAATGAGAAATCATTAATAAATATCGTTATATTTTTTTAAAAAAAAAAACATTCAAATATATATATATATATATATATATATATATATATATAACAAAAAAAAAACTTTATGATACAAATATCATTTCCTTGTAAAGAAAAAAAATCAATCGATAATTTCACTAAATCTAAATTATTTTCCGAAATATTCACAGCAATACGTTTACTGTTCTTAATTTTCAATAAAATATCTTAAGAAATCTTTTCAATAATCAACTTCAATACAAACTCATTACAAACAGTTGCTTAGACTATTTGTTTTTATTGATAACTGACCTTATGGGCAGTATATTATATCTTGCTACAACTATTCGATCATGTAATATGAAAAGTCGGATTTTCTTTGATTTCCAATTAAAAAATCTGACATTTCATATTACAAAATCTGATAGTTTTAACAAAGATGCACAGATAGTTTACCCAGATGAAAACATATCTATTGAATCTAGACTTCACAGGAGGTAATATTGAAAATCAATCTAAAATCTTAATTTGTAAAGAATTAAACAATACAGACGAATGCAATTTCAACTATGAACTATTTATTGCGATAAATATATGTGTTTTTTTTTAGAGTGATAGAACTTTAAATTGAATCTCTATCGAAATTTCTATCTAACCTAAAAAATATCTTTATTATACCTTTATGTATACATACACATACATGTGTGTATATATATATATATATATATATATATATATATATATATATATATATATATATATATTATGTTGTCAAGTATCTCCCTTCCGCTTTTTTTTTGTACATAGCCGCGAAATTCAAAAGACAAAAAGGCGGAAGGGAGATATTTGACAACCTAATATATATATAAATGTTTTTTACATTCGATAGGGATTCAATTTAAAATTCCATCATGCTTAATAAACACCTATACAATATATAAATATAATATAAACTTAAAAAAAATATATTTAAAAACGTGTGTGAAAATTAGTAATTATAATATACACATAAAAGTCGATTCTAAATTTTCAATCAACAAAAAGTTAAATATATCAAAACATGAACAGAAATTGTTAAATTTGAAAAATATTTTTATCATCAACAAATATATATGTTCAATGGACATAAAATAATCCGATTATTTTTATACTACGTAACAAAAAGATCTTCACTTTTCTATAATTTGACTTTTCAGACTGAACAGTTACAAAATACATCCAAATTAATTCACAAACAAAGATAAGAGGAGATAAATGTCTGTAATGTTATTCACGCAAATAAATATGATGTAAAAATACGATGTAAAGAAAATTACAATTGGTATATATATATATATATATATATATATATATATATATATATATATATATATATATATATATATATAATGTAACAAGGACGTAAAACGAGAGCGAGCTTCCATTGCGGCATGAAACTGACAGTACAATCTGTGCTTATTATATTCTCAGAAATGAACAGAATGATAAATACGCAGAGATTATTGTTTAAACCATTTAAATAGATATTAGACAAGATTGTAAATTTAAGAGATGCATGAATGTAGTTTCGTAAAATATAAACTAATTTGTTTTTTATGGACGATATATGATTCAAGTTACGATGATGTAAGAAAATAATTGTAAATAAAACGACGTTTTATTAATCATGACAAAAAAAAAAACATATATTTTAAAATCTAGTGAAATTAAAAATCCTGAAAAACAATTAATCCTGAATTACAAAATATATATAAATAGTGGAAAAAATAATAGTAATGGCTGTGAGTTTTATTTTATATTCTGAATCATATAAAGATACTACACAAATAATACACACTAGTGTAAATAAACGTTATGTACATATGGCGTAATTTATGTATATACATATGTGTACAAACATAAATTACGTCGTACAAAGTTTCATACGAAATAACAAAATATCTGTTTAAAAATCAATGACTAAAGTACAATTATCAGAGAACACAAATTAGAAATGAAACTATCATTTCCTGCAACAAGAATTCAATCATAAGATAAATAATGAATTTAACTGATTTATTTTTTCAAGTTAGAAAGTAATATTAACTGAAATTTAAATATTATTAATCAAACAATAATAATAATAAACAAACAAATCAACGAGTTGAAAGTGCACTCGAGTTCATTAAATATGATTAAGATTTCGAGTCACATTGTAAAAATTAAATTGAGTCTCTTCAACCATTTTGTTCTTTCTTTAAATAAAAATCGTAACAAAAATATATACAATTAAAATTACAACATAACATATTGTTTTCACGTTTTTAAAAGCAAAAGTTTATAAGAGATCTTTCGTTCATTTACTGATGGAAAACTTAAAAATCGCTTAATCGTTTTTCATGAAACTTTTATCAAATTCACTATTCGTTTTGGCAATGAGGCTATTTTTTGAGTTTTTTATAATATAACATTCTAGAGATGACGGTTTAGTCATCAAAATATGCATCGATTAAAATTAAACAATAAATAATTAATAAATCCTTGTATAAAAAAAATATAGCATTCGAATTAATAAATTATTTGTGTAAATTTTTTTTAAACAGTTGATACATACAGAAATATTTTTCAAAATATAGAAACCATATCTCTAAAATATATATATATATATATATATAACTTATTTTTTTTCTTCAAAATACTCAAATAAAATCAATTGAAAATTTAGGAAAAATCGAGATTTTTTCATACTGAGATTTATTTTTTTAATTTACTATAAATAACAAGATTTATGAATTTAATATTTTTATAACAACCTTTTCTTCAAGGAACACCTCATTTTCGTGTATGTCTTCTGATATGGAAGAAAAATTGTATGTCCCAATGACTTTAAGATCCTTATATATATATATATATATATATATATATATATATATATATATATATGTGTGTGTGTGTGTGTGTGTGTGTGTGTGTGTGTGTGTGTGTTTGTATGTATGTGTGTGTAAAATACTGAACAAACTATTTAATAATATATTTTCTCTAAACAATTTCGGTAATTATAATTTATTTACATACCATTATATATTTTCATTATGATTTTCTTATACAAAAACAAATATAATTGAAAAGACCGTATTTATTATGGACTTTAAATGATGGTTTAATAACCATCATTAGTATCCATTAATATGGATACTGATTTTATGAAAGATCTTCAAGTATTAAAACAGCCTATTATATTATAAAATACAAATACGTATTACGACACAGAAGAAATAAACAACTCATACCTTGAAAAAGAAACGAAATAAAAAATCTTGCAAAAACACTCTATAAGCCTATAAGTACACTGAAGAGGCGATTTAAATATCTAACATACATAATAAATTTCGAAATCATGGAATTACACATCAAACACTCGAAACAATTCACAAATATACATTACGAAATATCGGCGATTTAATTAATACCTAAAATATATTTACGGAAAATACATACATACACATCCTTGTTAAGAGATTAAATGTCATTAGTTATTGCGACCTTGAAACAATCCTATTATATAATTTGTACAGGATATTAAAAAATAGAGACCACAGTATTTGCTAACACATGGAACAATTCACGGTTGGTGAAATGTCAAAAAACGGCTTAAAAAATTATATCGACGTCTGAAAAAAGTATCTGTGCACTTTAAATATATATATATATATATATATATATATACATGCGTGTATATAAACAATTCTTAAAAGGCACATACCTTCTTTTTCGCGAAACAGATGTCAGCATCATTAACTAGCAACGAAATATTTTTGTAAGCAGGAAAAACACTTAATCAATTGTACTACACTTTTTCCGCACTGTTCTAATTATAAATCATAAAAGTAATAACAATAACCTTCAACAAGTGAAACAATCATAAATGAATTCAAACGAATTCACATCATCGACTACCAAAAAAACGATCAGAACTATGTGAATGTTGGATTGTTGACAATTGTGGAAATCAAAGTAACAGAAATAAATGCATTCGATGTATGTGTGTATATATGAGTATGTAAATATATATATATATATATATATATATATATATATATATATATATATATATATATATATATATTTATATGTAAAAAAGATGTATTTGATTTGTATGCAACGTCGACTGATATTATTTAAAGACGACGACGACGACGTCGTCGACGTCGGCGTTTAAAAAAAAATCGTTCATAGTAAAACGTCGTCGTAGTGTGTTTGTTTCGAAAAAGAACGTAACAACATTATGGTCCAATTCAATCAAAAACAGCTGGGAGACCGATGGTGGCACGCAGTGGAGGGTTTGGCGAACGCAGTGGCGGAGGGGGCCCGAACAAGGAGATATTGATCGTGCAGCGACGAATAACTGGGTATCTTGAGAGGCGCGAGGGGCGCGGGTAGATCACCTTGATCTTGCTAGAACGAACACGGCGGTATTTTATTATTAGAAGAACTTGGCGAGTGAGAAGCCTTGAGTTTGACGTATTAGCAAGTAAGCAAGCTGGCGAACGAACGACGACGACGTACCAGCCGATCAGCAGGAAAGTGAGTAAACTCGATGTAATTCAGAAGATATATTCATGGATCCCAGCCTGCATCTTTCAAGCGGTATATTTACATATATACATACAATTACACACATGCATGCGCACATATATCGTACACACACACAGAGACGTATGTATGTATGTCGTCGCATTGAAATTTAGTATTCGAGGGGGTAAAATTAAGGTCTAAAATTAAATAACACCAGAGAGAACGATTATTCGCTTCGCTTAAAAATGTAATATACGAACAATTTATTACATAAAGAGCATTTAACAAGCCACTGAATATTCAGAAATATACACTAAAAATAAACGATTCCTTACCAAGAATTAATACACAGTCGTTCAAATAAATACTGGCACATTTACAAATCTCAAATGAGAATAGAATTGGAAAAAATCTCTGTTTACTAACAAATTTTAAATTCCGAACGCGATTATTCACTGTGACAATAATAGATCTCGTCATACACTTGAATATAAAAACATTTTTGTGATTACTTTTGAATTGCATCGAAGATTGCCATCAAAATTAATTTTATACTTAACTACTTCTTTTTCTAACAGATGAATTGAATTTTCATAATAAATAAGAAGATATTCTACTTTAATAAATCAAGAACGATTTTTTCTTAGTATCTTCAAAAACTTACTCCTGAAATTTTACATTAAAATTCGAAAAACTCACTGAGATATAATCATGGAAATATGATGGTGTACAATCGTAAAAAATTTTATACACTTTCTTTCCAAAATTGTATTTTTAACATTTTGTGTGGGTCTTCAGTTTTCGTCCTTATGCATTATCAGTTGTAGAATTTCAAGTTGTTAAAGATAAAACAATGAAATCTAAAAACAGTATATTTTTTAAAAAAAATCCTCTTCTATTCAATTATTAGGATACAACACACTTGTATAATAGTTTTAGAAAAGAGACTTATCGATCACACTAGAAATACAAGATCGAATGTTAAATAAAATATATAGTTAGAGTAATTACTTATTTATTAAAAAATGGTCCAATTAACCATCTTGTATTTTAAATATGCATAAAAGTGTAAATTCCATTCACGATTCTTATTAATTAATTTATTCGCGTCGATTGATTCTGAAGCGAAAAAAACATTTTTTATAAAAAAAGTATCTCTCTTACAATTACCTCATTATAGATTTATATAAAAGAGTTAATTTTCTTTCAAAAATGTGAATAGTTTTGAAGGCTATTACATGCTGGAGACAATTGGTTTCGATTAAAAAGCAGCAAAACTGGTTATTTTTTGCGATGCGTTTTTTGTACTCGCATAATCTAATATTCATTTGATCAATAGAACATTTTTGTTGATTTTGACGCAGGTTTAAATACAATGAATATAAATTCATGAATATTAAAATTCAAAATACGTATACGGATTATAATAATTCTTTATTTCCTCAACTGAAACTGTGTCAAGATAAAAGGTTACTTAATTGCCTAGAGTGGGGTAACTTTAGAATACTAAGATGACACGAGCTATTTAAACTAGTCGTAACACAAGATACACAAAGAAACATGACCCTAAGATTTCATACCAAAGATAAATACAACGAAGAGGAGATCAAAGGAACAGAAACAAACAATGACGTTTATATTTACAAATGTATCTAGAATTCACATTGACATTTGTTAAAATATTATTAGTTTTTCGTCTAATGTACTTGTTAAGATTTTAAACTATTTATAAAGGGGGTGTGTTTTTTTTTTAGATTAAATAGAACTTTTGATAGGAATAGCTGTCAAGTCAGTTGTCAGTTAAGTGACATATGGATTCGGTATACTTTGGCAAATCATTATGACACGTTTTACACTTGAGCAACGTTTCCAAATTGTGGAAATTTATTTCAAAAATCAGTGTTCTATTCGCTAAACTTATAGAGCACAAAATTTTGTTCAGTGATAAGGCTCATTTTTCACTTAACGGGTGCGTTAATAAGTAAAATTGCCGAGTTTGGAGTGAAACCAATCTTGAAGTGATTCACGAGAGCCCGTTATATCCAGAAAAATGCACTGCATAATGCGAATTGCAAGCTGGTGGTTATTTCTTTCGAAATGAAGTCAGAGAGCGCGGTACCGTCAATGGTGTACGTTACAGACCGATGATCAATGATTATTTGTTTCCAAATTTGCATGACATCAATCTAAAAGAGATGTAGTTTCAGCAGGAGGGTGCGAGTTATTGAAACAAAAATTCGGCAATAACGTTATCTCCAGAAATAGACCTGTGAATTGGTCTCCACGATCGTGTAATTTGTGACGCCTTTGGATTATTTTCTTTAGAGATATGCGAAGTCTCTGGTTTATGCTCATCAACCAGCAACGATTGAGGCATTAAAAGCCAACATATCTCGCATTATTGCGGACATAAGGCCTCAATTGCTTGAAAAAGTGATCTGACTTGAAAAATTCGACTAACAGAATGAGGCATGTCAGAGGTTGTCGTGGTGCCTATATGCCCGAAATCATTTTTTTTTATATTAAGCTATAAAATTATCTTTCGAATGATAACAAATAAATGGTCATCCGGTCAATTAGTATATGTTTTATTTCAATTTAAAGTTCTAACACGTTTTAAAAAATACTCTTTATTTGTACTTGAACTAATTGTACTGCATATTGATTTTTTGTCATAACAGTCAGTATATAACACATATAATAAAAATTGTACACTATTTTATTAGTTAAAATGTAACCAATTTGTTTCTATTACATTGTTCCATACAGATTTTATTGTAAACATGCCGGTCTTAAAGAAGTCTTATTTTTTTAATAACATAACTCTTTAAAACATCAATTCGATTTAAAAAATACTTATTGAGTAATGACAAAATTTCATATCTCAATTGTGAAAGTTTTTGTACTATTATTTGAGAAAGATGAAATTTGTCGTTGTCATAAAGAAGCACGGAACTGAGTTTATTAGCCAATACTGGTAATACTAGTTTTTTTTTTGCATATCCTCGATTTGACCATAGCTTTTTTCAGTATTTATTTTATTCACATTAAGATGGAAACAATAAAAGATTCTTTTTACACATACCATACAGTTACCATAATTTTTTTTAAATATAATATCAGGTTAAATGTATGTTTTGAAATTTCTTTGACATCCAATCAAAGTATTATAAAGAATCCACGAAACGTTCATTCTTATTCCTGGATGAAAGTATTCATACTAAAAATACTCAAATTTCTTTACAAGACACCGTATTGAAAATATCGATCAAAAATATATAACGAGACAATCAATTAAAACTCAATTTTAATAAAGATCAAAGTTTAATTCACAAAATACACAGGAAAACCCGACTTGACACAATGGCAATACATTTACGATCGGCCAAATAATTACTTGCGCTAAAAATTTCCAATTTATCGTAATTGACCGATTTCATAAGGACAAACAAGACACGACAACGTTTTGATAAAACCACACTTAGCGACAATAATCACTTCTCTTTCGTCAAATTGGCGAATAGAACAAATATCTACCGAGAAAGGGTCTCGTTTTCTACACTGATCCATTCTCATCCGTTCATTCATTGTACTAGCGAGATCAAAAAGTCGTCGTATCAATCTTGTTTAATTTAATTAACTCGACACTTGTCAATGACGCGTTTCTATCCGACATAAAAACATTGAAGACATTTACAATCACCGAATGATTTATTTGTGATGCTTTTCTGTAAGCTCTTACATGAGCTAAAAGTACTCAGATGTATGTAGTTAAGAAGCCAGTTTATATAAACATTGACACATTGGATTTTTTCAGCACATAATAGCAGATTTAAATTATACGACAAATGGTTTTTTTGGATAGAAATTCTAATTCGAAACGAATTCGAACAAAAAAGTAAACTGTTAAATAAAAGTATTTTTTTAATTCTCATAAAATCACTATCGTTATTAAAATTCATTTAAACCCAGTGCTGCACTCGACCAATATTAATAAATGGATTTTTTTCAATGCATTCAATGAAATTTTTTGTCCTGTTTGAAAATAACGGTATCGATTCTATGTAACGGTATTTTTAAACAACAAATCAAAAAAAGTTTCATTGAATGCATTAACAAAACATTTTATTGCTATTGCGTGAATGTAACACCGGACACAAATGGATTCAGATAAAAACATACGATAAAGATATTATAATACAATATAATTATTTAACATTTTTCTTGAATGCTTTGATATAAACTTATTTTAATTTTATATTACTATTGAACACTATGATGACTGTTATTAAATAAAATGGACGACGATAAGAAATTACTTTTAAAAAATAAACCACATATAAAAAAATATTATTCAATACACGTCTCTCTTTATATCTCCAACTATCTATCTATCTACCTAATTATCTATCTAGCTCTATATAATATACATATATAATTTATTAGTTAATAACAATATGCCTGCTAAGAATTGCAAACCCGGTGGCACAACTTTTTTAATCTGATTTTAAAACCTTTAGCGAGGAATGTGATGATTTGAAAATATTAAAATAAAGATAAAAGTCCAAATTTAAATGTCTTTACGAAAGATTAAATTGTTACCAAAATTGTTTTTTTCCAATTATCTAATTCAATTTTTAATAGACGAAATAGAGATATACTAATCCATAATGTGTATTTTCAACAAAATATCATAGTAAAAATATCTTAATAAATTTTATAAAAGTATTTGACGAATAAAATACTATAAAAAATTATTTTCCACATTCATTTCACTACATCGTTTGATTTTTTGACTAAAGTATGAGTTATTAATAAACATGTAAATAGAAACATTCTAAAAACTATTAATCCAGGGAGCCCAACGTGAGATATTTTTGTACCCCATGATTTTATTAATTATATTAGTTGTATTTTAAATCATCATATTTAAGGAAAAGATAGGGTACAAATATACGCCTCGTTGGTGGATCTTGTAAACGCCGGACATCGAAGATTAATATAAGTAGAAATTTAAAAAATATATATAAATGCCAATAACGAAAATAATACATATTTTCTGAAGAATATTCAGATATCAATAACTATATAGATGTTTTTTAAGCGTGATAGAACTTTAAATTGAATCCCTAACGAAAGTTCTGCCTATCCTAAAAAAAACATTTTTATATATATACACATGTGTGTGTATGTATATATAAAGATATTATAAAGAATGTTTTTAGGTTAGATAAAACTTTCGATAGACATTCAATTTAAAATTCTATCATGTTTAAAAACACCAATATATGGTAGACTTGAATGCTTATCAATGTAAGAAAATTGTAAAAAAATACATATAAAATTTATTAAACAAATATACATACTCTATACTAAAGAAATACTAGGAAATAACAATACAATAAACATACAGGTTAAAAAAAATAATTACAGTCTATGAAAAATACACAGAAACAATGTTTGATAACAAAATACTAAGAATCTTACTACGCCGAAAAAAAGAAAAATATTCAACACTTATTATAAATATCAACAACTTGTTACTTACTAGTTTTATATATATTTTTAAGTAAAATATCTATTCACAAAATAAACATTTTACTATTATTCATCTTTGATACCATCATAAATTCAGTTTAAATGAATCACTGATTTTCAAGTGACAGGCAATAAAATTTTAAACGGCGCAGGTGTAGGCACGTGACACATACGATGCGTGTGTTAGTCGTTTTCATTACATGTATACTGTACAGAATTTTATTTCAATGATACCATCATAAATTCAGTTTAAATGAATCACTTGCCTCAATAAAATTTTATAAAGGTGTTCAATAATCATTTATTACTGACTTTATTCGCTAATGAGCATTTCAATGATGGCCATGTCGTTATTTATAAAGCACTGCATTATAAAATCCGATTTAAACAGATCATCAATAAAACTGATACTTAAACGCTTTTATAAACTCTTGTGAAGTTGGTTTGAGTGGTTTATTTGTATTAATAATTATATATTGAATTATCACTGGGGATATATATTTTACCTACGATGGTCGTTAGATAAGTTTGGTAAAAAAAAGTAAAAAATAAATAATTTAATTAAATTAAACAATAAATAAATTTAACCATACTTATCAAACGACCCTCGTATATATATATATATATATATATATATATATATATATATAAAGACTAGAGACATATAAATAAATAAATCAGATAGAAAGAGAGAAAACGAAATGTAATATTTGCAAATGTGATCTCAATCCTTCAATTAAACTCTGAATTATTGATAAAATGTGATCATTTTCAACCAGTCATCAACCTAAACCATGGTTGGATATTAGATTCTGGTCATTAATAACATCAATTAACAGTAAATTCGGAAATTAAGTAATGAGTATACGTATGAGATTATCAAGGCCGTACAAACAATAATTATATGCTTGGATAAATGATAATTATATGTCAACGTTGACAGTGATGTTTGAGTGACTCGGCCGAAAAATGTACACAAAAACCATTCGTTTCTGTACTATACATGATTTTGTATATATAACCAAAAAAAGAAAATGTAAAAAAATTTCGTAGAATATTAAGATTTTTGTCGAATGGTTAATTACAGTGGTTACATGATTATTAACAAATTTAACAGTAAATAGTAATTTGTTATAATGTTGTCTAAAAACAGAAGTACCAAATTAAGAAAACAAGAAATTTCAATAATGACAACTATAAATTACATATTTATGGTAATTATTGGAAATATTTAATATTCTATCAGTATATCTGCAGTAATATTTTAATTTCACGAATATCTTTTTTTATTTAAAAAAACAATTCTATGACTAAATTAAAATAGATATCAGTGAAAAGCATACACAAAATATAATTCGAGATAAATAAAAAAATATCTCTGCTAAAGAGAAAACAATTATTTGGAACAAATTTAAAAATGTCGATTGAAATACAGAACAGAATTTACACGATCAGCTGGAACTAAAATACGAGTATAAAATAGAACAATTTATACACAACAAACTAGAACTGAATCTGTGTACATTAATCTCAAATAAAAGTGTGATACAAAGAAAACAAATCTAACTAAATACGACCTCGGAATTGGAAAGTCTTATTTAATAATATAAACGGTTTGGAGAAATTGCCTAGAGGGACTGAGATTTGTTTTGAGTTATAATAGAATCTGCAGAAAATTATTTTAAGTAAATATATGTGTACTCGTATATACAATATACTGAAGTCAATTACAAATAAATCGATATTATTTGAAAGCCCCTGCTGTTAATAGTTAAAAATTGTTAGTATCTTAAATATAATTCAAAATTGTAAAGCACTATAACTTGTTTGTTTTGATATTGTGACAAATACACTTCCATACAAATAAATTATCACCTCAGAAGCACAAGATATTATAAAAATATTCAATAATTAGTTTTCATTAACTTTATTTGTTCATAAACAAATAAATGCATTCGATGGTCAGCATCGTTAAAAACTAGATTTTATAATACACTTTATTACACACATTGTTGACGAGATTATAAAATACGGAATTACTCAAATTAAATCAGTAAAACCGTATGAAATAGTTCACTGACCATTTTTTTAATTTCAGAAAAAAGTTTTAATCATCAACAAAAAAATCTATATTGGAATTGAAATTTCTACTTCACGTACCATATTCTCCTAAATTCAATGCACAGAAGGAAAACGAAAATGAATTTCGAATGAAACAGAATGTCAGTAAAGAGAGTGCTTAATATCCAAGGACAAG
>CP092093.1:32680000-32730000 GCA_029203775.1 Neoneuromus ignobilis
TTAATGTCTGTGACGCGATTCTATATTTGTTTTGCATGCAATAAAATTCTATCTGAAGTAATCAGATAAAAATGTCGTAAACATTACTGAGAATCAGTTAGTCGTAAAATCCGACGAAATCCCACTAAAATATATGTTAATGAACTGTGTTCTACGAAACGTTTATGAAGTACCAACCTATATATTTAATTAATCGTATGTAAACATATTTGTGTGTATATATATATATATATATATATATATATATATATATATATATATATATATATATATATAAGATGTTTTTTTAAGCGTGATAGAACTTTAAATTGAATCACTATCGAAAGTTCTATCCAACCTAAAAAAATCTTATATATAATACATGTGTGTTTGTGTGTATGTATAAACATATGACAAAAGAACTTTTTAAGGTTATATATAACTTTTGATAGGGATTAAATTTAAAGTTCTATCACGTTTAAAAAAACAGCCTATATATATACATATATAAGAACATTTATCAAATTAGATTAGAAGAGAAAGACATTAAATCGATTAAAGTGAAAAATTTTGGGAAAAGCTTTCATCCAAAAAGAAAAAAACTGATAATAATTACATATAAATATACATTTATAAACATATATATATATATATATATATATATATATATAATTTTCTACCTTCGCGAAATTACATAATTGAAATATATATAAAGAGCACACCGTTGTTTGACTTCACTGTATTTTATATTCGCTCTCCCCCACTCCACACTTAAACCACATTAATCCCCACACGAAACAATTTAATTTTCGTAACGTGCTTTGATGATAAACATCATGTTTATATATTTTTTCATGCCGCTTGCACGATGGTCAAAAAATAGCAGTTTCCACTAAATACACGTCATCTGTGAATAGCAGTTTTCATTAATTTTAAATTGGATAGCAAACAGCACGTTGATATAATCGACGTAATTTCTAAATTAGTATTATATTAGCAAAGACATAAAAATATAACTGTACAAAATTGGATACATTCGCCAATTCACATAATATTTCACATGCCTATGCCAGAAAATTATCAACTTTCAATGTGTGAATATATTATTTATTACATGTGATCGAATCATGAAAAAAGATCAATGATGATAATTCCATTGGATTATTTTCTGTGGAGTTATATGAAATTATTGGTTTATGCTGATAAACCACAAACGACAGAAGCATTTTATGAAAGAGTGACTAGAAATTGGACTAAACGAATGCACAATGTCAAGCGAAGTCGTGGTGGTCATACGAGTGAAATTGTGTTCCATCATTAATGCCATAAAATTTGCTTTAAAAATAATAAAAAAAAAACTAATTAAATACTTTTTGTTTTATTTCCATTTAAACTTCTGAAGTGCTTATTGGAAAACCCTCTCTCTCTCTCTCTCTCTCTCTCTATATATATATATATATATATATATATATATATATATATATATATATATATATATATATATTATTTTTAATGTGCATAATAAATTTGTTTACACCAAATACTTTAGAACGTCAAAAGAAAAAAAACATTTATTTTCAAAGTATGTATCTACTACGTAAAACAAATTTCCAGAAACAAATATTTTACTACGCTTTTTGAAAACGAAATAAAAAACTTCAAAACGTAAACAGATAAAAACAATAATAAAACTATGTTTACGAACACATAAACAATATTATCAGCATATAATTCAAAATGGAATTTCGTATCTATTTTTTTAACGTACCCAAAAATATGTGTACCTCACTATTGATAATAATAATAGAAAAAAAAATAAATGTTGTATATGTACATTATTATGTACGTCGATCGAGTGATTCATATTATTATTTTTTTTCAAATGATATGCGACCTTGTACTGGATTAATGTGTCACTTATGTTTATAAATAATAATGTTTATAAACTGAAACTAAGCCGATGAGAATTCATATCATGTGATCCGTTAATAGCTTCTAGGTGTATCTACGAAAAATCGTTCAGCTCGTACACTAATTGTATATTAATCATTTTTTATCTATGTATAGGACTTTTAACATTTTTTCTATATACTTAAATACTTAGCACGTGATTTCAACACACACACACTTCAGATAAAAAGACTGAATTACATTTATATAAAATATATGTATATATGTAATTGAATGTTATATATAAATATATATATATATAGAAGATATACTAATAAAATGTCAACGTTTAATGGAAATGTAAATATCAAATCAATAGTTCCATCATTTTGCAAGGATTTTTTTTAAAAAAATAATGTGCTGAAAATAAAATAAATATATATATATATATATATATATATATATATATATATATATATATATATATATATATATATATATATCACCTAAACAAATTCAATAATTGAGCAATAATTCCATTAACAAATTTATGACAAAAAACATGACTTGTATACATCGTTTTTTTGAATTAATTTTTTTAAGTCAATCAAATTATATTTTTAAACAAAATACACACTTGGATTACCTCTTGTAAAAGACAAATTGAAATAAATATTAATTTCGAAATTCAAATGATTAATACAAGGAAAATAAAAATACATTACATGTCTTATTTGATTTCAAAGAAAGATAAAAAGTTTAACTATTCAAAGAAAAATTATTCTCTCGGTGGTTTTCCTCATCTATACACAATATAAATTTCGTTTATAATATATTATTATTTGTTTACTTAAATGAGTTATGCTTTTCTTGAGATACCAAATCGAGTTAATTAAAACATCCAACAAACAATACTTCAAATAATTTCAAAAATAAAAGCATGTAATTTTTAAAATAATATCTTCAACCTGAATTTATTTTAGTTCAAGTACTTCTTCCCAATAGTAAAATGTTTTGTTTATAAACTTCGCAAACAAATAATATCAATAAATTCGATCAAATATAAACACGAAATTCCTCTTATCGCAAATAATATTTTTTACGTTTTTTACTAGAAAGCAAAACAACAATTTCACTTCGTACGACTTCTCTCAAAAATGTATAGAAATCCTGAATGTTCATTCACAGTGACAAGGATTTCTTTTATTTACAAACACTTTATCCTTTACAACATATTCGTTTTATAGAAAAATAAACAAACAGGATGTATCTATTTAATATTTTTATTAAATTCATTACACGTGCGAAAATCAACAATTATATCATTTTAAAAGTATCTTTCTATTCTCTCAGAATATGAACAAAAAATATGATATATCATTACATAAATAATTAATTACATATTTAATTATCTGAAAAACATTTATGTACTTAAATGTGATATCTATATATTATACATATTAATGTTATGAGGGTCGTTTGATAAGTATGGTAAATTTATTTATTATTTAATTTTATTTTTCAATTCAGTTTTTCTTATTTTTCCATACTTATCAAACGACTCTTGTGTATATATATATATATATATATATATATATATATATATATATATATATATATATATATATATATATGTATATATATATATATATATATATATATAAATGTATGTATGTATTTACAATAAAGAAGCATAATGGCTTCAGTATCTACAAATAAACAACAATTATTTCATATCATGTTAACTTTAAATGAAAAATTCAATAATTGCAGTAATTAAAAGACTAATAAAATAATACCCTTAAAAAAATATAAGAAAAATATGCTATGAAAAAGTCTAAAATTTCTGCTAAAAAAAATATTTTTATTAAATACCACTAGTTATAAGGAAAAATGAATATTAATTTATTAGCAGACCAGTCTATTCTTCCATAATTCTTTTTGATATGTATGTACATATATGTGAATGTGTATACATGTGTATGTATGAGTTTGTATGTGTGTGTGTGTGTATATATACATATATATATATATATATATATATATATATATATATATATATATATATATATATATATACAAACACACAATATTCTTTTTGTTTTAAAAAGATACTGAAATAATATAAGATGAATAAGAAACAAAATTGTAAATCATTAAATTTAGGCCATTTTTTATAAAGAATACAGGTTTACATAATGCGCACTCTGCATTTTTCCTTAGAAATTCTGCCCCTCTACATAAGACAATTCCATATTGTAAGCATAATATATATACATACATACATATTATATTATATATATATATATATATATATATATATATATATATATATATATATATATATAAAGAAGTACGTGTATTTGTGTGTGTGTGTGTGAGTGCTTGCGTATGTGTAAATGCATACGTATATAAATATTAAGACTATTAACTGGAATAGATGAAAAATTATGATCAATCGGATGTGTTTACCGCGTTATTTGATTTTCTAATAAATACAAAAGTTGTATATTAAAAACCAGACGCAGAAGTTAGCCAGTAATAACTGGCTGTTCGTTAATTGTTACACTATTAATGTACGACAATGGATTCTTACCTTGAGAAACGATCCATCGTATTCACAAAAAGTTCTTGTTTAAAAATAAAATAAAAAAAATGTGTGCGACAAACAAACCAAATCGAAATGAAAACCAAAAAAATACACTAGTTGCAACGTTCGAAACTCAATAGAACTATTTAAATAATAATAATAATAACGCGTGGTGCGTCTTTACAAAGTAATAAAAATAACAGCAGTCTTTTCGTGAACTTCGCACTCTGCACAACATGCAACAGGATGAAAAAGAAAACAGACAAAAATCGAACTGAACAAGTGAACCAGCATCGACCGGCGTTAAAATAGGTAGGTATATGTGTGTGAACGAACATAAAATAATTCATTCGATGCGAATTTCGATTTTCGCGATCATGAAACGCACACAAACACACACATTCATACATACAAGACGCAATAGCGTGGCCCCACCATCCGACGAATGTTGTGCTCGGCTCCCCTCTGCCACACCGGCCAGATAGCAACACACAACATAACCTTGCCATTGAACATGCAATTACCGTGTGCAGCAGTCCTCAACATGAAGAATTCACTTTTGTCATTATCGTCGTACACGACACGGACTTACGTGCACACCAGTTCACTACCATAATATGAAAAGCAGAACTTCAAGAGCGACGTAGAAAAATTCACGTACTGCACAACTACACTTGAGTGTCTCACGAAATACGTCTTGTGCACGTCGTAACGAAGGCCTTCCACATCGTTCGATATTTTTAATAGACATAAATGTACAATAGTGGACGCAAATTGCATTTGCCATATGGACACTACTTAGAAAATATTTATAAAAATCGAAAAAAGTAAATTTATAAATAAAAAGTACTATGTGTCTCGTATGAGGCTCAATTTAAAGTACTTATAACACACTCGTCAATTTTTTTTTCAAATGCCAAAGGTAAATCAGTCACAAAAAACAACATTCAACCAACCAAACCATCCAGACACAATAGAAGAATAAAAACCTGAGATTTTTTTTAAAAAAATAACCTAATTATAAAAAATGGTCCATCATGACTTAATAATAACATTAAAAACATACAATTCTTCAACAAGTACAAAAACAATAGCCTTTAAATTTCATTTTTTCTTTAATATCCGTTCTGGAAATTTGTTAAACATTATCAAAAAAATAATTAACTACAACTAGTTCTAATCACGTAGATACTTGTTTATTCTTATCACTCGATGCATTTATTCAAAACTATGCATTACGAATTTTCGCTTTTTCGATCAATTCGCGGAAATTCATTGACATTTAAATAAACTATACGTATTGTAAAAACGGGCATTGAAAAAGTTGAAACAGAAGAAAATACAATAAATGTACTAATATACAGTAATAAAAATTAAAAGTTGACACTTAGCTATCTTATCATCATTTCTTATTATTTTTACAAATTGAACGACAAAAAAAATGTCTAAAATAAAATGAACAGCAAACAAAAAAGAATATTTTCTATCAATCTATTCTCTTTTAATATTCGTATTGTAACATTAAAATGAAAAGAACTGTTGAATATGAAACATAAAACTTTTCTTTTGCATGGAGGTATCACGGAATTTGTACTTGAATTAATTTAAAATACTGAAAAACAAATTGTTTATATTAAAGATAATTTAATTTTAGTCATTAGTGCCGTAGCGAATTGATTTTTTATCTCATAACACAATATCTAATAATATATTTCGATTACACTCTATTTTTTTAACCAATTCAATCTTGACACATTTCAAACGGATCACGAGAATTCTCATATTTCTTAATTTAACGCTTGTGGGCTATCACAAGAATTCTCGTGTTTTTATTGTAACCATGGATGGTAGAAATATTTACAGGCAGTTTATCGAATATTCCAAGTGAACATGAAAGCATAGGTTTTTCTAAGAATGATTTTGACGTTAAAAGTGTAGGAAGTGACAATAAAATACTTATATACGTCGCCAAAACGACAAAAAAAATAATGATTTCAAATGATTCTGAATGAGAAAATCTAGACGTTAATAATAATGATCGTGATATAATCATTCCATCGAACAAAAGAAAAATAGTAAATAATTTAAAATTGGAAAAATAGTATTTGTATAATAATTACGTAATTAAATTAAGATAATAATCTAAATATTCCTCGAAAATAACACAAGTTGTCGAAGCTAGTTGTGACATAAGAAAGAACAAAAAAAAAGTGATTCCGTATTTTCATACTTGAAGACTGCAATACAATGTAGGGAAATACAGAAACGAAAATAAACAATAAGTACTTTAGTTCAACAGTTTTCAATTTTCAATTTACACTTAATTATTAAATAGAGGAATTCTTTTTATTGGAAATATTTGAAATTGCCTGAAAAATAATTCAACCTTAAAAACAAAGAACTGAATAAAAAATATCGAAAGTTGAGGGTGATTTAAGTTATTTTTTTTGTTTAAAAATCTCTTTCTATTATTCCCACTCATTACAATATAAAAATAAAATAAAAAATACACAACCTTTTTTTCAAAGAAAAACGATAAATTCAAAAAATAAACAGAAATTCACAAGATAAACAACAAGTTTAATTTTTCAAAAAGCGTATCAGCCAACATTGTTATAAACAAAAAGTGAACAATAAGTGATTATTGAACACTTTATAACCATTGTGGTGTTGGTGATAAAAATTCATTTGTGTTCAAGTGAATCCGCCACAATTCTAAAACATTAACAAGTTTAATATGAATTCTAATTACTATTTATAATTAATTTCTGAGTATCATTCAAAGTGACAACATGGGCAAATAATACAAAAAAAAATACAACACACGCACAGTTCGAAGATGTGTATCAACAGAAAAAGGCACGAAAATAGTTTTATTTATAAAATGTTTCCAACTATTCGTTTTTTACATCGAGACTGAATACCTTGATGTCTCATGCTCGACAAGGGTCTAACCTTTAAAAAGCACCGCAGATTTAGCCAATGGACTGTCGCATGAAGTTAAATGTGTATCCAGTACTTTGAATTTCAAGTACGCATACAAAATGTCTACTTAAATATTAACATGTTATCTATAAAGTGAAATGTGATTGCATGACTACACTTTATTGAATATAAAGTCGTAATCTAATTTCAAATATGAAATTAGAGACGTTGATCGTGTTGAAATCAATTTTACAATTAGACAATTCATATATAATAACATATAAATATATAAAACATTATTATTTTCGTTCATTAAACGAGATTTTTTAACCAACCAATACATAACAATATTAACCCCTTGCCTTACAATTTAACCCTTATCGGACGTTAGCATTTTGTACTTAACTTTCTGCTAAGTCGGAGATATATTTGAGTGCTTATTGTAAGAGAAGAGTAACTAAAGTTATTTGATATAAAAAGATAGCTTTGTGCATAAAAATATTTATATTTACACTTTAAATGTCTTCATCATCACTGTCGATTTCAATCCAATCTTCATCACAATCAGGAACAATTTCTCTTTCCACTTCACTTGAATAGAGATCAATTTTTTTCCTTGACTGAAATATAACACTTGTATCACTGTCTTCTTCATCACAAGAATTAAAATCACTTGCCGAATATTCAAAATTTTCACATATTTTACTACAACTATCACTGTTACTTTCCATGTTGCTATAGTTTTCTTTATTCATTTTTGGAGTAATAAAATATTATAATATAAATAAAATAATTGCTGAAATATGACAGAACGTGTTGTCTGTTATCGAGTAAGAATTAAACTGTAAAAACATACAATGTGTACATTCAGCAATACGGACGTTGTTACTTGTTCAGTATTGTCACCTCGTACGTGACATACGACTGATAGAGCAAAGTTGTAATGTCACATCAGAGGTGACATACGACCGATAAGGGTTAAATAAAATTTCATGTGGCATAAAACGACTATTTATTTTTCAGCTTTGAGGTATATATATAGGTTTCATAATATCCATTCTCCATATATAGCGATAAAATATAAAAATAAAATGTCATAATTGAATTCTAATTATTAAACATATTAAAGAGCAATTAAATAAATATAAATTAACATTTTAAAAGTTCTATTATGTTTGAAATTTTTCGAAACATTCTGGTAAATGGAGAGGAATTACACATTTTTTGCACTGCCAAATTGTTTCACTTCTTCTGTTGTTTTTAGTGCACACGTAAAATTTTTTTCCAAGATGTTCCTTTTTACTGGTGGATGGTATGTGTTCAGGAAAATGAGCCCAATTTTTTGCTTGTAATCGTTTTGGGCAAGTACTTTGCGAAGGTCTGCCACATAGTCAGGTAGGGATAAATTACAGAGCATTTCTTCCGCAATATTCAGGCGAAAATTTACAAATGATTGCTGTTTTGAAATATGTACAGTGTGTCAAAGTGAAACTCATACAGAGTTATGTTTCCAATAATTTTACACATATATTTTAATATAATAAAAAAAATTTTATTTATTTTTTTGCTTAATTTATTTATTAAGATTATTTTTAGTATATTTGAAAATTTCAATCGTAAATTAATACTTTTACTCCAGAAAAAGTAATCATTTCTGAAAAATTAACAAAAAATACATCAAAATGAAACTTATACAACTAATTACTTTCGCTTGAAAACTGCTGTATTAAGAAAGTATACTCTTCAAATATGTGTTTGGTTATAAAAAAGAACCTATTGTTAAGTCGTTTATAATCATTTTGTAAAAAATATAAGTTGAATTTTCACTTTGAGTAGACAAAGGGGACAATCATCAATGAACGAGCGAAACTAATGATTTTTCATTACAAAAATGGAAAAACTCTACGGGAAATTGGGAAAACAGTTAATAGAAGCCACACTACAGTGCAATCTGCAATAAAAAGATTTAAAAACGGCCAAAGTGTTGACAATAAAGTCAGAAAGAGTCTCCGCAAGATTTTTAATGACCATGACGAATGTTCGATTCTACGAAAAATTAAAGAAAATCCGAAAATTAGTGCGCCCAAATTGACTTTACAAGTTAAAAAGTATCTAAATAAAAAAGCAAGCCCCCAAACAATTCGCAATATACTAAATAAAAATGGGTTTCATGCTCGTATTGCCAGGAAGAAACCTTACATAAATCTAGCTAAACGCAACAAAAGGTTAAGCTTCGTTCGGGAACATGTTAATAAGAGTTTTGATTATTGAAAAGATGTCTTGTTTACGGACGAAAGCAAATATAATTTATTTGGATCCAATGGGAGAAATAATATATGGTAGAAACCAAATACAGAAATGTCTTTAAAACATTTACGTCCTACAGTCAAACATGAGAGCGGTCATGTTATGGTATGAGAATGTATGTCTGCGAGAGGGGTTGGAAATGTAATTTTATAGATGGCATTATGAATCAAAATGTTTATATTGATCTATTAAGAAAAAAATTGAAAGTCAGTGCTCAAAAACTTGGGATTTTACAAACACTTAATTTTTATCAGGACAACGACCCCAAGCACAAAAGCTTATAAAACACGTACTTGGTTGTTATATAACTGCCCCAAAGTACTGGAAACACCACCATAATCACCTGATATAAGTGTGATTGAATATCTATGGAATCACTTAGAAGTTGCCATTAGAACACGCACTATCATTAATAACAATGATTTAAAAAAGTGTTATTAGAAGAATGGGGAAAAATTAATCTAGCTTATTGTGAAAAATTAGTTAAATCCATCTCGAATCGTTGAAGGCTATAAAAATTAATAAAGGCTATTCTACTAAATACTAAAATAATTCAATCCATTGTAAATTTTAATTTAATAAATAATTTGTCAGCTGTATGAGTTTCATTTTGATGTATTTTTTGTTCATTTTTCAGAAATGGTTACTTTTTCTGGAGTAGAAGTATTAATTTACGATTGAAATTTTCAAATATAATAAAAATAATTTTAATAAAGAAATGAAGCAAAAGAAATAAAGAAAATTGTTATTATATTAAAATATATGTGTAAAATTATTGGAAACATAACTCTGTATTGAGTTTCACTTTGACTCACTGTACTTTAGAATAAATGTATTTATTTATTTATATTTTTATTTAGAATCTTTACTTGAACCTTTAGATGAATCGTCAGCCGTTCGAATTCGTTGAATTATATTCTCGCTATCTTCACTTATATAGTCAGTTAAAATGTCATCATCACTTTGGTATAAATTCAAAAATCACATATTAGAAGGATTATTTGTGTAGCTCATTCTTTAACACTGTATTATAAAGGGGTTCTTGTAATTTTATCTAAAAATTGGTGAAATGTAATTGAATATTTATATTTGAATTCTGCGTCCGCTGTCTACAGAAAGAAAATAAAGTACTTCATTCCTTCAATTATATAAATTAACTAAATAATATAAACATTACTTGCTTGTTTTCAACTATTCACTATGATGTACTTTGACTTAGTGCATTGGCAATTTTCAAATATGCACGATCTTAATCTCATAACGGTTTTTTTAGAAATAAATATTGCGCGCTTCTCAGAGTCGTCAATGTCGAGATTGGAAAAATTGATGACGTCTCTGAGACGTCTTTGTATGGCAAGTGGTTAATTGATGTGAACAAAACACGATCATAATTAAAAATAACTCTATCGCTTTTTTATCAAAACATTTATGTAAATAAAAACACTTATGGCGTACAGATAAATATGATTGTCAGTCGAGTGAAATCTTCTCGGATTTATTTCATTCGAATCGTATGTTTATTCAATTCGATTCGAATTAAAATGTTCAGATTTAATAACTACGGTTATATTAAAATAATTGCTGTACAAAGTTTAACGAATAGCACAATATGAGTCAAGGACACAAGTATTTAAGACAATCATTGTTTATACGATGATCGGTACAAGTACAAATATTCAATTAACTAGATGTCTTATGGATATGACATAATTTAACACCGGAGATGATAAATACGACTTTCTCGTACATTTCACATTGATAATTAACATACAATATGATTTAATTATGGGAATATTCTGCTGGGATGGGTTGAAAAACATTTTTTTTTGTTTTTTTTAAAAAAAATCTCGAAAGTATCCTCGAAAATTAAATTCTAGAGTAGAATACATTTTAAATGAACAATAGAATAAAATACGCAGAATGATAAAAAAATAAAACAGAAATAACAAAAGTTAATAGTTTCAATAATTCACACACTATTTTTAATATGAATCATATGAGAAAATTGAAAATTGGAAATACAAAAAAAGAAAAATATTTTTTGTACATACACAAAATAATAAATGATGTGTATTAAAAAATACATACTTAACAGAATTTAACATATATATACACTGACTCACATAACCCATCACCATATGGGTAACATAAGCAATTTATTGATATAATTCAATAAAGTCGTTAAATTGAAAAAAATTATTTAATTAAAAATAAATATAATGAATATTATATAATGAATAAATATTATATTTATTATCAATTAAATATACATTTTTTTTTTAATTTAACGACTTCATTGAATTATATCAATAAATTGCTTATGTTACCCATATGACGATGACTTATGCACATCAGTGTATATATACCAAAATAATATTGGTGGTTAAATTTTCATAAATCAATGTTTTCTAGTTTTAATTCAGTAGATAAAAAGGTCATTAATTAAAAAAAACTTATTTTTTATAAAAAAAAGTATGGTCAAAGTCCGAACTGACTTTAGATTAAAAAGTAGAATATTCAAGAAATATTAAAATTAATAACAAGTTGACAATCCATTTCTTTTAACTATTTATTTAGCCCAATTTGTCATTAACAAAACTAACTTTTCTACTATTTTCAGTCATATTTTTTCTATTCATCTGCTATTACTTCTCTCAGTTGAAATTTATTGATAAAATGACTATTTTAATTTTTTTTATTACATATGTATATTCTACAAACGCTCATTGGGATTTAAATCATGGAAATGCAGGTAACTAATTCTGATTTGTACAGTACTGTAATCAGAATACCCATTCTTGAATCACTTATTAATTTGATTAATTTTTATTGATAAATCTTTTTAACTTAAACACAATTTAAATATAAAAGTAAAAATACAAAAAAAAATCTCTATATACTTTGGTATTTTTATAACGTTATCGTTATATACTTTAATTATTAGTATTAACGACTTTATATACTGTTAATAATTAATAATACACATAAAATAATTACGAAGTGATTTTAATTAATGAATTACATTAATGAAATCTACATAAAATAAAAATATATATTTACTTTTTTATTATATAAGTTTAAATTATAAAAAAATTCTTTAAAATTTTTTTCAGTTACGAAAATGAAATATTTAAACAAGTTATACATTTTCTGAAATATATCATCAGCCCCTCTCAATCCACTAGTGGATGAAAACTTCCCCCAAAACCATTTCGACGAATTTCCTTATTTCTCTGTCCCATCTATCCACAAGGCTCTTCGCAGAATTTCTTATATATCGAGATTTCCTTTTAATATATATATATATATATATATATATATATATATATATATATATATATATATATATATATATATAGCTCAATGATATTGATTTCTGATTCCAGGTATAAACATCAAAAACGTTTTTAACAGAAATACTGAAAATAACATCAAATATTTTCATCCCCATTGAAAAATTCAAGGAATTATCTCAATTAAGTACCTTATAATGATATCTTCTAACTAATATGAGTACATATCATTAATATCGGATTCATGTTGGATTCCATTAAAAAAAATAACGTACAAATGAATTTTTATATATTGTGTACAGAAATAGAATTGAGTACCTGGCATGTATATTGTTAAAATATTATATATATATATATATATATATATATATATATCTTAAAATTTATATACAAATATATATCGAAATTTCCACGTAAAATGTTCATTCAAAATAATTCTTTTTTAATTGATGTTTCATTTTATGATTTCTGTTCTTTAATCGGCTTAGATTAATATGACATGAGTATTATTTTCTTGATGATATTACTGATTTATCATTTTTATATTATATTTGATACATATTATACATTATAAAAGTTGTTTACATTTTCTTTGTTGTATTTTTTAAATAAAAATCTTATTTTAAATTTTCCATAAAAAGGAAGTATATAAAAAAGCTATCTCCAAATACTAATCACGGAATAAAAAATAAAATTCGTAGAATAACAAAAAATCTTAAAAAATATTGTATTAAAATTTGTATTTTTTAGTAAAATAATTGATTATCATTATTTTTAACTTTCACATAAATGGATTATCACCTCAGCACCACAAGATATTGTAAAAGAAGTTCAATAATTATTTATTGTTTTCACAAAATTATTACTAAACACTTTTACAATATGCTGTGTTGAGATGATAATTCATTTGTGTGAATCTTTAACTTTCACGACAAATAAAAAGAACAATTTCAAATATATATAATAAATAAAATGTCATATGTTTATCAAACATGGCAGAGAACGTCCAGAATACGTTTTGAAATTTTTAGTATACCAACATATATTCCTTGCCTTATTTTTTGTATTTAGCCTTGTATCAAAAATCTAAAAAAATAGATATCCTGTGACGCAGATAATGTTTCAGGAAATCTTCAAAGAAACAATGCTATTGAGTTAATATTCGGTTTCAATTTTTACACTTTTAATTTTAAATAGATAAACAACGACAATACAGCTGCTTAGAATTTCAAATCCTACCAATAAAGGTTCCAATTTCATAACGATTTATTTTAATTAAATTTGACATTTTTTAATTTACTTTTAAAAGTTTTCACTGGAGAAAAAGAAGATTTGAAATTAGAATGAATAACATTCCAAACCTAAACTACACGAAAGAAAGAATCAACATTTTTCAACTTTTTGATGAAAATAGACAAAATATTTTTTTACTAATATCTCTAGAATAACATTAATTAATATACCCTAGAAGGACATAAACAAAACTCAACAAGATTTTACAAAAAAAAATTGAAATCTGGTAAAAATAAATTCAAATTATTTAAAATCGCTTATTATAAATCTTTCATTTTTTTAATTAAATATGTTTCAGTATTTTTCAGAAAGTAAAACTTGAGATTATAAACAGTTATAGAATTCAAGGTTGTACGTATATGCAAATGTGTACATACGTAAACATATGTTTGCACTTGTGTGTGTACGTATATATATATATATATATATATATATATATATATATATATATATATATATATATATATATATATATATATATATATATATAGTGAATGTGTGTAACGAAACCCTAAACAGTTGTAAAAGCAAGCTTATTCAATACCACTGAAAAAAGCATTCATATTTGATATCACATACTGGATTTACCAGTTTTAAGCCGGAAACAAAACATCGATCGACTCAAAAATATTCTTCTATTCAGAGCTTCACTGCATTTGAAATCCTGATAAGTCTTTTGAGAGTGACGCAATACAAAAACAAATATATTAGCATCATACACAAATCCATCCATTCGTTCAAATACAGCATGTGCACACGTATACGTGCGAATATATTGAGTATACATGTGTATGTGTGTGTGTGTGTGTGTGTGCATATTTTTAGCAGAAGGTATACTATTACGTGTTAAGTACGTAAAACCGCTGCTTGCAAGCAGCAGTTGCAATCAATGTTTTGAACACATGACTTACTTTAGAATGGCGAACACAGTTCTTGTAGAGAAATCAGTTACGTCGCGACATCAGATTTTCATTGGCACGACTACGAACGAATGGACGTCCGTGACTTCTTTTTTATTAAATTCAAACTGGTTTAATGAATTTTCAAGTGACCAAAACATTTTGACTAGCATATCGAACGATATATACATTGAGATATTAACAACAAGCTGTACATTCTTTCAAATCGATATTTCATAAAAATGTTTATCGTTTTGATTAACATTTCTGCAAAAATTAAGACCATCTACATAACTCCTACTCAAATAAGATTCATTTCACTCTCTCTCTCTCTCTCTCTCTCTCTCTCTCTCTCTCTCTATATATATATATATATATATATATATATATATATATATATATAACGAAAAGATAAGAGAAATGAATGATTCACAAAGAAAACAAGAATAATAGATGTTATGGCAAAAGAGAAAAGTTTAAAAGGAAAATGGACCGGTAGAGAACACGAAAAAGAGATTATCGATAGACAAGGAAAATTACTGATTGGGAATTTAGATATACAAAAAGACCCATGGATAGAAGAAATAGAAAGATAAGGAAATTTGTCGGAATGAATTAGAAGAGTGAATTAGGTCGGTCGAAGTGGAAAATTTTGAGAGAAGCCTTTATTCAGTAGTGGAGTTTAGATTTGGATTTTATTAAAACGAAATTATACACGTTCCCCTATATATATATATATATATATATATATATATATATATATATATATATATATATATATATATATATATACGAGGTTGTTTGATAAGTCCGTGTAAAAATAAAAACTGCTTCATTTTTTTGAATAAATCGTTTTTATTTTTCAACATAGTCTCCTTTTAGGCTTATACACTTCATCCAACGCTGCTCTAGTTTGTTGATCCCTTCCGAATAATAGGATTTGTCCAAGTCTGTAAAATAGTCATTCGTTCCTGTAATCACCTCCTCGTTCGAATAAAATCTTTTTCCCGCGAGCCATTTCTTCATATTAAGGAACAAATAATAGTCCGATGGAGCCAAGTCTGGAGAATAGGGGGGATGTGAAACGATTTGGAACCCTATTTCCATTAGTTTTAACAACTGCTGAGGTGTGAGCTGGTGCGTTGTCGTGATGAAAGAGGACTTTTTGTGGGCTAATCGGGGACGTTTTTCTTGCAACTCGGTTTTCAAACGATCCAATAACAATGAATAATATGCACCTGTAATGGTTTTATCCTTTTCCAAATAGTCGATAAAGATTATTCCTTGCGAATCCCAAAAGACAGTCGCCATAACCTTCCCGGCCGAAGGAATTGTCTTCGCCTTTTTCGGAGCAGATTCCCCCTTGATAACCCATTGTTTAGACTGCTCTTTGGTCTCAGGAGTGTAGTGATGTATCCATGTTTCATCTACAGTGATGAAACGACGCTTAAAGTCCTGCGGATTTCGCTGAAACAGCTGCAAACCGTTCTTGCAACACTTCACACGCCCTCGTTTTTGGTCGATCGCGGCACCCACCTGGCGGATAGCTTTTTTTCATGTCCAAATGTTGGTGCAAAATATTATGTACCCGTTTACACGAGATGCCTACAGCACTAGTAATCTCACGCACTTTCACTCTTCTGTCATCCATCACCATATCATGGATTTTATCAATGATTTCTGGAGTGGTGACCTCAACAGGGCGTCCAGAACGTTCAGCGTCTCTTGTGCTCATATGGCCACTCCGAAAATTTTGAAACCACTTATAAACCGCATTAATCGAAGGTGCAGAGTCACCATAATGTTTATCAAGCTTCTGTTTAGTCTCCTGAGGCGTTTTGCCTTTAATGAAGTAGTGTTTAATCAACACGCGAAATTCTTTTTCGTCCATTATTTGACAATCACTCGATTTCTTTGATTTCAAAGATTGTCAAACACAAAGGAATAGACCGATATGGCTGAAACTTGATGTGTATTCTTCCAAGAGGTGCTACTAATTAAAAATAACCTCGATATGCACCAGTGGTGCCATCTTTCGGAATTTACACGGACTTATCAAACGACCTCGTATATATATATATATATATATATATATATATATATTACTTTCTAATAAAACACAAATCTAGGCATCACATTTGGATAATCCTACATATAACTCAATATACACAGAAACTTTATACAAGCTAAACACATCTCAAAATTATTTAAATTCATATCATCTTTTAAACCATGAATAAAGTGTACATTTTTTTTTGTTTTTTTTTTAAAAAAAATAACATCAATCATTATATTCTGTATATTATCACCAATTTTTAATCACATACAGAATAAAATTCAAGTATTAAATGAATTATATCACAATTTGCAAAAAAAAAATACAGATTATTTATGCTTTTAGAAAAAATAAAATCTCACAAACTGCAATAATCAATGAAATTGATCATTTTTTGGAAACTATTACATATCTTTATGTTAATAAAAATATATTTCCTAAATCCACTTCAATGTAAATGAATCACTTATCCCCCAATACCAGAAAATTTTATAAATGTATGCAATAAAAGCATATATGTATTACTCACTTTACTCACTGATACGCGTTTCGATGGTAACATCATCATCATTAAAGCGAAGCATTGTAAAATTCAAACCTGGCAATAAAATTTCGATCAAGATCTAACAATGACGTTACACCTATCAAAATGTTTATCAGTAAATAAATGATTACTGAGCACTGATCAAATCCGGTGATTTTGAAATCAACGATTAATCTGTGGTATTACAACATTATTTTTTCCATTTAAACATTTTTTTAAACTGTCTATATTCTCATTTGACTTATATTATTATTAATGTATATGTACATTATTTGTATTTCACTGACTGATTTTTAAAACTATTGTTTTTTCTATTAAATATAATAAATTTTCGGTAATTAATGATATCAAAATTAATTTGAAATAAAAATGAGAATTAAAATAAAATTATTTAAAACGAATTCATTATTAAATGTCATTTGAACATATTTTTTTTAAAAAAAAAAAGATATTTTGCACCATCGACTATTATCTTTTACAAAAAAAAAATCAGAAATTTATATTATCGAAATAATTTAAAATGAACTTCGATCTCACACCTGACAAATCTCAAGCGATTAATTAGGAAGAAATTAATAAACGTTTAAAAAAGCCACTAAACAATAAAAGGACTGTTCGAAAAGTACGTGTCCTAACAACAAGCATACATCATTAAAAGGCCATGACATTTATTTATTTATTTTTATATCAATCATAAAACTAGTATATTTAATACGTCTACTAATTAATTTTATTGATAAAACTGGTAAATTTTATACTAGGCATTTATACATATATTTTTTTTAAAAAAAAAAACGCCAACATATAAACGACTTCATAAACATCGATTATAATTTTATCGCACCCAGTCCCATTCGGTAAATAAATGTCTGTAACGTTTGCTATGAGAAAGACATTATTAAAATGTAATCCAATATATAAATGTAACATTATAAACGTATATGTAAATAGAAACTTTATTACATTTTCGCAAATATAATAAATTCTGATTTCTCTAACATCATAAAACATTGTCATCTCAAAGCATTGCTACTGTAACGGTTAATTTCCAACGATGATTAAGGTTTCGATACAAGAAATACTTAATTTAATGATCGATAGATTACCGATACTTAGTCTTGATTTGAAAATTAGCCAAAGAGACTGTAAAATAAAATTCATCGTACACAATAAAAAGCGAGAAAATATTTTCATAAAAATAATTATTTAGACACGTTTAGAATATAAAATGAAGAATTATTTCTGAACTGTTTATGAATATATAATTCGAGTGTATAGAATTATTTCTAAATTGCTTAAGCAATTATAACTTAATAGTGTAGTTATATTAATTTTTACAGATAAATTAACAGTTAATACCGCATAATGCTTTCCGTTAAAAAGTTTAATTACACTGTTCATCAATAAACATCTTAATGACAATTGCAGTATTTTCAAACGAATACAAACATTAAATTTATTTCATAATGTATTGTAGTTTGAGAAAATAACTTAATCGCTTTTCAAAATAACTTAATACTGCGACATTTTATTAAAAAAATTACATGTCATTGAATTGGCGATATATGAATCACAAGTAAACTAACTGAGGAAATTTTTAAAAATTCCAAAAAAAAAATAAACATTTTTTAATTGTAATGTGATTTAGTTTTTTTTAAAAAAAATATTATGAATGTTCGCACATAAAATTTTTATTCGTAGGAATTATCTACGTTTCCATTCCGACAAATCACACAATCCGTTTCTAAAATTTGTATATTTTTAAAAAAATGAATAATCACTAATCGAAACATTATCTGCATAAAATATTAAACTCGATATTAATAAATAAAACAAATATGAAGAATGATCCATAAATTCACAATAAAAATGTAGAAAAAACACGTTGAAATAAATATAAAAATTAAAAACTAATAATCAATGTAAGTAGAGAGATGTAATTCTATTCGTAAATATCAAAAGTAGATTTGAATGAAAGATTCTCTTATACAGAAATGTAATAGGAAGTCTGAAATAGTAACACAGGAAGCTACCAGAAGCAATAAAAACGTGTTGGTGGATGTTTTTTTTTAAAAAAAGAATTACTTCCTTGACCCTTTCACCACGGATTAAATATTTTTAGTTTTAAAACTTCTATTTCGTTACTTAAGTAATCTATTTTTGGGCAAAAAAATTGATTTTTATTTTCAGATTTCAAATTTGAATTACATATGTCCCATCAGTAGTTTGAGTTGGGCATATTTGTTCCAATAGTTATTATTAATATTTTATGGGACGCATAGGTCCCGTTAGTGGCGAATGGGTTAAACCGAGAATTTTATAAATGGTCAACAATCACTTACTATTTTATTTTCTAATGAAGTTGATGACAATACCATCAAATATATACTATGATACTTTTATATTTTGAAAATTATTATATAGCTGTGGAAATTCATATTAATAAAAAATAAAGAATAAGTGATTATTGAACGTTTTTATAAAAAGAATATGTAGTTTTGATGAGTGATTCATTTGTGTTAAAATTATATAATTAAAAGTAGACAACAATTAATCTATACATAAGTTAAATTCTTTTTAAAAAATAAGTTGATAAAAAGATTATTTTTTAGTAAATATCAATTTAAATAAAAGATAAAGACGAATTAGGCAGTGTCTAACTATTTAATTATGAATTCAGTGTATTTAAACACATATGTACGTGGGATTTTCTTTCATCAAGTTGATTAATTTCTTTGACTGTTCTATTCATTATCATCAAATGAGTTAGCAAATGAAGCAACGAATGAATATAAGTAGATTATAAGAAAATTACAATCGAAACCAGATAAATACAGATTTTATAACGCAGGCGTTCTGACAATGATGGCATATCTTAATAAAAGAATTCCAAAATTCACATTTTTATACATTTCGTAGTTTTATATTATTTTATAATTTCAAATATCATATTTATTAGGAATAACAATTGTTCTGTTTGTTTATATTTCTATTAACAATGCATAAATAAAAAATTAACAATACCGCTCCTGCAGACGATGTCCCGAACGACCTCCAAAAAAAAAGGCGCTCGGCGGTGATCTCCATATCGGCGGTTTGGATTATCCGAAATCAAAAAAGATGGTCAATTCTTTTAAAGGATAGATTAATGCAGGTATTGAACGAAGGAATAATAAAAATTTTCATTTTTGACAAAATGGCGTCTACTTGAAAAAATTTTTTCGTTTTTAATAACAAGTTTATATTAAATTGTACATTAAAATGTTATTATGAACTCTTGTGTCAATTTGAATTAAAAATAATTCTTTGTGATAAAATTTGAAACGTTTCTTAATTTGACTTACAGTGGGTCAAAGTGAAACTCATACAGAGTTATGTTTCCAATAATTTTACACATATATTTTAATATAATAATAATTTTCTTTATGAAGGTTATTTTTATTATATTTGAAAATGTCAATCGTAAATTAATACTTTTACTCCAGAAAAAGTAACAATTTCTGAAAAATGAACAAAAAATACATCAAAATGAAACTCATACAACGAACAAATTATTTATTAAATTAAAATTTACAATGGATTGAATTATTTTAGTACTTAGCAGAGTAGCCTTTATTAATTTTTATAGCCTTTAAACGATTCGGGATGGATTTAACTAATTTTTCACAATAAGCTAGATCAATTTTCCCCCATTCTTCTAATAACGCTTTTTTAAATCATTGTTATTAATAATAGTTTGTGTTCTAATGGTAACTTCTAAGTGATTCCATAGATTTTCAATCACACTTATATCAGGTGATTATGGTGGTGTTTCCAGTACTTTTGGGCAATTACATAACAACCAACTACGTGTTTTATAAGCTTTGTACTTGGAGTCATTGTCCTGATAAAAATTAAATGTTTGTAAAATCCCAAGTTTTTGAGCACTGGCTTTCAAATTTTTTCTTAATAGAACAATATAAACATTTTACTTCATAATTCCATCTATAAAATTAAATTTCCAACCCCTCTCGTAGACATACACCCCCATACCATAACATGACTACTCTTATGTTTGATTGTAGAATGTAAGTGTTTTAAAAACATTTCTGTATTTGGTTTCTATCATACATTATTTCTCCCATTGGATCCAAATAAATTATATTTGCTTTCGTCCGTAAATAAAACATCTTTCCAATAATCAAAACTCTTATTAACATGTTCCCGAACGAAGCTTAACCTTTTGTTGCGATCAGCTAGATTTATGAAATTTTTCTTCCTGGCAATAGGAGCATGAAACCCATTTTTATTTAGTATATTACGAATTGTTTGGGGGATTACTTTTTTATTTAGATACTTTTCTACTTCTAAAGTCAATTTGGGCGCACTAATTTTCGAATCTTCTTTAATTTTTCGTAGAATCCAACGCTCGTCATGGCCATTAAAAATCTTGCGGAGACTCTTTCTGACTTTATTGTCAACACTTTGGCCGTTTTTAAATCTTTTTATTGCAGATTGCACTGTAGTGTGGCTTCTATTAACTGTTTTCCCAATTTCCCGTAGATTTTTTCCATTTTTGTAATGAAAAATCATTAGTTTCGCTCGTTCCTCGATGATTGTCCTCTTTGTCTACTCAAAGTGAAAATTCAACTTATATTTTTTACAAAATGATTATAAACGACTTAACAATAGGTTCTTTTTTATAACCAAAGTGACCAAACACATATTTGAAGAGTATACTTTCTTAATACAGCAGTTTTCAAGCGAAAGTAATTAGTTGTATGAGTTTCATTTTTATGTATTTTTTGTTCATTTTTCAGAAATTATTACTTTTTCTGGATTAAATTTATTTATTTTCGATTGACATTTTCAAATATAATAAAAATAACCTTAATAAAGAAAATAAGCAAAAAAAAAATGTTATTATATTAAAATATATGTGTAAAATGATTGGAAACAACTCTGTATGAGTTTCACTTTGACCCACTGTAAATGTATTATAGTATAATCAATACGATTTGAAAAACTACTAATTTCAAAATACAATGTGCAAAACAGTATGCATGCACGATAATGTCTACAATATCTTATCTTTGCATTGATAATTTAGGCCTTTAGCACAAGAAAAATATTTTCACATATGTGAAATATATTCATATATTCAAAAACATGTTGATTTTTCTCAACCGAAATTGAATCATCACAACTATTGTAAAAAGAATTCGATACGATATAAAAGATTTTTTTCATAAAAGGGTTAGTTAAATTTTATTACAAGAAGAGTTCTGTGTAGTTTCGTTTAACTTTAAATTTAATATTACAATCTGATAATGTGTTTTTAACGACATTAACCTTCAACTGAATCATGTAAAAGTATAATATTTGCTGACATTCAAAAATATAAATATTTAAATGCGAAAACACGAGTTTTTTCCTTCGTACAAAACTGTGCGTATCAATCAGTCTAGTTATTATATTTAATATTATTTCTAATTGGACAGTATGTTTTATTTGAACAATAATCGCTTGTAATGAAGTTAGTTTTAATTAAATTTAAATAATGTTAGAGAATAAAATAAGCATTACTTAATATATTTCATGAGATATAAGACATTTAGTTATTTAAGATATTTGAATGCTGGACAATTTCATATTAAAGTGAGATTATTAACATCTTTTCAGATTTTCACAATGGATATTTTTATATAAGAATTGAATAAAAATTAAATTGGACAATTATAAAAGAACAGGTCAGTGAAAGTTTAAAATATCATATTAAATATATTATACAAGAAATAAATGTAGAAAAAAATTGAATGAAGATTTTTCAAATTTTATAAGAAAAAAATATGAAAACCAAATTATTCCATTTATTTTGAGGCTTAACCCGTTCGCTACCAGCGTCACATATATGTGACGACTCGATTTTCTTATCTGAGCCCGGCGTCACAAATATGTGACGAGTGTTCATCATCAGTTTATGATAATTGTTTGTATTAAATTGTGCCTCAAACAGATCGGTTATGTTAAAAAATAATAAAATAGATATAGTATGTTATTGGTCTGCCGATAATTATACTTTTAATCATTCAAAACGTTATAAATACATATCAAAAAATTGATGAAAATTTGGTATCATATTTAAATAATAAAACGTCTGAGCTGTGGTGGCGGTTTTTCTCCCGAGGCCCTGATAGCGAACGGGTTAAGCTATGGCAATCTTTCAAAATATAAAAATTACTTTCTAAATTGAAAACATTATCTTATTTTATTCGAAAATTTAAAAAAATCAGAATAAAGAGTATTGAAAAGTTTTCGAACTTAAAATGCTGTTTATTCCAATACTTCCAAATATTTTTTCTACATGAAAACTTTTAAAATCGGTTTGAAAAGGAGAAGCAATTAAATAAAAATAGTATTTTATTGCAACCCAGCCTATCAAATCTGCAGTTCTAAACTAATGTTATTATTATTAAAAAATCAAATACAATAAATCAAAATTTGTAAATGATATAAAAATGTTTACAATAATGATTTGTTAGATCTGCGATCTGTGTTGATACATAAGAGATTTCTGTTAAATTTATACAATACATATTTATGAGAAACACGAATGTATATAAAGACATTTTAAGATAGAGCCGAGAAATTCTCAAACTGAACAAGAAATCCATATACAATTCCACAATTCAATCATACACGAAGTACAATTGACGTCCATGTTGATGTATACTTTTTTGGAAAAAAAAAACGACACGTGGTATACGTTCGAGTGCCACGTGTGTACCGTTAATTTAGATTTCGTCCATCATGCCGATATGATTAATGTTCGAATCGTACATTTTCGGTAGATAAATTCATATGTGCGAAATTATGTATGTGAAATGTTCTGGAGAGTTGAGTATAAATGAGATTATTGATCGCATGACGCGAGGCCGCGGGCGCTGGGGCCAGCACCGGGTTTCATGATCAAGGTCGGCGTTAGAAACAACGCGTGCGCATAACGACCATTGGAGCTAAACGGCACTAAACACCACAAATCGATGGATGATGTTGACAACGGATGGATGCTACTGGAGCTTTTCCTCTAAACACATAGGAAACATTCACACACACACACACACAACAGACGCACGTTCGCAAGTAACACATATTTATACACACATACACGTGTACGAATATATCTATCTATCTATACATTTATTTATATATATATATATATATATATATATATATATATATATAGAGAGAGAGAGAGAGAGAGAGAGAGAGAGAGAGAAAGAGTCATCCGAATGTGACACCTAGATTTGTGTTTTATTAAAAAGAAACTATACACATGTTTCCCTGTACATATGTTTCTTTATATACGGTATGTTTTCATAAAAACGCTCTAATTATTTTCAAGAAAAATGAACTTCATGCGAATGAATTACATAAAATTCATTTCTTATACGTGTATTGTTGTAAGAGAAGATAACGTGTCTGTTGTGTAAATAAAAAAATAATACACAAAAACGGAATAAACACATCAATAAAACACAATGAACATATCAAAGAATTAGATTTGAGGGGCGGACCTCTTTGAATGAATAGCACACGAGGTCATTGAAGAATGTGAGTCACGAGTTCAGTTCTAAGTGTATACGATGTGTCATCTTTAGTAGAAAATCAATTGTTTTGAACATTTTTTAAACGAAAATGTAATGATTGTGTATTTTCGATGATTTAAATGAAAAATAGTTACAACTATCTCGAATACTTTGTATAACTAATCGATATAAATAAATACACATGTATGTATATAAATAGAAAGTTCACATCTTGCAGTCATTAAAAATAAAAGTACTAGGAAAAGTACATTTCTTCTATAAACTAAAATAAAAATAATATTTATTACTCAAATGACGTTTTCAATACAATTCTACGTGTGTTGTTTTTCGAAAAGAGAAAGAATAATAAAGCAACCTCAATCCAAAAACAAATATAATACAAAGAAAAGAATTGAAATAAAAAGGAATGCAAATTGAAATCAGTAAAATAATAAAATGTTTATATTTTTTATAACATTCATAATAAAAAAAATACCACAACTGTAATGATACATAGCTCATTAAGAAAGTACAAATTAATTTTCGACAAAATGGATCAAAATCACGATAAGAGATATCAACAATTATTAACTACTCCTTCCAATGACACTATTTATCACATTTCAAAGCAAATAACGAAATAATCAATATACATATATACATACATACATACATACATACATATATATATATATATATATATATATATATATATATATATATATATATATATATATATATATATATATATATATAGATAGATAGATAGATAGATAGAGAGAGAGAGAGAGAGAGAGAAAGATGTTTTTAAGCGTGATAAAACTTTAAATTGAATCCCAATCTAAAGTTCTATCTAACCTAAAAAAACATCTATATATATATATATATATATTATATATATATATATATATATATATATATATATATATTTCTGTCTTTTAAATTTCTATTAAAATATAGTAGATATATGACTATTATAATAGTTAAATTAACTAAATTAAATTCTAAATTAATTTCTGATAAACTACAAAAGTGAAATAACTATTTTTAGTTAACCATTTCTTTTAAAAAATTAGACATTTGAAAAATGTTTCTTTAACAAATATATACTCAATTTTATGTGATTACAAAAGTACGTAAATTAACATTCACATCTCAAATAGCTTTATTAAAAAATAATAATTGAACTAGATTATATAGAAAGTTACTAACGTAGATTAGTTGTACAATTTAATTGCTCCGACAGAAAATATTTTTTAAATGTTATTACATTAGAATTCCTTAGACATTTTTATAAGAAAAAAGAAAACCGTTATAATAAAACATGCCATGACAACAAATTCATGATATATTAGTCAATAACCCAAAATAATAGCTGCTTGCTTAATTCAACATAAATTTCGTTATATAGTTTTTTTATGAGAATGAATGGAGATTTTTTTCATTAACAAGACCAGACTCTAAAATGGCACATTACATATTCACATATGCATATATATATATATATATATATATACATATATATATATATATATATATATATATATATATATATACATATACGTCTATGTATGTGTGTAAAAGTTTTTATGAATTATAATAGAAAAATATTGAATATCAATATCAAATAAGAAATACTTTGAAAAGATGCAAGAATTGTTTTCTCAAACTTGAATGATATTCAAGAAATACGCGAAGAACTCTATTTCATTATATATTAAAACACATTTTAAAAACCACCTGAAATGAATTAATTGAAGAAAGTTCACATACGTTAATATCTGCATTAAAAATAATTTTATGAACAAGATTGCATTAAAATAAAAAATATTTGCAGAAATAACAATAAAGTTATTAACTGAATATTAATCACATTACGAAAAAAAGACTGAAAAAATCTATTCCAATGATTATTTTTTAAAAAGTGAAATAATAAAAAAATATACCTAACTTTTTGGAAATTTTCTATCTTTACAAATATACTTTAAGGAATAAATTACGAGTATAAAAACGAAAATTATTCAACTACAATCTATTGAAGCTTATGCCATCAAAGATTTTCACAAAATAAAAATTATTTTTTTAATTTATATTTTCCTAATCTTATTTAATTCGAAAATTAATAAAAAAAAGTGTGAAAGATCTATGGAATTAAATCAGAATATGAATCGACAACATTCGAACAAAAAAGACAATTATTATAAATAATATATTAATTAAACTGACATTTTTTATTTTAAGAGTGTCAGGAACAACATTTTAGGTAATTTTAAAAAGTTTCGAGACAAACTAGAAATCTAAACTCTATCATGAGAATGCTTTATTGACTAATTAATAAATTGATAGAAAAAAATGAATTTTCGCGCTTTTTTATTTCTAGGTTTTATGCTTAACCGTTCGTGACAGTAATGCCACCTATTAACCATCACGTCAACTATTAATATTTAATTTATTATTTCATTTTATTAATCAATGAAATTAATTATTTTTCATATTGTCTAATTAATCAATATATTTTTAACTGTGTATTGCATATAAAAAAGCCTTTACAACAATTATTTTCGCAATATCTATTGGCAATAAAATCTTACTGTTTGATATCATTAATGAGATTTTACCTTAAAATAATATTAAAAAATCGCTATCTAATCATACTTATTTATTATTTTTATTACAAAATGCCTTAAGATTAATTATTACTTATAAAATTATAATACAGTACGATTGATAAAAAAATACCGGTTAATTTTTTAGCGCAAAAATCAATCTACTAATATAATAAATCGAATGAAAAGTTTTTAAATTATAAGAAAATAATTCTATATAATTGAGAATCAAATGTTAACAACGAAACGATTTAATTTTATTAACAGTAATAGTTGTCGAATTTTTCCGTCTTTCGTGTCAAAATGTCCTGATACAAAATATAAAATTAAACATTAAACTTCTTGATTAACACAACGTTTTTAATAAAAAAATAAATAAGAAATATTCAAATAATAATGTTGTGCCCTTTGCATTTCGTTAAATTAAAAGAAAAGATGGAAAACTTTTAAATAACCATAGGACAACATACAATAAATAATTATTAACAATAACGAAATGTATTACTGGCGTAATATATGAGGGTCGTTTGATTAATTTAATTAAATAAATAAATTTACCACACTTATCAAACGACCCTCGTAAATTTCAATTGTAAAAACAACTGAAAATTAAAAAATATATTATTTATACATCTTAAATGAACTTAAGACAGTTATTATTAAAATAATTTACAATTAAATTTCGAATAAACAATCAAATATATTTACAAAATCATTACACTTAAAAAAATAATAAAAGTAATATATAAGTTTAAATCTGTTTGTAATTGTACAAATGAAATGCACCGGCAAGTTAACATAACCTTAATAATTCATACATAACATTAACAAAAAAGAAATATATATGATTTTAATTTACCTCTGTCAAATTTTTTCCCTTCAGGATCAATATCTTTAACATTGAAAATATCCTCGAATAAAACACCAGCCATTGTTTTCAAAAATTTATAAAGTTATTTAGAGAAACACAAAACTGTTTGAAACACTGACATTAGAATTTTTGTGTAAACGAAGTAACAACTATGATAATAAAATACCTCTAGTTAAAACACAATAATTGTATTAGAATCTTTTTATGAAATTATTGAATTACTTATTTATTATTTATATACTTTAGACACAATCAAATTAAATATTTAAATTATATAGAATATTTTTTAAACGAACGCAAAGGTACGGTAAATATTTTCGTATGTTTGCCATTCGTAACAGAAATGTCTGTTCTGTGGTGAAGTTTGTTTGAGCCAGGTGTCAAAACAATGTAACCTATTATTTAAATCTTTATTATTTCAGTAAGTATTTTGTAAAAAATGGCAACTCTGCCACCTAGAAAAAATCCAACGCCAACAAAAATATCAAAACAATATTTAACTCCACTACAAATTTTATTACATATGGGTTTTCCTAAACACAGAGCGTGAGTTTTAATTAAAATCACGTTTTCGTTTCATATATTCTTATGAATTTTTGTTAAATTCGAAAATGTTTTAGTGAAAAAGCATTAGCAGCGACCGGAAACCGTGGAGTGCAGTTAGCGTCGGATTGGTTATTAGCTCATGTTAACGATCCGACTTTGGACGATAATTCTCCGCGAGAATATATTTTGTACGCTTGTCCGACTGGTCCGTTTTTGGAACAATTACAGGGTTTTTGGGATAAATCATTAGCTTTGTGTGGTTGGAATGGCGCGCACAATTTTTTACCTCATATTACTTTGGTTTCTTTTTTTAAGGTAAATAGATATTTTATGTAAATAATCCTTTTCTAAAAAATACGTTCGTATATCTAGGCCCCGGATGAAAATGCAATGCAGTTGGGTCAGACGCTTAAACAGATAATGGAACGACCGGGAGCGACATTAAATGAACCTCTTAAGCTAGAAACTTATACGTCTCCTAACTTCATGGGCTTCTTTGTATCTGAAGAACATGCAGATATTTTAAAAAGAATAGCTATGCAATACGTTAAAGAAGTTTCTAATGCAAGTATGTTAGTTGTTTGATATAAATAAACATATTTTTTTTTATATTAATTATTACAACCCATATCAATAATTATGGAAATAGGTAATTCAAATGTAGGTTTCTTTAACAAAATTTAACATTGCTGTCTATATAATATCCACAAGCAGAATTTACTTTACTGACGGTTACATCGGATTCCTTTCAGTAATCAATGATACGTATGAACAACTGGATGCTCTGACAGCCTGTTTTCCGTGGTGTACCACAACCACGGCTCGTTGTATACCCCGTGGCAACAGATGTAAGCAGCCTAAATACAGTGTATATATATATATATCTATTTGGTCATATAATTATGTTTTACTTATCTGTTTTTTTTTTTATAAAAAACTGACCTACTTCCTTTTTATCCTGTTTCCATAATCTGCTTAATATGAAGCAGTCTGGCTGTATTCCCTTTAATTTAATATGAAAAATAAATTTTGCCGGTTGTAATAATTGTTACTGCTGCTTGTGTTGCATGATAACAAATTGATGTTTGTTGTTACATCTTAAAAGTTATATGTATAGTATTTAATTCCAATACTTGATTTCAATGAATGCATATAAAATCTTACATAAATATTTTGCATGGCAACAATTTGAATATTTTTGCTATTATAAATTCACAGTGATTTTCTTAATGTATCAAATCAAAAAAAGAAAATTGAATAATAATTGAACTATAGATATACAAGTAGAAAAAAGCTCTAAAGAAATTAGAAGAGCTTAATAGGTCTAACAAAAATAAATGAAATCTTAATTTTTTTTAATACACACGTATTAAAAAAGTTAATATGAAATCTACTCTAAATTTTAACCGTTTTAGATAATATCTGTTCATATTTTCTATATATATTATATATAAGATTCATTGATTATTAATATATTGTTTCTGCTTACTACCATTTTCAAAAAAGAAAATTAATGTATACGTATTTTTATGCATGTATTATGAATGTGAATAAAAATAATTGTCTGTATTTAAAGTGGAAATATTTTATAGATTGTTTATAATTAAATATTTTTTGATCTAAAGAAATGTTTGTAGAAAATGATAAAAAAATTCAAAATATATCGTATTAAAAATACCTGAAATATTTTAAAAATAACACTATCATTAAACAATGAAAATAATAATAAATATCTTATTTAACAAAGCTATAAATTTAATGATTGTAATTGTATATTTGTTCATTATACTTAAGTGTATCCATAAAAAGATGTTAATATTATATAAAATATTAATTGATTCTATTCATAATTTTTTTATATATCTTATTATATTCAAAAAAATCTTTAAGAACTATTAATATTCTAAGATTTAAAATTGCTGAGATTAATATTTTCACTATTAATTGTTTTTAAAAAAGATTTGTAGCATTGCAATATATTTTTCAGCAATAATATTGGAACCTCATGTGAAATCGCTACATTTGACATTAGCATATCAATTTCCTGGTTCGCAATTCTCCACTTTGAAAAGTTTAGTAGATGAGCTAGATCCAATGGCAGATGCTTCCTGGGAATTAAGATTATATTCAAGAGATATACGAATGTCAGGAAAACAAGTGCACAAAGTTTTATATTCTCATATACCACGGGAATCGGATGAATTAGAATTACGTACTGGAGATTACATATATATAAGTGGTGAAGCTCTTACTGCATCGCCTGATGGATGGGTTGAAGGGACTTCATGGTTAACAGGAGCTGTTGGATTTTTACCAGAGAGTTACACTGAAAGAACAGCAGAATCTGATGCATGGACATTGCATAAACAAGTACCATTATGTAATTATGAATCAACTAGAACAAGAAATTCAGATTTGTCAGGTAAATAAAAAATATTTATAAATTTACATAATATTACAGTTATATGTTTTATTTGAATATAGAAAACTAGTATTTAAAATGGAATTTGATTAGTATTTTTCATAAATTCAGCCATAGGTCAAGTTATTCTAACTTGATTAATTGATACTTGAAACAATTTATCTTATCATATGAAGTGAAAAAAAAAATTATTCAAAGCAATAATTCATATAAACAAATTTATGAAATGTTAGTTTAATCATTAATTTCATATTTTCAAACAATGAAAGTTTAGTATCAGTTTCAATAAATTATTTATCAGTATATATTTATATTTTATATAATTTTCAAAAATAATTTGAATTTATTAAGGTATAGATTGTGTAGATTCTAAACAAGATATGGATGAAACACGACAAAAAGATTCACCCACTTTATCTGATGCTGCTGTTTCTGAAACTTCATTGAATGAAGTATATATGTACGGAAGTCCAAAAGGTGATACAGCTATATCAAATTCACCAAGAAAAGAAATAAAGAAAAAAGGTCCACGTCAAATTTATGTACTACGGCATGGAGAGAGAGTTGACTTTACTTTTGGAACATGGATTCCTTACTGTTTTGATGAAAGTGGAATATATGTCCGAAAAGATCTGAATATGCCAAAAACAGTACCTGTGAGAAAGGCTGGTCCTCAAGGATTTCTTAAAGATTGTCCATTAACAAATGTAGGCTTATTGCAAGCATCGCTTGTCGGTGAAGCTTTGAAGGATGCTGGTATTACTGTCGATCACGTTTTCTGTTCACCATCCCTCCGCTGTGTCCAAACTTGTATGTCTTTATTGCAAGGTACACTGATTATAAAATTAATTTATTTATATTTGTCATGAGTCAAATGTAATGAAAACTCAATGCATGAAATTTTAATAACCTACTTTTTTAGAAAATCATTCAGTATTATTAAATCAATGACATAACATATACATTTTAGGAATGAATGATGTAAAACCAATATCTATTGAACCTGGCTTATTTGAATGGTTAGCTTGGTATCCTGATTTACTTCCTGATTGGCTTACAATTGATGAACTAATAGAAGCAGGCTTTAGTGTTAATAAAAACTATACACCATTTATGACTGTCAATGAATTGCAAAATTGTAGGGAAACATGTGAAGAATTTTATATGAGAAGTTCAAATGTAACTCAAAATTCTATTTCAACAACTGCTGATTTTGGTTAGTGTTTTTAAAAAATTTTTTTATAGTAAATCATTTAGCAATATTTGATATACAATCAAAATTTATGAAAATATGGTAGAAAATTTCTTAATTTAATATCAAAATTTGTTTTTAAAATTACATTATTTGTTTTAGGAGGAAACATTCTATTAGTAGGACATGCAGCTACTCTCGATGTATGTACAAGACAGTTAATTGGAGGATCACCTCGTTCTGCACAAGAAATGACTAGATTGGTACAAAAAGTACCTTACTGCAGTTTAACTGTATTGCAACAAAAGAATGATCAGTGGGAAATTATTGAACCACCTTGCCCTCCTATAACTCATTCTAATAATCAACGTTTTGACTGGAAAGTTCTCTTATCCTAAGATGGTACTGAATACGCATAAAGATTCTATATTATTTTTGGTACTAGTGCTTCATAATATTTGTTGTGATTTACCAGAAAAAATTCAAATGTATGTATGTATGTAGATACTTATGCACACACATACATATGTATATACATATAAGTATATATAAATAGAAAACCACCCACCAGTCTGCATAAAGTTTATTATTAAATATTTTAATTTATTTTTTTTGTTATTCTTACATTCTATAATATTGGAGTGCAAAGTCTTTTTTTTTACTTAACTAAGTAGTCTATTTGTATTGAAATTCAGCATCTGACTTGTAATTAGTTTGTTCCCATTATTACATTCTGTTATCAGAGTTATTTATTTATATAAAAATATATATACATACTCTGATCTTTTAATTAAGTCTGTTCTTCTGTACTGTGATTTAATATTTCAAAGTATATCAGTTATATATTAAATGTTTTATTTGTAATTTAAATATAATTCAATAAATTACTTGCTTTATAAAAAAATACATTTATTAATGAATTATGTACCTGATTATAAATTTATGAAAAGTATTTCTTAAAGAATATATTTTCCACAAAAGATTAATTAGTTGTACAATACAATATATTTATATACATATTTTTTTATTAAAAAAAAAAGTTTCTACATACCGATTCAATCAAACAAAATTGTTAATAAAATCATTACAAAAATGTATAAAAGATATAGCATTTATTTTACATGGCCACCTTCTTTCAATTTGGCAACAAGTGTATCAACATCAGGCAATATGACACCTGCTTGACGTGTCGGCGGTTCTTCAACAGACAATATTTCTATATGTGGTGCCGTATCTACTCCTAAATCTTTAGGGGTTATCTTTTTAATAGGCTTCTTTTTTGCTTTCTATAAATAATTACATTTATATATACGTAGCTATAAAATAAGCTTGAAAAACTAAGTATGTAAAAAAAATACTAATAATATTTTTTAATTTAAAACTCAAGTAAATTTCTCACCATTATATTAGGCAAAGTTGCATAACGTGGTTCATTAAGTCGTAGGTCAGCACTTATTACACATGGCATTTTACATTTAACTGTTTCCAATCCTCCATCAACTTCCCGAATAATTGTTAAATCATCTCCTGTTTTTTCTATCTATATGTACCAACAAAAATTTAAATAATATTTTTAATACAGTTCAGTAAAATCTTTGAACATTATACTGTGTAATAATTTTTTACTGTTTATATAACAATATTTATGCAAATTACTATAAATTTCAAATAAAATAAAATTAACTACCTTTGAAGCAAATGTTCCCTGTGGCCAATCTAAAAATGCTGCAGTCATTTGAGCTGTTTGATTTGAATCATCATCAATAGCCTAAAATATATATATATATATATAAATTTAATAAACATCATATCAATCATTTTTTTTTACCTGTTTTCCAACAATAACTAAGTCAACTTTTTCATCTTGAGCAAGTTTAGCTAATATTTTTGATACATGAATAGGTTGAAGTAGGTCAAATTCTTTTCCGCTAACCTCTACATGGATTCCTTTATCAGCTCCCATAGCTAATGCAGTACGAATTGTTTCCTGAAAGTAAAGAAATAAAGTTTTAGAATTTAAAATAAAAATTACTTGCATAGCAAGCACTATAACAAAAACAAGTAATAAAATTATTTCCATTTATATGTGGATAGTTTTTATTCATCAAAATTGTTAATTTCTTCTACAAATATTTTAATATAAAAAAAAATACTTTTTGTAAAGTAATTTACTATCAAATTGATATATAATAGCACAATACAATAAGTGTTATACAATTTTTAATAATTTAAATTCATCAAATCACAATGCTTTAAATAAATAAAATATAAAAATATATAATTTACTTGTGCTTGCATTGGCCCACATGAAACAGCAATAATTTCAGAAGCTAATTTTTTTTCTTTCATCCTAACAGCTTCCTCGATAGCAATTTCATCAAAAGGATTCATAGAATGTTTCACCCCATCTGTAAGGACCCCAGTTTTATCTGGTTTCACACGAATCTAAAACAAATAAATATGCAGATATGTCCAATTTAGTACATCATATATATTTTTTAATAAATATTATAAAATATGTTTCAAACTTATATTACATGTATACATTTAATTCCTCACTTTCTAAAATATAATACTTTACTTACTTTAACTGCATAATCAATCACTCTCTTAACTCCAACTAAAACGCGTGCCATTTTACTTACTTATCTTAACTAAAAAAAATTATAACAAAAAATTAAATATCAAACTAATTCAGGACTTTGAACTGTTGATTAAATAAGCATCTTGAAGTTAGCATCTAATAAAAGAATAAAAATTATAATTTTGACACCTGCCAAATCATATCACAAATGTATTAATGTGAAAATTAATGCCGTGTAATCATACTGAAGACGTGTGGCAGTGCAATTAAACACTAATCTAAGAAAAGAACGAAAGGTTAGTTGCATTTTATGCGTTATATGCAGTTAAAATATGCCGGTTTAATGTAATTCTATGTATGAAATATGTTTTTTTCTTAAATAATTATGAAATTACCTTTTTTTTTAAAAAAAAATAATCATGTGTAATTATGACCTTGTGGAAGAAGTACATTTAACATTTTTTGTCGAGATATATTCATTATAAGAACAGTAATCAGAACTTTTTTAAAAATAATAACTATATTGATCATTATTTTATATATTTTAGTATTCATAAACATGGGTCTGTTCAGACTAATAGGAAAACTGATTAAAATTCTTGCAAAAAGAATTATTGAATTGTTGATAATTAGTACAGTCATAATTATTATGCCTGCTCTACCACCATTCGGAGAATACACATCATACTCGTAAGTGAAAATAAGTATATTTAAACGTATTTTAACAATGTAGTAGTATATTTCATTTTTCTGTAATACAAGGATGTGAAAGAATATACAATTTATTGAAGTCACAGTTACATATTAAGTTTTATTATAAATGAAAATGTGGTCTTTTAAACTAATTACAATTAAATTATATTTAATTGAATTAAGTTCTGATCAATGCTAATTGGAAATATATATAAAAAATTGCAAATATTTATGAAAGCTAGATTTGTAATCACAATGTTCTATAGTCATATTTTTCTTGATCGTTCTAAAAACAAGTTTAAAAAATAAGCTATCAGTCATTAAATAATATTCAATATTACTTGAGTATTTATATTTTAATAGTAAAATTATGTACTTATTTTTGTTTTCATTCCTATGTACCCTTTTTTCTATTAAATTGTTTATTATTAACACCTTAGAATCACTTACTATTAATTGAGATCTTATGATATTTCTTTGCTATTTGTATTATTTCGATTAGTTTCAACATATATCATCATTAGATAAACTTGAAACTAACAAATTATTTTTATATTTAAAAATAATATGTTAGTTATTTAGTATATTTACTAAAGAATGACTTATTTAAGAATAACTATAACGATAAAAATAATCATAAGGTTTCAATCAGTACATATTTAAATACAACACTTGAAAGAACTTTTAAAGTACTTTCTTTGCATTTAAAACTGATATTTTTTTTGGAAATAACTGTTTAACTGTTTACTTATTATTATTATTATTATTTTGTTACCTACAATTAAATATAGAACTATTTTTTTCTTTTTGCTTTCTAATAATACTTTCTATTATAAATCTTCAATTATTATTTTTTTATAATTGTGTTAAATTTCATTTACTTATAATAACTACTGTAATCTTTTTTAAATATAAAACTATAAACTATTCATTCTTTTATTTTTATTTTGCAATGTCATCAAACATAATAACTTGTAGTAAAGTAGTTTGAATATATTGTAATAAATACTTTATACAATTGAATTACATAAACATAAAAATGAATAATAAACTTCTACATTAGTATATATTCATTTATCTGTGTGTATATGCACACATACATGCATACATATAATACTCACAATAAATTTAGCATAAGTGCTTAACACACGTACCATGTAAACATTTATATAATTTTCTCTACACACATTACATACTTACTTAAAACATACAAGCACATATATTATTTACCTATAAAAGAAATTTTAAGATAAAAGTGTACTTTTAAATACATAATTGTTCTTAGTAATATATTTTATTATAGTATCTTTAAATTTTCACATATTATTTTTGAAATTTAGTATAAATGCTAGTAATTAATTTTATCCGTAATAATTGTTATTACTATTATAAATAAATAAATATTCAAAAGTCTACCTATATTGTTTACATGAATGTGTACATGAATTAATGGATATGTAATAAAAAATATGTACAATATAAGGTATGAATGTTTTAGTGTCACACCTGCACTGCCATTGGAAGGTGCCTTATCACTTAATAATCGATTGACCAATCCTGAAATTTTATTTAAAAATGAAATACATGGTCCAGAAGCATATGCACATTATAATGGTGAATTATATACAAGTGTCCATGGAGGTTTTATTGTCAAAGTAACTGACAAGCAATTAACTCAAATTGCTAATTTCCGAACTGATAAGTGTAAAGGAGAATTCTATCAAGAAAAATACTGTGGTAGACCACTTGGAATGGCATTTACCAAAACTGGCGAGTTAATTGTTGCTGAAGCTTATTCTGGAATATGGAAAGTAGATGTGAAAACAGGAAAAAAGACGTTATTAATTTCCATTAATAAAGAAATTGAAGGAAAGAAACCACATCTTCCTAATAGTGTAGCTATTTCTAGTAATGGAGATATTTTCTGGACAGATTCTAGTAATGAATATGATCTGAGGAATGGTATATATACAATTTTAGCAGATGGAACTGGGAGGTAATTGTTTTATGTAGTTTACATATTCTAATTTTATTAAGTATTTTTAGAACCTTTATTCAGCATATTTACTATATAAATAAATTTTGTTGTAGATTAATCCGTTACTCTTCTGTTACAAAAAAAAATACAGTGCTTATTAATAAATTGCATTTTGCAAATGGAGTTCATTTATCTCAAAATGAGGATTTCGTTATTGTAAATGATTTGATGAGAAGTCTTATATTAAAATATCATTTGAAAGGCCCAAAACAAGGAAAACATGAAATCTTTATTGATGGACTTCCAGGTTTACCAGATAATATTAATTCTAATGGGCAAGGAGGATTTTTAATTCCATTAGTAATTACAAGAGATTCAAGTCATCCATGTTTGCCACAAATCATTGGACCTTTCCCGCTAATTAGAAAATTAGTTGCCAGAATGATAGGACTCGTTGATTTCATGTTTGAATATATAAATGGTTTTTATCCTAATTATATTTCAGATCTTATGACACATTATGTAAGCATATTTTTTTAAATATTAAATCAATTTAACAATAATATTATTTATGTTTATAATTTCGTACGTTTGTATTTTTATAGGATTGCATACGATAAATTTAAAGTATTTTATATTTTCAGGTGGGACATTTGGAACCGATTTCTTTATTTAGTCCAAAACGTGTAACTATACTTGAAATTGACGAAAATGGAAAAATTATAAGTAGTTTACATAATACCGATGGATCGTTGTCTAGTGTTAGTGACGCTCATATATTTGAACAATATTTATATCTCGGTTCACCTTTTAATAAATACATAGCTCGAGTAAAATTATCAGATGTTAAACTTAAACAAATTGATTACAAAAAGGAAGTGCCAATATTGGAGGTAACGGTACCTACTCCTAAATTGACGACTACGGCAAAACCAACAACTACATCCAAACCAACAACAACAACTACTACCACCACAAAACCAACAACTACTACTACTACTACTCCAAGACCAACAACTACTACTCCAAAACCAACAACTACTACTCCCAGACCAACTACTACCCCAAAACCAACAACAACTACTACCCAAAAACCAATTACTTCTTCTAAACAGACAACTGTTCCCAAATCTACAACTACTACTCCCAAACCTGCAACTACTACTCCTAAACCTGCAACTACTACTCCAAAACCTGCAACTACTACACCTAAACCAACAACCACTGCATCTAAACAAACAACTACAAAACAAACACCAGTAGAAACCCCTAAATCTACAACAGTAAAACCAATTCCAAAACAGCCAGTAGTTGATGATACAAAGAAACCATCAGAAGTGCCAAAACAAACTGCTTCAAAGACTGAATCAAAACCACAAACAACTGGTAATGTAAATAGAGCGGAAGGTAATTAAAAAAAAATTATACAATACAATAAGACTATGTTTCAAATGAGTACTTTATTTATTCAGTTATAAATAATTACAGTCCAATTTATATCATTATCCTTTGAACAATTCTTATATGCATGTTTCAAAAAAAGTAATTTTTTTATAAATTTATACAAATTTCAATTTCACAAAAACTATTTTAATGTGGAAATTGAATAAATGTTGATGTGATACAATTGAAATTGAATAGTACTTATTATTAATTTCTTTTTTATATACTGTTACTTTCATGTCTGTAAAGTTAAATTTAGGATTAATTCAAAAGGACATGTTTATAAACATTTTTGAATAAATAATAAGATTAATTTGCTATTTAGAAAATTAATAATTTCAAAGTAAAGAAAGAATGGCTTGTAATTGAATAAATGTAGTGTTTATAAAAAAAAAAAAACTTTTATATTGATGCACATTCTTTCAGAGTTCAAGCAATAATATTTATTACATTCCTAATTTACTTGCATTTCATTTTGTAAGCAGGTTTTAGATAGAAATTAACACAACACTATGCAAGAGAATTTAGAGTTTCTATTTAAAAAAAATTAATATTATCTAGAATTTCTATCCAATAGCTGCTTTTTTATATATAACTACATTTATAGTAATATTTTAGTTTTGTATATTAAAAATGTTTAAAGTTAGACGTACATATAGTCAAAAGTTAATAATGATAATTATTAATACTCAGTTTATTTAATTTTTATATTTGTATTTTTTGGGATATGTTGTTACATTCTTTTTATTGTGGTTTGTATTGCTGTAAAACTGTTTCATTTTTTATTGGAATAAATGCCAGTTGATTTTTAAAACGTTTTTTATTTACTTAAATATTACAAAAATTGATCACACTCTCAGATGCTTTTTAGCATATGTATTTGCAACTGTCAAAGCATCTCGTAACAGCTCTTCCCAATCGTTTTTTTTCACCTTTTGTGGTTTCATGATGCAAACCAAGTTTGGATCTTGTTCTCGAAGTGAGGACACAGTGCCTTGAAAAACAGTACCCACTGTTGTTTTTAACCATGTTTGTGCATTAAAGTCATCCGTAACCATTTCCTAAAACATTAACATCTTTGATCTTTCTATGATTCTATATTTAAATAAGAATCTATCTTTACTTTTGGAACACAGCATCGTGCTTTAACGACACCATCCGAGAAAGAAATAACAATAACAGGTAGATCATAACAAGGTTTCGTAGCTTTCTGAAGAGGAACATTTTCTAACATTGAACTACACTGTAAATAATGAGCAATCCATGCTTTCTTCAATTTTTTACATTGTTCAATAACTGAATTCATTTCCATGTCTACGAATTCTCTGTAAAAACAATATTCAAAATGAAAAATTTTAATATTATAACAAATCTAATATGTACCTTAAATTATTCCGTTTTAATATTTTAATCTGTGATTTCAATTCACTAAGTACACGTAAAGACTTCATTTTAATTACATAAGGTAATAATTCATCCTGATTGTTAATTTGACTGATTTTCTTACTTAATATTTGTTCGTGATCAATCTAAAAATAAATACAATGCATTTATCAGCATTTAAATATTTATTACCAAAAATATAAAAACCTACAGTATCATCAGAATTTTCTATGTTCTTACAAATTACATTAATAGTTTCTTGAAATTCTATTCCTTTCTTTTGTAATTTTGTAGCATCACAACCAGTCACAGCTTTAAAACTGTATGTACCCCTACCAGTAGTAGTGAAATTTGTAATACAAAATGATTCTAAATGTGATGTATTTTTGACATGTGTTCCACAACATGCTTCACTGTAAGTTTAATTTTAAATGAATATTTTTAATTGAAATTAACATCTGACATTTATTTGAATGTTAAAAACACTATTTGAAAAAAAAACAGTAATATAATATGAACTACATATTAAATTATTTAATAAATTTAAATTTTTTTAACATTATATTTAAAATGAGTTAAGAAAACTTTTTTAAAAAAGTTATCAACCAAAATATATTAAATTATTAACAAAAACATTGAAATAAATCACAGGAAATCAAAAGTATGTAACGTCTTACCATGATAATATTTTTTCACCGGTTTCAGTTGTAATTTTAACAAGTCGTATTCCTATATCTGGATAAATCTCACCTGGAAGAAGTGTTACATTATCCAATGACAGTAACTTTTGACTATCAATGATTTCTGTGCTTACTGGTAATTTTTTACATATCGCTTCATTTACTAATATTTCTATTTTCTCTACATCATCTATTATTAAACGATTTCCATACACGCTTACACTAAACTTTAAATCATTACTTGTAACTTTACTCGATTTCTGGCATGTAACACTTGATTTGGTGACTTTTTTAACTGCACTGTTTAATAAATGAGTAGCTGTATGATTTCGCATATTTCCTAGTCTGTTATTTTCATCCAATTTAATTATAGCAGGATCATTAATCTTTATTTTTCCTTTGTTTTGACTAGTTAAAACAACACTATGAATAATATATCCTTGTATATTAATCACATTTACTACTTTAAAACTCAATCCATTATCAAATAAAACATATCCTATATCATTATTCTGTCCACCAGATTCATAGTAAAGACAGGTTTTATCAAATAGAATATTGCATTTGACCTCATCAGTTTCTGAAGTTTCATTCTCATTTATAATTATTTTAACAACTTTTGCAGCAACATCTCTAAAGAGATATTTATTTTCTATTAGATCATAGTCATATTTCTTTTCATCAATTGTATGTAAAACATTTTCCATTTTAAACTTTTCTATTAATGAAATTAATTTTTCATTGTTATTAAAAATAACAGAACTTTGTTTTGATTTATATTTCCAATTTTCTAGTACAGTTCTAAAATGACTTAAATCAACAGTCAAATTAAACACTTTAGACAGTATTTGCATTTTCGTTTCATCAAGCCCATAAGTGTCATACAACTTGAAAGCAATTTCACCAGGTATTAATCCATGTTTTTTAAGAGATGGTTCAAGTTCTTTTAATTCTCGAAAAGCATTTATTAAACCTGGAACTTCTGATACATCTACTGCTTCTAAATCTGGATGATTCTTCACGATTTCAAACCACTCTGATCCACTCTCTTTACGTAATTTATTCAATGAATTTTCTTCATATGCAAGAATCTGTTCAACCTAAAGAAATATTAGTGATTACAAAATAATATGTTTTGTTTCATAAAATACATACTCGCTTTGCATTTTTAAACAGTTCTGGATAAGCAGAACTTAAAACATTAATAGCTTCTTTGCAAATCTTCCACAAAAATCCTTTTTCTTTAAAAAATACTTGTTGCCCTGTCAATATAGCTTTACGGATAATTCTTCTTAATTTAAGACTGCAAATATAAATAAATGTTTAATTCTTCTAAAAAATATTTTTAATATATACAACTCCATATATATTAATATATATATATATATATATATATATATATATATATATATATATATATATATATGTAATTTTAATAAAGTAATAAAATTTCACAATTACTATCAATTTTACAGTAAATATAAATTTAGAGTTAATATAGTAACTCACTTTTGTTCAGGTATCATTCCATCAGCTAAACATACAGAAATCATACGAGAATGATCTGCTAATAATCTATATCCTGTGTCTATTTGATCTTTATCATCTTGTCCAAATTTTCCTTCATATGGTCGACATGATGTAACCTATTAAATAAAAAATATTATATTTTAATCGATCTCTTTTTAATGATCTTATCTATTGAATATTTGTGAAAAAAATAGTTTTTTAAAAAAGGGATTTTTTATATTTACAATGACAATTTTACAACATACAATATTTCAATATACAACTACTTGTTAATAATGTTATGAAATCAAATGAAATTTTAGGACTATTAAAAATATTACAATATTTACCTTTTCAATACATTTTATAACAGGAGCAAAAATATCTGTATCGTAGTTACTATTTTTCTTTTGTAATAAAGCTGTAAGCCGTTCAAATCCCATTCCTGTATCTACATGTTGTTTAGGTAATGAAGAAATAACACCTTTTGGATTTCTGTTAAAGATTAATACAAAATGTAATATAAATTTGAATTTTACCACTCATTATTAATAATATTAATACCTATTGTATTGTATAAAAACGATATTCCATAATTCTGTAAGATTTGACAGACCTTTATTTACATCTGATAATCGATTATTTCCATTAGTATGATCTACGTGTATTTCTGTACAAGGACCACAAGGACCTGATAATCCCATTTCCCAAAAATTGTCCATATAACCACAAGCTAAAATGTGATCTTCTGGTACACTATAAATTAACACATGTATGTATGCACATATATATATATATATATATATATATATACAATTTTTAAAATTAATAAAATTGTTTGATTATTAATATTAATTATTACAACAGTCAAATACTACATTACTCTTAATTTAAACAATTTACCCTAATGAACTCCATATTTCTTTACTTTCATAATCTGCTTCCAAGCCTAAATTCTTATCTCCACCGAAATATGTTATATATAAACGTCTTGGGTCTATTCTATACACTTCCGTTAGAACTTCCCATGCCATTTGACAAGATTTTTCCTAATAAATAACATTTATTTTTAAATGTTCACAAAAATTTTATTTATTCATTTTTAGAAAGAATTGTAAATTATCATTTTTTAAAAACTATTACAAACTTTATGTTTATAATGATAGTTACTTATTAAAAACTAATCGAAATAAGTAAATACTTTTTACTGCTTATTTATTTGATATACTAATAACAAACCTTAAAATAATCACCAAATGACCAATTGCCCAGCATTTCAAAGAAAGTATGATGATACCCATCTGTTCCTACTACATTGAGATCATTATGTTTTCCTCCAACTCGAATACATTTTTGGTAATTTACAACTCTCGGTGATGGTGGATTTTGATTTCCAAGAAAAACTCCTTTAAACTTAAAATACATACACATAAAAAATACTTCTCTGGAATGTTTCTTTCACTTATTAAAACATGTGTTATTTACTTAAATACAAAGTAAAATTATAGTAACAAACCTTTATACCTGATTCATACCGGCGTTAACAAATGGAAGTGTAGGATCACAGAATGGTACAACAGGACTTGATCGAACAAAAACATGATCGTTTTTAATAAAATAATCTAAAAATTTTTGACGAATTGAATTAGAATCTATTACTTTTTTGACTGAGTAACACCTTCGTGTGAAAACATTTAATTTACTTTTCATTACAAACATTTGTTTTTAATAAAATACATAATACAATTTTAAATTGAATAGAGAACCGTCTGTTTTCAAAATGATTTTTTTAGGTTATGTTTTCACTAATTCATACATGCCGGTGTTATATAATTTGTATGAAAAAATTCAACCTTATGTGTCATACTAAGACTGGATGAAAAATAAGCATTTATAATTTTATTTCAATAGCAGCTTTTTCGTTATTATCACTTCTTTATTAATAACTCGCGTGTCAATAAAGAAGTATATATATATATATAAACTATACAATTGTTTTATCAAGCTTTCAGTTGGTGTCAAAATCTGGTTTTTCAAGCTTAAACAGTTTTTGAATATTTAGGGTACTAGTATCCTAAATGATTACTAATGCATTAATGTTTTTTCTAATATTCATTATTTACTTAAAATAATTGTTGTAAAGTGTTTAACAACCATATAAAAAATATTGATTACTAATCTTATATTAATTTTCAAAATTAGTATCATTTCCTTACAGTATAAAAAACAATATCGTAATGAATATATAAATACACGGATGATTTTCACAAATTTTATTGAAACATTTGTATACATAAAAATGTACAAGTGCTTACAACAGGTATTTCTGATTTCACATCAAGCATTCGTAAAAAAAACCACGAATTGTCTTATACTACATAATGAACATGATGAATACTTCTAATGAAAATTCTGATATGACTTATTTAGCACAAAATAATTTATTTTACAGTAGAACATTTATTTAGTGTGTATTGTACATAGTTGAAATAAAATTAATATATTTTTACTAAATAATTTATCTGTAGAATTTAGAAAACAAACATTCTTCAGAGCCTATTGGAAGAAAATAATGATTCACTAAAAATGTGAAACATTAAGTAGTGAAATATAGTTAATTCTTTTACTGAATTTTTTTCTATTCGATTAATTTTTTCGCTTTGAAAAACCGTCTTAAATAGAGAACCTGCCATGTTGCTAAACCTAATAAACAGCACATACTGAATATACTAAAATATAATACTCGGTTGTTAGTCGACTCTGAAATAAAAATAACAACGATCAGTAATTAGCGACACGTTCGTAACTTTCTAATTACCGTTCGTGTCGCGCATTTCCTCTTCTCGTTTTCGCATCAGAGAGAAATCTTGTACGATATCGTCGGATAAATCTTCGAGTTTCTTTAATTCTACTTCCATCGGTTTTAATTTAGCAACTTCACCGATCTGAAACGGATTTTTGAAATTTAATATACGATTTATCTTCACGTAAAAATCAACATTACCCCTTCGTAATTTCTAGCTTCGGCGCCGTGTTTCGTCACAAGTGAAACTTCTTGTCTCACTCCTCGTTGATCTAAAAAAAAAACGATTATTTTACGTAGACAAAGTAAATACTATGTCAAAGCTACAAAATCTATTAATTTTAAAAACATTCGAATATAAATAGAATAAACTTACGACTCGGAACTCTAGACATGAAACATATTTCAAATGTATCGAAATTTTCTGTCGAAAAACTGAATTTTCCTTTAGAAATATCTTCTTTTTGGGACAAAATATGGCCTTTTGAATCTCTTACCTAGAAACATTCCAACAACTGTCACAACTATAAATATCATCATATTTGATGATTCGAAATTCATTTAAAAACGTACCACGTAATCGACTTTTTGACCAGGTGCTTCTGACACTTCGAATTCGCCAGATATTAATGCTTTTGCTTGTAATTCTTCTTTGAGGCATTTATGTGTGTTTGGTTCCAAGTACCACATAATGCTGTGTACTCTTAGAATAGTGCATAATAATATAAAAGAAATAAACTCTCTATAAATCATATCTGCAATTTTTCTTTCAAAATCACATTTAAAATATAAAAATACTTTTTATAGGCACTTTGCACAAGTTAGTGACACATGAAGTTTACTATTAGCAGTACCGGAACGTAACAATACGTGGCCTTTAGTGAAAATCAGTGTTCCCATAAAAAAGTTTAAAAAAAATGTTACATTTCAAAAAAAACACACATCGGTAAGTTGAAATAATTTATACAAATATTTATACTCTTGAATGATTTATAAGACTTATTCGCATATTACAAATAGTAAATACAAATGTACATTTGATTTTTAATTGTTTTATTTGTAAAATTCAAACACATTATAAAGATTTGTTATAGTGTCAGCACTGAGTCCGCAATCATTTTGCTGTGGATGTCAGTCGAAGAATCGTCCGTCAGTACGCTGTTGGTTTTCGTTGTGTCGGTTCTTGAAATAAGTGCTCGGTTTAAATAAAAACAACAAGGTGAGTACACTTGAAATGTTCTTTTCGAATGTCTCTTGCTAATAATAAGCATTGATATTATCGTTGTCAAGGGGCGGGGTTTACAATTGATCGCGACGCTAACTCACAAGCTTTATTTTGACATTTAAACAGAAATACGATTATAACAATAGGATTTGATGATTTCGTTCTTTTATTCGGCCTTCGATCGTTCATATCTTCCGTAAACATTGTCTAATGCACATATTTTGTTAAAATTGCGATGTGGTCAAAAATATTGATTTTTATTAGCTTCAGCCGGTTGGTAGCTGCATAAAGTGCTTTACACCATGACAGGAAATCGCAGAATCCGCACATACAATATAAGCGTTGTTAAATGATGATACACCTTAATTTTGATACACAATTTAAATTATTCAATTGTAATGTAATAGCTTTCGTAAACGTACGTTGAACCGGCATAATATAATCTATTATTCATATGTTGTTCATATATACGTAAAGGATTATTATATAGACACATACCTTTTTTTAGTGTTGACCTTGAGTTTAAAATAGCATATTTTTCCAAGGATCCAAAATTGCGATGATTTCATGACACCAACTAATTAGACATTACGTTATTTTAATAAAGTACTTTAATATTGATTATCTTGTTTATATTCACTACACATTAATATGGATAAGAAATCATCATAAGCTTGATTACCTTATTTATTATTTGAATGCTATTTTTACATTAATCGTTTTAGTAGATAAAGACTTGTCAAGTATATATATATCAGTTATGTATCCAATACATAGTGTTATGAAATATTTACTTATAAGCATCTATTTAGCCATTTTTTGTGATTAACGATGTATTTTACATTTTTTGGGGGGAAAAATATATAAAATATGTCTTTTAAAATCAATAATCATATTTGTAATTCATCCATCAAGTTCAGTATAAACATAGTTTCGTAATTTTTCTATTAATAGATTTTGTTGATTTCACTTACAATAAAGATATGATAATTACATTTATAAATTGTACAAAAAATATGTATCAGAAGTATTATTTTTTTTTATTAAATCTGTTAAAGAACTCGTGTATTACGAGTATATACCGTAAAATTAATAATTTCAGCCAGTTATATACTAAATTAAGAAATATTATCGGCGTTATGAAGTTTTATCTAATTGAATGCATTTATAACGATTCTCATTATATATTAATGTAATTTGTGGGAAAGAGTTTAATTTACGTCTCTCACGAGATGTACAAGATTCTAACTGTTAAGAATCATTTATATATATAGAATAAAACACTTGTAGGCAAGCTACAGCATATTTTGAATGCTAGTTAGTATGGCATAGGTTCTCAGAATTCACTTCTGAAACATATAGTTTTATTATTTATTTTTTTAAAAATATTAATTTAAACCACCAGTGCGGAAATGTTTAATAAAAGTTTAAATTGTTCATATATATATATATATATATATATATATATATATATATATATATATATATATATATATATATATATATATATATATATGACGCAATTGCATAAAAATTATTAATAAATAAAATATTCCGCCCTAAACTTACTCTGGCTTTATATGATGTCATCTTTGATTCACAATGGTTCATAAGGTAAATATGCAGCTCGTATTATAATAAAACCTGCTGAAAAAATTAAAGCATATGTATTGTAAGAAATTTCCAATTGAAATTATTCTAAAAATCATTTTAAAAAATTGTAGATATATATATATATATATTTATTTATTTATTTATATAACTATTACTACGCAATTTGAAAAAAGTAGTGCTTAGTTAAAATTGGAAATTAAATGCAAATAATATTTTAATAAATAATAATTTAAGAGAATAGAAGTATTGATTTTCAGGGGGTTTTTTTAGCAATATTTTCCCTATTCTTCTGATATATACGTTTTTGCATTTTTTCCCCAAAAATATTTTTAGGAAATTCAGTCTTGTTACACTGATATTTATCAAGTGAAAAATAATCTACTTTTACATTAATTTATAATTTTTTTATTATATTCCAACCAATAGTGATTTTTTTATATTAAAATTCTAGTTTTGCAAATTAACTGACGCTCTAAAAACCACAATTTTTTATGATTGATGTTATTTTTCGATTCACAGCTACGTATTTTGATGATAGTGTCATTATTGGTAGAACGTAATAAAATATACATCATTTATTAAAAATTTTAATTTAAAAAATAATTCTGTCCTGATTAGTATGTTTGGTAATTTATGAAAAGAAATTTAATCCTAACATCAAACTATAATTATATTTTGGACTTTATTTCAAAATATATAAATCCTTATTTTTGTTAATTTTTTTCATAATTAAAGATGGAATTCAAACTAAAGATAAATCAATAAAAGCATCGTGCAATAATTTTATAGATGTTAAATATTGATTTTATTTTCGAAATAAAATGTAATTTTGAGCTTTATATTAATTATTTTATTATAAATAAATTGTATCATTTTTAAAAATAAATAAATAAATGAAATAATACTATTCATGAAATTATTAGAGAAAAAACATTCTATATTACATTACCTTTTAATATAAATTAATTATTCATTTCCTGATGTTATAAATATTTTCTGCTATAATTTGTCACAGTAGCCGAAATCCACTTTTCGGTTACTAAATTAATCACTACTCGAAATTATCGAATACTTTAATGAAGAAAATTTTGCGGTGTCTGAGCCTAG
>CP092093.1:32735000-32837500 GCA_029203775.1 Neoneuromus ignobilis
TTTTTCAATTCCTCGTGCAAACGATCCAGCTGATCGCAATAGAAACTTGCCCTTATTGTTTGACCGGGTTTAAGTGTTTCGTAATAGATGATTCCTTTGAAGTCCCACCATACAGACAAAAAAAAAACATTTTTTACAATTAGTCCAGTTTTCCGGAGTAGGTTTTGCTACTTGACCTTTAGGTAACCACTGATTGTTTTCATATAACACCCATTTCTCGTCTCCGGTTACCAAATGATCAAGGAAAGGCGATTCGACTTCAAGATCCAAAAGTTCTTGGGATATGCGAACGCGCGCCGATTTGTTCTCTTCGCTCAGTGCGTGCGAAACTCATACGCCTTGCCTCCATATCTTCCCAGTCTTCTTAATGTACCTTTGCACTGGTGTATAGGTGTAATTTAGTCTCTCGGCAAACTGGTGAATAGTCATGGTAGGATTTGCTTCCATTTCAGCAGCCAGAACATCATCATCCACCTTTGATTGCCTCCCACATCCAAGACTATTCTTAATGTCATAATTTCATGTTCGAAATTTTCTGAACCATCTTAGACATTTGCGGATGTCTATTGTATCACCTACCACTTCACTAATGTTTTTAGTGGCTGTAGTTGTCGAGTTTTTTTTAAAGAAACTAATATAACATACAATTTCATATAAATTGTTCAGTTGGTATAAATTTTGCCATAATAAATTCAAGGATAAAATATGTTTTGTAAATATCAGAATGTAGAGTCCAGATGTGCACAAACACAGATTTAACAATAGACGTTGTCAGGTATAGACGAGCAAAGCACGACTGACGCTTAAAACCTAACTTTAAAAAATACGACATTCATTTCGGATATACTTAATAAAATCCATTTTTCGTATCATACTTTATATTAATTTTCTATATTTAAATTACAACAATTTAAAAATGTAATCAAATTAAACTTTTTATAGCTTGGTTTTAGTTATCTGATTTTATATTCTTTCTTATCTTTAATTTTCTTCATAGTAACAATTGTGTCCATGAAAGTATTTATCAAACGATAACTTCCATTTAATCTTTAATTTGTTCTCCAAAATCCAGGATTTTTTTAAAAAAATAAATATCTTTTGACCATTTCCTGTATTCGAATTTTTGAAATACGAATTTTCGATTCATTTAACTTTTTTCGAACCAGATGCACTTTTGCTTCAATATAATTATTCTCATTTTTTTAATTGTTTAAGAAAATTTCAATGGAAAAAGAATACAATAAAATGATATGTATCGATGCGAAATATTTACATTTATTAAGTTATTAGAATACTCCAGAAGATTATAATTTCATAATAAAATAGTCGAGTGTAATATATATCTGAGGGACAAAAGAGACCCACTTCAAGTAGAAAACTTGACATTGTATATGTCTAAGAGCTTCACTTAAACTAACCTTTTACACTTCAGTTGTAAAGAGTTCAAGTGTTCTTATTAAGTAAAATGTTAAGTTTCATAAATTCAATTTAAAAATACCACAAAGGCACGAAATGTCAAAATAGATACCTAAATATTGAGATAATAGATTTTCAGTATACACACATGGTTGTGTGTGTGTGTATACACAATCGTGATTAACATATACAAGCATAAATAGTCTAATTAAGTAGATTGTTGACAACCTATTGTGTGTTTAAGTCCTATCTTACGATATGTCATCGTTCATTAAGTAAAAGATTAAAAAATACATTCAGTAAATTGCAGTTGTGATATCGTTATAAATTAGTAAAAAAATATATACACGCATTTAGACAAATTCAAGCAAGCATACAACAATGGTCGAGGAATAATCTCATAATTAATGACTTAATCAGAAAATGATAATAACGAAATTGGAATGATAAATTGTTTGTTATATTTCTGAATAAAAATTTTCAGAGGTAATTCATCAGAGATAATGACATCATTAACCATTTTCAAATGGAAACAGCGATTATATGATGCCATGAGGGGGTGGAATTTTTTCTTTTTTTAAAAGTGGGAGATTGTAATTTTATTTTATATATATATATATATATATATATATATATATATATATATATATATATATATATATATATATATATAGTGACTTAATTAAGCGTAACAAGAAAATAAGGGCGACATTTTGTTTATTTGTAATAAAAAATGGTGATATATGAGTTGCTCAAAATGTTGAACGTACATTAATCAATTTTATTTGTTGAAATTTAAACGAAAATATATAGGACGGTTTTTTTAGTAGAATTATTTTTAATTATAAATATTTTATAGAATCCTTGATGAAATATTAATGTAAATCCATATATATTGCAAGTGTAAATATTAAATAATAAATTTGTAACAAAATTAATACGTATAGAATATTAGCCTATTTTAGAGTGTAACTTTTTTTAATTAATAATTATATTTGTTTTTAAGGGGGGCTATTCTAGTCTAGACGCAGGAATTTTAGGTGTTTCTTCGGGCGCTATAAAAAACTCAATAAATATTTTTACTATCCATTTTTATCAGTTATTTATTGACATTTTAAGAGTATAAAAAAGTATTGTTAAAAACAAAAAAATCCAAATTGAAAAAGGTACAAGCTGGCAAAGTGAGGGCTCGAAAAAAAGGTGTCTCCTGGTTGACGTGGTTCCAACCCTTCCGGTCATCTGAAACAATTTTTTTTTTAAATTATTAAAAAAGAAGGTTGTTGTAGTATCCCCGCCTAGGAAAATTTAAAAAAAATGTTTTTTCGTAAAATGGCGGCAGTGTGAAAAAACAGTCATTTTTTGCCCTATTTTTTTCAAATTTCGGAATTTTTTAAAAATAGTAAAAAACAAAATTTTCAAAAAATTCTAGGCGGGGACAATCACTGTTATATTGAGAAGCTCTGTACCAAATTTCAAGTAAATCGGTCCATTAGAACTTGAGATATCACGTCAACCGTGTCGAAAAAAGTAGTTTCGAGAAAAACGCGTTTAAAGTTAATTCGTTCCGGTCAGACCGGATTGGTTGGCGCGTCACAAAAATAGCTACAACTCCGAAAATAATTCGAATTTCGAAAAATCCTCTTAAGGACATATTCTTAAAGGTCTAAACTTTGAAAATATGACTTGTAAATCACTATTTTTCGATTATTTATTGTATAATAAATTGATTTATGTTCAAATTTTTTTGAAAAAAGAATTTTTTTTTTCATTATTATCTTGACTCTCTCGAACGATCGTCACTCTGAGAAATATATTTATAATGTTTATTTGGTTCTAGGATGCCAGCAGCCGTTCAACCACCGGCGGTTGAGCCGCCCCGCACCGAGCTGCAGGAGTTGCAATTGAAATCTGGTCAAATCACAGATGAGGTAACGAGTCCGAATCGATTCGACGGAATCTCCGTTCTCCGCATAAAATGTATACCATGTTAATTATCTTTGTTATCTTTCAGTCATTGGACAGTACACGTCGTATGCTGGCACTATGCGAGGAAGTAAGTACAATTTTCAATTCGAATAGATTTTTGCGTGTGATTGTTGCGTTTTCTGCCAAAAATATATTAATATACGTGCACATTGGCATGTCCGACGAACATATATCAAACCGGCGTACTGGAAATTACTCGACCCGAATGTAATCTATCATCCGACATGAAAGCTCGGCTTAAAATTATTGACATCTTATTATTTGTATATCGGCGTTTGAATTCGTTTACACATTTTCGTTCATTGCGCCTTTTCCGCATTGTATTACTAATTGAGAATTAATTCAATGTAATAAACTAATATGTTATCGAACATTTAATAATTGGCCTCGTGTAATACATACATTTATTACACCGTGTTAACACTAAATTCATTATCAAGATTTTAAAACGAATTTCATTGAAATAACGTTTCATTCCTACGTAAATCATTATTCACCCCAAGACATTTTCACCCTACTATTTGATCTGTTGATATGTTCGGATTTATATTTGATACTTTAGAATCAACAAGTAACACAGTTTTCTTGCTATTCATTCATTCATTAAATCTCTCTTTATTATATTAACATATGTATATATTTCTTATTCCGATTTAATGAAGAGATGATTGCGAAATAAACAAGAAAATTTGCTTATATTCGAATGAATCGTTTAAATTTCTATTTGAATATAAGATGTATTCATTTTTTATAAATACAAATCAATCGATCGATTGTTATTAAAATACTTATTTAAATAGGAAGGAAATGACAAGTAATATCTCTATTATGAATTTTTTATTCGAGACGATCGTTTTATCGAACACGTCTGCCGGAGTTCAAATTCTTCTCATACTTGATTAAAATTTCAGCTCCATTATTTTATAAACGTTTATATTAAATATAATCTTTTTCGATATTTTCAATATCTTTTTGTAACTTCTTTTTCTTTAACTCGGCGTTTTTATAAACTTGATTCGAGTTAATAAACCAGGTATCTTTTAAATATAGACGAAGCTTTAAATAAATTTATAGTAAATAACTGAGATGTTTTTTCTTCTTAAAACGATTTTTTTAATATAAACGATCAACAAAAACTCTTGTTGATTTTTTCATCCCTGAATCTGTATATAAATTTATAATATATCTTAGTGGATTATCTGTCTATATTATTGGGGGTACCGGATGAAAATGTCGTTTTTTGACATCGTCCTTTTCAATGGTCAGTTGTGTTTCGGCTGTCGATTTTTTAACACGTATTTCTTTTGCTATTGATTGGTGGACATCTAAAGCACAACTTTCAAAAGAAATTACATTTTTTGCGCCCTATTTTAAATGGAAGGATTTGTACCGGATAATCAATTTTTACGCAATTGTATGTTATACGAATTTCATCAAAAAAGTAATGCAACGACTGCGACAAAAAAAATTTGGTACATTTACGGGGACATATCGACTATTCGGCAGTGTCAGAGGTGGTTCAAACAATTTCGAAGTGGAAATTTTGACTTAAAAAATAAACCTCGAAGTGAGAGAGAGTAGTGAAAGTGGACAATGAGGTGTTACGCATTGAAGTTGAAGCAAATCCGACCAAATCTATTCAACAAATAGCAGATACACTCGGATACTCTCGGTCTAGTGTGCAAGAACATTTAAAAATAATTGGCAAGATTCATAAACAGGGTGTGAGGATACCGCATCATTTAAGTGATGAAAGCAAATCTGTACGGGTTCGAATGTGCCAAGAATTAATAAAATTAGAGGAAAATTCAACATTTCTTCGACATCTTGTGACAGGGGATGAGAAGTGGGTTATGTACTCGAACCAATGTCGCAAAAAACAGTAGCTTTCTAAAGAGTAGGTACCACTGGCAACGTCGAAACCGAACTTAACAGTCAAAAAGGTCCTTTTGTCTGTATGGTGGGATTGTAAAGGAATTATTCATTATGAAATTCTTAAATATGGCCAGACAATAACGGCACAGTTCTATTATGATCAGCTGGAACGATTAAAAGAAGCAATCCGTGTAAAAAGACCTAGAATATTAAATAGAGGAAACATATTTTTTCAACACGATAATGCGAGACCTCATACAGCTAAAATTACTCGGGATAAATTAATGGAATATGAAAGGAATGTAATTATTCATCCACCATATTCACCCGATCTTGCTCCATCGGATAACCATTTATTTAGATCAATGCAGCACTTTTTATCCGACAAAAATTTTAAGAATATCGAAGAAGTGAAAACGGGTCTCGATGTCTATTTTTCATCCAAATCAAAAGATTTTTATGCAAATGGCATATTAAAATTACTAGAAAGATGAAAGAAAGTTGCAGCTATCGAGGGAAAATATATATTTAATAATTGATATGGTAATATATATATATATATATATATATATATCACATATAAAGCCCATATCAATACACTACTGGATGAAAGCCTCAATGAATGCTACCACCCATTCACTGGTATCTCACCACCTTCCGGATTGGTTTTTTTATTCGGGGTTTACTCCCTTCTGTTACAAGATAGCTGCGGAGATTCGAAAAAGACTCTCCGACTGGGAGAAGGCGTAATCTCCCGCATGGGATGCAAACCACTGTGCTACCCAATCGGTATGTATATATATATATATATATATATTAAGTTGACTTTCTATTTATACAAACGACATTTTCGCCCAGTACCCCTAATACATAATAATTGTTAAAAATCAATTAACAAATATTACAATAATTTATTAAATTTGGTATGGTTTAATTCTCAACACTTTCCACAATTTTTTATTAGGAAGTTAATATATCATAAGTAAAAAAATATTACATTGAAATAATTTAACTATTGCTAGAGTTCAGTGATTTTTATGATAATTAATGAAAATAATTTAATACGAATGAATTATTTATCCCAACTCAATTTTTCTTATAGTTATTCAATAGTCATTTATTGTCCCTTTTATTCATTATTTTATATTTTAAACAAATATATAATCAATAGTTGAAAAAAATATTCCAATGTGTGCATGCGTGTATATATATATATATATATATATATATATATATATATATATATATATATATATATATATATATTAAAATGATCAGAACACATCCAAATTTTTTGATTTTTTTTTTTAAAAAAATCGACAAATTCATTTTCGATCAATCATCAATAATACCACAGTCACATCATATAATTCTTATATTTTTGGCAGAAATTAGCAACTATTTTTAATCAAATTGTATTTTTCAATGCAATACTAGCTATTATTTTAACATGTTTGTATATTGTTTTAATAATAAAATTATGCAGGTAAGTGTAGTGATATATAGGTTAATATTAAAAAAAAAATTACTTGGTATATACGTGCTCGTACAATTTGTCGTATTCGTACAAAAAATTTTATATATATTTCTCAACAATGATTATGTTTTGTAATAGAAGAAATAATCATTTCATAGTTTTTAATTTTAGAACTAATTATGTTATTATTGAGGTTCATAAATGTTAATTTATTTTTATTACGAAATATCATATATTTAAAATGATGTAGGTCAAAAAAACATCTTTATCGAGTGAAGTAATCGTTTTGAAATGATTTTTTTTTGTTATTAAATTATTAAAGAGTACACTTTTAATAATGTACAATAACAATACTCATTTATAATTAAATTTTCTTGAATGAGTATGGCACATTTTTGATTTTATACATTTAATCTATAATTAAAAACAAGCTACAATAAAAATCATTTGATAATATTTTTTATTAACAAATGTAATTATGGAATACAAATGCTGTTGTATTTATTTTCAAAAACAAATATCGTACTTGACGTCCATTATGTCGTTTATTATCGAACTAGGAAAACAATTAGAATATTCATTTGGGGAAACACAGTACTAATAACTAAGTTATTAATAGAACAACGTTTTCTCACAAAACTACAATTAATTGCGCACTTGAACACATAACGAGTGGTAAAAAAATCGGATTCAGTTCGATTTCCTATCTGTTTATAATATAGATTTTTCATATTCAACATATTAAGCATCCTGTAGTTCTCGTTTTTATTTGTTAATTGAATTTTTTGAATTTTGTAAGTTGGGTTACAGAAAACGAACGTTCTACTAATAAGCAAACATTCTTTAAATATGTAATGATTTTCGCGAATGTCTTTAATTATTTTTTATGTGTTTTATGGATTATTGTCAAATATATTAAATAAATAACAGTACGCTAAAATTAGAAAAAATAACTTTTTTCATAATTACAATAATCGTTTAGTATTAAATTTAGTTACAATTAGAAATCATATCTTGATCAGATTTAAATTGGAATATTTGCTATAATTTAATTTTTTTCTATACACATACATATCTAGTTATCAACATATCTCGTTTGTTTTTATTGTTTACTTATTGTAGGTTATTTGTTATAATAAAGTGAAATATATTTTTTCTATTTATTTAGTTTAGATTTTTATAAATAGTACACGAAGAAATTGTAATAATAATAATAAAAACACACATTTTAAGTATCGCGATTGTATTGATGTGGTAAACGTTGATTAAAAATTTAATTAATTGCAAACGTGCCTAAAAATATTAATTAATCACCAGAACTCTGTCAAAATTAATGGTATCGCTTATTTTTGAGTATAATGTTTTAATAAAATATGTATATGGAAATAAATACTTCCGTTCTTTATGAACAAGTATATTTTATCTATTGCAATTTCCTTTATATATATATATATATATATATATATATATATATATATATATATATATATATAAATATTTCTATTCCATCATTTCGTTTGCTTTGCAGTATTACAGATATTTTTTTCCCCATTTTATACATATATGATACATCCTATATTTATAATGAATATAACCTGACTTTTTCTCTTGTGTCAAAATAATTATAAAAAAAAATTGTTTCTGTACGTATGTACGAACTGTTTGAGAAAAAATATGGGCACCATACACCAAGTAATATTTTCTTTGAGACATAGTAAATTGTGTATTGTAGAAAAATCCATTGTACAGAGTATGTTTCTTAAATATATATATATAATCATTTTTCAAGCATTCTAGGTTCGACATTAACCCTTTCACTGTTAGTAAACGATTTTGATAGTGTGTTTAAATCAAAGTTAATATCAGCATATATTTCACATTTACCGTCAGATATAACAGTAACACAGTTCAATTCACTGTACAATACATACTGCATTTCATTTAAATGTTGACAATGCGATTCCGTTTTGTTCGTCTGTCATTGTTTGTACGTACAACAATGGTTTTTAATCGTAGCTGTGTCGCTTAGGAAATCTAACCAATGTCGACATTTACTGAAATCATACTGTACATAAACTAAACTGAACGACTAATAGGTTGTATATGAAATATTAACATATCAAACATATGAACAGTGATACAAAGAAAATATTTTTTTATCATTTCTTCTAAGTAACAGATTATCGAGTATTTCAGTTCAGCATATAATCATTTAACGTACTACAGTAATTTTTTGTGTACTTTGTATGTATTATAGCTATTTACTCTTACACATTTCTATTTCTACTGTTCTACTATTTTCTCTACTATTTGACAGTTTGTACTTGTTTTATTTCTATTTACTAAATATATATATATATATATATATATATATATATATATATATATATATATATATATATTCAAAATAATAGATTACTACCAAATACTTTTAGTAATTATGGGAAAATACAACCATATGCTTTCTTCACTTGAATGGTAAAATTAATTGTAAAATATTTTTTCTACTTCTATCAGTATTTTTAAAAATTAAAATCTCTTCGATTATTCTACATGCATTTTTTACTATAATGCGTGTGTGAATTTCTATTTTCTATGTAAATTTATATATGAATGCATTTATATGTGTAAAAGTGTGAACGTGCTGGTTTCTAAAAACTATTAAGATTTAATGTGTCTGCACTCGAACGTAATTTCATCGCTAATCAGAAATGAATAAACAGTTATTGAACGCTGTAATTAAAATTTATAGCTATTGCGAATTCAACTACCATTACAGATTCTAATTATATTACAGATATAATTTGAAACTGATTAAATTCACTTTTACGAATGAATTGCTACCCCAAACATCATAACATTTTTTTAAAATAATTTGTTCAGTAATTTCGTATTAAGCATTTATGAGAATTTAAACGACAATGAAATTATCTTGCAAACATTTAGCGCAGAAGAAACGTGTAAAGGATTTTGTAAACGTGTCGAACTAAGATGATTATTAATTTTTGAAGATTTTATATAAAATACAAGCTGAAAATTTCGATTGATATTTTATTTTTATAAATTTAATATACTTTTATGTTCACTTTGTCTCCTTATATATATATAAAGATAAAATAAATACATTTTTGGATTGTAATAAAGATTGGTGATCGTTTTCCTTGGATTATAAAAAAATGAACACTTCATTTATCAAATTAACAATTAAAATTATATCTTGCAACAAACGTACTATTTAGTCTTTTAGTCTTATTATTTATTTCTAATCGAATGCGAAGAATTGAACAAACTAAATTTTTGTTATCATAAAATATCGTTTAAACAGCCATTGGAATCAATCACTTGTTTACATAAAACGAATTATTTATATTCTAGAAAAATTGTTATCTTTAGAAAGGGGGAGACTTGTGTTACCGTATATATTTTTATTTAAATTTACATAATTGCTTATGATACTCTTAGCTTTATCAAATATTTTATATATATATATAATTTTTCATTTCCCATATTTTTTTTTATTCAAAAAAGTGTTACTTTATAACATGAAAATAAACGTAAACAATGTTTTTTTTTTATAAAGTAGATAATGCAAAACTAAAACGATAAGCAGTTGAGTAATTAATAAAAATATCAATTATTTAGTAGCAAAAGTTCATTGTCATAATATTTTAATATCATAATATCTATTATACAAAACATTTAAGTGTTTTATAAATAATTTAACTCTTTTCCAGTCACTTATAAATGTTATCATTTCGGCATTATTTAACGTAATTAATTACATTTCGTATTATTAATCAAGATAAAAAAAATATTTTATAATAGATTAACTTCTTAAGGGGGTATTCTAGTCTAGACGCACGAATTTTAAGTGTTTTTTCGGGCGCTATAAAAAAAACAAATATTTTTACTATCCATTTTTTATCAGTTATTTATTGACATTTTAAGAGTATAAAAAAGTATTATTAAAATCCAAATTGAAAAAGGTACAGGCTGGCAAAGTGGAGGCTCGAAAAAAAGGTGTCTCCTGGTTGACGTGGTTCCAACCCTTCCGGTCATGTGAAACAATTTTTTTTTGAAATTATTGAAAAGGAAGGTTGTAGTAGTATCCCCGTCTAGGGAAATTTAAAAAAAAATGTTTTTCGCAAAATGGCGGCAGTGTGAAAAAACAGTCATTTTTTTTGCCCTATTTTTTTCAATTTTCGGAATTTTTTAAAAATAGTAAAAAACTAAATTTTTAAAAAATCTTAAGCGGGAGCAATCATTGTTATATTGAGAAGCTCTGTACCAAATTTCAAGTGAATCGGTCCATTAGAATTTGAGATATCACGTCAACCGTGTCGGAAAAAGTAGTTTCGAGAAAAACGCATTTAAAGTTTGGAATCGAGTTGAGACCGGATTGGTTGGCGCGTCACAAAAAAGCTATAACTCCGAAAATAATTCGAATTTCGAAAAATCCAAGGACATTCTTAAAGGTCTAAACTTTGAAAATATGAAAAAAATCGATTTTTTCGAAATTCCAGACTAAAATACCCCCTTAAATTTATAATTTATGTAAAAGCACGAAATCTTGAAGCTTACTCTCTGTCGATCAGATTTTTGCTTATTTATATATTTTTGTGACTTTTAATATTTCCGAACTCTTGATTTATATTCTACATACAAATTCTTCATGCATTGTCGATCGTTATTGACTGTTATACTACTGTATCTCTTTAAAAAAATCTTTGCATTTAATTGTCGTGTATTTTTCCCGGTTATTTGGTTTATGTGGTTGTCTTAATGTTTACTTTAAAGTTATTTATAACATAACGTGATTTGTATGTGAGTATATGCTTATGAGGAAAATGAAAAGTAGATACAAGCGGATTACTGTATTGAAACGGAAGTAACAAGTTTGCAGGTTATCTACTTTTCCATTATAATTTGTTATTGCGTACTTTATAAACCGCATAAAAACGAAAATCTGGTAATCTGATTTGTGGAATTTGGAGTCTTCGTTTTCTTGTATATTTTTCATAATCATATACGTGCTTTTGATATTGTTGCAGTTAAAATTATTTATTTCATTATTTAAAAATGCATATGATGTTTGTTTATAAATATTTGTTTGTAATTTTAAAAGAAAAGCACAGAGGTGTAGACTGTGGTAAATTATGGGTTTTATTTTATAAAAGAAAAGTTGCGCTATTTGCAATGTTGATTAAGTTGCGAAAAGAAATTAAAATACTTTTCCGTCTCTGTTATTTGTTCTCGAGATATATATATATATATATATATATATATATATATATATATATATATATATATATATTTATATTTATATTTATTTGTGTGTTTTTGTGCATACAGCAATGTATATACGTGTCTCTGTGTGCATTTGTACGTGTGTTGTAAAATCTATTTTTCATTGAACAACCTATTAGTCATATGGTGTATGTAATAGTAAAGGGGTTAATCATTTCCAACCATTAGATATCACAACAACATTACTATAATTTTATTTTCTTAAGAACTCGACAGTTGTGCATTCCTTTATCAGTTTAGAAACACATTTGCTATGCGTTTTTTTGGTTGTAGATATTTCATCTCATAGTTTGTTATTATCGACCGTAAGGTACGGTGACCATTGCGTATCGATACCATTTCATCTGATTGTGGCCATTAACGAAACTCGACAACAATGGGCACCGAAATCTTACGGTTGAACAATGGTAGAAATTTACTACATTAAACTATTGCGCACGTTTACACCCATATATATATATATAAAACATACACTCTCATTACACGCACACACAATAATAACCATATGGTTTTGTTTGCGCTGCTCAGAGCAAGGAAGCCGGCATACGCACTCTGGTCGCTTTAGACGACCAGGGAGGTGAGTGGAAACAACGTACCAATTATTTATTTTTACTTACTACATTATTTCGACATTGATTGAAATTAATACGCTCAACATACCATCTTATTCTTTCTCTCTCTCTTTTAAATTACAAATAATACATGCCAAACATAATTGTATTGGGATGCGAATTATTTTACCGTACTGCAGCAGAGTTGCATGTTTTGTTTTGTTTTTTTTAGGTGAACATTAAGATGTCTTAACATCACATTGATTTGTATACATGTGTACATATTTATATATATATATATATATATATATATATATATATATATATATAATATGAATATTATGTATACATATTTGAATGACATTGAACAAATATAAAAGCACAATTCACCAGAACTTCACGAAAACTGCCCATATTTGTTCACACAATATTTAAACACATCATGAGTGAGAAAGTATTAGATGTTCGCAATCTTTACAATAATTACGATTAGATCTAACGTTTTTTTTTTAATAACACATTAATGAAACTTACAATTTCGATTGGAGAGGAATCACCTATATGTACATGTATTGTTGAAACCATCAGTACTAATCGGTGTATATAATGTTCGCTATTTATGTGCATAAAAAGTTTTATTATTCCTCTGCAATCGAAGCTGTACATATTATATATTATATGTTTCATAAAAGTTTAAGATTAATTATGTTTTATAAAAATAACAAATAAAAAAAATATATTGTACAATTCAAAATACAATAATAACTAAGTTCTTTTCTTGAAGCAGTGCAGCATGAGAAAAGTACAATTGAAATGTGTTTTATTATTATTTTCAGAAATATGTAGGTGTGATAAGAATAATGTAGCAGATAACAAAGAATATTTCAAATTAAGTTGTATTTTTGTCATGTCTGTATTAACTTTAAATTGTATTTAACCCCTTTCACTCGTAATATAAATTGAGACATGGCTAAGTATATATCATAGTTCGTGTATCACGATGATCACATTTTATTTTATTTTTCATTTAAACTAAACATTGTCATATTTATTAAACATTAATAATTATTTAAACACCATTACAATATATTTTTGTTAATTAAACACACATACATCCATACATATATACATACATATATATATAATTACATGTAGAATAAATATTATGACATAGTTTTTTTAGACAAAAAAAGATGACCCTTTTTCGTGATACACAAACTATTTGATAGACTTGAGCAATGTCTTAATGCTTATTTATACAAATGGAAGGAGTTAAAATATAACTAAAATGTGTGTGATATAAAATCAGTGCTTAAACAGTATTATATAAAATTAACAATTAGCAATTAAGTGATTATTTTATTGAGTTTTGTATTTTAATTTAATTGTTTGTTTTTTGGTTTTTTATTCTTCAGTGTTTTTGTTTTATTCTTTTGTAATCACATTAAATGAACAAACACTAAAATCTGAGCACAGTGTTCGTCTGTATCAAACTTTCACAAAATAAATTAATACATAGTACATGAACAGTACAACTTATAGAAAACAGTCATTACTAAAAATATATAACATTTTTGCTAAGTGTATTTATTTCTCTGGGTGTATATATGTATATCTAATATATATATATATATATATATATATATATATATATATATATATATATATATATATATATATATATATATATATATATATATATATATATGTACGTTTATATATTAATTGTACGTATATACAAAGTCCAGATATTATTTAAAAACAGATATCTTCATTTATTTTTGTCATTAATTAAATTATATACAATTGAAAACAGAACACTGAGCATGACATTAAAGACTTCAAATTTATCTGCTTAAGCTCTGTATGCCTGTACATAAATGGCTTTGCCAAAAATTACATTACATTACAATTCGACCGTCATATGAGAAGTAATCATAATTGAAATTTATTGTAAATTTGGCGGGGTAATATTTTCGTTCACACTAAGAGGGAATTACAGATAGAAAACAGCATCCTAAAAGCGAATACAGATTTACGCCAACAAATAAATACAGCAGTACTCTTGGACAGCTCATCAACAGCACAGGATACATACCCGCACTGGGAAATACAAACATCTTGAAGACAATTGATATGCTTGTTAAAAGATGTTACAGCATTGAAAGGGTTAATTAATGGCAGTCTGATTGTGGTATTCATATCTGTTTGTTAATTGTATCAACTTGTTAACCATCATAACTATCTGTCTGTTTAATATTTGATAAGTGTGTTTGTTCATTGCGTGCTCAAATGGTCGGTGACTGAAAACTCTTTTAAATGTTCATCGTTGCGTTAAATTGCTTGCGTAAAAATTATTCGTGACGGTGTTTGACGTAAAAACGACCGACTCGTACTCGAAAATCAAATCGACTCGACTGTAAATTCAAATAAGAACGACGTAGCATCCTCTGCGGCGATCGATCGTTCCTGTTTTGAAAATCGCACCGATCGCCATAAATTCTATTATGAGTAGTCGTGAAAATGATTATTATACTTTTTGTCTTTTTATAATACTTTTTTGTTCTAGTAACAAGTTGATATGTACTGATATTGAAACTTTTCGATCATACGTTGTACTTGACATATCTGGTGTGTTTTTGTAGAGCCACGAAGTCGGAATGAAAACGCTCGTAATGCTGGATGAGCAAGGAGGTAAGCTTTGGTTGTCGTCAGATGTAGCCGTGCGCCCGCCGCACTTGAACGGTGTAAACAGTTAAAGTTCATAATGTATTAATCGCACACGAGTGCACGTTCGGACGATTGTTTTGTTTGATCGCGATCGAGGTGTCGTGTACAGCAGGCAAACAGAGTTTAAATGGAACATAAATAGGAGTGCACATTTTAACGAGTGTGTCGTTCGATTACAGTAAATTAATCGTTTCGATTGTGACGTATGCGACGATATTAACATTTTGAATTATATGAGATGTATTGTTTATTCATAAAATGTCCATTTATATATATATATATCTAAATATATATATATATTTATCATTTTTAAATTCAATATTTTGGCATTCTTTTTGGTTTTCTGTGTTGAAAGTGTTTGCTACATGTGTATTTTTTAAAAAAAAATAGCTAAGCTTTCGACAATCCTTATAACATTTATTGTCGTTATTAGAACAATTGGACCGGATCGAGGAAGGCATGGATCAGATCAATGCCGACATGAGAGAAGCGGAAAAAAATCTCACCGGAATGGAAAAGTGCTGTGGGCTTTGTGTTCTTCCATGTCAGAAGTACGTACTTTTATTCGCAGTCTGCAAAAAATCTCATTTTAAAATACTGACACTGTTCTAATTATTTCTATCTTAAAGGGTTACAACTTATGTTTTAAACTTCTCAGTGATTGTCTTTATTACAAGTTTATTTTTAAAGAAGTAGTCTTGTTCATTTATAACAATTAGTATTAATTTATAATTTTTGTTCGTAGGTACAAATATATTTTTTTATTTAATATTAACACATTACGGTCCGCAGTATTTCGCGCTAGACTTCATCTAGAGTCCGGCGAATTTCGCAAAAAAAATGCACAAAAAGCTTCTTCATAAAGTCGTTGTAATTCTTAAACCAATGAACATTTAGTAATGAAATTTCATATCTGCCTATAAAAAAGGGTTCGATGCATAGATATGCGTAAATAAAATAGTGGGTTTCAATCTGTAATGAGTGTACCAGCGTGATAAAGTACAAAAAAGAGATGCTTTGTAATAAACATAGTTTGTTATAAAAAAAAACACTTTTAGCGCAAAAAAACATCTAGAAGGGATGAAAATATGGTAAATTACGTAAAGCATATAGACCTGAGTCTGTTTTTATGCGGTAGATACGTTCCGCAGAAAACCGCATTAAAAAAAATCGCACAAAAAATTATCTTACATTGAAAAATTAGAGATACGTTCAGTAATTTTCTAAAACCGAATAAAACCAAAGCTACAAAGTGAAATTACTCTAAAATTCGCATAAAAAAATCAGGAAATAAAGAATGCTTAAAAAAAATTCAAATATCTGCAAAAAATTAATGCAAAACAAAGCTTTTTACTTTATTTTTTAATCAACTATTTAATTTTATTCAAAACAATATGTGCATATGTGTAATTTTATTAGAACTTTTCATACATATTTTAATTATCATCGCAATAATATCTGCACTGTTTTCAAGACATGTAGGCCAAGCCTTTTTCCAACAGGCATTTAAAGTGTGTTGCTTTATTTGAGTAACAGCAAATGCAACATGATTTATAAAGCAAAGATAGAATTTTTTTCCAAGCGTCAGTTACTGTTATTGACTCATTTTCTAATTTAACCAATATAAATTGAAAAGTGCGTTTAACGTAATATTGATAAAAAAAAATTAGTATCTTCTTCATCTGTCGATGCAATCGCGCCCGTAATCTTCACGTTATACAGTGCATTCCTTTTTAAAAACCCGGTTAACCATCCTTTGCTAGCCGAAAATTCCTTATCAGTTTGAGAAGCGGAAGTAAATGGCTCTGATTCCTTTTCATTTGTTCATAATACTGAAGAGCTTTTCGTTGAATTAAATAACCGCTTAAAAGAATTCTTAAAAAAAATTGTATAAAAAGATACTAAGAAGAAATATGAATCGCATAACTTCAAAATCGCATTAAAATAATCCGCACAAAAACAGACCTAGTTGTATTCTTTATACAGAAGTTGTTAGAAAAAAAAATAAGAGAACCAATTTCGATTTTATTCCAAAAAAATAGAACTTTGCTAGGGATAGAGATTACTTTATTTAAAATATCTGAAATATTTTTCATAATTTTTATAATTTACCAATATTTTGATTATATACACCACCATTTTTTAATAGAATTAGAAAAAAATACAGTTTGTATATACAGGAATACTTCGCATAGTTCGGCTAATCGGTTCCACTGATTTGCCGGATTATTTGAAACCGGACTAATCGAAACATTAACTAAATACAAAAAACGGTAATTGGTTCCAAACAATTTTTTTTCCGTTTTTCAATAAATAAAATGAGGGTAATATATTCAAATGTTTGTATGTATCAACAAAACAAAATCAGGGGTTTATACATTCATTTCAAATACATTTTAAATTAATTTTTAATTAAAATTTAATTATCAAAAAATCGACTACCCCTAGAATTACGAATCGAAAACTAAGAGAAAAAGAAAAAAGGCCACAAAACTAGAACTGCGTATAATGTGCGCATACGCATTTTTTTAAAAAAAATTTCAAACCGCACATAGTAAAATCGTACTAATCGAAGCCGCACTATGCGAGGTATTTCTGTATATATATTTTTAGCGTCGAAAGTTCATACAACGAAACACGCGTTAACGCGTGAACGGACTTACAGTAGCCCTACACGAAACACGCGTTTAGGCGTGGCCGGGCGGTAATGTGTTAACAGTATGAATTATTTTGTATATCGCTGATATTAGATATCATTTTTTTGTAGTTAATAATAGCTTTCATAAATCTGAAATATAGTTGACTATATTTTCCATTGATATTATTGGAATATTAAGCTCTATTTCAGTATTAATAATACGCTTGTCATTTTATTATATTAATTTTATATTATGCTTTCATTTCATAACAATTATATATGTAATACAATTCTAATTTTATATAAGATTGTTTTATGAATTAAAAATAAATAGCTTTAAAGAATTATTATTTTGAAATTGTTCTTTTAGGACATATTCTTTTTATATAATTTACATTTGTGCATTTCATTAGTGCTTGTTTTTTTATATGGTTCCATAACAAACACTATATGAAATTGTAACTAACGTTTTTCAGAGGTGCATCGTTCAAAGAAGACGAAGGCACATGGAAAGGAAACGATGACGGTAAGGTAGTAAACAATCAACCACAACGAGTGATGGACGAACGGAACGGTTTAGGCCCGCAGGGCGGTTACATAGGCAGGTACGTGTCGAATTTTATATAAAAGTAATTATTTCAGATTAAATCTGAATGTTTTCATATAGAATTACCAACGATGCTCGAGAAGACGAAATGGAAGACAACATGGGACAAGTCAACACGATGATCGGAAACTTACGTAATATGGCGCTCGATATGGGCTCCGAGTTGGAGAATCAAAACAGGCAAATAGACCGCATCAACTGCAAGGTAATGTGACGTTCATATCTCGATAGGCATCGAAATATAACGATATGTGTTTTCTTTTCGTGCGAGAAACGGTCGGATTGTCCGAATTTTATTAATTAAATTATAATACTTCTAGGGTGAATCCAACAAAACACGAATAGAAATAGCCAACCAGCGTGCACATGATTTACTGAAGTAAAAAGTCTTCGAGTTAAAATTGCATTTCTTAATATATTTTACCTTTTTATTTCACTTCCTCGTAGTTACAAATTGAAATTTTGATTTTCTTTCACCACTTTGAATATTCTAATAATAAATTATATAAATATATTTCAACTTAGAATGCCAGAAAGTATTAATATTAAGAAATGCAAACATTGATAAAGAAAAAAATATATATAAATATTGATGCTTTTTATTGTACGTATTTAAAATTAATTTACAATATAACAACATATAAAATATTTTTTATGGATATCGGATTTGAAATGTGAGTATACTGAAACATTTGTAGAATTGTTTCGTCTGAGACTTGCTCTATGATATTATATTCTAAATTTAGTGAATTTTGAGTGTATCTACATGATTTTTTTTATCGATTGTCTGTCGTATTGAATTATATCGATACTAACTTTTGTTTTTAACCAATCTACATTAAATATATGAATATTTTATTATCCGAAACACGTCTTTTATAAATATGTAAAAATGAATGCTTTTTTGTAATTCGGTAATAGATCGGCATTTTACAGATGAGATGGATAAGTCGATGGTAGTTATATTGTTCTTGAACTTAACCAATCCTCGGTTTATTTTTAATTCGATGTGTAGACGTTTTTTGCCTTAATACATCTATATAATATTTCTTTAAATACTTATTTTATTGTTAATGAAACTGAAGTGAGTTTGACTATTTGAAATCGATAATGCACGGAAATAATTAACATACGATGTGCTTTAACTATCGAGGAAGAAAACAGTATATTTCTTTTTAAACTGCAGTGATTAAACGGTCGATAATTCGATGTGTGGTTCGCTATATAGTCAAAAACATTTCTTGAATCTCATTAGTATAATGTTGATTGACTTTAAATGTAAAGTAATTTACTAAAAAAAAAGTTTTTTTCAACAATTCGTAGTATTCGTCTATAGTGAAGAATACCAAGATATTATCACGTTATAAATCTAGTTGAAATTAACTTATATTTATCTGTGTTTAAAAGTATTTTATAAACATATATAAATACAAAAATGTTATTTGTAATTTACACAGCTGTTGTAGATAGGAAATGTTTATATGGGCTCCTATTATAAAGACAAATTCAGATTTAATTTGGAAAAAATTATTTTCGTAGTAATGTATCATATTTAGGTAATAATGAATATCGTAAGCATTACGTAAATGAAAGTGTTAGTATTATATATTTTTTATTTATTACTACATACTTAAAGAGATTTTATTAAATGTCTTATTTTAAAATTGGCCTCGTGATAGTTATACGAATATGATATTTAATGGTTCTAATGGATGATATGAATAAAAATGTTTTATTGCTCAGGTGCGACAAAATAAAAGTGGAACGTGTTAAAGCATTTAAGGTCGTTTGGTAGTGTTTTCATTTTTGTTAATTTTTGTGTATTAAAAAAACAAAATTGTCAGTGTCTTAATAATATAAGATTTTGCAATTTAATAACTGATGTACTGTTGTAAATTATTACAAATTTGTAATATTGTATTAGATAAGATTGACTGGCAATTTATTTTTAAATTTAAATATAATGACTTGTGAATAAAATGAAACACTATTTAAAAGTACACACAAAACATTTGAAATTACATAGTATTTTTATGAAAATTTCAGTACAAATAGTATGTCGATAAAAAAATAGAAGAGAAACACATTTTAGAGAGTTTTTTTTATTAGAAATGTATTATAAGTACATGTACATTTACATTGCTTGTTTAATGTTAAATTCATTAGAATTTAAATCATGAAAGAAACCTTTTTACCATTTGTATATTACTAAAATTTCATTTATATATTAAAATTGTTTTTTAATACTGTTCACATAGGCAATGTAAAATAGAAATGAACTGTTGTAGAACTAGTGCATGTGTTGAAAATTTATACTGACTTGCTTATCGCTTAATTTCAGTTGTTTCCTGCACCTGTGAAATAAAATTAGATGTTATTTTTTTTATTCATATGATCGGATAAAAAAAATATATATGTATAATAAAAGAGCATTTTGTTACGATTAATTTTCCAGTTAAATATCCTCGTTTTTATATCGTGATATTTACATTTTATTGTTAAGTGATAATTTTAATTACTGAAATACTATATAGATAATTGACTGTCGATGTGACGATCTAAAATTAAAAAAAAAATTATACACGACCTTGTAATGTTTTAAACATACATTAATGGTCAATTTAAATGTGAATATAAATATTCGTATGCACTTTCTCACATGGTGCTTTAAAAAAATACATATTACCTTGTATTTAGAATTTAATATTTTTGTGTCATACATTTAAAATTTACTAAAACCAATTGTATGTTGCGTTCTTTAATTTCTGTTAAAAGAAATCATTATTTATATAGTATTCCGATCCATACGTATTTTTGTGATCTTGAAAAATACTGAAACATTTTTGACATTGACTATGTTGAAAAAGTTTCATAATGCAAGTGAACGACCATGTAAAAAAAAATTATAAATTTTATTTTTAATATCGATAATGTACATTATTTATAAATGAATTTTTAAAGTTTGTCAACAAATTAATTATATCTGTTTTATTTATTGAAATCACATTAGTGCTTCCTAATTCTAATTTAAACTCTTTATTTCATTAATACATATGCATGTGAGTGATTTGTACTTGTGTGTGTATGTATATGTATTGGTAAGTACGTATTATGTATGCACTGATACATATATACGCATTGTCCACAAATACATGACTGTCTGTTAATATTATATTTTACTATGATTTGGAATAATTAATTTGTTACAGTTACTTATTGTTTCTTTACATAGAATAATCTATTAGTCGTATCAGTAAGTTAAATGTCGTGTAATTGTTATTATGAAAATGTGAATGGAATTAGCAATATAACAAGTGTGTTTCGAAATTTACTGATATATTTTTAATATTTTGAACAAAGTTCTGTTTGTTCAATGAGATATTATGTTTACTTAATTTTTGATTTCACATATCTATAGAAACATATGTAAATGTAGTTTATATAATACATATATTTTTTAATGTGTTATATCTAGTGTTAAAGTTTTAAAAACGAAATGACATTTTCTTGCACAATTATATGTAGTAAAAATGGTGCCCATATTATTAGCAATACTGTATTATACATAATTATTACTATTACAAATATTCAGTATAAAGTAAAATCGCTAATGTAAATTTTCTTCATCAGGCTGTTAGCAGGTACATCTTTTCTGCAGCATTTTTATTTCTGTTACGGTAGCTTTTTTTGTAAGAAAAATTTGAAACTAAAATTTAATTACCTGATATAAATATATGTTGACTTTTTATACTACACCTTTACATCCTTTTCATATATCCTCAAATGTTTTTCTTCTAGACTGTTTTTTTCTTTCCTGTATTTTAAATATTTTTAAAAACAGTATGAACATAATTCGTAAATTTCATATGGATAAAATTACTTCTTTTACCATTATAATTTTAATTAAATGATTTTTTATCGCTCATTTTCAATTAATTTATGCCTTCTAAAAGTAATGCAATCAGTCCAAAACTATCTGAACAATAATTATTAAATATTAATTAAAAAAAAATATGTTTATGGCAATGAGATTAATTTTACAAAAAAGTACAACTAAAAAAAACAAGGTTGAATATTTTTATATAGTTTTTTTTTCTAAAAAAAGGCTTATGTATAGTAAAGAAAAATATAAATGTACAACTAGATTACTTGAGATATACTTAATCAAAATTGTTAATTCGTACACTTATTTGTGTATAAATGGGTACATGTAATACGTACGTACACACACGCGCACAATTTATTTCGCATGTTAATTTGGTAACATTTAAAAAACTGCCTACACCGGCATACATCTAGTTAGTATATCGAGCATAAATTAACATAATGTATCATAGAAAATTATCGGCTTTAAATCACCCTGCACCTGATCATGTTAATGTAAATGGTACGTGTTTGAATTTCAACCTTTAAATAAATAACTCGATTAAATATTTGTATTTAGAGGTTAAAGAATTCCGAAGCCTGGTTTTGTGGTTAGAAGATCAAAAAATACGACACTATAAAATACCAGATCGTGAAGGTCTAAGACAAATCGAGTCGAACGACTGGCCAAAAGCATTCCTTCAGTATTTAAAAGATCTGGCTTGCCCTTTGGTCACCGATAACCAAATCGAACAATTGGAGTGGCTTATGTCATACGCTGTTCGGTTAGAGTACGCTGATAATGGTATCGGTTTCATGTCCGAGAGCTTCGTTTCATTTTATAACTTTTTTTTTTAATTTTAGTCGAAAAGTATAGTAAAACCAATAATGTTAAAAAACCGACTAGTACCCCGAATGTTGTATCTACAAATCCATTAGACAATTTAGATTGTAAGTGTTCTAACATAACATTCAGTAAATTCAGTATTGTAAAATTAAATATTTTATAATAAATTTATCTTGTTTACGTATTACCTTTAGTTAACTGCTCGGAATTTAAAAATGGTGTGGAAGCTTTAGCTAAGATATTAAATGTTAGTTTACATCCTGATCATCTCGTAACGTTAAAAACAATTTCTAAAGTTGTTTCTAAACGTTTATCACCGAAAGCACTTGAAAACCCGGCGTCTATCGTTGTGAAGGTAACTTTTACACTATTTCCGTACTGAATAAAATATATTTTCATTGATATTTTTAGGGCGTACCTATTGCATTAGATCAAGCTAATCTCGGTTTTGATCATAACGATTATGTGTTAAGCCAAGCTTCAAAAATATTAAGGCTTTTGTATATACAAAACTTACGTTCAGCGCAAACAAGCATTAATGAAGCTATCGTCGCTGTTCAAACTGTAACAGCAAATCCCAAGACTGACACTCGACTTGGAAAAGTCGGAATATAAATTCTTTCATGTTTGCAAACATACATGTATATATATATATATTTATATATATAAAAATTAATTGTATGACATCTTTGCATTCAGAATATATTTGATAATTGGAGAAAAAGTGTCAAGTTATTTCTTTGTAAGAAATAATCTATAAGTTAACATTCCTTTCTCTACAAAATAATGATTAACTTGTTGAAATGTACTAAATTTCACTAAATCATATATAATATATAAGTATAACATTAAAAAAAAAATATGTATTTAATTATTAGTAATTAAAAAAAATGTCATAACAATTAATTTAATTGCTAAACATTTTTTGCTAAATTATTTCTAATCTATATTACTGATGTAATGTAAATGTATTTAAAAATAAAATATGAGCAATACGATTATTGTCTATTAATTGTAACTACATTTAAACTTTTAGTTTATATTAACATATTAATTTTTGTTATTATGTAATTTTTTTGGAAATAAGAGTTCTAAAAAATGTCAATTTATATTTTTTAAAAGATTATTAGTTCAATTGTATCAACAAATTACAGGATATATATATATATATATATAAATTTATTAAAATAATATTTTCTTAGATTTAAATATATTAAAATATATTTTTTAATAATTGAAATATATTTTCTTTCATATTGTTTGAATGTTACACAAATGTATATATTTTTTTAATGAAAATAAAAATTATATCTAAAATGGAGTGTCAATAGTGCATAGATTGGGAAAAATTGTATGTATATTATTTGCATATAATTATTAAAATTATATTTTTTCAATTTAAATTATATTTTTAAATTAATGTTAGGTTAAATATTGATTTAAAACTAAAATTTTAGGAACAGAAAACATTTTTGATACACCGTTAACCTACGAGTATAAAAACTGTATAGAAATTGTAATAGAATTATTTAAAAATTAATTGGGGTGTATTGCGAAACAATTTTGAAATTAATATCATGACTTTTAATGAGAATAGTGAATGGTGATTGTATTTAAATGCTATATGTCAAAATTCGTGCTATTTGAAAGGTACAGAACTTAAATCATTCTTAATTATTAACAGTTGTATAAGAAATGTGTAATTATTTTTTAGTGGATACTTTATGAACTTTTTTTTGAGAATATTACTTTATTATATTAAATGTTCAATTGCCATATGTAAATGTGTTATGTTTTAAAGAAATTTACATAAATGCAACATATTTATATTATTATTTACTAAATTATAAATATTTATGTTTTAAATAAAAATTAGTATGATTGTTTGTTAATATTTATAGAATGTGTTGATCTATTTCGAATTTATAAATATTGTTCATGATTCATACATATTTTAAATATTGATATTGAGAGAGAAATACTGATGTTTAATCATGTATGATTTTTATTTTGTTATCAATTTAAGTACATGTCATAGATTTTTATTCAATACTAAAATAAATATTTTATTTTAGGATGTAGAATAAAAAAATTTAATTATGTAGGATAAAAAATAAAATTGAAAATAAAAAATATTTGGATAATTACTTAATCGATTGTACTTATTTTAAATAAAGGTAAAGAATAAGTCATTACTTGTGATATATCGTTATGTTATGTGTAAATAATTATATTTATTTACATTGCTATCTAATTTCCGCTATCAAATTATGTACGTTGATTTCTAATTTACTAGTAATCATGTCGAATTATGGAAATAAAACTAAACGAAAATCATCGGCGATGTCTCGTCTCCAAGGAGCTTTCGATAACGAATATCACGGTTTTAAATCCGATTTGGAGAACGATTTCATCCCGCCGGCTTTTAAATCTCGGTTGAGAGATTTGTTTAGACAAATTGAAAAAGAATTCGATGTGTTATATGCTGAAAATTTAGGCTGTGAGAGTTTGTTCTAATAAGTATTTTTATTTTTCACTGCACGTAAAGTTAAATTTATATTGTTTCAGTGCAAGAAAAAGTTGAATTTTTGAATGAGAAGTTGGATCGTGAGTCTTGTATAAGTGACAAACAAGGATATGATTTGACTGATTTTGAGCAATCTGCAAAACCTAGTAGTGGTTTTAAACAAAAATGTATGTATGATTAATAAATATCTCATTACTTAATCGTAATAGTTTTTCCTTAAATCTATTATAATATAAATATCAAATCTGATAATATGAATATTTTTAGTAACAAGCACAAGCTCGTCTCAGAAATTGAAAACTGCTTATAAACTAAAGGCACAAACAAGTAAAATTGTTTCTAGTTTCAAAGGGCCGAATATGAATAGTGTTTTTATCCGAGAATACATTGGACATAAAGACGGTGTCTGGGAAGTAGCAGTTGCAAAACCTAACCAACCTTTAATTGGTACTGCATCGGCAGGTAAATTGGACTGATATATTTAAAATTCTATTTATTAAAAAGAAAATGTGGAATTTGAATAGCAAAAGAAATATTCATGAATTTGTTTAAGTAAATAATGAAACTTTCAGATCATACCGCATGTATCTGGAGTATAGATTCTGGAAGACCTCTTTTGCAGTATCACGGACATGCAGGTTCTGTAAATTCAATTCGATTCCATCCATCTAGAGATCTTGTTTTATCTGCAAGTGGTGATTGCACTGCACATATATGGCAAGCTGCAGTGAACTGGGATATCTCAGTGAGTATTATAACAACCACAGTTTATTTTATAATTAATAAAAATGACTTTTTTTATTAATTGATTTTGACTATTTAGTTTTAATGCTTTTAATTATTTATTAAATCAATTTTGTCTCTGTTTTTCTATAGAAATTAGTAATATTAACAAAATTAGCTAAATAAGTATATTAAAATAAAAGTTTTAAATATGGTAATACAGTGCTTTATTTTAAAAATCCAGTTTATTACATTTGATTCAGACATTTTTTTTGCTTCTTTTGATTGTCGACTCTATTAGAATTTTACATGTTATTCATTTTAGAAAGGACATTCATCCGAGGAAGAACTCGATCAAGGCGAAGAATGCGAAGAACAACGTGAACGTGTAGAAACTTTACGTACTCCTGTATGCGAATTAGGAGGTCATTCGAATGCGATTTCTGCTGCCGACTTTCTTGCAGGAGCCGATCAAGTAATAACTGCATCTTGGGATCGCCTTGCAATGTTACATGATGTAGAAACAGGATTATCTCTACAAACTCTCGGAGGGCATGATTTAGAATTAACTCATACTTCTGCACATCCACTTCAGAAGTTAGCAGTTACATCATCCAGAGATACTACATTTAGATTGTGGGATTTCAGAGAAACAGCACATTCAGTGTCAGTGTTTCAAGGACATACAGAGTAGGTTTTTCATATGTATTTGTTATTTTATATTAATTAAAACCGTCTTATTGCCAAAAATATTTAATTATTATAAGCTTATATTATAAATCATTAAATATATGTAAATATTTAAATATATATCGATGTTACACTTTTTCACTTTTTAGAAGCGTCACGTCTGCGGTGTTCACTCGAGAAGATAAAGTCGTATCGGGATCGGATGATCGCAGCGTTAAAGTATGGGATCTGAGAAATATGCGTTCACCGCTTGCCACGATTCGTACCGATTCCGCTATAAATAGACTTTCGGTTTCGAGTAACGGTATAATAGGCATTCCTCACGACAACCGTCAAGTCCGTCTATTCGACTTAACAGGACAGCGGTTAGCCAGACTACCGCGTTCCAGCCGTCAAGGGCATCGAAGAATGGTCGCTAGTTGTGCCTGGGGAGACGAGCAGGGCGCGGTGGCAAACTTCTTCACGTGTGGTTTTGATAGAAGGGTTGTCGGTTGGTCAATACATTCACTTAAAGATGCATAAATTACTTAAATTCAGAATACAATTTCAATATATAAATTGAGTTGAATATTAAACATGTCTGAAATGTAACTACTGTGTATTTAGCAGTTAACCATTGTTATTTTTAGCTAAATGTCAAGTTCACAACGCTCATTGTAAAGATTATTAATAGAAAAGTATTTGAGAAAAATCTCACTTTTCAGTAATTCTTAAAATACTGCTTATTATTTTCACCTTTTAACATCATGTGGTGCTAAATGATATAAATATACTTATAGATTCACAGTATTTTTTTATACACTTTCATATTTTTATTTTGAAAATTATTTAAACTCTCGATTAATTTCAAATGTATTTAAATATGTTAATAACACAAAAATGAAGATTTTATGTTATTGCGTTCAACCCTTTGTATATTTATATATATATTTAATATTTATCTTTATGTAAAAATAATTTTCACGGATTCTTATAAGTGTTATGGGTTGAAATGATCTTAATGTAATTATGAAATATAATTTTGTTATTTGTTGTTATTATGGTTGTAAAATACATGTCTTACAAATAATGTTACCATTTTAATTTTTACGCTATAAATGAACCCAAAATCAATTTTCCCTTCTTTAATATATATTTCTAGCAGGTTAATCTTGAAACATTATTTAAAATTACGTATGTATTTTTTTATTTATTTTATATTCTCATTTGAAACTAATATCAATATTTTTTTTAAAAAATCCTATAAAAATAATCAAAATTTAATTTCCAATTGTTATAGTTTTTTTTATTCTAAAATACATTAAGGAAATAACATTTGTACTTATAAATTGTATAAACCTACAATATACTATATATTTTGTAATTAATGCATTTACTTATAGAACAGTATCAAGGAATTTACTATCTGTAATTAAATGTCAAAATTAAAAATACTCTTAAGTTTGAAAAGCGGTTTAGTTATCAGTATTTAAATATTTAATATTAATTTAATTCTTAAAAAAATAATTGTCATACGTAAATTACACTATTATCAATTAAAGAAATATTTTATTCAATTATAACACAAGTACCTATTACTTAACATCTAAAAGTGAATGTGACATAATAGTGACATTTTTTTAATTAATCGTGTTTTTTACTAATATATTTAATAAATAAGTAATCTAAATCAATGATAACATAAAAGTACATTTTTTTTACATTATCTTTTTGATAAACTTATATATATATACATTAGCTTATGTGGCATAATATAAACATAGAATACTCACGTCATTATTGTTTAATATATTCCGTACGTACACATACATATAATTACAAAATAAACATTCTTAATGAATTTAAAGTATAAAAATGTATTAAATAAATATATTTTTATCCCTTATCAATTAATGTGATAAACGATATTTTTATTCTAATTATTATATGCTATAAAAGAGGAACATCAACTATACAAAATTATTTCTAAATGAAAATTACTTTTTAAATTATTTATATTTCTTTTTATATCAAAAATAAGTTAATTTACAAAAAAGATGGAACATGAAAATACAAATAGTCAAATTGAACTTGCATTAAGTAAAATATCGAAAAAATTTACTTGGGATGTTTTTGAAAACATTTTAAAAAAAATATGTACAAATCGACAATATAAATTAAAATCATTTGATGTAGATAGTAATTCAAAAAAAGGTGATTCATATTTAAGCATAATTTTTAAAATAAATATGGTATTAAATATTTTCGATGAAGGGTATGTATTTTTTCTATACATTTCTAGTCGATATGTGTTATTCATATTTATTTAATTTATGTACATTATAATCTTTAATTTTAGTAAGGAAATTAATGAAAAAGATGTTTCTTTATTTGTAAAAGTATTACCGAAGAATATTGCTAGATGTAAAACATTCCGATCTGTGGATTTTTTTCAAAATGAAGTTGCATTTTATAATAAGGTATTTAAGTTCATTATGTATTTAAAAATAATATGTACAATAAGTCACATATTTTTTGTTAGTAATTTTTAACTACATTTTTCTTACTAAATTTTTGTTATTAAAAATAATAACACTATTTTTTTAAAAAATATATACATATATATATATATATATATATATATATATGTTTATAAATTAATTTTTAGGTAGTGCCTGCTTTACAAGAATTTCAAATTGAAAAAAATATAACTCCTTTGTTTGATGAAATTCCTCAGTGAGTAGATATTTTTTTTAGCATTGATATGGTATTTTAATTTATTTATAATTTATTTTAATTAATATTGATCTTCTTTAATGTAGGTGCTATGCTGCTTTTGCAGATGGTGTGAACGATTTTATTGTATTGGAAAACATAAATACTTTAGGATATCAATCACTCGATCGTCAAAATTGTTTAGATTATGAACATTGCTTGAAAGTAGTTCATGCTTTTGCAAAATTACATTCTTTATCTTTTGCATTTAAAGATCAATATCCTGAAAAATATTCTACTTTGATAGAAAATAGCATTAAAGTGTGTACTATGTCATGCATAAATTTATTTTTATATGATACAGTATATGTATATATTTGTGTAAATGATTTTTTTATATTTACTTTTGAAGGAAACATATTGTACTGAACAATTAAGATCTTGGTACCAAAAATTTCACTCGATCTGCTCTAAATTCTGGTTGGATATTATCAGTACTGAATTACCTGGTACTGTTTATGAATGTAAATTTAAACATTTTCTAGAAAATAATTTTTATGGGTAAGCTTTTCTAATATAAATTTAAAAATATAAATTTAATTCGATTGTTTTTTTTTCAGTGAACAAATTAGAATTGCAAATAAAAATGATTTTTTAAATGTTGTCTCGCAAGGAGATGCATGGCTACCAAATTTTTTATTTAAATATGGACAATTTAATAAAGCAAAAAGTATAAAGTTAATAGATTTTCAACTTGCAAGGTAACAGTTTATATAATTATGTATTGTATTGCATAATGTATGACTGTAAATAAATACTCTTTTATAATTTATTGTAGGTGTAGTTCACCTGCTCTAGATTTGAGCTTTTTTTTATATTCATGTACAGATGATGACTTACGTATCCAACATTGGGATGAATTATTAAAAGAATATTATCAAGTTTTCACCAGTTCTCTGATTCAGTTAGGTTCAAGTTCTGATTTAGTTACATTTGAATTACTAAAAGTTGATTTGAAAGAAAATGCAAAATTTGGTTTGGGGATGGCATTAGAAGCAGTACCTCTTTCAATGATGGGTGACAGTGAAGCTGCAGATTTAGATAAAATTGAAGTAAGTGTCTTAAATATTATATGAATTTATTTACATTTCTCAAAATTAAAATTGATTTGTTCAGGGCGATCAGGCATATGACTTATCTGATGTTTGGATTTTAAATCCTATCACAGAACCTGAGAAAAGGCAACGAATGGTAAACGTTGTTAAACATGCTGTTGATAATGGTTTTATATAACAGTTTATATACTAAATACTTTTAAAATAAAAATTCAGATCATAATAATATGATCTAAAATAAATTAGTAAATATGTAAAAACATAATTCCAAATTAAAAGTTATACAAACGTGTATATTTTTATTAGAAATAAAAATTTTACAAAATATTTTGTTTAAATTTTTTTCACAATACCTTAGAATCTGCAATTAAAAAATTTATAAGAAAAACAAAATGTTTGTACTTTGATACTTTTTTATTTAATGATATAATATACTTTGTGCAATATTTAAAAATATTAAAAATAAATCACATCATTTTTCAACATTTTTTAAACACAATAATCAAAATGACATAATTACTCCTTTAGCACATCTTTAAATGCTAATTATTTCTATTGTAATTATTTTTCAATCTTTTGGTGGGAAACTAATTTATTGGCTAGAAAATTAGCACAAAACTTGTGGTAGAATCTGAAATTAACAGTAGACTGCAAGCTTTATAACTGAAAATGTTATCATATTTGGTTTGGTGATTTACTTATAAATTTATTTATTCATTTTGCATCTGATATTGTTTTTATAAACTCTTAAATATTTCTAATAAATTTTTGAAGTAATACAATTTGTGATTTAAATAATCAAAATATTATTCATTCAGATTTTTAGTTTTAAACTGTTTTTGCCTTTTTAAAATAAAAATATTGTTTTTGAAATGTTTACAATGTATATTTTTATAAAATCAGTTAAAGTTTACATTGGATTTTTCTCTCTAAATATATTGGTATTATTATTATTAAATTACATGTAAATATTTTTGTGGTAGTGTTTGAGGTAGAATGATTTTTGAAACTTTATTGTTTTATATTTAATATTGATTTAATAATGTCTCTTTATGTTCAAGTTTTGAATAAATGTTCATAATGCTGAAATTAACTGACGTGGTTTTCTATTTAAATAATTACAATGTTAACTGATATTACGTCAATTAATAATGTATAAAACGAGCAAACGGTAATTAGTAGTAATGAGAATCGATTTCATGACGTTTGTGCTTTTAATGAATATGATTGTGATTTTTTTTTGATTGTTGCGTGAATCATTTATTATCTTGTTTACAATAAAATTGTTTAGATGTGATGTGTGTTTATATCATTCGCGACCGTACTCAACTCTTCCAATATCGTGCAATATCCTAATTCGAATGACAGTTTTGAAGAGCCACCTCCCCTCTCCCGATCGCGGAATGCAGCCTAGTTATTCCCTTGCCCCGCGCTCCATCGCGATATCTTCGACGCAGTACACAAACCAAGTTTCATTCGAGAAGTTTCTGTTGTACGTAATACACTGTTGCAATTCAAGGAGACTTTTTCAGTCTTGTTTTTGGCACATGTAATTAAAACGGTCATCGATATTTATCGTACGCATATTTAAATTAATGCCAATAAATTCGATTGATTCGTTTTGTAAGCAAAAACGAATCGAAAGGAGAATCTGATTACGAGAGAAATCGATAACATTGTTGTATTTTTGTTCGCGACCTATTCGTCATGGCGTTTATGATGCCGGTCGTAAAGAACGATTGGGACATATACAAGTCCAATCGTTCGCGTCGCAGTTCCGAATGTTCGAATCCGCAGTCTTGCCGCTCGCGAAAAGTGTCCGAGTGTTCGAAATCGGATGGACCGAGCCTGTCCACCTCGCCCGGATCGGACTTTTTGGTCGGATCACCTGCGCATCGTAGCGTGCCGATGAACATGACGTCGCGTCAATATTCGCAGATCAGTTCGCGCAATTCTGCATGCAGCTTGCAATCGCCGAGCAAGTCGACGTCGTCGTCGCCGCCGAAGGCCGGTTCGCAGTCCAGTCTCAACAAGTTCCATAATCGACTGGTCGACAAACTGAAACGATCATTGCGGCATAAGGATTCTGCCCCGGGAGACGGTAACAGTAGGACTAGTTCATGAGAAAACGTGATCGATGCAACTCCACAGACATTTGTCTCTGACACTGTGCTTGCCAACACGCTGCGGTCATAACCGTAAGATAAAAATAAATATTTCTCTTTAGTGGTGCTTGCAAAATATATCTGTGCGCACAATTTGCCGAGCGTGTTGGAGTCCTAAGCGGCTATTATTACGGACGTCGCTGTGACACTGAGAGGTATGACCTTGAGTGACGTCTGCGGTCGATCGTTTTCTTTTTTTATATATATAAATTGTTCGTATTTTTACATGATATGTATTGTAATAATCCCAGTGTGCATGTGTGTACAACTCTTTTATTTGTCATGTACGTATGTTGTGGCATTAATGTATCACGAGCCTCGGTCACCATTCAACAAAAATATATATCGATTAACTTTTTTCCAGCATTTCTTTCATTCATAAGTGATTATTAAAAATATAATAGAGTATTATTTTAAAACATAGTATTACATACAAACACGTTTCGTTTACATTTTATTCATATCGTAATCGTTTCAATCTCGTGTTTGTACAATTTTATTGGCGTAATTTATATTTATTTCAGTATAATACATTCGATAGATTCGAAGAGAGGTCGATTTAAATTGTGTACGTGTTTAATTAAATCCAAATGTTTGGAATAACCGAACGCTATTCATTCGATAAGTATGTTATAATCATCATTCAATAGTTTGAGATATTGTCTGTCGCGTAGATCACTGTGAATTATTTAGAAAGTATCAAATGTTGATAATTTCATTCTTCATTCACTCAAAACGTCAGTTATAAAAAAACGTTTGGATTTAATTTTTATTGACATTTATTTACAATATTTAAATACATTCGAAAGTTTAACAATAAACGCTGACAACACTACAAAACATTTGAAATGTTTGTAAACAGTTTGTTTATCTTGCTTATATAATTGTAATATTGTATAAGTTTATTAAAAAAAAATGCTGATAACTGGTTTATTACATTTTTAAATACTCTCACTAGAGATATTTAGTCGTGTACGAAATTTAATCGATCTTTTTTCAAAAAAAAACAATTTTATGTAATTATTTTTGTTTAACGTATTGTGAAAATATGTACAGATGAAACTTCCAAGTACATATTTTAGTTACATTATTTTTTTATATAGTCAGTTGTTATAAGAACAGTTAATTCAAAAACAATCACATGAAATATATGATAGATTTTTGGACTCAAATAATAATGGCCTTAGACGCCAGTGCGCCCAACAGCCTTGAATAATCAAAGTAATAAAGGTTCAGTTTTATTGAAGTGATACAAATTGATACGTATGTCATTTTTTAAACGAGTTTTATTAGCTGCTGTTTTTCTTAATTGACCGTGTTTAGATCGAAAATAGATTTATTTAGACATTTGGATATATTTTACAGGATTTTCAATAAAACTGAATCTCAGTGTTCACATAGGTTGTTACAGTAAATGCCTACTAATCACTAGTTGCCAAATAAATGTATTCTATTATGCATTTTTTTCTGAAAAAATATTATTTAAACGAGTATTAGAGTTAAAAATGAATCGTTTCGTTGCATTAGAGTTTTTAATTATGTTCAGAGTATTTTTGTATACTGTTAATTAAATGTTAATAGTCATAATAATATTAGAAGTTTGTCGTATACATATATATATTTTTTTGAGAAAATAACGTAGTAAAATAAAAAAGTACAAGTTTATGATCATTTTTCATCTCAATAATGGGAATCCGTAAATTTATTTCTACAATATCGTTGTTAATTTTAATATCTTTCGAATGTTATTTTATAGATATTTAAACCCTTTGTTATTTGTGTTTAATTGAAAAATGATTCTCCTTTGATTAGTAAATGTTTCATTATCAGATGAATACGATTTGGTACTGATTATTGTCGTTTGTATAATTTAAAATTTAAACTCTTGTACCTGTCAGGGTCAACTAATTCATTAGTTTTAATTGCTTTAATTGACAACGCGTGACTGTAAAAACATTCAAAGTGTAAAATAAAATCAACTCTAATTATATAATATAATAATGAATCATATCAACGTTCAAATTAAATCATTCCTCGTCGACAAGAATAAACAGAGAAACAACTATATTTAGGTTAGTATGCAGAAAGATTCTTTTTCGAATTCACAAATAAAATAATGTCTGTGAAATCGTTATACATTGTCATCTGATGTAGTTTTAAAATAGAATCATTCGATCTATAATTAGCGTACCAGTAATGAAATTGCCAAGTAAATAATAATCGTGACGAGCTGTAATTATATGTTGAAACTAATTTTATACACCGTATTTAAATATATTCAAAATAATGTGTTCCTGTTTCAGCGTAGGGGCCTTAATCAATAATATATGTTTCGTAACTGCGCGTAACTTTGTCTATATAAACATCATCGTTGATTTTTGTACTTTCGTGTACGAAAGAAATCTAAATTTTTTATTTAATTTCGGTAACAATATTTTAACTGTTCTTAATTTTATTTTTACATTCTATTCATTGAAATTGAAGAGCTAACAATATTTCGATATTGTTAGCTTTTCTCTGTTCGCGTTTTCATATTGTCGTCGTTCTCGACAATACTGGTTCTTTTCGCCAACATTTTTATTATTAATTTTCGTTTTATTTTCATTCTGGCATATTATGAATTGTCGATTCGAATAAAAATCATATAGTTTTGAAAATTTAAAACGTACATTTCCAAAATATCTACAAAAAAAAAACAATTCTGTCGTGATAAATAAATAATTAATGCATCAGATTCGTAAAATTTATATTGAGAATAGTAGTAGAAAAAATCTGTGAAAAATTTAAATATTCTGTCAAAGATTCTATTAAAAATATTGCATACTTATTATTATTTTTTTGAAAGTCTAAAAATGAATCATTTTTAAAATCATTTATGCCAATAATGATAATACTAAGAATCCCAGAAAACAATAATATCTTATAAAAAAGTGATAACAATGTAAAAAAATATTTTTCTCGCAAATCATTATTCAAGGTAATAAATGATTTTATTAAAATTCTAATTTATTAGAAAATTGTTATTTTTGTTATAATTTGATTATTCATGTATATATGTTCGATAATATACTTATTAAGATTAGATAAAAAGTATTTATTGATACCATAATAAAATTAAAAATTAAACCTTTTTTTGTAAATTTGTATATTGCCTTTTTTTAAAAAAGGCATGTATAATGATGCAAAATACAACTTTTAAATTAGAATCTCCATGTTGTATATTTTTTTTTTTTTTTGAGACCCACTGTTTTAACATATCCGACAAATGCTATACATTTTTTTATATATACAGGTTTACACTTACTCATTTCTCAATTCAGAAATAACTTTCTATTCTTCAATTAATATTGTAATTTAAAATATGGTGATGTAAATAACTTGTGCATATAAAATGCACAGTTCTGAGACGAAATGACTAAAAATATTTTTTTAATAGTATGTATGCAAGCCGAAAATAGACTCGCATATATAAATCGGTCAAACACATTGCGAATCTGGTTTGACAACTTTTTTTTCTTTAATTTAAATGTATACAGTACCATTCTTCTAATATAAACGTACATTAATTTTAAGCTAATTTGTTTAACATATCATTTACGGAATTTTAAATAATTATAGACTGATTATTGGCTATCATTTCAAACCAAATATCGATTATATCTCTGTGATAAGTTTATTAAATTCCTTTCAGAGTTTCACGATTTCACTCGCATCGTTATTTATTTATTAGTGTTTATTTCATAATTCATACATTTATGTCGTAGCTTTACATGTACGTGAATAATATGTGGAAAAAACAGTCATGATCCAATACTGTTTTATATTAAATTATTGAATTGTTAAATATTTTATTCGATTGTCATCGAATTATGTGTCATCGTGACGTTTTATCTATATTCAAAAGATTAAATACGTGTTATGTTCTTCGATTCGATTGTCTTGTGAGAAATCATTGAATTCGAACACGATTGCGTTTATTCATTAAAATGAATTGCACTACTATTGTGTGTATAATTTTTGTATAAACATTTTTCGAGATAAGAAATATATTTATAAATTAAGTATGACTCAGTGATTACATGTTTACCGGTAAAAAACAAAACACATAACAATAATTAACAATTACATTTATCAACTGCTTTTATTTATAAAACTGTCGGAAGTAAATGATTAAATTTACATATTATCATCATATCAGTTACTGCCGGTTCTATAAATTTGGATTTAAATACATTTAAACACATTTAACATTCGTTTCGATTATAAAATTTAATTTGTAATGTTGACGTTTTGTCAACAACTTTTCCCCCTCATTCATAAAACTCGAAACGTTTTTCGATAGTTGTAAATTGAACGTGTAATGGTGTCTAATAGATTGAGAGAAATTAAGTTTATTATTCGTTTTAATATTTGACAACTTTCCAAAAGTCACTATCATGTCGATGCAATCTGAACTAAATATCTAGCAATGAATGAATGTATTAAAAAAACAAAAACTAGTTGTAAACAATTCGTAATTAATATGAAACTGTAATAGAAATAACAAACAAATGTTTTATGAGCGATATTTAATTTTGAGTTAGAAATACGTACAAGGTCTTTATTGAAATAATAATTTGATTTTAATATTCGTATACAATTGTGTTTTGGTAAAATCTGAAGGAAAAATATGTTTAACTATGTATGTAGTAGTAGTTGACGATTTGATATTTTTTTCTAGTTAGAATTTGAGTTGTACACGTTGAACAATTTATAACTAAAATATTTGCATTGTGTAAAAATGGGACAATTTTATTGTGAATGTTACTCTAATCGTGTGAGAGACAACTGTGATATAAGAGTATATATATATAATATATGTACTTACACATATATAAGAATTAAATAAAACTATACAGATATATTCATGGTGTAAGCAACAATCTAAAACATTGATTGTCACATTTGCTAGCTTGTTCACTAGTGTAATATATGTATATGTATATATATATATATATATATACATATATATATATATATATATATATATATATATCCATACATACATTACACTTCTACATAGAAATTTATATACATTCATATTCTATATATATATTATATTATGGCGAATGTAAGAATCTATTGTTTTCTTACGAAACTTGAATGATGAATTACAATTGAGTATTGCTAAGAAAATACATGATTTTATATGCCTTGTTAAATAACAATGAGAATAAATAAAATTATTATACATTTGTTTTTTTATTGACATCCTTAAGTCATGTTTGAATATTTCTTCTAAACTTTCGTTGTTAATCTTAGGTCAACGTTCATTAAACAGTCGTCGTGATCCTTCGAAATAAATAACGAATACTCCAGAAAAAAGTAATATTGTGGCTAATGGTTGAATTTGTATAAAAAAAGAATTAAAGTCGTGTATATTATTAGTACACGATTCACTAATCAAATTATAAGAAAGTTTCTCTTTCAATTATGTAATCAATACGAGCGACATTGAGAAAGTAAGTTGTGATGAGCTTTAAGACAAAATCATATTTTTTACATTTTCTCGATTATTAGATAAAATCTTATTCACTGTTCGTTTTTAATACTGTGTAAAATTGTAGTAAATGAATTACCTCACCGTAATAAAATTTTATTAATAATCATTTAATACAATAATGGCGTTTCAATATGCGTATTAGTAAGGTGACCAACCGTCCTCCTTTTGGAAGTTCTGTCCTCCTTCGAAAAGTGTCCTCCTTTTCGATATGTAATACTTATCCATAGAACTACCAGACATTAAAATAAACGACAATTGTCTATTTAAAGAAATTAGAAAACTGAATATTTATTTAAGGGGGTATTCTAGTCTAGACGCACGAATTTTAGGTGTTTTTTCGGGCGCTATAAAAAAACAAATATTTTTACTATCCATTTTTTATCAGTTATTTATTGACATTTTAAGAGTATAAAAAAGTATTATTAAAAACAAAAAATTCAAAATTGAAAAAGGTACAGGCTGGCAAAGTGGAGGCTCGAAAAAAGGTGTCTCCTGATTAACGTGGTTCCAATCCTTCCGGTTATCTGAAACAATTTTTTTTTTTTTGAAATTATTGAAAAAGAAGGTTGTAGTAGTATCCCCGCCTAGGGAAATTAAAAAAATTTTTTTTCGCAAAATGGCGGCAGTGTGAAAAAACAGTCATTTTTTGCCCTATTTTTTTCAACTTTCGGAATTTTTTAAAAATAGTAAAAAACAAAATTTTCAAAAAATCCTAGGCGGAGGCAATCACTGTTATATTGAGAAGCTCTGTACCAAATTTCAAGTAAATCGGTCCATTAGAACTTGAGATATCACGTCAACCGTGTCGAAAAAAGTAGTTTCGAGAAAAACGCGTTTAAAGTTTGGAGTCGAGTTTAGACCGGATTGGTTGGCGCGTCACAAAAATAGCTATAACTCCGAAAATAATTCGAATTTCGAAAAATCCTCTTAAGGACATATTCTTAAAGGTCTAAACTTTGAAAATATGCAAAAAATCGATTTTTTTCGAAATTCTAGACTAGAATACCCTCTTAAATTGTGAAAAATTGGTCGAGTGGGAAAATGAACATGTTAAAGTTGATAAAAGATGGGTGGAAATATTCTACCATTTCAAAAATGGACATATACCATATGAAAATTTACTTCTTCTAGTCCAATTTACATTGTGCTGCCCTGGCACTAACGCAGCAGTTGAAAAAAGGGTATTTTCAATTGCTAATGATTTTTGGACAACTGAAAAATCAAGACTGGATGTTGATTCTCTAGCTGCAGCACTTGCTGTGAAATTCAATATGAAAAATAGTTCTTGTACGGATATTTCTAATATTTTGTTAGAAAATGACACATTAACAAAAAATATTCATATTTAAATAATAATTAATCATAATATGCCTGCGTTATGTATTTACTATATTATAATGCTTTCTGTTTAGTTATTGTTGCAGAGAATACATTTTTTTATTTGCAATATTTGTTTCTTTAATTTATTTATATCCTCCTTTTCATTGGAAAAAAGTTGGTCACCTTAGTATTAGCAAATAATAAATGATTATTAAATATAAAATATGTTAAATTCAACGATTCATATCTACGAGGTAAATTATATTTTGCATGTTTCATGGTATGTTTGCTTCTAGATTGAAATATTTATTATATCTGCGCGTAAATTTTTGTATACTCATTAAAGAACTTGACAAAAAAATGAACATATCTGCACTGCGTAGAATTGTTCTGTTATTAAAAACCTTTCATCCGAAGGAAAATGATGTAATTCGAGGTTGTAGAGTGGATGTTAAAAGAAATCTTATTTAACTTGTTGGAACAATTTACGTCTTTGAATTGCATTATGTGGCCCCCGGTTAACAAAATCAAAATAATGTCAGAGGTAAGTCAAGTCTTGTTTTAGATAGCTCGTACTAGTTTTTATTCTACTTTTAAGTTATTAGTCAGTGAGTAAAACTGCTTTTTTGTATGTACAGTGACAACAGACTGATTCATCCATTTTTTATGAGATTTTTTACACTACTGTTGCCATATTTTACGTTTCATTTAATTGTACAATGTCATATATATGTACATATCGAATGTTCAGAAGTAGTAATCATATTCTTGTTATAAAAACGTGGGAAAAGGATACAACATCAAATCAATACTTTATAGAAAAAACATTTAAAGTTGTGAGTGAATTTAATCGTCCGAGCTTTGAATCCATTTCAAATTATTTATGACTTATGTATCGATTTTCTGCTGTTCGTGCATTAAAGAGCTTTTCTGTCGCATTTCGTTAGATAAAACGTTTTTTTATGACATCGACCTAGTTCTTCCTTCGATATTCGATGAAACGAAAGTCTGATGACTGTGCGTATCTAATACATATGTATGTATGTATAGGGCGTGTTACTGATAGAAAAAATTGGTGTAAGATTCATGTTTAAGAGAACTGTTCTAAAAAACTCCCGAATTAATTTTTTTTTTGTTTAAATTTACAAGTATTTAAAACTTGCTAAACTAATTAATTGCAGTATAATAGTATAAGAGCTATATTTAAGGGGTTATACGCACTTGCGAGGCGCAAAAACGACGTTTTTTTAGGAATTTTTTTTAGAAACAGTATTTATTTTGCAATTACAAATTATGGTTATTTGAATAGATCCTACATTCAAGAATAAAATAACATGTCGATCATAAAAAAATATTGAAGTGCACCGCTCCTGCAGACGATGTCCCGAACGACCTCCAAAAAAAGGCGCTTGGCGGTGATCTCCATATCGGCGGTTTGGATTATTTGAAATCAAAAAATATGGTCAATTCTTTTAAAGTATAGATTAATGCAGGTATTGGAACGAAGGAATAATAATAATTTTCATTTTTGACAAAATGGCGTCTAATTGAAAAAAATTTGTCGTTTTTTACTAAAATTTTCGCTCCAAATTGTTTAAAAAAAATAGTAATAATTTTTGTAAACCTTATTCCTTCGTTCAATACCTGAGGAATATATTTGAGAAGATTGTGTGAAAATTTGAGACCGATCGGTTCAGCCATTTCTGAGATATCGAGATCACCGACTATGAAAACACTGTTTTGAGATAAACGCGTTTGAAGTTTCGGAAGTAGTTTACACATAGTTAAAATTTTTTTACAAATTCAGGTGTATGTCCGAAAATATTTATCGGATTTACTTCAAATTTTCAGAGAATATACTCAAATATATGTGCATTCCGAAAATGCAAAAAGAAAAAAATCGATTTTTTGAAATTTCTAACTGCGTATAACCCCTTAATGTAGTATTTAAAACATTATTCATTTTGATACTGTGGAAAATTAATACAAATGAAACATTCACTCTAACGGTGCAAAATTTTATTAAAATATTCAATAATTATTTATTATTCACTTCGATGATTTCTCTATCGTTATCAAATCTATGAACGATAAGTAATCGAATATTCTTTTAAATTCAATTATTTTTAAAATGATTCATAACTTTTTTTAAAATAATCGATTTAATAATCTTATTTTAATAATTTGATAAAGTTGTTCTTATTCATATTTATTTACCAATTAGATCTGTTGGAAATGAAATTAATGTCGATGAATTTATTTTAAAATATCGATTTCATTACAAATTAGTTCGTTAACTTTCTAACCATTCTACGTATCGCTGATGAACCTAAAGTAGTGATCGGCAAACTCATTACTTAAAAAAGCCAAATGTCAGCAGTACAACAATATTTTTTTTTGAGAGCCAAATTTACAAGATATCTGTTTTAGAAGTCGATTAAAACTAGTAACTAGTATTATGTGATAGATAGGATTAGACACGCTCCATGTACTGGATTGCTTTTTTTCTCTACTATAATGTCAAATTTGTAAAATATTAGGTATATCCGAAATGAATGTCATATTTTTCAAAGTTAGGTTTTGAGCATCAGTCATGCTTTGCTCGTCTATACCTGACAACGTCTATTGTTAAATCTGTTTGTGAACATCTGGACTCCACATTCCGATATTTACAAAACATATTTTGTCCTTGAATTCATTATGGCAGAATTTATACCAACTGAACAATTTATACGAAATTGTATGTTATATTAGTTTCTTAAAAAAACTCGACAACTACAGCCACTAAAAACATTAGTGAAGTGGTAGGTGATACAATAAACATCCGCAAATGTCAAAGATGGTTCAGAAAATTTCGAACGGGAAATTATGACATTAAGAATAGTCTTGGATGTGGGAGGGAATCAAAGGTGGATGATGATGTTCTGGCTGCTGAAATGGAAGCAAATCCTAGCATGACTATTCACCATCTTGCCGAGAGACTAAATTACACCTATACAAGAGTGCAAAGACACATTAAGAAGATTGGGAAGATCTGAAGACAAGGCGTATGAGTTCCGTACGCACTGAGCGAGAGAACAAATCGGCGCGCGTCCGCATATCCCAAGAACTCTTGGATATTAAAGCCGAATCGCCTTTCCTTGATCATTTGGTAATTGGAGACGAGAAATGGGTGTTATATGAAAACAACGACAGTGGTTATCTAAAGGCCAATTAGCAACACCCACCACGGAACCTGGATTAACTATAAAAAAAGGTTCTTTTGTCTGTATGGTGGGACTGCAAAGGAATCTTCTACTACGAAACACTTAAATCCGGCCAAACAATAACGGCAAGTTTCTATTGCGATCAGCTGGATCGTTTGCACGAGGAATTGAAAAAACGTCTGCACTTGTCAACACAAGTTGGATAACTTTGCAACATGACAATGCGCGCCCCCACACGGCGAAATTGACGTTGGATAAAATCAAGGAACTTGGCTGAAAGCTTTTATAGGCCCATTCACCTTATTCTCCAGACCTTGCTCCATCAGATTACTATTTATTTCGTCCGATGCAACATTTTCTTGATAGAAAACATTTTAAAAATGTAGATGATGTAAAAAAGTAACTCTCCGATTATTTTAATTCAAAGTCTCCAGAATTTTATAAAAATTGAATAAAAAAATTGGCAGAGAAATGTGAGAAGGTCATATCCTTGGAAGGAAATTATATTTTAAATGATTAAATTAAAACTAAAAGTTTTAGAATGATCTTTTTGTTTCATTAAAAATACGACATTCATTTCGGATACACCTAATAATAATGTTTGAAAAGATGATTCCTGTGGAAATCCTTGCGCCGTTTCTTCTCTACAGAGTGACATTACAAAATGACAGAGGGGTACCAGGGGCCCGTTTCATAAAACTTACAGTTCTTTATTTAAAATTTATATGGGATATTTGAAGAAAGAACTTGTAATACAAGAACTGTAAGTATTATGAAACGGGCCACTGGTTTTTTAAATATTGCGTTATTATTATTGACAATCAAAAAGTGTACCCAATGTACCAACTTTGAGTAATCGATTTTTTGATTTTAAACACTGAATAAAAAAAAACTAGATACCTATCATAATTAACAATAATCTTGTTTATTGATAAAAAGTATTTTTTATTATTATAATATTACAAGGCACACATTTAATGAACATAGTCATTATTTGTGGAAGAGCCGCATTCAAGTGGCCAAAGAGCCGCATGCGGCTCGCGAGCCCCGTTTTACCGACCCCTGATCTAAAGGAATTATATCCTGTTGAGACAACTCTGCTCGTTTGTTTTGTTTACAATAAACAAACGTACCGAAACAAGGGTTAATGAAATGATAACGAAACACTTTCGAGGACAAGCATAAGTCTTTTCAATTTCGTAACAAAATGCAATGCCAAGAATTTTCGCTATAGCGACGCAACGAATTCGTAATGTTGACATCAGGATGAGAACAAATATTGATCGTTGGCGACCACGTGCGTACGTGACGTCCAAAACGTACACGCGTGTGCCACGTAAACGTAGGCACGCGACGGAACGAGATTCTATTCGTCGAACAGACACACACGTAGAAAAGAACATAGAGCGCAACCGAAACCTTCAAGGTTCATAGATAATTTTCGTGTATTTGTATACGTTTTTCTTGTTTGGGTACTGACCCAGATTAAGGTTTATGACGTTATAAATTATTCGATCAATGTGCGTTTGTTTATCGGATTATATATTTAGATGGCTTGTTTTCCTACAAATTATATATAAATTCAATTACACAACATTGAGAATTTTCTTACACAATCGTTATCAGGATAAATGATGCAGTTGCATATGTCCATTGTATTAGTAGTAATCATATATTAACACTAATAAATAATAACATTCTAGTACAAGAAACCAACAAAAAAAGAATTCAAATTATAAAAAAAAAATAGATTAATTTTCAATGGTTGTTAGTAGCTCGAATATTAGAAAATTTTGTGAATGACAATAATAATGCATTTACGATACAAGGGTAGTTTTAATAATTGTATAAAAACGAATATAGTCGCCAGAATCAATGAGTTTATGACGAATCTATCCTTTCTACAATTTTCCAATAAAATAATCTAGATCTACATCTCGTTTCTTTATTGATATATTTTTTTATAATATGCCTCTTAATATGCTTCTATTTCCGAATCGGTCTTTTTACGAGGATGGTCCCAGAAGTACCCGACCCAACAAAGAAAACACAAAAATTTTGGAAAAAAATATATTTATTTTTCAATATAATCTCCATTCAGCTCTATACACTTTTCCCAGTGATGTTCAATAAGTTCGATACCCTTTTTATAATAAGAACTGTCTTGCTCCTCAAAATACCCATTAACTGCCGACATCACTTCTTCATCGTTGGGAAATCTTTGACCGCTGAGCCATTTTTTCAAGTTTGGGAACAGAAAATAATCCGAGGGGGCTAAATCTGGCGAATAGGGTGCATGAGATAGCAATTCAAACTTTAATTCATTAATTTTGGCCATTGCAATAACGGATTTGTGAGCTGGTGCATTGTCTTGATGAAACAACACTTTCTTCTTAGCCAAATGCGGCCGTTTTTGCTTGATTTCTTCGCTCAAACGTTGCAATAAGTTCGCATAATACTCGCTGTTGATAGTTTTTCCTTTTTCAAGATAGTCAATGAAAATTATCCCACGCGCACCCCAAAAAACCGACGCCATGGCCTTGCCTGCAGATGAAACGGTCTTCGTCTTCTTTGGAGACGGTTCTCCCTTTTCAGTCCATTGTTTTGATTGTTCTTTTGTCTCGGGTGTGAAGTGATGGACCCATGTTTCATCCATGGTTATGAAACGGCGCAAAAATTCTGCTCTGTTGCTGTGAAACTTCGCTAAACACTCAATTGAAACATCTTCATGACACTGTTTTTGCTCGAGTGTGAGCAAACACGGCACCCATCTTGCACACAGCTTTCTCATGTCCAAATTTTCAGATAATATGCGATGTACCGCACTTTTTGAAATTCCTACTATGTCTGCTAGCTCGCACACTTTCAGTCGACGATCATCTAGTACCGCTTTGTGGATTTTCTTCACCATTCCTGGAGTCGTCACCTCATTTGGTCGACCACTACGATGCTCGTCTTGGCAGCTCGTACGGCCTCGTTTAAACTCTGCTACCCAATATTTTACTGTTGTAAACGAAGGAGCAGACTCACCCAGAGTAGAATCCAGTTCAGCTTTTACATTGGTCGGGCTGAGGCCTTTCAAATAAAAGTATTGTATCACGTAACGATGACCGATTTTCTCCATTTTCACAAATTCACTGAAAACGTTCACTATTGATGGCTGCCAAACAAATACTAAACAACGTGGCGTCCTCAAACTTGAAACATATGCTTTATAGATTGTGTACTTTCTAATACAGTGATATTTTTTAAACAACTACCGCCATTTCTAGATCAGGCCGGGTACTTATGGGACTACCCTCGTAATACAAAATGATTTTTTTAATTTAAACATCAATTTAATATTAATTACACCAATTATTAATTTAATTATTTTCTCGTAATTATTCTATTTATCTTTTTCTATTAATTTCATTAATGAATAATCATTCTTTATTTATGATCTGGTTTATATACATACATACCAATTATACCAATAATAAAATGTTAAATATTTAGTTCACTTAATTGCAAAATGTGAAAAATAAATTATTGTTCGCTCAAACGTCAAGAACGTATATGAATAATATAAATTTATTGTTAATAGCAGACAGTTATAATGCATGAATTATTTATGTCAGAAATAAATGAAACAAAAATAGAAATAATTTCACATTCGTTAAGTAGTAATTTATTTTGGTTATACTTCAAACCATATAACTTAAACAAATATGTTTCTGAAAACATTCCAAAATGTACTAAATATCGTTTTTACATTAGAGACAAAATTTGTTTATTCAAATTTAATACATACAAAGATATACATACATATAAAACATTACAAAAGGAAATAATATTAAACATTTCTTCGTGTACAAGAATTTACTTTATAGTTTTTTATTTACATAAACAATTTTTCCAACATTTGATTGTAACATCGTTTAAATATTGCAAAACAATTACTTATTTAAATACAATAAACAAATAATTGTTTAAAAACATAGTCCTGTTAAATTGTTTGGTGGGAAATTTGAAATTTCATTATTGAAAATAATTATAAATATTAATTATTAAGTAAAATTTTGTTATTTTATTTTCATTATGGACAATTCATAGAATAGACATTTCTAAAACAAAGCGAATTGCAAAATAATGATAATAGAGTAAACTTTTTAATTTTTGTTCGTGATTTATTTTGTTATAATTGTAAAGTTTTGTTATCTTTTTTTATTATCAATCATTAAGTCACTGCTTTTGTATTTCTTTACGAAAGGTTTTGATACTAAATCAATTTCTAAACAGATAGATATTTCTATATAGAAATGTAATTATCCAACAATGAACAATATAAACAGTATGTCAAGGAAAAAAAACAGTTTAACTTAAATTGTTTTGCATTGTTCCAGTAATTGATGTATATATATATATATATATATATATATATATATATATATATATATATATATATATATATATATTTATATATATAAAGTGAGTTAAAGTGAAACCCATACAGAGTTGTTTCCAGTAATTTTACACATATATTTCAACATAATAACAATTTTCTTTAATTCTCTTGGTTAAGTTCTTTATTATAAGGTTATTTTTATTATATTTGAAAATTTCAACCGCAAATTAATATTTCTACTCTGTTAAAAGTAACCATTTCTGAAAAATGAACAAAAAATACATCAAAATGAAACTCATACAACTAATTACTCTTACCTGAAAACTGTTGTGTTAAGAAAGTATACACTTCAAATATGTGTTTGGTTACTTTGGTTACAAAAAAAACCTGTAGTTAAGTCGTTTGTAGTCATTTTGTAAAAAATATAAGTTGGATTTTCACTTTGAGTAGACAAAGGGAACAATCATCGACGAACGAGCGAATGCTAATGATTTTTCATTACAAACATAGAAAAACTCTATGGGAAATTGGGAAAATAGTTAATAGAAGCCACGCTACAGTGCAATCTGTAATAAAAAGATTTAAAAACGGTCAAAGTGTTGACAATAAAGTCAAAAAGAGTTTCCGCAAGATTTTTAATGACCATGACGAGCGTTGGATTCTACGAAAAATTAAAGAAAATTCGAAAATTAGCGCGCCCAAATTGACTTTAGAAGTTAAAAAGTATCTAAATAAAAAAAGCAAGCCCCCCAAACAATTCGCAGTATACTGAATAAAAATGGGTTTCATGCTCATATTGCCAGGAAGAAACCTCTCATAAATCTAGCTAATCGCAACAAAAGGTTAAGCTTCGTTTGGGAACATGTTAATGAGAGTTTTGATTATTGGAAAGATGTTTTATTTACGGACGAAAGCAAATATAATTTATTTGGATCCAATAGAAGAATGAATGTATGGCAGAAACCAAATACAGAAATGTCTTTAAAACAGTTCCGTCCTACAGTCAAATATGGGCGCGGTCATGTTATGGTATGTGGGTGTATGTCAAGGAGAGGGGTTGGAAATTTAATTTTATAGTTGGCATTATGAATCAAAATGTTTATATTGATCTATTAAGAAAAAAATTGAAAGCCAGTACTCAAAAACTTGCGATTTTACAAACATTTAATTTTTATCAGGACAACGACCCCAAGCATAAAGCTTATAAAACACGTAGTTGGTTGTTATATAACTACCCCAAAGTATTGGAAACACCACCATAATCACCTGATATAAATGTGATTGAAAATCTATGGAATCATTTAGAAGTTGCCATTAGAACACACACTGTTAGTAATAAAAATGATTTAAAAAAGTGTTATTAGAAGAATGGAGAAAAATTTATCTAGCTTATTGTGAAAAATTAGTTAAATCCATCTTGAATCGTTTAAAGGCTATAAAAATTAATAAAAGCTACTCTACTAAGTACTAAAATAATTCAATCCATTGTAAATTTTAATTTAATAAATAATTTGTTAGTTGTGTGAGTTTCATTTTGATGTGTTTTTGAATGATTTTTCAGAATTCGTACTTTTTTTTGGTCTTTAAGTATTATTTTATGATTTATTTATTTTTATACAATAAAAATAGCCTTAATAAACAATTTAAGTCAAATATAAAAGGGATTTTTTTGTTTAAAAATTTATATACAAAAATTTATTGAACATAATACTGTATGAGTTTTACTTTGGCTCACTGTATATATATATATATATATATATATATATATATATATATATATATATATATATATATATATATATATATATATGTATATTATTCAATTTCCTTGTAATTTTACCAAAAAAATATACATATAAATAAATACATACGTATATAAATTATAAAACAGATAAGATTTAAATTAATTTTCAATAATTCTCACGACAATTTCAAATTTACAATTATCGGTTTAATGAAATGTCATAATATAAAAATAAACCAAATGTCAATTATCTTTACTTCGTGAAACTTTATAAGTGGATGTTATTTATGTAATAGTTGATTAAAATATTTACATTAAAAAAGATATTTTTATATCGTGTACAAGTCAGATTCCATAGCAGCGATATTAATAAGAAATAAACTGTGGTGTATGTTTACGTTATCTTTATACAGACAGGTAAATATTTAACGATTCTAAAAAAGAAAGGAAAAAACCGTAATAACTTCGACTTATGCGTGGTTTGCTGGTATATTTCAATGCTGTTTGATTATTTTATACGTCCATTGTTTTTACACTCCGTTAATTTAATTTATATTCTTAATGTTATTTATAGTTTGTTCTACGAATAAGAATTAACTTCCATCTCAGTTCAAAAAGAATTTTATTTTAAGAAGTACGATCAAACAGATACAATACTCGAAAGAATTTAATGAGTACTTGAAGATTTTTATTATTGAATATTTTCTTTAGTCTATTTTTTTATAATAACATAAGACTGTTTTTGTTCGTTTTTTAATATTTTTTAAAATCCTCAACGAAAAATTGAATAATTTTCCCATTTATTATTTTAACCCTTATCGGTCGTATGTCACCTCTGACGTGACATTACAACTTTGCTCTATCAGTCGTATGTCACGTACGAGGTGACAAGACTGAACAAGTAACAACGTCCTCATTGTTGAATGTACACACTGTATGTTTTTACAGTTTAATTCTTACTCGATAGCAGACAACACATTCTGTCATATTTCAGCAATTATTTTACTTATATTATAATATTTTATTCCTCCAAAAATGAATAAAGAAAACTATAGCAACATGGAAAGTAACAGTGATAGTTGTAGTGAAATATGTGAAAATTTTCAATATTCGGCAAGTGATTTTAATTCTTGTGATGAAGGAGACAGTGATACAAGTGTTATATTTCAGTCGAGGAAAAAAATTGATCCCTATTCAATATTCAAGTGAGGAGGAAAGCGAAGTGGAAAGAGAAATTGTTCCTGATTGTGATGAAGATTGGATTGAAATCGACAGTGATGATGAAGACAATTTAACTTCAAATATTCCTTTTACAAATATAGGACGCCAAATCTTCGGAAATGTTCAGGAGCCTATAAATTATTATACACAAAACTATCTGTTTATATCAAATAACTTTAGTTACTCTTCTCTTACAATAAGCACTCAAATATATCTCCGATCTAGCGGAAAGTTAAGTACAAAATGCTAACGTCCGATAAGGGTTAAATGTCTTCCGAATCCCTTATTAAAAAAAAATTGATTTTCGTACAACTGACTTTTTTTGGTGTGAACAGCTCGAAGTACTTTGCACAATTCGAAATATCAATGGTATATTAAAAAAAAACTTTTTGAATCTAATTGCTTGAAATTTTAAAGATTATCGATTTTATGAAAGATGTGCTCTTTTTTCCAATTTCCAATAAAATTCTTTAAATCTATATCTCGTTTGTTCATTAATCTATGAGGGCTGTTTGATAAGTCCGTGTAAAAATAAAAACTGCTTCATTTTTTTGAATAAATCGTTTTTATTTTTCAACATAGTCTCCTTTTAGGCTTATACACTTCATCCAACGCTGCTCTAGTTTGTTGATCCCTTCCGAATAATAGGATTTGTCCAAGTCTGTAAAATAGTCATTCGTTCCTGCAATCACCTCCTCGTTCGAATAAAATCTTTTTCCCGCGAGCCATTTCTTCATATTAGGGAACAAATAATAGTCCGATGGAGCCAAGTCTGGAGAATAGGGGGGATGTGAAACGATTTGGAACCCTATTTCCATTAGTTTTGCGGCCACAACTGCTGAGGTGTGAGCTGGTGCGTTGTCGTGATGAAAGAGGACTTTTTGTGGGCTAATCGGGGACGTTTTTCTTGCAACTCGGTTTTCAAACGATCCAATAACAATGAATAATATGCACCTGTAATGGTTTTACCCTTTTCCAAATAGTCGATAAAGATTATTCCTTGCGAATCCCAAAAGACAGTCGCCATAACCTTCCCGGCCGAAGGAATTGTCTTCGCCTTTTTCGGAGCAGATTCCCCCTTGATAACCCATTGTTTAGACTGCTCTTTGGTCTCAGGAGTGTAGTGATGTATCCATGTTTTATCTACAGTGATGAAACGACGCTTAAAGTCCTGCGGATTTCGCTGAAACAGCTGCAAATCGTTCTTGCAACACTTCACACGACCTCGTTTTTGGTCGATCGTGAGCAATCGCGGCACCCACCTGGCGGATAGCTTTTTCATGTCCAAATGTTGGTGCAAAATATTATGTACCCGTTCACACGAGATGCCTACAGCACTAGTAATCTCACGCACTTTCACTCTTCTGTCATCCATCACCATATCATGGATTTTATCAATGATTTCTGGAGTGGTGACCTCAACAGGGCGTCCAGAACGTTCAGCGTCTCTTGTGCTCATATGGCCACTCCGAAAATTTTGAAACCACTTATAAACCGCACTAATCGAAGGTGCAGAGTCACCATAATGTTTATCAAGCTTCTGTTTAGTCTCCTGAGACGTTTTGCCTTTAATGAAGTAGTGTTTAATCAACACGCGAAATTCTTTTTCGTCCATTATTTGACAATCACTCGATTTCCTTGATTCCAACGATTGTCAAACACAAAGGAATAGACCGATATGGCTGAAACTTGATGTGTGTTCTTCCAAGAGGTGCTACTAATTAAAAATAACCTCGATATGCACCAGTGGTGCCATCTTTCGGAATTTACACGGACTTATCAAACGACCTCGTATTCTTTATATATGCCCTGTTAATAATCGAGTGTTTTTTATTTGAATATTATTTAATTATTATTGTTAAATCAATTTAATTAATTATAATTATATATTATTATGATTTAATTATTAATCTAAATTTAGTATTGAGATGTTTTCTCTGAATCATATTTTTTTATTTTTCAGTTTACTTATTAAGAAACATATAATCCATCTTTGCTAATTATCAAGCTCAGATATATATATATATATATATATATATATATATATATATATATATATATATATATATATATATATATATGTATATGTATATGTATATGTTTGTGTACATATGAGATGGTCTTGAATAATATCGTATTGTTTATTTTTAAAATGCTTTCTTAGTCTCGTCTATTAATTACAATAGTCTGAACCGATTGACTTTCTAAATTAAGAAAAGTAACTGCTGTGATTATATATGTATATAAACGCTACCAGTAAAAACAAGCTGTAAAAAAATAGCAAATGAGCAAATTGAAAACAATACTCATGGTTACAGACTGAAATTATATTTAGAAAAGTAATTATACGAGCAGTGCGTCAAGATTTTTTCACGCTTAGTTTGTTGATGAAAACAGTTAATTGATTATTTTTTTCTTAGAACATATGAAATTATATTCACCATTGTTCGAACGTAATAAATCGTTAATTCTATATTGAATTCAATTTGATACTTATTATCGTCGTTGAATACAAATAAATAACTGACTGGTAATTCATAGATACAAATATAGTATTAAGTCATGTATATGTATGATTTTTATTTTTAGATAAATGTTATTTTTGATTTACATATATAAAAGAGTTTTCCTACTTTTCATTGTGACAACGAATTAAATAACAGAAAAGTAATTATACTATAAACAATAAATAATCATAGAAAACGACATTTTTGTTCCTTGATTCAAGCACATTTAAAATCCAGTTATTGAAAACAATTATAAATAAAAGTTATTTTTTCATGGAATGTTTTTATTCTAAATATTTTTATAATATCATTATTAGATTGTTGTAATGTAACTCGTTTCTTTTATTTTTCACTGCAGGTAATTTTTGAAAAAAGCTTTGTTCATGCGTGTGTGTGTACGAGGTCAGACAATTAAGTAATGCGACAAAATTCAAAAATCGAGTATATTTAAAAATTAAGGTACATCGCTGCGATCCCCTTCAAAGTAGTCCCCTCCCGCATCTATACACTTATTCCAGCGAGTTTTCCAGTTTTCGTAACAATTCTGGAACACTTCTTGTGGGACCTCTCCGAGTACCCTCGTCACAGATTTTTGGATATCTTCAACGGAGTCAAAATGTCGACCTTTGACGAATTTTTTCATATGGCGGAATAGGAAAAAGTCGCAGGGTGACATGTCCGGTGAATAGGGCGGTTGTGGTAACGTTGCGATGCCTTTAGACGTCAAAAATTGAGAGACACTGAACGCACTGTGACAGGGAGCATCGTCGTGATGCAGAACCCAAGTCTTCGCGATCTCTGGACGCACTCTGAGCACCCTTTTTCGTAATTTTTCGAGCACATTGCAGTAGAATACTTGATTTACGGTTTGTCCAGGTGGTACGAACTCTTTGTGAACCACCCCTTTGCTGTCGAAGAAGCAAATCAACATGGTTTTCACTTTGGACTTGCTCATTCTCGCCTTCTTTGGCCTTGGTGCTCCAGGGGACAGCCACTGTTGGCTTTGTCGTTTAGTTTCGGGGTCATATTGAAAGAACCAACTTTCATCACCAGTAATAACTCGATCGAGAAGAGTAGGATCACTTTCAACCTGCTCGAGACAATTTCTCTGTTCCATTTTCGTGACATGCACTACTCGCGCGTTATTACAAAACACTAAACAGCTGGCGAAGAAGTGATCGTACGAGAGTGGTCAAGGTCTCAATCGAGAGAGTAGGGATCTACTATTACGGTGGCGGAGTTACAGGTTCGCAGTGTTACCACAGGCCGAGAAAAAAAATCGGTCGCATTACTTAATTGTCTGACCTCGTATATACACTCGCTCGAAAAAATCTGAGTACACCTATCAATACGGATATATTTCTCAATAAAACAAACTCATTAATGTAAGTTTGAAAACAAATATATGTTTTATTAATTCTATAAACTATTAATTATTTATACATGACAATTCAAAACATTTTAAATTTATAACAAATAAACTAAAAAATAAAACACACAAAAATTCAGACAAATTGAGCAGAAAATGTCTGCGTACAAAAAATGAAAATCGAAAATAATATAAAGTAAAATAAACTTTTCAAGTGAATTAGTAATTGGTTGGAGAGCCTCTTCTTTTAAGAACCTCCTATAATAGTTTTTTCATGAAATATACATTTTTTGTAGTTTCTTTAGTACTAATCTTATTCCACTCTTCTTCTATAACTTTCTTCATCATTTTCTTTGAAATTATGTCATGTTGGCGAATTCTACGTTTAAGAAAATCACAAATATAGGATTTAGGTTTAGATATTTGTGAGGTGCATGCAACTGTTTGGAATGTTATATAATATTTATAGCTCAACAACTTCTCCCGTGTGCTTCAGATCGTCATGCAAAAAATTATAATCGAGATCTAGACTTAATTTTTCAGCACTTTGCTTTATATTTCGTTTTAAAATATTTAAGTATGCATATTTATCCATCGTGGATACTAAAAACTCAATTTGTTTCACGTTCTTACTTGTTATACACTCCTATACCATTACTCTACCACCACCGAGTTTCACAGTAGGAACAAGATTTTTTTTATTTAGTGATGTACATACAATTTTGAGTCCCTTTATTCCAAAAATGCAATATTTGCTCTTGTCTGAGAAAATCATGTTTTCCCAAAATTGGATTAGTTTATTGACACTAAACCTACCGACATATTATATATACCTATTTCTAACGATGGCGGTCAAATGACCGCTTTTGAAATAAACATTATAGTCTTTTCCAGTTGATTGAAATTAATACAGAATTTAGCATAAACAATAAACACAAAATAATTAAAAAACATTTATTTTTCGGGCTTTAGGAGTACATTTTTAGAAAGAAGGCTCGAAACTGAAAAATTATATGTTACTTCAGTAATTTACATACATATCCTTATTCAAACTAAAATAAAATTTATTCGTTGTCGTACTTTTTACAGATGAAGGGTCTCTCCCGTAAACATTTTCCACAAACATATTTTTTACATGTAGAACAAATGTTTATGGCTTTATTTTTTTTGTAATATCCAATTTTATACGTTTTTCGTCTTTCAGAAATTGTAGTGGAATCTGCTGAAGTTTTCGCCATACTTTCCATTTTTTCTTGTTCATGTATATCGCGGTATTCGGTGGCAAGTTCCTCTGCCAACTGAAATAAAAATTCTTGTCGCGATATCCTTTCTCCAGTTGTTTACTTATATAAAATCCAAGCATTTATAGCAGCTAAATCCAGAATGTTGAAAAATACCTGGACAGGCCATCTATTAGATTTAGATTTTGTGCTGTACTTTCTAGCCATTTGATCCGTCATATCCACGCCAAATTCGGTGTTATTATAAAAAGCAATAGTTTCAGGTATACATTTACCTGTTTCTTCAATTTTTACATATTTATGCTTCGAACTTAGTAAGAGAACTTTTTTGTTCGGTTTGCTTTTGTAAATTGTTAGAGTACAATTATTTGATTTGTAAAGCTGCGTTGAAAAACGTGCCATTTTGTCTTTCTTTTCTTTTGCAGGTTTGGGTAATTCCCTCTTATTCGCCCGAATAGTTCCTACTAAGGTAGTTCTTTTTGATAAAAGTTTTGTTGCTAAAGATGTGCTCGTAAAAAAATTATCGGTGGTTATATTTCGTCCGCACCTATAAATGGTTCAGTGAGTTTGAGAACAACAAATTCACTAAGTGGTATTGCTGATGACCTCGTCTCATCTTTTCCCAAATACGGAAATCCATTCACAATATATTTACTTTCAGCGTCCGATGCCAACCAGAACTTGATTCCGAACTTATCGGGTTTATTGGGCATATATTGTGTAAATCGGCATCTTGATTTTGTCGCAAATAGCTGTTCATCAACAGTAATATTTGCACCTGGTTTGTAGCAGTTTTGACTATTTTCTATAAATGCATTCCATACCTTAGAGATGAGAGCAAATTTGTCAGTCTGCAGACGCTGGCTCCGCTCGCTTCTTCTATCAAAACGAATAAATCGCATAATTCCTGTGAAACGATTTCTGTTCATTGTTCGTGAAAAAATGCAGGACCCCATTTCTTATTCCATAAATATGAAACGTTCAAGATTTCAATGCAGATAACTTCATAAAATTTCATATATATTCTAGCGGTCAAAAGACCGCTCAGGGTAGACAACGGTAGAGTACATATTATTATCAGGAAAAACGAAAGAAGAAGAGAAATATATATTGAAAAATTAAACAGCTATATATTATAGAAACATTCGTGCAGTTAGTTCAAGAAAAATAAAAACCTGGAATTTAAAAATTTTGATTAAAGTCTCAAAAGCGGTCATTTGACCGCTCTGGTAGGTTTAGTGTTAATATGTTCATTTGCATATGCAATCCGTTTTTATCTATTGATACGTGAAATAAATGATTTCTTACGCGCAACACGTTCATGATACCCACCCTTTTTTATTCTTTTTCGCACAATATCAGCACAGATTTGTTTTTTAAATAGTACTCGAATATCTTTTGCAATTTGGGGTGCCGTTATTCGGCGATTTTCTTTCACTGAAGTCACAATCTTACGCCTTTATCTAAATGTTAACTTCGACGGCTGGCCAGAAAGCGGTTTCAAATGTGGATTTAAAATTGATTACTACCCTTTGAATGAAAGAATGTTGTCTTCCAACACCCTTTCCTATTTCACGAAAACTTTTTCCTTCCTTTCCTAACTTTAAAATAATTTTACATTCTCTAAAAGGCATTTCCTTTTTTTGAATTCCATCTTATTTATTTTTTGCAAAAAACTTTACTATTAGTTACTAAAAATGATATTTGAGTGTTTCAATTGCAATATACGAACTATGACATAAAATTGTGATAATTTTAAAATAACAATAAGTGCAAATATTACAAAAAAATCGATGATTTACCGTTTAATAAAATGTGTACGCGGACTTTTTCTGCTCAATTTGTATGAACTCTTGTGTTATTTATTTTTTAGTTTATTTGTTATAAATTTAAAATGTTTTGATTTGTCATATATAAATAATTAGTAGTTTATAGAATTGATAAAAAATGTATTTGTTTTCAAATTTACATTAATGAGTTTGTTTTATTGTGAAATATATCGGAATTAATAGGTGTACTCAGACTTTTTCGAACGAGTGTATAAGAATAAAATAGATAATAAATTATTCCTTTTTAAGTATATTAAGTCCATAATTTCTGATTTTCATTTTTTTGAAATAAATTTAGTTTAAATGTTTCTAAATACACATAAATGTTTAAGGTAGTTGGTCTGTTAAAAAATATGCTAAGATTAGTCTAAAATTTGAATATAATGATCATAATAATGATCAAATTCTTCAGGAATTTTTTTTGAAATTTTTCTCCATTCCGTTTTAGAGAAATTAAAACATAAAAATTGTGTCTTTAACATGGGCTCTTATGGCGGTGTGGTATAAATTGAAACTTGAAGTCATTGAAACTCCACTAAAAAAGGCTAAGAATTTTTTAAAAGATGTTTTATTGTAAAGCTTATATTTTTAATAGTATTATCACTCGAGTAAAACAAATCTTCACAACGCCGTTTGCAAGTTTTTAGTTGAAAAAGAATTGTAAATGAATGATTTTAAAGTGACAGGCAATACAAATTTTATAGCCAGACGAATCACGGCGCAGCACTGTAGGCACGTGACACATACGATGCGTGTGTTAGTCGTTTTCATTACATGTATACTGTACAGAATTATTTATTTGCAGTTGGCAAACATAATTTTAGCCTATGCAAAAGTATAGGCCACTACTCCTTACCCCGCGTCTCTAAAAGACTATGACCAACTACCTTAAGTGATCTTCATAAGAAATTCGAAATTGATAAGAAAGAAATATTGTCATTTTTTTAATATCTCGTACAAAGACCGTCTAACTATTTATCATAATAGAACGATGACTCGTTAAACTAGAGAGATGAATCATTAAAACCTCATAAATGTTTGTATACAATTGATTTCTATTCAATATAATTGAAATTATTGAGAAAAAACACACGTTTTCATTTAATTTTTATTCGCATTTTTTAAATAACATTTCTCTTTATTCTATAGTACTGTATAGTTTACTTGCATTTTTATTAAAAAAAATCCACCTGTAAGTTTACTTTTACAATTACATATAAATAACACGGTATTCATATATTATGCTTTGATAATGAACATGAAAGTTTTAAAAAAATGTTTAATTTATATACTGAAAACCTGTTTTTGAAGTTCATTACATTATTTTCAAGATCTGCATTTCTTGTGTACACTGTCATTAACTTGTTAAGATATGTAGTTCCATTTCTGATATGAAGCGAAAAAACCTAACTGACTATAAACAGAAAACATTGCGTTTTTTTCTTTATTTGGAAATTTTACGCGCGTCACTTTGTTATCTATGCAAAATATTACTGATTGACTACAGATAGACAATGTAATTATTTTCCTTATAATATTTACATATATACGAGGGCTGTTTGATAAGTCCGTGTAAAAATAAAAACTGCTTCATTTTTTTGAATAAATCGTTTTTATTTTTCAACATAGTCTCCTTTTAGGCTTATACACTTCATCCAACGCTGCTCTAGTTTGTTGATCCCTTCCGAATAATAGGATTCGTCCAAGTCTGTAAAATAGTCATTCGTTCCTGCAATCACCTCCTCGTTCGAATAAAATCTTTTTCCCGCGAGCCATTTCTTCATATTAGGGAACAAATAATAATCCGATGGAGCCAAGTCTGGAGAATAGGGGGGATGTGAAACGATTTGGAACCCTATTTCCATTAGTTTTGCGGCCACAACTGCTGAGGTGTGAGCTGGTGCGTTGTCGTGATGAAAGAGGACTTTTTGTGGGCTAATCGGGGACGTTTTTCTTGTAACTCGGTTTTCAAACGATCCAATAACAATGAATAATATGCACCTGTAATGGTTTTACCCTTTTCCAAATAGTCGATAAAGATTATTCCTTGCGAATCCCAAAAGACAGTCGCCATAACCTTCCCGGCCGAAGGAATTGTCTTCGCCTTTTTCGGAGCAGATTCCCCCTTGATAACCCATTGTTTAGACTGCTCTTTGGTCTCAGGAGTGTAGTGATGTATCCATGTTTCATCTACAGTGATGAAACGACGCTTAAAGTCCTGCGGATTTCGCTGAAACAGCTGCAAACCGTTCTTGCAACACTTCACACGACCTCGTTTTTGGTCGATCGTGAGCAATCGCGGCACCCACCTGGCGGATAGCTTTTTCATGTCCAAATGTCGGTGCAAAATATTATGTACCCGTTCACACGAGATGCCTACAGCACTAGTAATCTCACGCACTTTCACTCTTCTGTCATCCATCACCATATCATGGATTTTATCAATGATTTCTGGAGTGGTGACCTCAACAGGGCGTCCAGAACGTTCAGCGTCTCTTGTGCTCATATGGCCACTCCGAAAATTTTGAAACCACTTATAAACCGCACTAATCGAAGGTGCAGAGTCACCATAATGTTTATCAAGCTTCTGTTTAGTCTCCTGAGGCGTTTTGCCTTTAATGAAGTAGTGTTTAATCAACACGCGAAATTCTTTTTCGTCCATTATTTGACAATCACTCGATTTCCTTGATTCCAACGATTGTCAAACACAAAGGAATAGACCGATATGGCTGAAACTTGATGTGTGTTCTTCCAAGAGGTGCTACTAATTAAAAATAACCTCGATATGCACCAGTGGTGCCATCTTTCGGAAATTACACGGACTTATCAAACGGCCCTCGTACAAAGGATAGTTTAAAGAACGCAAACAAAATATTGTAAAAATCGTAAAAAAGTTACTTTTAACTACTCTCTTATATTTAGAAAATAATTTTTTTTCGTCTGCCATTCTATCGTTGGATAAATTTGTATATTTTTTGAATTCATTTTACCTCAGCTAATGGCTCATCCTATATACTTAGAAACTAAATTAACTTTTCATTAATTTGACTGGTTTAATAATTCAGTAGCCTCTTTATATTTCCATTCTCAATAATATATTTTATTGTCTTATTAATTTCCATTTGCTGGTTGTCTTTTCTCGATGCAATACGGCCCACCCATTTCCATTTCAGACTCTTGTTTTTTCTAGTTATACTATGACTCACATTTGCTTTATTAAAAACATGATGTATTAATGGATTCAGTTAGCTTTTAAGTTTATATAAACTATTTTTTTATTTTATATACCTGGACATGTATACAAATTTATAAAATACTTTTATGGGAGGTACATTCTCTCTCTCTCTCTCTCTCTATCTATCTATCTATCTATCTATCTATCTATCTATATATATATATATATATATATATATATATATATATATATATATATCGTTCATGTACATTTGTAAATGTCTATTTACTATAATTGTTATAAAAAATGTATTATTATAATCAGAATCGATATTTTGTTCTTATAATTACAGTTGAATGGTATTCTACGTACATATATTTTATTGTGAAATACAATACGGAAATAAAATAAATATCTTGAACGTGAATACAAATTATATACACGTCATATGTATTCAAGTTAACAGTTGTTTCGCAGATTTCTCGTTTTAAATATAATTTAATTATCAATGACAAGCATAAATGTGACTTGAAATAAAAATGCTATTTTTAAAAAAATGTTTTATAGATTCTTGTCTGAAAACAATAAGTGCAAGAAAATACTATCTGTTATCTTAAAATTAGAACGTCGATTTAAATTTTCGTTAATAAGGAAACATAAAAGGGTTCATCTCTTGATTTGGTCTTTTCATTTCAAGACAAAGATATATGTATTTTTATTAATTGTGTATTCATATCCAAATCAATAAATTGAGTTTTAATGAGTATCGAAAATGTCGTTGTTATTCGAAAAGAGGTCAAATCGATTTGTATGAATGAGGTGTATTAAAGAGTTTATACATTTCAAAGGACTTGAGCAAGGACCATGTTTATATATAAATTAAATTACAATAAATTTTAGTGTGAACTTTGGTAACGTTGAGTTTAATGATGTGATTAAATTGCCCAAAAATCATTTCCAGCTTCTATTAAATGAAAAACTGGAAAATTCGGTTGTACAGTTGATTTTATAAACGACAGTAGAAAAAACAAGAACGCTTTTTACAATCTATAAAAAATCATGTTTTCTGGGAAATTCTGGTTAAGATTAAATGGCAACTGTAGAGGATAGACGATATTGTTTCTGGTAAAGAACGAAGCTGCTCTTTTAAGTGAGGGGTCGATATGGGGTCCATTTTTTTTACAAGGTTTTGCAATTTTTACAAGAAATGAATAAAGCAGTTTGAATATCCTTCTTTTATTATTTTTTAAAAAATATTACAGGTTTTACAACTGAACCACTTACATTAGACAAAAATATATTCATTTTAATGATCTACAACTAGGACTAATGATTTTTATCTAAACAGGTAACTATACAAGTACGAATTTAAAAATAAATAATTTTATACTGTAATTAATTTTAACTTTGCAATTTTTATATATAATGTTATAAGTTAGTAAAGAATAGTAAATGATAGTAAGTATGTATGTCTTCAGTCTCATTTGGGTCACCTTATACATAAAATCCTAGATTATATATATATATATATATATATATATATATATATATATATATATATATATATATATGTAAATAAAATTTATGAAGCGTATGTATATAAAAATACCTCAATACTATTATGAATATATTAAACTTAAAAGTAATGCAACTATAATTTTGTAATTTTGACAGAATTGAAAAATTAAATTAAATTGATAAAATATAATTTCTATATATGTACATACATACTTACATATATATATATATTAGTTTTTTATTTTGTTGTAGGATAAAAATTATACATATATTAACTGTTTAAAGCAAACATACAAATAATATAAAATGTATGTACATGTATGTAAAATATTACTATGAAATAAAGGTTATATCTAGCAAGTGATGAATAGAAATGTTACGTTCATATTTATTAAAATTAATTCAGAATAGTTTTTAGTACATAAAGTTCAAGATATGGATAATAAAGATTGTATTTGAAGTTACAATTAATTAATAATGAACTTGAAATAGCATTTAAATATCATTTTCATGGTTATAAAACGAAACTAAACTATGCTGCGCTCTATCCAAGCAACAGTAGACTAACGTTATACATTACTTTATATAAAATAGGTTTAATTCAATTGAATCTAAATAAAACATTAGGTTTGTATCTTAATAATTTAAATTAACATTTTGAATTTATTTAAAAATAAAAATTATAATTAATTATGGATAAAACACATTTGTATATTTACAATTACTAAAGGATATTCTAAAGGATATTTATGTTAAACTTACTATATGATGTAAGTTGTTTTTAAAAACATATTTAGTTTAGAATAGCCACTACTATAAGAAGATTGGAATATTTTTGTTCTATTATTATAAAATTGGTTATTAATTAAACGTAATAAGATAGGTTTAATGAAACTGTAATTATATAAGTAAAAAATGATTTTATTACAGAAATGTTATACAAATATGAAAATTAAGAAAAACTTATCATCATTGGTTTATTGCAATTCTTACTATCAATGATATTTGTATTAGGGAATATGATTTAATTGAGGCAGTTTTCTGTTATCTTCCTTATGTTGTTATTAGTAACAATTAAAAAATATATATTTATTTTTAAATTTGATATTTTTTCTATTATTATTGATCATTTCTTATTATTGCTATCTGATAATTGTTGGATATCTTCTTTATTAAATATGTGTGTGTATTATCACTTAATTTGTTTATTATTTAATCACATTGAATACCTTATTAATAATGAATCAAATACATAATTTATAAAATAAAGAACCTATGCATTTTCCAATATCATACGTTTTATTAAAAATTTTATAAAAATTAAAAATGCAACAATAATATTTATAATAAAAGGTATTTACTTATTTAGTTTGCAAACAAACAGTAGACTTTTAAAATTACTTAAATAAAGTTATATATAAAATTGTGTTTTTTTCTAATATTTTAGATATTTTTTTCCTAATTTGTTGCAGCTACCTACCTGTTTATATGGTATAAAAAGAGATAAATGTAACATTTCGTTTAGCTTTGTTTTTGACATATGTGTTTAACATAAATGTTGGAATTAGTGCTCAATGGCCGTCGATTGTGCTAGTAAAATGTTTATAAATAGTGCTTTTTTCGATTGATAAATGATAAAACAGTGTTATTAAATGTAAGTCTTAAATTATTATCTTGTTGTAATAAATACAAATTACTTTTATGAACGTTATTTTACCATTTTTGAAGTATCCACTGATGGATATATTTTAGACAAATTCTTTCGATTTAAATTGTAAATTACAAAATTTCATACTTAGAGTATGTGTTTGTAAATAAACGTGCAATATTAATCAATATGTGAACTCTTTGTATAATATTTGTATTGCATTTGGAAACACATATAGGTTACATACGAGGTATATATTTATTATATACTTATGCCATTGAAAGACATTTTTGTGTTTTGTGCTAAACACAAAACAACTTACATTATTTTCTGTTATATTTTTTTAGAATTAATGTGTCATATTTTATAAAGTTATTGCGTATCATTTTTATTTATAAGATTTTTCACGAATAAAAAACACGTTTTTGAAAGAGTTTTTTTTTCATTTATTCCATTATTATTATATAGAATTTGAATTAATATAAAATTTGTTTATTTGAATTTGAGGCGTTTATAAATTATAATTAATAAAGCTGTAAATATTTCACATGAAATTATTTTCGTGGATTCATAGAATTATTCTTTTAAAACATGCTTAAATAACGTTCTTTTATTAAGATGCATTAAAACTGGAAAATTCATAGTTCAATATTAATTTATTAATAGGCATACACACTATTAATTATACTTGTGTGTGTATATATAATATATATATATATATATATATATATATATATATATATATATATATATATATATATATATATATATATATATATATATATATATATATATATATATATATATATATATATATATATATATATATATATATATATATATATATATATATATATATATATATATATATATATATATATACATACATATATTTATAGTGTGTGTAATATAAAAGTTTAATATTTTGTTATATAGTATATATTTTAATTATTTACTGCAATTCATGTAAAATAAATAAATCAGTATTATCAACAACTCACCAATTTCTAAAAATAACTTTTTAAACCTATGGTCTCTAGATTATGTCTATGGCTGTATTTTTATATATATAATAATTTAAATAAAATAACTTATCTCTATTATATATTTACAAAGTTATGGATATTACATTTTTTACCACATGCTATGAGTTAATTGTTTCATATTTGAAAAATGAAGTTTTGTGTTAATAAATGAATATTTAGAAGTGATTTATGAATGTTTATCTTTGATTTAATTTTTCATTTAATGCATATTTTGTGTGTATGTCTATCCATAATGTAGACAAGTATGTTTATATATGTATGTATGGAATTACTATATGTATATAAATATTTTTTTGTAATGAATTAATTTAATAAGAAGGTATATTTACTTCAAAATTATTTTTTGAAGTGTAATAATAAATTTAATTTCGTGACGTTTTATGTATTTATGTGTATGTATGTGTATATATATATATATATATATATATATATATATAGATATATATATATATATATATATATATCCGTTTACATATAGATAATAAAATGAATAATATGCCACTAAATTGCAAATTTTATATTGTATTTATTGCAGTTGATTTTAATTCTATATCATTAGTATTGCTTTAATACTTATTTCACATCACATGTAGATGTTGCCTAAACCAGTGTATATACATTTTTTTAATTATGTATATTGAGTATTTAGCAAGTTAAAAAATTAATTTATTGCATAAATTAAATGCAGAAAAATGTTTGCTTACCTATGTTTATGTGTATGTTTATATATATACATATATATATATATATATATATATATATATATATATATATATATATATATATATATATATATATGATATTTATTTACATAAATATAATTTGAAATCACTTCACCAAAGTGATACAGTTTTATTGTATGGATTAATTTTTGTCTACAAAATAGTTTTCATATTTTGCAGCAGACTTTCTTTTTGTGTTACCATTTTAACAATAACATAGTGTATTGTATCATTTACAGTGTTAATTTACGTTCTTAAAAAGTGTAACATTATTCTGAAAAAGATAAGTATAAGCAGTCTCCTATAATAAAAGGTAAGTAATGATTTCTTTTCTTTCCTTTTTGTATTTATTACATAAACAATGTCTGAATATATATTTTTTTAAGAATTTCATTATGGCATGGGCTAATTGGACTCAGCCAGCGTGGGATACTTCGCAGTCGGCTGCAGTACCGACTATTGTCCCGCCAGCTTTAACTGTTAGTTCAGCACCTGTTCCTCCTGCTATACCACCGCAATATTCTAATGATCAATGGGCTGCAATGCAACAGCAAAATTGGCAACAATGGGTTCAGTGGCAGCAACAATATCAACAATGGCAACAGCAGTATGGTGAACAGGTATTTATGAGTATTTATTTAGTTATGTCTATTAAAAATTATTATGCGTTAAAATAAGTATTTGTTATGAAATTGTAAATATATAAAAATATTATTTTCAGTATCAAAAAGCTCTCGCTGCGTCGACAGCTCCAGTACCTGTTGGTGTTGTACCGACACCTATTGTACCTCCTGTGCCTGCACCGCTTCAACCACCGATCGCTAATACACAGCCTCCACTGCCACCTATGACTTCAGTTCGTTCTGTACCTCCGCCACCACCTGAAAATAAACCACCACCTCCTCCTGAGGACAGTTCTAATTTTTCATCAAAATCACAATTTCCAGGTGCTGTAAATTTTTCACGACCACCACCTTTTACTAATAGTATCCCGTCAAATTTTAAGACAGATACAAACGTCATCAACAATGTTCAATCTTTTCCTGCGAATCTTAATCAGCCTCCGCCTACAATTAACGTTCCTCGAACATTCTCTCGTTTACCACCGGATATAGAAAGATCCGAACAAACTCCTTCGCACGATTGTACTTCGGTAATTTCTACGATCGTTAATCATCCGTTAACGAGTACGAATTCAAATCAGCCTCCGAGTTTACTGAGTATTAAGTTTGAAAAACCACCTGCTTTTGAAGTTAATCAAAATCAGCATAATAAACGTAAATTTCCTGAAGAAAACGATTGGTCACAATGCAATTTAAACAAAGCAAGTCGATGGTCGGAACAGAGAGGTGATGTAGATAAAGTTTTTAAAAGATCCGATGATTCAGAAATTAAAACCGAAATATTTTCAAATAACGATGAGGGAAAACTTATAAATAAAAAGCCAACAGACATGTCCGACATATCAGAAGCAGAAAAAAAATTCGATGAGCAGTTCAAAGCATGGGAAGAGCAATTTAATAAGTGGAAAGAACAGAATGCTAATCATCCAGATAAACAACAGTACAAAGAATATGAAGCCAAATGGGAAACATGGCGAAATCAGTTATTAGAGAGACGAGAACAAATGAGGAAAAAGAGACTTTTTGCTAAAAATGTTGCACTACATAATGTATCTTCATCACATTCTGGTGAAATTATAGACCGTCAACATTTGCAAAACATAGTTTCAGCTCCAGCTAAACTCGAACCTCCAAAGTTTGATAAAGCATTCGTTAAAGAAGCTGAAAATCTCGATTGGGATATACAGAATAAAGTTTCAGATACTGAAGAGAAAGAAAACAAAAGCGGGTCGGTAATGTACGATCAACCACCGAAAGAACAACGTAGACGAGATCAACGAAGAAATCGTGAACAAATGAATTTATCCGATGTGTCTATCGAGGAAGAACCGACAAAATCATCTAATAATAAATACAAACCTGAAACGAATTATTCTTTCATACCGAATTTATCGTCGAATGCTGGGATTCCTGGCTTAGATCTTGTGGATACAAATAAATCGGAAGAATCTAAAACTGACAATAAACCTGATTTTGAAGCAATTTCACGTGGAATAAATAATATTCTCGGAGATGAGAAGTTAATGAATATATTATCGTTAGTTACGCAGAATAAAAGTTCTCTTTCATCAAAACCTTGCAATAATTCTAATGTAACAGATCAGAATACGACCGACAATTCTGCACAGTTCACAGCTCAAAACAATGAATCGTTGCGGACTGATAGTGATCCCAATAAAAAAAAATATTATGAAAGTAATAGAAACGATCAGTATTTAGACCGTCCAAATCAGTACAACAGAGAACAGGCACCTAAACTTCCTTCTTTGTTAGATTTACCAAAACTCATGCCACCTGATAATATTGGTTTAGGATTGAATAATATATGTGATGGATTTCGTAACAACCAACAGTTGTCCAGTACTCAGAGTTCATTTAATAACCAGTATTGTAATAATAATACATCGAAAAATTGGAATGAACCATCTTACAACAATAATAATAATAATAATAATTGGTCAGCATCAAAATTTAATGACGTATATAGTTCAAATTTGCCAAATGAGAGACATCCTCCTCCATTTGAGAGATGTGATAAGAATTTTGGTGGAGATGGAAAGGGACAGTCAAATAATTTTGGTTTGCAGTCATCTGATAATTCTTTAAATATTAGTCATAAAACATGTGATAACCCTATAAATCAAGGTTCTAAACAGTTTGATAATTTTTCAAATAATCAGAACACGAAACAGTCTGTACTTCATAGTCCTCAATCTTTTGATAATTCAGGAAATGTGGCTCCAAGATCATTTGATAATTCTTCAAATCAAGGTCCTAGACCGTATGAGGATAATTTAAATCAAATCAATAGATCTTTTGACAATTCAGGAAATAATGCTCGTAGGTCGTTTGATAATTTTGGAAAAAATTGTCCTAGGTCATTTGATAATAACGGAAATAATTTTAAAATGTTTGATAATTGTGGAAATAGTGTTCCTCGACCGTTGAATAGCAATTCTAGACAGTGTGATAATTCCGGCAATAACAGTTCAGAATCATATAATAATTTAATGAATCAAGGTGTTAAAAAATTTGATAATTCTACAGAGCAATGTTCTAGACAGTTTGATAATTCAGTAAACAAAAACACCAGGCAAGAATTTAGTAGTAACTTAAACCAGGGTCAAAAACATTCTGTTAATTCAAATTCTTTTAATAATTCTGGTAATCAGAATTCTAATTTCAACAGAAATGTAAATAATAATGATTCAGTGGACAACTTGTGGAATTCAGATCGATTTAATAAATTTCCAGATGTTTCAAACAGACAAGTTAATGACAGCTTTAGAGATCGGTCAGGACCTTCATTTGAAGGAAATGCAAATTTTAGAGATTATCATAATCGTTCATTTGAACATAGAAAGATCGGTTTTTCAAATAATTCCAAAGATGATTTTAACAAAGAAAGCCAAGAAAATCAAAGAAAAAAACCTTTTGGAAAATCATCATGGGAAGATGAATATATTTTATCTCCAGCTACTGTAGTTGATTATGGTCATAAACCAGTTAGACAGCAAGGTGAAGTATATACATATATATATATATACATAGTATCGTTATGTTTACATATTTATCTGTGGTTTTTAATTATTTATGTCAATTACAGAACCCGATGATCCATTTATAGAACCGTTTCAAACTTTTGATTATGGCCATATGTCTAAAACAGAGAAAAATGAAATTAAACCAAGATATCTAGAAAAGTCATCATCGTTTTCATTTTCTGAAAATAAATTTAATGACAAGTGGAATGATAATCGCGCAAGAAACAGTTTTGATGATTATAGAAGAAATTATAATAAAGATAGACGAGATATTTACAATAAAGATCGAAGAGATATGTATAGTAAAGACAAGAAAGACAGTTTCGGTAAAGATATTAAAGATGATCGTGAATCTTACTACACTTCTCGCTATTCAGATAAATACCAATTTAAATCCGATGTGTACGATAAAACATATGATAAAAATAGATTTTCGGAATCTGATTCGTGCTCATTAAATAAAGATCAAAATTCGTATTCAAATACAACAGAATTAAAAACACATTCAAGTGTAATTCCACCAAATATAGAACATTCCACTAATGATCATAATTCTAAGCAGTCTAATGTTTCTAATCAACAAAATTCTTGTTTTTGGGAAGATGAATTCGAAGGTAATTTTGATAGTCCTAAACCGTGGAAGTCAAAAGATGATAGAACATTTTTAAAAAACGAAGAGTCAAATGTATTGAGTATTAATAATGAGTCATCGAAGATGATGGCTAAGAGTAGCGTAATATTAATCGATGACTTACTATCGATGCCGGGAAGAGTTACGAGACCTCCCAGAATAGTTATAATATTACGTGGTCCACCTGGTAGTGGAAAAACGTTCTTAGCCAAATTAATTAAAGATAAAGAAGTGAGTGAAGAAATGTGTAATCTGTTTTTGTACTAAATTAAAAATATACAAGTGTGATAAATATTTATTATAATTATATTTTGTTTTCTTAGGTTGAACATGGAGGCTCAGCACCTCGTATCCTTTCATTAGATGATTATTTTATGATAGAGGTCGAATCTGACATAACAGATCCTGAAACTGGACGTAAAGTTAAGTCTAAACAAATGGTTTACGAATATGAACAATGCATGGAAAGTTCATATTTGGCATCGTTAATTAAAGCTTTTAAGAAAACAATAAATGATGGTTATTTTTCATTTATTATTGTCGATTGTGTGAATGATAAAGTGAAGCAGTATGCAGAAATGTGGAGTTTTGCTAAACAAAAAGGTTTTCAGGTATGTTTGTCTATTGAAACAAATTTATTTTTAAAATGTAAACAATAATGTGCAAAAATATTTTTATAAAAACACGTACCGCCTTACAGGTATATGTATGTCAAATGGAACTAGATATATCGTTGTGCACAAAGCGAAATATCCATAATCGTACTGAAGAACAAGTCAGCGCTCTAGTAAACGATTGGGAGCCAACTCCTTCACATCATTTGATTTTAGATGCGACGACTTTAATTCAGTCCGGATCAATTTCTGAAGTTGTGATGGATGATGTATCAGATGAAGAAGAACCTTCAATATTCAATCAGAATGACTCCCTTGATATGGATGAGGTATTGTCTTAATTTTTTTCTATTTATTGCGATTTAAATATTTTTTGTTAAACATTTTACCATTGTCAATTTACATACAATTGTTTTAAAATTAACAGTAAGTATATTTATCATAATTTTTGTAAGGATACTTTTTTTTAATTGCAAATTAGTCTTGTTATTGAATTTATATTTGTTCATGTCTATATTTATGAATTTGTATGCAAATTTGTTTGCAAATATATATATACATATATATATATATATATATGTGTGTATATATATATATATATGTGTATATATATATATATATGTGTGTATATATATATATATATATATATATATATAATATATATATGTGTGTATATATATATATATATATATATATATATATATATATATATATATATATATATATATATATATATATATATATATATATATGTATATGTATATATATATATATATATATATATATATATATATATATATATATATATATATATATATATATATATATATATATATATATATATATATATATATATATATATATATATATATATATATATATATATATATATATATATATATATATATATATATATATATATATATATATATATATATATATATATATATATATATATATATATATATATATATATATATATATATATATATATATATATATATATATATATATATATATATATATATATATATATATATATATATATATATATATATATATATATATATATATATATATATATATATATATATATATATATATATATATATATATATATATATATATATATATATATATATATATATATATATATATATATATATATATATATATATATATATATATATATATATATATATATATATATGTATATATACATATATATGTATATAAGTAGTTTTTAAATAGGCTTTTCATTGAGTGGCATTTATTCAAGTGCAAATAAATCAGTTATATTTTTATTATTTATATGTGATATAAATTGTACCAAAGAAAATATTTTTACATTTATAATTAAAAATTATTAGTAATGATATTTACTAATAATTTTTTTTCTTACTTAAAATTTCTTACTTAAAGTTTTTACATTTTTATTATTTAGAATATAGGTGAAATTTATTATAAGTTAATACATTTATTATTTATTGAATTTTATTTGTATTGTTAAGATATATTTATTTTTTTCAGATAATTGAATATTAAATAATTATATAATTTTAAGTGAATGAAATTCACTAAATTTAGTATTTTTTCCCTGTAAATAATTTTTATTGTAATCTGTATGTTCATCTCAATGATGATTTAACAATGATAAAGTGACCAAAAATAGTGTTTTCTATGTTTATATATGTATATGTATGTATATATATATATATATATATATATATATATATATATATATATATATATATATATATATATATATATATATATATATATATATATATATATATATATATATATATATATATATATATATATATATATATATATATATATATATATATATATATATATATATATATATATATATATATATATATATATATATAGATATATATATATATATATATATATATATATATATATATATATATATATATATATATATATATATATATATATATATATATATATATATATATATATATATATATATATATATATATATATATATATATATATATATATATATATATATATATATATATATATATATATATATATATATATATATATATATATATATATATATATATACACTTACACACACACACACATGTGTTTATGTGGATATATATATATATATATATATATATATATATATATATATATATATATATATATATATATATATGTTTTTTTAATTTTATTATATTATCAAAAAAGTTCATGTTTTGCAAGGTTGTAAAACATATATTGAAAATGCCCTATTGAATTATGTATTACCAATGTCCTAATTATACTAATTTATTTATTCGGTTTTTAATTGTATATTAATTTATTCATATACTCAATTATTGTTTAAATTTAAAGCTGTAAATACTTTCTTGTTTTAATATTGTAAATGGTAAAGATTATAATCATTCATTGAAGGTTATAGTCTTATGATAATTATCGATTATGCAAAGTTATGTATTAATTTAGTGTTGCGAATTTAAAATTTTATAAAACGAATTTATGTATAATTTCTTATAAAAAATTTCTGAATGTTTCAATTATAAATGAATGTAATTATGTTATGAAAGTTTTTTTAACAAGTTAAATTTTGTAAAAAATAATTAATTAAATTATAAGTTTTAAATATACTATTTTTCTATAGGAGAACAGATGTAAAAGCAAGTGGGAAACTATGGAACCAACTAATGATAAATTAGGTAAGGACTGATCAAATTGTGAAAAGTTATTAAGAATAAATAATTTCAATAAATATATTACAGCTCGCTTGGACGGTACAAATAAACCATTGCGGACACAGTCTATTAAAGATTATTTACAACTTGACGATGAATGGAAAGAACCAGAACAAAAACCAGGACAGAAACGGGTTAGTTTAAATTAATATCTTTTTTAGTTAAGTAAATTGTATTTATACAAGTTGTACTAATTTATTTACAAAAGTATTTTAAGAATGTAAATTATGTATTGTTTTTTTCTAAAAAGATACTAACACATAATATCTACTTTAAATGAAATAATTTAAAACATTCTTCACAAATTCTTTAATAAAAAAAGTGTACTGATTGTTAAAAATACATTTAATTTACTGTTAGTTAAAGTAAATAACTCTACAGTATTATAAGTGAGTAAAATGTGTTATATATAGAAATGAAATATCGAGTGTATGAACAAGGTCATTTTTATTTTGTTTTAGGTGCGATGGGCTGATTTAGTTGAAAAAACAAAACAGGAAAAACTACGAGCTATAGGTTTTGTTGTAGGACAAACAGATTGGAGTAGAATGATGGATCCTACACAAGGTAGTAGTGCATTAACCCAAACAAAATTTTTTGAATCTTCACGCAAGTAAACTTTTATACTTGGGTATAGATAAAGTTGTTTTTGTATATCCATAAATTATTGTTGTCGTTAATTTTATTTACACTTAATTTTTACGTTGGAGATGCTGGATTTACATTATCAATGGTATTGTTACTTTTTTGAATGCATAACTTTATAAAAATATCAATTAAGATATTAACGTTGTTTTATCATGGAGAAAGTCGTATTGTATGTTTTCAAATTAATTTTTTGTTTATGGCAGAAGTCTGTTGCAGGAATTAAATATAAACCACTTATAAAGAAGTAAAAATGAACTTTTTTGTTATTATTCTTGATTGATTTTTTCCAGAAAAGAGAAAAACTGTTGTTTAAATGAAATATTTTCTTGGTTTGGTTATGTATGTGTGCGTGCGTATATGTGTATATATATATATATATATACACACACACTACAAAAATGAAATCTATTTATATATTTCACTGATTAACACTTTTATGTTTTCACATAAAAAAGATAATGTTGAATAACCTTGATAATAAAATTATGCATTTTTGCGAATTACATAAATATTATGTATATTACAAAATTAAAACAATATAGCATTATTAATGTGAATCTGATTTTGATAGAAAGTCTTGTTTTTGTAAATTTAAGTTGTACTAATAATTTCCTCTATATAAATGTAAAGGAGTATTTTAATTTTCGTATGTAATAAATAGTTATAAAAAAATAGAGCAGATTTTTTATTCTATACTGGTTTTGACATCCATTGTATTATTTAATGAAATAAATTTGTGTTTGATATAAATAATTTGTGTTCTTTGATTCATTTCTTTTTTAGATCTAATGAAATTGAATTTGAAAAAGTGAAGTTTTTTATATAAACTAGATAATATGATGGTATTATTATTTAAAGTATATAATAATTATAATCTTTTATGTGATGTATAATTTATTTTTGTTCATTTCTTTGCTAGTGTTATTGTTTTCAAAACAAGCGTTGAATGAACAATATTGATTCATTGCCTGTGATATGAAAACAGCATTTGCATTGAAATGTGTTTTATTAATTGTACTGGAGTGTTAATTATATTTGATTTTTCTTAATTTTTTGTGCAAAATGAATTTGTCTATGGAAAATAAAAGTATTTAGTATTTGAATAAAAGTATATTATTTGTTTTTATTTTAATTCTATGAATACTTGTTAACTTGTTGTTTGATATAATGTTGTATTTCATTTTTATGTTTTAAAATTTGTATTGTGTTGGTAGTGTAAAATAAATTCAGTATTTAAAATATGAAAAGAAATAATAAATATATATATATATATATATATATATATATATATATATATATATATATATATATATATATATATATATTTGTATATATATATATATATATATATATATATATATATATATATATATATATATATATATATATTTATCAATTCTTTAAAAAAGTTATTGGCGTGTAAACATAAAATGATATAAATTAAAAATAGTGAATATATGAAAAATAAATAAAATTATTTTATTATGCATTTAAAAAGTTCTATTTATGTATGTATGTATATATGTGTGTGTGTATATATATATATATATATATATATATATATATATATATATATATATATATATATATATATATATATATATATATATATATATATATATATATATATATATATATATATATATATATATATGTATATACAAACATAAACACATACATACATACTCGTGTATCAAACGTTCATTTTTTATGGGATATTAGAGTACATCCCATTGTTTAATGTAATCAAATTACACCAAATAAATATTTTTTTCGTTTTAAATGAATGATAATGTTTTTGTTATAGAAGCAAAATATAATAGTACTTGAAATGTAATCAAATTTATTGTAATTAATAATTCTTGTGTTTTGTATAAGAAAAATATTGGGTAAGTATTTTATTCTATGTACCATTATTACTATTTTAATATTTATGTGTATCTAGTATTTCAATTAATTGAATGATTCTATTAACCCTGATTTGTACATAATCACTATTTATTGTCTTTAATATCAAGAAAGAAAAGTGTTAATGAAATTGATAGTGGTCTTTATTATATCTTTATAAATGTGTTTTAGTTTTATTTTTTTGACCAATTAATAATTTAAATTCGAAGTTTATATAAAGTTTGTGTTTTCAAATGCATAATCAAAGTTTTTATTGTAAATATTTGTAGTTATTTGGAAAAATTGATTTTGTTATCTACATGATTCTAAGGAACTTCATTGAAATTTACCATTTTTATACAATTTTTTAATTTTGTTTATATATATATATATATATATATATATATATATATATATATATATATATATATATATATATATATATATATATATATATATATATATATATATATATATATATATATATATATATATATATATATATATATATATATATATATATATATATATATATATATATATATATATATATATATATATATATATATATATATATATATATATATATATATATATTATATATATAAGGGTCGTATATGATATATATATATATATATATATATAATTTATATATATTATATATGTATTTATATATATAATTATATATATATATATATATATTTAGTCGTTTGATTATGGTAAATTTATTTATTGTTTAATTAACTAATTAATTTAATTAAATTTTTCAATTTAGTTTTTGTTACTTTTTTATCATACTTATCAATCGACCCTCGTGTATATATATATACACACATAAATACATAATTATACACATATATGTGTTGTATATGTGATCTCTAGGGTAAAAATAATCATACTGAGTTTCTCGTTCTAAAAAAATAAATATTCGTTCTTCAGTAAAAAGTAAATCTGTACCGAAAATTTATGATCATAATATTTATAAATTAATATTTTATATTAGTAATGTTTGTATATTTTGATAGCGTTCCTATTACTTCGGGCAAACAAGAATACAATTGCTGCTGTTATTGAGATCGCTATTAAAATATACCCAATTCATTTTACATAATACATAAAGATTATATTTTTAAAATATAAAGAAATTTTAAAATGTAGGTTGTATATATAGCGAATAATAACCGAAATTTATTCACATGATTTCTCTTTTTTTGCAGGTGTCGAACGATGGTAATATATCGAATTAGCTGATTTTTTTTACTGCTGTTATTTGATAATGAAGACTGAATGGACAAGATCTCAACTAGAATCCAACGAACAATTATTAATTTTATTTCGTTGTAATTATCAATAACGAAACTGCTCTTTCATATACATGGTATTTATTATTGAACTAATTTTTGTACATATTTTATTGTTGTATACACAGTATATTGTGATTTTATTAAATTAACGTAAAGTGTACGTTTTTTAATAGAAGATATTAATCGTTTAAAAATGAAATTTTGCGAAGTTCGTAAATTAAGTTTAAGTGACAAAGAAACAAATTATACAAAGAAATTGAAAAGTACAAATCCATTGTTATTGTTATTATCTGAATGAATAATAATCCTTTCCTTTTCATAAAACGTACTCGATATGTTAAATGTCTATCCTACATTTTATGTCTGCAGTCCATACTGTAGCTACATTCTATAAACTTTTATATATGTTCATGGTTCACGAGTTTTTTTTGCTCAAGATTTTTTCTTTTTCAATTTTTGAATTGTTCTAGAATAGTTTCCCGTTCATATATAATCGTATTTTGTTTTCTATTGATGCAAGAATTTATTTTCTGTGTTTGATATTTTTAATTTTAATCATTTTTTTGTTAAAAAAGCAACAACAATGTCGTAGGCTACAATGGTAATTATCCACTATAATAATAGGTCTACAGCTTAGTTATTTTAAAAATTGCATTCTGATTTTTTTTAATAAAAGAAATAGTTGTACTTATATATATTTCGTATACCATTTAAATAATGTTATTAATAAATTATATTCATTTTTATTTGTCAGTAACATGAACAGAACATTTTCTAATTATTTTTCTTTAATGCACATTTAACTGCTAACTCCTTTTTATTATTTGTTATTATTTATACATTTAAAAATATCACAAATAAATTACTATTATTTTTTCTGACAAAAATGATTCAAGAGATTTCTAATATTTTTTAAATACATGTTTAATTTGTCTAATTTGATATTGTTTATTAGTACTTATACTACATTAATTAATTGATTATAAAACATAATTAATGTAATGATCGAATGTTTTAAGTATATCTCTAATAAGAACTAATAATATTCTCTATGACGTTTATTTTTTTGTTTGTTTTGAATCACTCTTCAAAGATTTTTTTAAACTAAGTGATTTATGAAAGCAATACAATTTATGCAATTAAACAGATAATTTTCTGTTCTATAAACAAAACAAAATTTATATCTTTAACTTTCCTTATAAATAACATGTAATTATTTAAAAATTATTCGATGTTTAATAAAAGTTCCAAAGTATTATCCAATTATTCATAATAATAATAATTACCTGTTTAGTATTGTAAGTTTGACGAAAGGGGTTTCAATTTTATAACGATCTTAATTAAAAGTTAGTCAATTTTAATTTGATTTCAATTAAAAGTCCATTGACGAAAACAGTGATTTAAAAATATGCGAATTAAGAGCATTCCAAACCTGAGAATCTCTATGAAAGGTAGATATTTTTCTAATCTGTTTAATTCATTTTTATTGCGCGAACATTTCTAGCACAAAATGAAGTTATTTTTTGATTAGAATCGTTCCATTCTGGGTACGAATAATTTTTTCGAAAAGTCTATATTAGAATCACGAGTTACATATTCATACATGAAGAAAAAAATTGTAATCATAATTTTAATTAGTATTAATTGATTTATGAAATAGGTTTTATCTATAACACCAATTAATCATGTAAACATTTCTTAATTTTTTTAATAGATAAAAAATGAAATTAAGACTGCACTTAAAAATGTACTTTATTTAATAGTTTTAGAATTTTGATGTTGTCTGTTTTTATAATTTATTTCTTTATATATATATATATATATATATATATATATATATATATATATATTTATTGTTCCTAATGACCAATTTAAATTCAAAAATCATGACTTTTTTTATGATATTTGATTAAAACTAGGATTTGATTTTCAAAATATCACAACTATTGTAATTTAAATTAAGTATTTAGTTAAATACAAGTAAACAAAAATTTACCTGAGGATGGTTTTTTGAAGCTTCAGTTTTAAGAAATAATAAGCAAAAGCTTTTCTCGGCTTAATTATACCAAAACTTAACGCGCAGGAAAAATATAAAATATATTAACAAGATGTCGATTCATAGCACACAATTTATATCGAATAATAATTGTACGTCTGCTTAAAATTGCAAATCCTGCAGTAGGGGGTTCAATTTTAGAACATTCTTTACTTGATTAAACGTTAGCTTGTTTTAATCTGATTTAAAGACTGATTTGAAAATATTGGATTGAAAAACATTTAAAGTCAGAGTACGAGTATTTCTTTGAAAAATATTTTCATTATTTTTTTTTTGTAATTTAATTTCTATTGCTTGGTTATTTTTAGTTAATATTTGTAGTTAGTATTTATAAAATCACAAAACTAACAACTTACTTCCTAATGTAGAATTATTTCATTATATAAGAATATTAAATGTACAATTAATAAAAGTATCCATGCAAAAGTTATTTTATGATCAATATTACTTACGTAGCCGAAAAATATTTGAGAATCAATTTGTGAAATTACATTTTGTATTAACATGTTTTTATAATCAAATTAGTATGCTTTTTCATTTTTTTCGGATATTACATCACCGGCCATGATATTCAATTCGTAAAATTTTAATCCACTTAACGATAGAAGATCGTTGGATTGGAAGAATGTATGAGTTTTAAAATAATTACACTTAATACATTTTTAAAATAAATATATTTATTCAAAATATTACATAATAATTACAAAAAACAGTATGTAAGGAGTATTTTTAGATACTTATTTCAATAAAATTAATTTATCACATAATAGGGAGAGGGAAAAATTATACAGGCACGAATAGAATAAGTTTAGCTGTATATTTTTTTTCTAATAGGAAGATTTATATGATTTGAACACGAGTAATAATAGTAATCGTATGATACAGCTTATAATGTATTTGTATCTTTACGATTATTTATTTTTTTTTTTTTTGAAAAACTTATTGCCTAATTAATTAAATTTTTGATTTTATATGAAGTATGAATACGAAATTACACTGTAAGTGTAAATGTATAAGATTAAAAGTCACATTTCACTTGCTCACCATTGAGATTTTATAGTTAGTAAAAGAATTTTAAAAAAATGTTCACATGTTTGTACTTTATATTAAAATCTGTTTTTGTACAAAAACATTTTTTGTAAGAAAATAAAAAATGTATAATAGAAGAGTTTACGTTTTTAACCTGCCCTAAAATTCGATCAAATGTCACAAAATTGTCGTTTGTGTGAACTTGCAGTTTTTAAATTTATTTTTAGCAGCTTGTATGAAAATTATAAATAAAAATACGACTAGTTATAAGAAATCATCACAGAAACGTGTATGTACTAATACCATTGAAACTTATAATTATTGTAATGTAGAATTTAACATAGTTGTTACTTTTGAGTAGTAAATTAAATACACAACTTGTATATAATACAGAATACACAAATAAATTATATCACTCCAACACCATAAGATTTTTAAAAGTGTACAATAATATATTGTTCACTTTATAAAGTAAATATTAAGTAGTTATTGAATGTTTTATGATTGTGTTGGGGTGATAATTGATTTGTGTTAAAATTGACTTTGTCACAATATAATAACAAATAGTGTATACAGAAATTATATAAATAAATATTTTTTATTATTACAACATCGTTGTCTCGAAACTTGAGATTTCTTCTACTAATAAATCATTTTTCAACACTGCAAGATTTTTTTAGTGTTCAATGATTTATATATATTATGTTGTCAAGTATCTCCCTTCCGTTTTTTTTTTTTTTTGTTTTTTTTTGTACATAGCCGCGAAATTCAAAAGACAAAAAGGCGGAAGGGAGATATTTGACAACCTAATATATAAATAAATTGTTAATGTGTAAGTTTTTTAATTTATTTTTCTCTGTTATTCGTAAACTAAATTTAAATATTTATTTTATTTTCTTCACATGAATCTTGACATTTTCTTCGTTTATATAAAAAAATATCTAGAAAAAAATTAAAAAAAACAATGTGACAAATAATTATTAAACATTTTCTATAAAACCCTTTTTGATGTTAGAAAATGATACGTTCATAAACAAATTAATCATCCATCGATTTAAACCATTTACGAATAAAATAAATTTTATTATTTACTTCATAATACAAGTAAGTTACCGAAAGAGGCTTAATAGGTCGTTTGGTCTGAGCCCTTTTCTAAATGGACCTCGATTTAAATTACAATTATCCAATGACATTTTATTATTTGAAATATTTTCTAATTCAAAAGGCACAATATTATTTTTTAATTATATTATTGGAAGTTATTAATTTTAATTATATTGCCATATTGGAAAATAGTTTCTATATTCTCTTTTTGAGTTTAAAAAAATAAAATTAAATTAAATACACTCGATGCCAGTTAGAAACAAGTGTCAAATTGAATTATGGTTTAACCAAATATTTATATTTTTGAAGAGCGTGAAACTACAATGGTCAACAAGTTAGATAAGAGAATAGGGTACAAAATTTAATTTCATGTACATTTTATAAATACGATCGAATTTAAATATAATAGTTGTTGTACATTTATAATTTATATATATATATATGTATAATTTTCACATTTACTAATTATCATTTCAATAAAAATTAAATAATGGTCAAAGCACAACAATAATAAATATGAACGTTGTTAAATGTCTAAAATGCTATTTCCAAATACTACACAGTTTTCAAGAAGTACATTTTTATACGTTACTGGGGGAAAAATGTAAGTTCTACGTTTGAGATTTATTTATTATTATTGTTAACTCTTGTATACATCCACAAGTTAAGAATTTCTTTTTTTTATATATTTTAATATATGTACTTTGTTTTACAAACATCTGTTAGTATATCGATGTTAATATTTGAAAAAAATCTTTTAGGAAATATTGTACGAGATGTTGATATATTATTTCCTATAAAAATTCTTCATTGCCCATTACGAATTCATTGTTCAGTGATTAAATTTGTAAATAAAACATATAAAACGAATTGAACGTATACTTTTTAAATGACTTCCTAAGCAATCCTCAACATTTCGTATCATTTTTAATGAGTCGGGATTCAATTAACGTGGCGTTTAATGCGAAAGGCATTTTCGGTTTCCATAAAGTGATATAGTAAAGCGAAAGGACGATTGCTGCGAGCGATACAAAGAATAAATAAGCCACGACAGTTAATACTCGAATCATTTTCTTGTTGTGTTTCGGTTCGTACAGTTTGTCTTTCGATTCGTTTCCGGCGAACTTGACGTTCGTTTCTAATGAATCTGTACGCGTTACTCCCGTGTGATCGACAGTTTTCAGAATTCCTGAATCTGTTGAACGTACACTGTTACTCAATGCTGATTTGTATGACATAGTTGTCGTTCGAATTCACAAATGTATAAATACTAAGGATTGTATGATTTCAAAACCCTGTTTTATTCAGTTATAATTTTATATATGTTTTGTTTATTTATTACTTTTTCTTTTATTAGTTTTATATGTAATTGTTCTTATAATCGATTTTAAAAAAATACACAACTTTCAACTTTATTGATTTATTAATTAATTTCTAACTTCAATTATGTGTATTACTAATTTGCGTTACTGTTTCTTCACAAGTCTGTAAAATAGGAATATCTTAGTAATTATTCTGTTATTAAATTTTGCCATCCATATACATATGTATGTATACAAGATATATATGTATATATATATATATATATATATATATATATATATATATATATATATATATATATATGTATATATAAACTAAAAACATTTGTTATTTAACAACTATTTTTGTAAAAAAGATTGTAATTTAATTTTACTTTAATTTCAAGAATACTGAAGAAAATACTAGTAAAATTCCAGTTAAAGTATTTGTGAACAACTTTCATTGTTGTATAAAATCAATTTGAAATTTTAATAATCTTATAATATTTAATACGAGTTTGTACGATTTTTCAAACCATAACAGTACTGTTTAATAATTTTAAAAGTTTTATTTTATTATTTCTTATATTTTCTAGTTAGCAAATTAGAAAATATGAGAAATAGTCGAAAAACATGACATTGAGAAGATCTTTAATATCTAAAAAATAGTTAAAAGAATAAAACGAGAAATATTGTATAAATTTGTTTAAAAACATGTATTTTAATTTTATATATATATATATATATATATATATATATATATTCTATATATTATAGGTGACATAAAAATTCACAATGAAATTAATTTCAAATATAATACATAAAATTCCGTTGAAAAATGAAATTCCCTACATCTACAATTCGTACTAAATTTAATGTTAACATGAATAATATTAATATTTTTCTACTATTTTACAACAATAAAACATAGTAACTCAAATCTCTAACCTGTAAAACTGTAGAAATCTGATTTATTATTTAGCATCAATCAAGAGGTACTGAGACAATGACACAGTTAATCGAGTGCAGTTTCAAATTGGTTTTTCAGTTGAAATCTTTTCTGTATTTATATATTTATGTATTTTTCGTATTTTATCGTTTAGTCGTCATGAATTAATTGATTTTAGATTTCGTCGAAAATAATCGAACGACAATGTAATTATTAACGTATTTAATATTTTATTTTGTCTTTTTTTAAAAATGTGCAACAATGTTTCTTTAAATGCATTTAATTATTATGTTGTTAAATCACGTGGTGTTTTAGTACCGTTTTAACAATACTTTCAAATAATTTGTGCATCTACATTGAACATTTGCTCCAGATGTGTTTGTATACAGTTTCACTTGTACTATAAACCATTTTTGTATGATGTTTACAAAAGCTTAGTTTACTCGTATGCAAAATATAGTTTGTCGAGTAATCAATATATAGCACATTTACTGTCTATTCTCAATAATGAATTTAATAATATACAAAATTCACTTAAAAAGTGTATCGAAAACCGATGATATATTCAATGTTTACAAAACAGTCCTACGCTCGATTCGGATACATTTTTTATGGACATTGCGTTTTGTTCAAGTATTTTTTTTATATTCATTCCGTTCTATATAATTCTACGTGTTCTGAAACTGAACGCATGCGTTTTAAAGTAACAATAATATTGGAGAGACCTTTTTACTCGGGCGCCTGGTACAATCAATACGAGTGGTCCATAGGGATTAAAACGGGATATCTCTTGCGCAGGAATTTGCTTTTTAGTCGATTCAGAAAGCATTTATGATTATAGAATCGTCGTGTCTTTATTCATTTCCATCGAGTTATTTCAACATGCACGTAATGCATGTTTTATGGATGTATAATTTTCGACAATGCTACAGACTTGTAAAACAATAATAGAGTTTTATTTGTTGTACTGTTTTATTTTATTTGTTTACAAAAAGAATAACGCATCGGCCCGTTCAGATAATAGAAATACTTATAAATATCCATTTTTGATTCTATACAAATGACGATTGATCTACTCCCAATAACACAACGTTTTTTTATAGAAATCCGAATTAGTGAGAAAAGTAAATAATTTCAATATGTAATACTAGTATATTCCAAGTTGGGGGTTGTATATGGGGATGATAACTTCATCTCGTAAAAAATAACTGTTTTGTGGCTCTGATTTTATCAGGACTGAGCTTTTAGTACTGTAGTTAATTAAAGGACTAAAACTGCTATGAAATACGGTCCAAGAAAATTTAATCAGAAAATGCTTTAAAAATAATAACATTATTCTTCATCATAATACAGTTATAACAAAAGAATCCTTAATATTTCGGCGACATTAATTTGTAGTTAAAATAATAAATAATTGGTGAAAAATTACGATTAAACAATAAATAGTTATTAAACATTTATAACTACTCATTTATGTTCATATAATATTTTAATATTAATTCATATAATATTTTTAAATTGCAATTTATTACAAAAGTATCTCTAGAAATATAAACGAAAAAATTGTCACGTTTATCTTGAAGATCGCTATTTTATTGTACTCATTCTATAATTTAAACTAAAATATATTTTAGCCACACATATAAGTGATATCAATTAAATATAATCGGTTATAAAAAATCATTAAAAAAACTATGTATAAAACTACCGTCTTTGCAAAAAAATATTTTAAGAGAAAGAAGTTATTAAAAATCTTATCAAATACGATAAAAATGAGTCGACTCATTTTAGAAAATGCTTTTATTGTTAATATAACTCGGTTGTTTAAAATTAAAATGACACTTCTTAAACTCTTTTAATCATCTTTCCTGTAAAATTACTAGTCAAATAGTATAAACACTGTTATAAATTTTCATATTGCTATATGTGAAGACTTTATTATTAGCGCAAAAGTTCATTATTGATCATTATAAGTGTAGATTTTCAGGAGCGACTGTGGCGGTTTCATAGACTAATTAAATTTAAATTGATTTCATCAAACTACGTCTATCCAATCAATAACACAGCAGTTTTAATTCTGACTTGTTATTCGCTCATAAGAACGGTTTAACAAGCCAATGAGATTCAAATTTCATTGCTTTAACCAATAACAAACAAGCTGATCAACAATTTTAAATTCTTTACTTTATTAATATACTCTTAATTTTATTAATTATTAAATTGCTTTAAATATTTCAATAATTTATTCTTAGTGAAGTATAGTGACTATTTTCATAATCATATATATATATATATATATATATATATATATATATATATATATATATATATATATATATATATATATATATATATAATATGTATTAATTTATAATTTACTATTTACTTTTCAAAACTGAGAATAAAATATTTATATTGTAATTTTGTTACAGGAAGATTTGCTGCTTGTGGTGCATATTTTTATAATATTCAACATGCACAATATATTACTATATATTACGAATATGCCGATGAAAATGGTAAGTTTTTTTTAATAAAAAATCAGTCTAAATACTTGCACGATTCTTACAATTTTTTTGGTTACAATTTCACTTTTTCTATTTTTTAATTGTGATTTATGCAGTTATTTTATGAAATATGAAATTTTCATATTTTTAATTATTTTACTATTGTATATAATACTGATTTAACATTTGTTAAACTTTTATTTATCACTTTAACTGCTAGTAAATGGTTATGTATTATTATTTATGATATTTGCAAAATAGTAGTTTGTTGTAAAATTGTAAGTACTCAATTGAAATAGTAATTTATTCTTTGTATTTTTTTAAATAAATGTTTAATATAGTCAAATCGTTAGTAAACAAAAAGTATGAGTTGAATTTCATTATCTGATCTTAAATAATTTTAAAATATTTAATAGATTTAAATATCACAAAAAATATAAATAAATGTAAACAATAGAGCTAATTTTTTAAAATGCCTTTATATTGTGTTGACAGTATGTAATGTCGGTTATAGATGTAAGCTCTTTATCAATTAAAATAAAATTCATTTGATTTTATTACTTTATTTTATCTGAATTATGAAGTAGATCTGTTTTTTTGTACAAGTCTTGTTTGAACATTTCTTTAAAATTAACTCTTCGAGCTTCCCAATTTAATGCAAGAAGTATTTATTATATAAAAATAAATTAAAACTTTAAACGAGATGATAATCTTCTAAAAAAACGTCTCAAAAGCAAGATGAATTCGACAGAATTTTATATCCTAATTGTATTTTTTATATTGTTTGCGAATTATATGGTCTTGTGTTTTTTTGAAGATATATGGAATCACGTTTGTTTACTAGTGCTGGTTATTTTTTTAACTTAATTATATATATATATATATATATATATATATATATATATATATTCGATTTATTAAGTAATTGTTTTGTTCTATTAGGAAATGAATAATAAATATTTTTTTGACGGACAATCATAGATTTACTACATATTTTTCGTGAGTGTAATGTCAGTTTAAACGCGTGTTTTAGAATCGATTTGGCATCCAGCCATTGTTAAGATTTTTTATGACCATCATAAAAAATCAATGATTCATCATAAGTAACGATTCCTTTTAAGAAACCTTCATGTCTGTTCTTGAGTTTCAATGAAGAGCAAATTTCAAGATATTGTAATTTTGACTTTCGTTCAGTTCGTACGATATTCATTTATAAAGATTTTAAATATTTTTAATAATTTTAAGCCGCCAAGTTACAGTTATAGGAAACATATCTTAGTGTAGGTGAGAGATCATACAGTTTTGAAAGGAATTTCAACAAGAACCCTTAAATGGTATTATCAATGGTAATCAAGTTTTTTACTAATTTCATTTGAAAAATTGTTATCACTCGAATGAAACTTTTCATACCAATGTTACATATATATATATATATATATATATATATATATATATATATATATATATATATATATATATATATATATATATAATATTTGAATTTCTTTCAAAGACATTATACTGAAAACACTATTCAGAAATGTATAACGAAATAGTAATTAGAACTCAGTTGTAAAAACAAATATTTTAGATAAAAATGATCAAAGTTTAATTCTTTAAACTTAATACAGTAACGATATATTACGAATTTGTAAATTTGTAAGCCAATAGTTACCGAATTTAAAATAGAATTATTGTTAAATAATTTTATTATTTTATTCTATAAGTTGAAACAAAAAGAACCAAAATATAAGAATGTTTTTCCTAAAATCTTATTGGAATTTAAAATTATTCTTACTAGAAAAAGTATATGGACTTAAGTACAACATTATATGTTATACTAAAATTAGAATATTGTCTTTTTTGTATTTATTTCCATAACTGAAAAAATATAAATACTTTAATGTCTTCATAGATCATTTTTATCGCCAATTAAACAAATTCTATAAATGTCAACCGAATATAAAAAATAAATAAATGTAAATGTATGAAAATGAATTTAAACGGATTTTTTATAAGGTTTTATGACTATTTAAAAATGATAATGAGGGCAGATATAAATATATTGTATATTTGTTAACAGATATGGAAACAATACGCCCACAAAATATAAATGACATGATTTATTATTTACAATCATGAACGTGTGTCATATAATTTTTAATCGGTGTACTGTTTTAATTTTTCAAAATTAAAACACCCCTTTTTATTACTTTAAGCATTTAATATTATTTTTAATTCATCTCTGGACATAAATAAGTTTCTCATCATGACGTTAAAAAAAATATTTTGAACTTAACTGTTAACATATGGAAGAGTAAAACGTCAAATTTGACATGTCAAATGTGTTTTTTTTCTGTAATGTTTAATTAAAAAATACCTATTATTAATTCTCTTTATTTTATTTACTCGTAAAATAATACAGTTTCAGTTTAATTATGTTCTGCACGTAAAAAATTTCATTCACAATTGTTATTTTATTTGTTGACGTGTGATTTTAATCTTTTACTCGTGGATATTTATTTCGTGAATAAATTTTATAATTAAAAATTGTGGCGATATTTTATTAATGATTAAATATTAAAATTTTATTTTACAATCGCATATAATCATAACAGTATGACTACGAAACGATCAACTGGATATCAGGATTTAGATGGATCGAACAGAGGTTCATCCCAACCGGATCTTGTAATGGGGCAAGATATAGAAATGGCATCTGTGTCGGTCGTTCCTGATGGTAATTTTGAAATAAAATAATATTAAAAAATTATCAGATTACTTACGCTGTATATTTTGTTGTAGATACATTTACAGTAACCCAGGCTGTGAATGCATTAGGTTTTGGATGGTTCCAGGTAAAGTTATCTCTCTGGACTGGATTGTGTTGGATGGCAGATAGCATGGAAATGACAATTCTTTCTATTTTATCTCCCGCTTTACACTGTCAATGGAATATAACACGGTATATATTTAAATCAAGTTTTCTTACTTGAACTCTAAATGAAATGCAACTTTCAGATATCAACAAGCGTTAACTACAACAATTGTATTCTTAGGAATGATGTTAAGTTCAACGTTTTGGGGAAATATAAGTGACCGATATGGGAGAAAACAGGTAATTATAATAATTTCTATTCGATCGTATCTTTACTTAATTTAAAATAATTTCAGGCGCTCGGGCTATGTTCGATACTATTATTTTATTATGGTTTCTTAAGTGCTCTTTCACCGAATTTCATTTGGATATTAATCTTACGTGGCCTCGTAGGCTTTGCAATTGGATGTGTGCCACAATCGTAAGTAATATTTCGATAAACAGAAAATTTGTGTATGATTTTGTATTTGTTTGCTTGGGTTAAAAAATTCATTTCCAAATATGATTTTCCATCTGCATTCATTGGATCATCTTTGCACATTTTTTTTACAGGGTTACATTATATGCTGAATTTCTACCAACTAAACAACGAGCTAAATGTGTTGTTTTGCTTGATGTAAGCACGGTTCATTTATTTTGTTTACATATTGTGTGAAACGGATTAGTTTTATTATTTTTTTCAGTGTTTTTGGGCATTAGGAGCTTGTTTTGAAGTAGCTCTAGCTCTTGTCGTTATGCCAACATTAGGATGGCAGTGGTTACTGGCCCTATCGACAGCACCGTTGTTTGCTTTTGCTATTGTTTGTCCGGTTGGTATTTACCGATATGTTTGCATATATTTTTTTATTTAGAATTTTGTTTATTTAATTACGAAAACAGTCAAGATTTAGTTTGTTTTAAGAAAAGATAATAAATAAATCATTAATTACATATATAAAAAAAGATTAATTACAGATTTCATACATTGTTTTTCAGTGGTTACCAGAATCTGTTAGATATCATGTTGCTAGTGGACAAACGGAAAAAGCATTAGAAACTTTAGAAAAGGTAATATATCTTGTATTTTTAATACAGTTGTAATTATTGTACTGTATTTATTAGATTGCCAAAGATAATGGAAAACCAATGTTACTTGGGCGTTTAGTTTTGGATGGCTCATCAACATCTTGTGCACCACATAGAGGACGGTTTAGAGATTTACTACGACCTGTCTTAAGAAATACTTCATTACTTCTTTGGTTTATATGGTAAATATTAAGAAAATGTAATTGTTATTAAATACTTTTTAAAACATGATAATTATAAAAAACATTGAATTGTAATTGTTTCTTTAAAGGATGTCGTGTGCATTTTGTTACTACGGTTTAGTATTAATGACAACAGAGTTATTTGAAACATCTACACTGAGTTGTTCAATGAATGAAAATGCATTTAAGAAGGCAGCTTTTGATAACACTTGTGCAGCCAATTGTCGTCCTTTGCAAACTACAGATTATATGGACCTTTTATGGACAACTCTTGCAGAGTTTCCTGGTAAATCCTAATATTTTCTATCCTGATTTTACTTATTGTAGTATATATATTTATATTTTTAGGAATTTTTGCAACTATTTTTGTTATTGAACGATTTGGAAGGAAATATACAATGACTGTTCAATTTGTAATCTTTGCTGTGTGTGTATGTTTCTTGTCAGTGTGTACACAGAAGTAAGACAAAATATTTTTATATATTTTCAGTTTACATTCTTTAAAATGTAGGTTAATAGTTAATTTTTTTTACTTGCAAAAATTATTTATATTCGTTTTTAAAATTTTAAAAGTTTGTATGTATGTGTGTGTAATTTTTTTCACTTGTTTACGGATCTGTTTTGCATGATTATTTTTTTATAGGCGAGCCTTTTTAACTGTCATACTATTTATGGCACGTGGAATTATAGCTGGTGTTTTTCAAGCAGCATATGTTTATACTCCTGAAGTATATCCTACATCATTGAGAGCAGTCGGTGTAGGTTCTTGTAGTGCTATGGCAAGATTAGGTGCAATGGTCACTCCGTATGTTGCTCAGGTATTATTTAGTGTATAAATGTTACAGTATGTAAATATATATTAATATAATAAATAAATTATATTCAGGTATTATTAAAATCATCAGTTGGTTTTGCAACTGCAGTTTATGCTTGTGCAGCAATGCTTGCAGCTGTTGGTTGTTTAGCATTACCGATAGAAACAACAGGAAAAGATATGGGAGAGTCGGTTAACCAGAAAAGGAAATCAGTCACGAATGTAAATGAATAAAGTATTTTTACCGTTTCCTACCTTTTTTATAATTAAATGTCAGTATTTTTAATATGATTGAATTTTCCGTACCTGATAACATCATCACACTTCACAACTGATTCTATTTTATTGTTTTTATGTAAGTATTTATAAACTATGACTGAAATTATTCAGACTTCTATTTTTCACCAGACTTTGTGATATATGAACTTTACTTATATAAGAATAATAGATTTTTGGCAATGTGATATCAATTTGTAGATTTGATTTGATTGATAGTGAAGTCAACAAATGTATTTAAAAATTTCCTGTAAGATGACAAACTATCTCTCAGTTATAATGTTTATATTTTGCACAGATAAAAAAGTAAGTAGGTGTTTGAGTTTATGAAATCTGCTTTGCTAACATGTATAAATTATTTTTCATTAATATTAATTTTACTGTTTATTTTATTTGATACATTCAAAATATTTCAAAATATCTACTTACTTTTAACTTGATATTGGATAAATTTATTGGAGTATTAGAAAAATAGTTTCTTGATTCATTTAACATTTTATTTTAATATATATATATATATATTAGTATTGATTTGAAAAAGAAAATATTTAAAGGACTGCTGCATTTATTTTTTAACATTATAATGGATATTTTCTGAATTTATTTTATTCCGAGTGTAAACTATTTTTGACCAATTTTTATACCAAATATATAATTAATATAATGCATTTTTTACTGTTATTTATATAATTTATTAGTAATAAATTCTTAGAAATAATTAAGTTGCAGTACTAAAAGATATTTATAATGATTAATTTATTTTAACATTTTTGTTGATGGTTCTCATATACATGATATATATTTTTTTTAATAAATGTAGGCTTTCTATCAGGTTTACACAGTTCTATATATGTACTTATATAATAAATTATTATTATTAATAATTAGAATGTGTTTTTATTATATACTTGTGTACATTTTATATGTTTGTGAATGTGTGTATAAAATACACATATACATGCATGCACACATCGGTACTCTATATGGTATACATAATATTTTTAAATATAGTAAAATTTTAATCAAATTAATATATTGTACATTTTTAATGAACAGACATTATCTTTGGATTGCGCAGTGTTTATAATTAAAATTTTTCTTACATGAAGATTTGTGCACTTTTCAATAATGGAATGTAAAAGATACTTAGTTCAAACACTGTTTAAGGTCACTTAGGATATCATCTATTTGAATTAGGTATTTATTTATATGCAGTTATGTATATCAATATGTATGCACTTATCAAGAAAATATATTTACTTTGTTGATAATAATTGGGTAAGAAAAATAATAATTAAAATTTTATTAAATTATTTCAGTGTGTGTATATTATTTTTTTGTTTTACTTTTTAATTCATTAATGTGATAAAACATATATTACCATATTTTATGAATCATGTTAAAGTAAAACTCTGTCAATTTCAAATAGTTTCATTGTTATATTTCTTGATTAAAAGTATTGTGCAGTATGATTTATTGTCAATCACATCATTGTAATTATGTTTTTCACATACTTAGTATTTCAATAATAAACTGATTTATTCTATTTCAACATGAATTTATGTATTTTTTACAATAATGTAATTAGCCAGTGTTTTTTTATAGCAGTTAAGAAAAAAAATATTAAAACAATATATCAATGGTGCACAATAATATAAAAATTTGATCAGTGTAAGCATTCCATGAATTCGTACTTTTTTCACATTTTTATTTTATTCACTACACATTTTTACATTGGAATTCAAACTATGTCTGATAAATTATTTCAAACTATATATTGTAACTTCTATTTAAACTTGCTGATTGAAGTAAAAGTGTATATGGATATTTTTTTACAATTATATTTGAAAAACAAAGTGTATAATATTTTTTTTAAAATAATAACATTTATAGTGTCAGTCAATATACATCTGTGTAATGCTATTTTTTTTTTTATTTTATATTTAATTACTGTATTCAAATTATATTATATTTGACTTAGAAAAAGTCTATAAAAAAGAATACTAAATGTATTTAACTACCATGTGTAGTTCTAGTTACCAAATATGATTTGACTTCATATTTTCATTGTCAGTACAACTGTTTTCTTAAAATATAGCACTGTATTTAACTTACACACTAGTAAGCAAAATATAAGCGTCTTTTAATTAATACATATAAACATTTGATATTTCCTAAATTTTGATATATATTTTTCTTTACCAAGAACATTTTCGGTTATTTATTTTTTACTTTGATTTTTGTTTCTTTTCTTTTAATTGACGTTTCAATTCTTGAATTTCATCACACTGTTGTGTTAGTTTATCATTCATGTTTGCTAAATGTTCTGACATTGTACTAAGTTGCATTTCATAATTATGACTGGTCGTACTTAATTCTTCTTGTAATTTATTTAATGTTTCATCGGTACTTTTTAATTTCGATTCGATATCGAATTTTTCTTCGTACGCTTCTTCGATCCGTGCTTGTAATGAATTACACTAAAACGAAGTGTTAGTTAATAAAACGATAAACGTTGATTAAATTTAGAACTCACTTCGACAGCATAACTATCTGAAATTGATTGCGCATGTTCTTTCTCAGCGACGAGTTCATTTATGCGCTGCATGAAATATTCTTTTATCTTTTCTTCTCTATGTAAACTATCTCCTGATGAAGAAGTAGTCGATGTACCTAAAATGTTTGTAACTTGATGTTTTTGTTTTTCTTCTTCCACAAATACACTTGGAATTAAATCATCATTATTTGAATATTGATGAATGGCATGTTGAGCTTTACACTGTTCTAATTCTTGTTTAAGACTAACTATAAGTTGACGTGCCTGTGTTAATTGTTCACTTAGTTGACTATCACCTACACTACTAGCTGCATCTTCACTGCCAATCTAAAGACAGATTTTTTTTATTAAAAAGATTATCACAAACATCAAAAAAGAATTCAAAACAAACCAAACTTCCGACTTCGGATCGATTATCCCCGTTTCTGAAAGACGGTTCCGGTGTAGGATTATTAGATAACGATATAATCTTTGAAAGTAATTCGGAATTTTTATTTTTTAATTTACTGATTTCAATTTTATATTTTTGTTCCGATTCGACTTCTTGGTTCTTTTTTTCTGTTACTTGACTTTCAAGATACGATAATCTATCTGAAATATTTGATATTTCTAAATCTTTTTCTGCGATCTAAAAACACAGTCAACATTATGTATTTCAGCTTGACTATTCGTTTAAATGAAAACAGATGTCGTAATAGAAGGGATCAACTAACCGCCGTTAATAAACGTGCATTTTCTAATATTTTATTTTGTAGCTCTTCATCTAAAACCGTACTCTGGTTACTCGTAGAATCTTTATTTAATAACTTTCCTCTCGTCGATTTTTGTTTAGATTGGATATCTAGTTCATCTTGTAAAACACCTATTCTTTTCATTAACTGCTGATTACGAAACGTTAGACTTTCGATTTCCATATCGGATTTTCTTAAGCGCTGTTCGCATTCTTTTAAGGAATCTGTCAGTCCGTTAGCACGTGCTTGTTCGTCGAGAACACCTTTTTTTAAAACTTGGGCTTGTGATCGTAACTAGGAAACAGAATCAATAAATTATCATTGATCAATAAATTTTGGTGATCATTTAAAATCCGGTATAAATTTATGAAAAGATTCATTTGAATATAAATTGAAAAAATAATTACTTTCGAATATTCTGCCGCTAATTTTTGATATTTTGCAAGAATGTCAGGTGGTGTACTTTCCATGATTATTCAATTGTGTGAATTTTGACAGTTACCATTCCACTGTCAAAATATACTGTCAAGTTATCAATTAATTCCGACGACGGATTTATTCCGGCTTATAATGTTTCCTATTTAACGAAACCAAACATACATATGTACAATGCACTATTAATTTTATTATTTATCAAACGGTTTTTATGTACATTAAATCGGTTTTTATCCATTAAAAGAAAATTAATAATTGCCAACGGAATTAAATTTTATATATATATAATATACACATGCGTGTCTACTGTCTTGAAATTTAATGATAAATGTTGAATTACTTTGAAACTGGATGAATAATTAATGAAATATTTATTATATTATATATATATATGTATGTATATGTATATATATATATATATATATATATATATATATATATATATATATATATATATATATATATATATATATATATATATATATATTTTCTTTGGCAGCCAAGGGTTCCTTCTTTTCTCGACACCGGCTCGTTTTTTTTTGTCGAATCGGCTTATCAATACATTGGTATTTTATCTAGTTATTCACAAAAACATCTTACACCATTCGGCATATTAGTCAGTGGCAAAAACGACTCGTTTTTATAGGCGGTTCATTCGGAATACGTAAATAGTTTTGAAATATAAACGTTAAATAGTATAAAATTTGAATTTAATTTTATATTAAATAAAGTTAAATTGCAAATTTTCGAAAATATGATTCCACATTTATGGTATGTCATTATTTTGCAGAAAATAGATAAAAATATCAATAGTAAAACCCTTATAGAATAAATTCAAATTAGACTAACTATTTGGAACGTATTATCAAAGTCGTATAGAGATAAAATTAATTATAATAAAAGCATTTGATGCATTGACATTTTATGCATCTACATTCTTTTTTTTGTATTAATCGAAAGTAAAATAAAATTAAAATAATTATAAATTCTTCATCTAAATCCATTGATTTTTTAATAGAACGCTCAAGAGAACGAAACTAAGATTTAAAAAACGGTCGGCAGTACGATAGGCCACCGAATCGCGGAAAGTCGCCTCGTGTGTTTTGATCTTAAGATCGTCTTCAGTATGATATAATTATCTTTCTTATTTTTATTTAAAGCTTTCTCTGCTATTGTATGAAAATGAAATAAAATCTAGACATTTTTATAATATTTATTTTCCTATTGTTATGTACAAATAAATAAATAAAGTACAGTAAAATATAAATATTTTTATTATAAAAATATGTTAGATATAAAAAAATTTTTGTCTTGTATTTAAAAATTTGATATAAACTATTCATAAGTATCGAAGCATTTTGTAGAACAAAAAATACACTCTAAAAGGATAATATTTGATTTCGATGTAATTAATGTTCCATTAAATTTAGAAATGTTATAGAATAATGTTTTACTTAGTTTCTTTTCATACACCGGATTTCCACATAAACAATAGTGGGCATCGTGCAAATATGAAACTAACGTGGAAGGTATCAATTCACTATCGAAGTAAAAATTACATTTGAGAATTACTTGTGCGGAAATATTTAATAAAGACGATACTTTTTTTATTGAATATTTTTTAGACGTACACGTCGTATATTCAAATTTATTATCTGCTACATCGAGAAGTTCTAATTTCATGTTTCTTATACTGGATGGTAAAACTTGTAGTTTATTTTTTGATAAATTAAGGAACTTTAGTTTCTTCATTCTTTGAATACCCGGAGGCACATATACCAAATAATTATTGTTTATTTGTAGTTGTATTAATTCGAATAAATTTATGATATCTATTGGAAAAATTTTAATTTTGTTATATGATACATCTAGGAGTCTTAATGTTTTTGCAAGATTACCAGTAAACCACTTCCACTTCCTCTGATTAGTATTTCCAAGTTGATTATTTGTTAAAATAAGTTCTTTTAAGTTACACATTTCACTCAGTGCAAATGGTAATTCAGTCAAACAATTATCACTTAAATTTAAAACCTTCAACTGATGCAGATTGAGTATCTGAGTGTCGAATCTGCATTTCGATAAACGATTAATAATCAAAACTTCTAAAGTTCTAGGAAATCCATTCTTTGGATAATTCGATCGATGCGTAATCGTTAACTTTTTCGGGGGAAGATTTTTAGCTGAAAAACATGTTCCCGAATAATTTGAAATGTTCAAGTCTTTTAACGGCACTGTTTTGTTTAAGGCTAGTTTTAAAGTTTTGAGAAAGACTTTTAATTGAATACGATCGCATTGTATTAAAAGATTATGTTGTGGTTCTTTGAAACATATTGTTGTTTTTCCTTCATCGATAAATCTCGTGTGTATTTTGTCGATATTATTTTTCACTTTGTATTTCGTTCCGGTAATATTTGCTGAAGAGGAATGTATGATCGACAGTTCATTTGATTTCGGTTCTTTACATAGTGCTAGTGTCGACTTTAAAGTTCTTCTCTTAATGTTAGGTTGGAGTCGATAGAGAACTTGCACGTCGCATATTAATTTCATTATTTTGCAGTCGTCCTATTGTCCGAACTAATGTCGGTTTACTATCTGTCACAGATCTGACAGATATGCAATGTGCGTCGAACGTAAAACGTAACGTGATGTTGAAATAACGTTTCGCGCGCCGAATTTGTTGACAGCGCTCGGTTTTCCCAGGTTTACAGTTCGTGATTGAGTTAACCGGCACTGTCAGATTGTAGCGCTCCGTTCGCTGAGGATTCGAAAGGGATTGTGGATCGTATAATTAGTGCAGTAAATTTTTATATGAAGGCAACCTTCATGGCTGTCAAGTGTGTTCTGTTTTATATTGGAAAGTAGTTATTTACGCATGTTGTTCAATCATATTTTATCAACAAATTGGTGCTATTTTATTTATATTTTGATCTGTGATTAATTTGACACACTGAAAACACAAATGTTTACTGGAACTGTGCGTGTAAAAATATGCGAGGCTTGCGGGTTGAGACCAACGGATTTCCAAAAACGCCACAATATGACATTCGGGAAACCTGACGATCAGCCTATAGATCCTTATGTGTCAATAGACGTTGACGAGAATCATTTAGATCGCTCGTCGACGAAACCTAAAACGTTTGATCCTGTGTGGAACGAGTATTTCGTACATGAAGTCCATAACGCCATCACTCTGGGATTGACGGTGTTTCATGACGCGGCGATTCCACCAGATGATTTCGTGGCGAATTGCAGCATCCCCTTTGAGGAACTCTTGAATAAGGATCAAGAATCACCGGATTTATGGGTAGGCGAGCTAAGCATTAGTTTAGGCATATTATATTCGGTCGTGTTATTTATGTTGTCTGCATGTCTCATCGTCGAGTGATTATCCGAATCGTATCCTGAGAGCAGTAGGTCATGCCAGTATTTTATTTTTAACATTGCAAAGTGACAGCCGTCAGTTGTCATTTGTAATTGTAGTCACTAATTTTATATAAGCGTGGATTTTCGCTAGAATGCGAACGAATTTGTCGCGATTTATTTATGGGAATTTTGTTTATACACTATATGTGCACTGTTTGCATGGTAATTAGATTCGAATCATATTATTTACTCGACGAATTTTGACAAACATTTTTAATAATGTATCTCATACGTGCATTTTATGTCATATACATATTATACATACATACATTATATATATATATATATATATATATATATATATATATATATATATAATGTTTTTCTTTGCAAGTGGTATTCCGTATTCCATATATTTTGTTTTAAAAATAATATTGGAATTAGATTCATTATATGTCTTATATAAAAAAATAAAATATTTCTAATTGTATTCAAGCACTTTGTTTTAGTGTAAATATTTGCTTATTCTTGTGAATGTTGTAATTTGATTTCATTAGATTCGAAAAATTGTTTTGCTAATCTAGTAATTTAATTCATCATGTTCCATATTCATATTATACGTTTCATTTAACTACATAGTCTATATGTTTTATTTTGAACGTAAATTAAAAAAACAAAACAGAAATTAACATATGCCTGTAAATAAATTCCATGTATTTACAGTCGCATTCAAATTGCTCTTACAGCAGATGAGATGTAAGAAATGTAAAAAAATGTATTTTATATCACGTGTTACTTTCTTTAAAGTATACATTTTGACATGTGTTGTGCTTTTTAGACTGAAGCAGGCATTCTTGCACTTATATTGTGTTGATATGTGTACAGTTTTGTTTAAAATATTAATTTGTTCAAATTTAAGATCTAAACTTGATTATATGTTTTATTGTGATATGAAAATGTTGTCCACGTTTCATCTTCGTACAGAAATATTAAAGTTTCAGGATAGGTTTTTAATTTTTTTTCCGGCGAATAATTAATTTGAGTAATTAATAATTTTGTACTGATTTCGTTTCGAATTAATTTTTTATGCAAAATAAAAATGAATAGTCACAAATTTTAAGTCATTATGAGTTTTCATGAAGTTGAACGTGACTCTGATATAGGATTAATTTATGTTCTACATATTTTACTTATTTGGTTTTATTTGAAAATTGAAAAGTATCCAACAATTCTGTTCTAAAAATAAACTATTTACTATATCGTTTATATGAAAGTGTTAATAAAAATTACCTTTATGACTTGTATTATGTATATTGTTGATAAACGTACATCTGAATATATATATATATATATATATATATATATATATATATATATATATATATATATATATACATATATATATATTATATACATATACATACATATATAAATAATATAATAATATATATATATACATATACATACATATATATATATATATATATATATATATATATATATATATATATATATATATATATATACATATATATATATATATATATATACATATATATATATATATATATATATATATAAAAAAAATTTGCTTCTGCATAAAGACATCATTTAAGGGGTATTCTAGTCTACACGCACGAATTTTAGGTGTTTTTTCGGGCGCTATAAAAAAACCAACAAATATTTTTACTATCCATTTTTTATCAGTTATTTATTGACATTTTAAGAGTATAAAAAAGTATTATTAAAAACAAAAAAATCAAAATTGAAAAAGGTACAGGCTAGCAAAGTGGGGACTCGAAAAAAAAGGTGTCTTCTGGTTGACGTGGTTCCAACCCTTCCGGTCATCTGAAACAAATTTTTTTTTTTAAATTATTGAAAAAGAAAGTTGTAGTAGTATCCCCGTCTAGGGAAATTTAAAAAAAAAATTTTTTTTCGCAAAATTGCGGCAGTGTGAAAAATCAGTCATTTTTTTTGCTCTATTTTTTCAACTTTCGGAAATTTTCAAAAATAGTAAAAAACAAAATTTTCAAAAAATCCTAGGCTGGGGCAATCACTGTTATATTGAGAAGCTCTGTACCAAATTTCAAGTAAATCGGTGTATTAGAACTTGAGATATCACGTCAACCGTCTCGAAAAAACGCGTTTAAAGTTTGGAGTCGAGTTTAGATCGGATTGGTTGGCGTGTCACAAAAATAGCTATAACTCCGAAAATAATTCGAATTTAGAAAAATCCTCTTAAGGACATATTCTTATAGGTCTAAACTTTGAAAATATGCAAAAAAAATCGATTTTTTTTCCAAATTCTAGACTAGAATACCCCCTTAACTTCTAATTTGTACTGGCTTATATTATTATGTGCATTTGCAATATTTTTTTGGATATCATTATCTGTTAATTACTCTTTTATAAGTACTTTTACATTTTTTTCTTCATAATTAGTAATTTCTAGTCAATACTTTCTGCTAATGTATTTAGATAAGTAATATATATATATATATATATATATATATACATATACATATATATATATATATATATATATATATATATATATATTACACACGAGGGTCGTTTGATAAGTATAGTATAAAAAGTAAGAAAAACTAAATTGAAAAGTTTAATTAAATTAAACAATAAAATAAATTTACCATACTTATAAAAAAAAGACTCTTGTGTATAATTATATATACAATAAATAAATATATATATATATATATATATATATATATTTATTATGTAACATTAGATGATTTATATTTAAATAGAGATATCCTCTAATTTTTAGTTATAATTATTGAATGTTACTCATTTCTTTATATTTTCACTTCATTATTTGTCAATTAAATGTATATTTTTGCGATATTTTGCTGTTTTAAAACACAGATTTTTAGTTATAAATAGATGTCGTTCCCTTAAAAAGATTTACAGCTATTTTATAGAAATTAATCAAGAATGTCCGAGGAAGAAAAATGATTTAAGGTCTTTTAGTAATGTTAATACAGATATTTCGTATGACTGAAATACAACACAGTACTTTGTATATATTTTATTAAAAAAATAAAAATGAATTAGCTTCAGTATCAAATCTTGACATTTTTTTTTTTTTGTTAAAGAACATATATGATAGTAGGCACCAATGTTCATTGTATGCATTTATGATGGTTTATTCAAATATACAGATTTTCGTATTAGAATTCAAAAGTTACCTGAAGAACATACTTAGTGACTTGCACTGATCTTGAGATATTTTCTATGCTAATTAGTTTGTTTTTTTTTATAAAAAAAGGAACGTAAAAAGTTTTTATTAGATTTACGTTTAGGATTCGATCCTAAGGACTAAGACATTGACAATATTTTGATGCTAATGGCCTTTAGTAGAACCATACAAGATGTTTGACTAGTAAAGTTCGAGAGTAACTTCAGAGAGCGAAGATGAAACATCCTCTAAATTGGGCGAAATGCAAATTGAACTTGAAAAATCTTACTCGCCTCGGATAAGATTGTTATTGATTGATTGCATGATTGAAAAATATGTTTATACAGTTTTACTACAAACTATTATAATAGATAAATCATGCTTTTCGTTTTTTTTTCCGTAGTTTTTAGCTTAATGTAATATGCGATTTAATATAATATCAACAAATATACTCTAATATAAATTTTATAGAAACTCGACTGACAGATGTAAGTCTTAAATCATAGCTAAAAATAAAATTACAATGCATGCATTTTATTTCGAATATTTCTATAATGAAATATTAGAACAGAAGGCACGTGAATGTAAACAGCATATTTGCAGAGATTTATTTAATTTTAATTAATAACTGTTATGAGGTTGTATATTTATTGTACGTTTGTATTTTCATTAAATGAAAGGTTTTATTAATTTGTAGTAATTAAATGGAGCTATAACATTTTTACAAACATATATGAATTGAAGAGAACATGTAAAAATTCTTATATACACTGACGCACATAAGTCATGGCACACATGGGTAGCATAAGCAATTTATTGATATAATTCAATGAAGTCGTTGAATTAATTAAAAAATGTCA
>CP092093.1:32842500-32875000 GCA_029203775.1 Neoneuromus ignobilis
AAAAATTTTGAAATTATTTTTATATTAGGATAACATTTTGAAATAGAAACAATGATTATATCAATAATAGTAATGACATGTATGCTTAGAATAACGTTTGCTTACGAGGGTTCCAATGCGGAGAAGATTTTTTATCATTTCTCTTTTAAATTTGAATTTAAAAACTTTTATACAGATAAATAAAACTGAAAATATTATGGTGAAAACTGAAAATATATTTTATCATTTTCAACCTTTGTCAATTCACTTCTGTGACATCTTCCACAGTCTTACAAGTTGAATGATGCAGTATTTTTTCTTCAAATTTCTAATAGAATTCCTAATATCCTTATTTCTTCGCTGAAATTTTTATTGATCATTATATATATATATATTTAATAAAATTTGTAATATGAACTTTCCATTACAGGTGGATTTAGAACCTCAGGGAAAATTACATATAAGAGTCGAACTGAAATGGAGTGCGCAAGGTAAGATTTTTTTTTAAAAAAATATATATATATTTTTGTTTAATTGGTTTAAGCAAACACTTTATATTGAAATGTACATTTTGTATTGATATATTTCATATCTATTCTGGAATTTCCTCATATTTTAAATTATGTTTCCTGAATAAGTTTTGAAACTTTTATCGCATTAATTCCAAGTTTTTTCTTTAATTTTTTATCGATGTGCTGATTTCACGTTCTGTTAAATGTTAGTCATTGAAGAGATAATATTTTTTTGTAACGGAAGTTTATTTGACAAAATTGATAGCACGTATTCAAAAAAGAACTTTTTAATATATATATATATATATATATATTAAAAAGTTCTTTGAAAATATATATATTATATTAATTAATATATATATATTAATATAATATATAAATTTTCAAAGAACTGGAAATATTTTTTACATGAGACATCATGAACCAACACAAATCGAGATACAATGAACCTACAGCCATTTTGAACATTAATTTGTCATTTACAGAAACGACTGTTAACAGAAAGACTATCAGAATTTTGAACTAGTGATATGAATCTTGAAATATAAAATGTTATGTAACATTTTATTTATTTTCATATTTTTTACATTTTTTTCATTTTTTTATTTTCATATTTTTTACAGGCTTATAATATATATATATATATATATATATATATATATATATATATATATATATATATTATAAGCCTGTAAAAAATATGAAAATTAACTTATATGTCAACAATGTGAGGATAATTGAAAATTGTAATAAATGTGTTATTTCCGAATAATATAACAGGATTAATTTTAAATTACATGAAATTACAATATCTCATATGAAATAATTTAATATATGAAAATATTGTTATATATATATATATATATATATATATATATATATATATATATTAATATTAAAAATTTTAATTTATTGAAAATGTTTTATTATTTCCTACGTTTTTAATTGTATTTTTTTTTGTTAAGTATATATGAATAAAGAAATTTTATTAAAAAAAAAGATTTATATTTTTAAAATAATTTAATAAATTAATTACACACTAAGAATAAATTATCCTTTTAATTAATTAACTAAATATATGGTTTTTCCAATAAGCGTTTCAGAAGTTTAAATGGAAATAAAACAAAATGCATTTAATTAATTAGTTAGTTCTTTTTTATTTTTAAGTACATTCTATGGCGTTAATGATGGAACACAATTTCACTCGTTTGAGCACCACGACATTCGTTTAGCCCAATTTTAGTCGCTCTTTCACATAATTGCGGTCCAATTTCATGAATTACACGTTCAGAGTTTATTTTTAATGCTTCTGTTGTTTGTGGTTTATCAGCATAAACCAAAGATTTCACGTAACTACACAGAAAATAATTCAATGGCGTTAGATCACATGATCTTGGTGACCGATTGATGGATCCATTTTGTGAAAAATAAAGGACTCATTAAACTTTTGTTTCAATAAGTTTATTGATGTTTTCACAATTTCTAAGCGTCGTTGAAGTGTTAAACGTTCCATGATAATTTGTCAAACTATGCTGAGTTGAAATGTCAAAATGAGCTTAAAAAAATCAAACATGGCTGTCATCAGCTGTCAAAGATCTGACATTCTTATTGGAAACCCCTATATTTGTATTTTTCTATTTTTTTATAATGACAGTTTTTATATTCCAAAAAAGTCATAAATAAATATTTCTAATTGAAACCCTAATGGACATTTTGTTTTATAGGGCCTTTATTGTAATAATTGATAACCTGTACTGCCCTGTTCTAGTTTTAAGTTATAAATATATTCCCATTTGTTGTGGAGTTCGCTAGCGAAAGAATGATTTATTTATAGTAGCAATACAATTAATTACTCCACGAAATAATATTGACATTCTAGAGATTTTAATTTGGATGTTTATATCGTATTGAAATTATTTTATTTGAATTTTTTAAAGACTCAAATATTTCCATTCAATTGTCGTATTGTCACCGGTTTCGTTATTATTAATTGGACTGTATTCTCTATGTAACACATATTTTATGTCAATAGTCGAGTACATTTGTAAAGAATATTTTATATAAATTAATGGAAAAGTGTAAAGAAATTTATTTGTACCAAGGGCATAGTAATTATCTCAACAATGATAAATGTTTAACATACATACATGTGTATTTTATCAGAGTGAGCCTTCATATGATTATGTTTTCAATAATTTTATACATATATTTTAATATAATAACAATTTTCTTTTAATTTCTTTACCAGTTATTTTTATTATATTTAACCTCGTACAATTTCTAATTTAAAAATGAAACTCATTCAACTAACAAATTATTTATTAAATTACATTTACAATGGATTGAATTATTTTAGTACTTAGTAGAGTAGCTTTTATTTAAATTAGGGCTTTTTTAAATCATTTTTATTAATAAATATATTTGATTTTCAATCACACTTTGTTTCCAATAATTTTAATTTGCTGATAAAAATTAAATGTTTGTAAAATCCCAAGTTTTTGAGCATTTAATATCGCCATCTATAAAATTACATTTCCAACCCTCTTAGAATACACCCCCATACCATTTATTTGTAAAGTTTAGAATTTGTATTTGGTTTCTATCATACATTATATTGATCCATTGAACGAAGCTTAACCTTTTGTTACGATTAGCTAGATTTATGTTCCTGGCATTGAGCATTGAAAGAATGATTTATTTATATAGTCATTAAAAATCTTGCGGAGACTCTTTCGATTTTAATACATTAAAATTAATTTTTATGAAATAATAGTAGAGAGTTAATTTGGATGTGAATATTTTCCATTACAATTATTTTATGCCTATTCGCTATTATTCGCTGATACTGTTCTGTTAGTAATTGCTATTTACAATTAATCTGAATTGTGTTTAAATAATTGTGTTATTGAGTGTAATAACATTGATATTAAGCAAGTATATAATTTCATATTCTCCTATGTCATATTAAGCTAAATAATCATACAAATGATTTCATTATTATTAATATTTTGAGGCTGTATTCTCTATGTAACACATTATATTTATGTAGTGTTATAGTCGATAGTAATTATTTAAACATTGATCTAATTGTATATTATATATTATACAATAGTAATTAAAAAAATGTTTTTACAGGCTTTAAGATGGTAAATAAATTTTAAAAATTATATATTTTAAATTAATTTGGTCTCAACGACGTCTTTCGCATAATAGAGCGCGAAAGATGTCGTAATCTTAAATTTTTATCATGTATTTAACAATGAATTTGTTCATTTACGAGGCATAGTAATTATCTCAAGCAGAATAATTCGTTGTATGATAAATTTTTCAGAAATTGTTTACATACATACATGTGTATGTTTAGACATACATTATATCTGTTATGTCGTTGAAAAGAGAAAAATTAATCTGATTATTTAAACTTGGAGCTTCAGATATGAATAATAAATTATACCTGTATTCGATATAGATTTCAGGGACAAATATTGTGTTTTTGTATTTCTTATAATTGGTCTTACGTTTAAGTATTAAATCATTTTGAAGTATATGTGTAGTTATTGTAGAGATGTATATATAGTTGAAATTTGAATTCCTATTGATTTCTATGAGAGATAGGACCTACTTTTAGTATCTACTCGAAAGTCGTGATTCAAATCGATTGAATATCTTGGTCGAAGCAAATGTCATAATGCATAAAGTGATGCAACAATTGTTGTGTCTCCTAATGGCGCTTCTTTGCGATGTTTAGCAAATGAAACAAGATTTCATTCGATTGATGAATATTTATATACAATTTCAGGAAAGATGAGTTCTTGAATGTGGTTTATATCTTATGGAACATGTTTTGGATTAGTTTTTGTATTGATTATTCGTTCGTTTTATCGAGTACTAGACATTTTCTCTTATTTATTTATTTTTTTTGAAATATTTCTGCTTTTACCATTTTATTCAATTTTTGATCTCTATGACTAGTTTTAATAATTTATAGTACAATTTTAATTTTGTTTGGAAACTTTAACATTCAATATGGTATTATTGGCTACATGGTTATGAAATTATCCCCTCCCCAATTAACGTCACAAATAATAATAGAAATACATCTGCTTAACAAATTAATCCGTCGAGAGGATTTCCTGCTGGGATAAAACTGTAATCTGTTGTATATTCCCTTATTCATGCTTTTTCGAAAGGAAAGACAGAGAAAAGGAATGATTCCAGAATGCAAGATATCAGCGTAATTTAGATGTTCGTGCCTCTATTGAAGATAAAATATTTATCCATATTTTTTTTTGTAAATATCAAAATATGTTTTATTTATATTTTGGAATTTAACTGTTCGAAATTGCTCTTATGATTATTCCTATAAAATTATTGTATAATGGCCAATATCTTGAAAATTTGACAATTTTTGGAGTACAAGGTCAGCGAAATGATTACCTATTTAAATAATTTTAAGAATAGATAGAAAATTAGGATAACAATATTGTCTGGCAGACCATCCACCTGGTACAGCTTATACGACTGTAACCCATTAAGTAATCACAATACAGCGAGTGACCAGCGATCCACGCGTTTAATGATGAACAACAGTTCAAAGTCTTCAACAACCTCTCAGTGAGAAAACTCTTAGCGCCTAGAGCCGCTGTAAACAATGTTTTTAAATAGGTTAAGTTAGAAAATAAGCTATTTACAACTAAGTCAGTTTAATTAAATAAGATAGTTAAGTTAGCATAAGTTAAAATAGTTAAAAAATTCACATTAAAACAGGTTTTTTGACATTTTTTCTGTATTGTTACAAAATCTCACCAACACAGATTGAAAATAATACTCGAAACCATAGGCACATTATCATAAGATAGGGAGCCTAACTAACCCCGAAAATATCATGTAAACTTCATGTAATTATTAGACAAAATAATTTTTTTCTGATTCTGAGGATAACAATATATTTGATCAAATTCTATTATGTCCAATTAAAGTGTTTTTAACCGGAACTTGTATTAAAATTCGTTAAAAATCCTTGTTTTTTTAAAAAAGAAATCTGTATAAAAATGAAAAAAGTCTCAAAACAAGTTCTTCACAGATATTTTTCTTTCTTTTCTGCAGAACCTCTAGCGTCGAAGCCGCGCGAATTCAAAGAACGCCAAGGCTTCAATCGAAGACGTGGTGCTATGCGTCGACGTGTCCATCAAGTAAACGGTCACAAGTTCATGGCAACGTTTCTACGACAACCGACGTTTTGTTCACATTGTCGCGAGTTCATTTGGTAAGTGGCATATTTTAATGCATGATCATGTATGTTTTTACTTTTTATTTTGTCCGTTTTTATTCACATTTGTCGTTTTCGTTAAGGAAATGTAAACAAAACGTAAACATATTAAATGTTTCATTTTAGAAAAAGAATCGTACAATCGATTGAAAGAAAAAAATAGTCTTTGTGTATATTTTCAATAACATGTATAGACAGATATTTGCACAGCTGATTTTTCTGTTATTATTTTAATGACAGGACTTGTCATAATTTACCAGAAAAATATATTGAACATGAAAACAATTACGAGTACTAATTAACATGTGAATAATTTCCATGAAGTATGATATCTTAAAAAATGGACATCGATTAGTAAAAAATATGAAAACTTTAAATAGAATCTTCTTTTAAATAAAAAAATGTCATAGCTAATCGAAAAGAAAAAAAAATACAGATTCCAAAAATAAAAAATTCAATTGACATTCATTGTTTTCGTATGAAAATTTGTTATTTAATTGGACACAACTGAAAATAATGTATTTATAAGTCTTTTCCATAGATAGTTATTCGATTTTTATTTTAGGTTTTTTTCAAAATAAATAAATAAATCCGAATTCTATATTGTAGTTACTAGACTACCAGTAATATTTTTTGACAATGTGCTATTTTTAAAAACAAGTACACGTTATAGTATTTCATTATTGGCGAATTCTATTATATTTTACTTAAAAAACACTATGTAAATATTTGATTTACTAATAGTTATCCGTTATTATGTAATTACTTGTGTATATGGAATATTCAAGATTAGTATTTGAAGTGTTTTCATGAGTAATATTTTATTTAATAAATGCTTATTAAAATATTTGCAGTCTAAAAAGTTGTGCAAATATTTTTTACGAGTTTTTTTCGATATTTCTGTACTATTTACATATTTATCGTCAGTTAATTTATTTGAAAATTTTCCTGGAAATGATTTATTTGTTGGAAATTGAATTAGTTATCACTTTTATATATATATACGTGTGACTGTTTATAAATGAACATTATATACATATACATATATATATATATATATATATATATATATATATATATTATGTTGTCAAGTATCTCCCTTCCGCTTTTTTGCTCTTTATTCAATGCTTTATAAAAAGTGTTACAGTGATCGGATTTAGTTCAAATATGCGCCGTTTTGTTCGATAATCTGGTTCCATCTAGACGGCAACTTCATAATACCCCTCTTGTAGAACCCTCCCTCCTTATTTGCGAAGAACTCGGACAGCCACTTTTCACAAGCCTCTTTTGAGGCCAACTTTACACCACCAAGGGCGTTCGCCATGGACAGGAACAGGTGGTAATCACTTGGCGCTATGTCCGGGCTATATGGTGGATGCGATAAAACCTCCCATCCGAGCTCCCGTAGCTTCTGACGAGTCACCAAAGATGTGTGTGGCCTGGCGTTGTCCTGGTGGAACACTACACCCTTCCTCTTGGCCAATTCTGGACGCTTCTGGTCGATCGCCTGCTTCAAGCGGTCCAGTTGTTCGCAGTAGATGGTAGAATTAAGCGTCTGGCCATATGGGAGCAGCTCATAGTGGATGATTCCTTTGCAATCCCACCAAACGCACAGCAAAACCTTCCTGGCCGTCAATCCCGGCTTGGCCACTGTTTGGGACGATTCACCGGCCTTCGACCACGACCGTTTTCGCTTAATATTGTCGTATGTGATCCATTTTTCGTCGCCAGTCACCATCCGCTTCAAAAATGGGTCGAGTTCGTTCCGTTTCAGCAGCATATCGCAGACGTTGATTCGGTCCAGAAGGTTTTTTTGCGTCAAATCATGCGGCACCCAAACATCAAGCTTTTTTTGTATCCAGCCTTCTGCAGATGGTTTAAAATGGTTTGGTGACTAACTGCCATCTCCTGGGCGATGTCACGAGATGTCACATGCCGGTCTAACTCGATGATTTCCATGATTTGATCGGTATTCGTCGTCACAGGTCTTCCGCCGGCTGGCTTATCCATGGTGTCGTTTTCACCGGCTCTGAATCGTCGAAGCCATTCCTCCGCGGTTCGAAGTGATAGAGTACCATCCCCCAAAACACTATTAATCTCACGGAACGTTTCTCTAGCGGATTTGCCTTTAACGAAGGAAAACTTCAAAATAGCGCGAACTTCGGCGTTAGTGAACTCCATGTTTACACGTCTATAACTTTTGAACGCAGTATCCAAACTAATCATGCATAGCGTCGTTTTGTAGGTTATGTAAAGACCTTTCAAATGATGTATAGTGTTGCCCGATACGAGCTCTGTAACGCTTTGTACATAGCCGCGAAATTCAAAAGACAAAAAGGCGGAAGGGAGATATTTGACAACCTAATATTAAAAAAAAAGAGTAATATAAATGGCACAGTATTAATATCCAAACAGTATTGTTGAAAGCTTGTAGATAAATTAAAATTCAAATTAAGAGTAATTTATTAATTGGGTCCATGTTATTTATTTATGTGTGTATTTTTAGTTTTTATTTATTTATTATTTTTACTTGTATTGTTCCTTTTCTCTAGTCTTCACACTTGTGTTTTCTAATAATTTCGTAACTAATCGAGTATATGTGTACTATGGTTGAAGTATTCTGTTAAATAAACAACACATATTTTGGGTGATACATTGCATGCTACTATTGTGGGGTTAATTAATTTCTAAGGTGTTTATGTTTCGATTTAGTATACATAAATATATGTTCGATACGTGTACATATTTGTACGACAGTAAGATGAAAACATGCCATTGAATTGGATTTGAAAGAGTGATACCTGTGTGCAGTTTAACAATTCGATTTCTTGGTTTTTTCAAACGTTTCAATAATTGACAGTGTGTTGATTTTTTGTTTCATTGTACTAAACGATTATAGGATTGTAATTAATGTTCAGTAAATAATTCCTGTTTGTTAAAATCATAAAGTTATTTGGACATTTTGTAAGAATTCGTGTCGTGATATTTGGAATAATTATTGATACAGTTATTTAAAGAAATATTTGGAAAAATATTTAAAAATACATTGAAATAGGTTTTATTTTTTTTTAAAAAAAAGAAAACCAATTATTAAATTAGTTTGTGAATTTAATTACCAGAGTTTAAATAATATTTTTTCTAGAAAGAAAAATATTATTTCAAAAAATTGAAATTGAAACTTTAGAAGGAATTTATATATATATATATATATATATATATATATATATATATATATATATATATATATATATATATATAATAAGTGTGTAGTATCAATGAATTTGCGTCAATAGGTACGGAGAATTCCAGTAGTTACTGTAATCTTTTATTGCGTTATGACGTAGTTTAATCGTCATGACATTGAATGAAAAAAAAATTATTTGGATTATGATATATCCTTCTGTGTACTATTTCCATAGTTTATCTATATTCACCGAAGGGCCAGATGCTATACTCAACAGCGTGTGGTTAACTCGTGAACAAATTAAGATTGAAAGAGAATTCTCTTAACCCTTTAGTGTCAATTGTACCATATGTGTCACTCAGATGCATTTTTCATATTTTATTTGTTTTGTGACTAGAAGATCGTTTTTTTTTTATTAAAGTATATTTCTTAACAAATTAAAAAAATATGTTAGGAAAAAGTAAATCATGTAAAATAAATTTTGTTATTTTTTATTCAGTACAATTGAATCTCATATTTACAGAAGGATACTAATACTATTTTTTCCTTAACACATTGTTGACCGGTCACGAGTTAACTCGTGTTTTCATGCCCAAACGTTGTTGACCGATCACGAGTTAACTCGTGATTGCACTTGCATTAGCAATTTCAATTGATGAAACCCAGGACAATATAGAATACTGCAAAAGCTTTGTTCATCGTGTTTAGACGTGTCCCTTTTATTATAAAAAAAAATATTTTTCTAGATATTCAGATTTTTATAACAATTTTAGTTCTGTAAAAATTGCAACCATGGCAGATCGTGATAGCGAAGAATTTTTCAATGAATTATACGCGGATGACTTATCTGATTGTCCGAGTGATTTGGAAATAAATTGTAGTGATTCGGAAAGTGATAGTTTATCGGAAGACAGTTATGAATCTGAGATTAAACCAGCAAAAAAATTAAAATTAAAAATTAAAGCGCAGACCAGTAGTTGGGAAACAGCAGCATCTTTAGAAAAAGTGTGAAGTGGTGTAAAAAAGTTGCATTCTTTCTCATTAATTGTACTTTGTTTAATGCATTTAAAATTTACTGTAACTCTAACTTACAAAATAAACTTAGATTCAAAAAATTTCTATTAGAAGTAGCTAGGGAATGGATAACTGTAGATTTAAATGAATGCAGCTTTGTACCTGGCACTTCTTCGCGTACTTCTAAAAAGGATCCGTACAACGATCCACCTTTCAGGCTATCAGGACAACTAAAAGACCACGTTTTAGAAAAAATAGTCACCGGTGTAAAAATAAATCCAACTAGAACGTGTAGAGTATGCTCTTCAAAAGGAAAGCGCAGCGAAACAAGATATATTTGCAAAACCTGCTGTGTACCATTACACGTAGGTGATTGCTATACGGCATATCATACTAAAAAAACATATTAAAAGTTATCTAAAAGATATGTACAAAATTTCATTTCAATTCATTATGTATAAATAAAGTTTATTGAAGGTTATTTATATTGTTTCAGTTCCACATTGAATTACGAAATAATAGCCGGTGACATGAGATAGCTTCAGCGTAAAATTGCCGGTCAACAATTTGTTAACATGTCCTAAACCTGTAATAATAATAATAATTGACTTTTTAACTTTTAATCGTTGTCCCTTCCTGCCATTTGTATATTAGTATCTTGTCAAGATTGTTTTCAGCACTTCCTCAAGTATCAAAATGTCATTCAAAAGAAATATGACTATCAAACTCTCTTACACAATTTCTCTATAAACATCTATTCGTTAACAAAAGAAAGTTAATTCGATCTAGAAGATTGTGAATAAATTATAAACGTTTTATGATAATAGTCCTAGTAAATTGATATCAGTTAGGACATGAGAGTTTTGAAAATAAAAGCTTCAGCTTCATTTTGCATTTTTAAAGACATTAAAGCATTTTAATTGACGAAGAGTTTCTTATAAAAAAATAGTTATCTACTAAACATTAAATTGGAAATTGATAAAAAACAGGTTGATGAACGTTCAGTTTTTCATAAAATTCCTCGAACTTGGAATGGTCTTTGTTCCGATATTTTTTCTTCAATGAAGGCTTTTAAATGGAGCTTGAAAAAGAGTAACAAGTAAAGATCATTTTTTACTGAAATATCTGGAACATCCGGCATCAGATTTATAGTCCTAATCAGATATTATTATTATTATAAATATAATAAATAGAAGAGGATAAATTGCTCTACTTGAGAAATTACTGATATTTTATTTGACAGTGTATTTTCTATTTTATGATCAAAAATAAAAGAATTAATTTAACCGTTATGTTACTACCCGGAATTTTCCACATTAATTACTATGAGGGGTACACGTGTATCCCATTACAAAATGTCATTATTAAGGACCTAAATTCGTATATCTGGCGGCGTTTATTATATAAATATGGTGGTTTTGTGATGTGGAAAATTTCTATCCTCTCATTGGTCAAATTTATACTGGACAATTAGTATCGGGTAGAGAAAAACATTTAGGACAGCGAGTTTTAAAAGAATTGGTTGCTCCGTTCAAAGGATCAGGCCGAAATATTACCATGGATAATTTTTTTACAACTCTCCCGTTAGCCCGACATTTACTATCAGAAAGTTGCCAGTCGTTGGGATATTGAAACGTAATAAAAAATATATTCCTGCAGAAATGACACAGACAAAATCTCTAAGAATAAATTCTTTATTGTTTGGCTATAATGACAACGTGACAATATGTTCATATGTGCAAAAAGAAATAAAACCGTCATACATGACGACGCAATGACTGGACCCAAAAATAAACCAGACATAATTCATTTTTATAACAAAACAAAATCTGGTGTAGATATTATGGACAAATTAGTAGGACGCTATAATGTGAGAAGGCGTACAAACAGGTTGCCACTTGCATTGTTCTTCAATATCGTTGATATTGCAGGTCTTGCAGCATATATTATTTATTTCGAAAATAACTGTAAGCTCAAAAAAAAGAAGATAAATCAGCGCTGAGTATTTTTGAGACAATTAGGAGAAGAGCTTTGTCTTCCAATCATTTAAGACCGTTCCCTCAATGTACAAATTACAAGAAACTTGTCTACAAAATTAGCGATCGAGAGCATGCTAATGAAATCAATGTCTTGCATACAAACTGCATTTACTTGTACGTCGATTGCTTCTACATCTACTACTACTCCAGTTCAACGTGGTATACGTGGTCATAAAATCGTCGTCGGTTCTTGCTGCATTTGTCATGCAGCACCGCATAAACGGAGAAGAAAGGCTCGCAAATCATGTGTACAATTCCAGAAACCTATTTGTGATGAACATTCTTCGACATATTCAGTTTGTAAAAATTGTCCATCACCTTCCGAAAAAATTTTCGACTTATTTTTTTTTTGAAGATACAATAAAGTGCTATAATTAAAATGTAGTATTTATTTATTTAATTTATTCCTGCCTTTTACAAAATACCTATGGGTGCACGTGTACCCGGGTAGTAATTAGAGGAGTATATCAGTTAAATGTCATTCGAATTAATATTTTTTTAATAAAAAAAATATAAATACCTAAATCTTCTCGAAATTTCCTTGGGAATAACGATCCTTTCCATAGAAATTTATTGGCTTCAATACAAAGGCGAAAATGGGTACATGTGTACCCGGGTAGTAACATAACGGTTAATGGCATGAGGAAGTTTTTCAAAATCTATAGAAAATTAAAAAACAGCTATTTGGTCGTCTATAAACGACCATAAATCTTGACCTCGATTTTACTAGTTGAGATTCTCGTAATTAATGAGTTCTTTTTATTTTTAAAAATGTTTTTACTCACAGTGTTATTTCTTAATTACAAATTACACATGCTATTATTTTATTGTAAGTTTGTTTATATTTTTGAGTATAATATTTTAATTTTCTTGGAAAAAAAAGTATATATATATATATATATATGTTATATATTTCGTTGAACGATGATAAAACCTAACACGATGTCCAAATATTTTCAAGAATAACTGTATTTGTTCGAATTTCCATAGACGTGTTTCATATTTTTTCATATGGTTATTGGACTACTAATGCGCGAGGTGTTGAATTTCAAACGGCACTTTCATATAAAATTGGTTGCGGTTGGCTTCATCGCACAAGAATTCATTTTTATCATTAATTATACGAATTAAAAGTGAGCTAATCTTTTAAAGTTTTAATTACATACATAGGTGATTCATGCATCGAAAATTATAGCAATTAACATAAATGTAAATTTTTACATAGTAATTAGGACCGTAAATTAGTCAAATTGTGTACTATTTGATAACTAGCTTCAGTTTTTTTTTTTTTTTTTTGTATTAAAGACTAAAGATATTGACTGTTTTTTGACCCATGGGCTCAGTGCATTTAGTTGATATATAAAAAATCTATTTTTTTTATTGTAAGATCGATTTCTTTTAGATTTTATAGCAAGTTGTATACAGTTCGAAGGTTAATACGGCTCTGGCACTAAATGAGATATCAGCTGTTAAATATATATATTTTTTTATATATAAAATCGAATAATTTAAATCGTTTTAATACCAATGAATCACTCACTCTTAGTACCTTAAGTATTTACCAAAATGTTCAATAATCAACTATTGTTAAGAATGGATTTCATTCCAATAATTTCCAAAAAAAAAAAAAAAATGTTCAATTAAAGACTGATTTAAAATTGGAGGTCTTGTAATTTTAAGCAGACGGTTTTTTTATTATACAATAATTTAATTGATAAACAATTCTTGAACAATAGTTTCTAAAATTCTTCATATTGTAAAACTGTTTTTTTTCTTAACAGTATTTTTTCTGGCAATGCCTTTTGAACATTCCGACTATTGACAGTCAATTTCGATCGTAACAGTTGATTAAGTGGTTATACGCACTTGCAAGGCGCAAAAATGACGTTTTTTTAGGATTTTTTTTTTAGAAACAGTATTTATTTTGCAATTACAAATTATGGTTATTTGAATAGATCCTACTTTCAAGAATAAAATAACATGTCGATCATAAAAAAATATTGAAGTGCACCGCTCCTGCAGACGATGTCCCGAACGACCTCCAAAAAAAGGCGCTTGGCGGTGATCTCCATATCGGCGGTTTGGATTATTTGAAATCAAAAAATATGGTCAATTCTTTTAAAGGATAGATTAATGCAGGTACTGAACGAAGGAATAATAAAAATTTTCATTTTTGACAAAATGGCGTCTACTTGAAAAAAATTTTTCGTTTTTTACTCAAATTTTCGCTCCAAATTGTTTAAAAAAATAGTAATAATTTTTGTAAACCTTATTCCTTCGTTCAATACCTGAGGAATATATTTGAGAAGATTGTGTGAAAATTTGAGACCGATCGGTTCAGCCATTTCTGAGATATCGAGATCACCGACTATGAAAACACCGTTTTGAGATAAACCCCGTTTGAAGTTTCGGAAGTAGTTTACACATAGTTAAAATTTTTTTACAAATTCAGGTGTATGTCCGAAAATATTTATCGGATTTACTTCAAATTTTCAGAGAATATACTCAAATATATGTGCATTCCGAAAATGCAAAAAAAAAATCGATTTTTTGAAATTTCTAACTGCGTATAACCCCTTAAGCAGCTTAAAATGTTCCATGTTGCTGATAACTCACCTAACATACAATTTTTTTCAGATATAGTTTACTTATGAGTATAGGTAACTGGTTTTAATTAGCATCCAGTCAACATATTTCCAATTTATGGTTGCATATAAATCTATTTTTTATCTAGTCTTAACTCGATTTAAATATAGATGATTTTTTGCAACGACTCTGTAAAGATTTAAACAAATTGAGATGTTTGTGCGTAGTCGTACAGATGATGCTGCAACTATGCATATGTATAATTTATTTATTTTTGACGATCATGTGAAAGTTTATATATTTAGAGTCGTTCGTTAAGATATGGTGCTGTTGATGAACTGTTTAATTATTGCAAAGTTTCCTAAAATGTTAAACGTCAGAACGGTTTGATTCGAATAACGTTTTTTTTTTCGAAAGGTGTTTTTGTCAACTATCCGAAATATTATATATATATATATATATATACATATATATATATATATATATATATGTAAAATGTAGAAATAAAATTGGTTAAAACAATTTCCACTGGAGACATAAACAAATAATTATGTCCAAGAATTCAAAAGCTTCTGTTTAAATTGAAGCAATACCCTTACATATTATTAGATTATAGAGAGTTAAATTTTTCTCTGCGACTTGAATATGTTCTCTGCTATCATTTTCGATCAAAGAAAACTTACGTGTATTTTTCACATTCTTTCTTGAAATTTCTATCGCATACTCTTTTTTTATAAAAAAAAGAACATTTGTCATTTTTTTCTGAAATTCATATTAAGATCTAAATTACAAAACACCGCGTTTATTTTTCAAGTGAACATGTTTATACTTTCGTATACTTGAAATAGTTATTTTCGAATTAAGTTTTATTTTTTAAAAAAATTGATTTCGATGTCGACGAAACTACTATTTTTTTGAATATATTTTGTATTCAGAACGAGAAATAGTAAAAGTTATCAATAGTTATTTGGTACAAAATGCTAAACGTTCATTATTTAAAAAAATATGATTGTAAATCTATTTTTAGTAAAGAATTCTCGTTGTACATTATTGAATATTAATGAATAATGTAGTTTAGGGGATTTTGTTTGTTTTGATACATCAATTTACAAATATTAAGGTAGTTAAACTTCTTTAATTTTGTTTATTTGAAATTTTAATCATATATATATATATATATATATATATATATATATGTATATATAAAAAGACAATGAAAAATAAACACAATTTGAAAAATATATGAAATTTTTAATTATGTCAAAAATATTCTGTTGAATAGACTAAATAAGAAATAAGAACAGAAATTAATTTCATGTCGGAGAAATCTGTTTTATTATTATTATTATTTATATAATTCATTATTTTTTTTTACATATTTTTCCCCCGAAAATCGGTATATTTTTCCAATAATCTTTTGTATTATTATTATATTAATTCGACGAAGAGTAATTTCTATGAATTTCTTACAATAATCTGAAATGATTTTACCCATGTTTGTATTCTGAAATAATATTTATTGAAAGTTTTTTTCTATTAATATTTTTATTAATGAATGTCGGGTCATCGAAATGCGACGTCTAGATTTATGTTTTATTAAAAAGAAACAAAAGAAACTGTACGCATGTTGTTTCCCAGTACACCACCCTATGCACATGTTTCTTTTTAACACTAGATTGCCCAAGGAAGTCATTTTGACTGCTTTTTAATTTCAATTAGAAAAACAGTTATGTATATAATGGCACAATTTCTTAGAATTTTGTGACTTTTTCTACAACATATAAATAAAATGCGTTTATTAATAATTGTAGTTACCTCCCCCCTCCTTCATTTCCGGTATATATTTATGTGTTATACCTATATTGCCCAAAAGCAGTCATTTTGACTGCTTGGGAAATTTTAAATAATCAAATGACTCTTATTATTGAATTGAACAAATTTCTTATATGACCAGTTCGACTCTGTATTGAAATAATAGTTTTCATTTTTTTTCGACTACCGTTACATGATAACATAATTTGGGCGTATACTTGATAAGTTGCAGTTGCTCAATAATCTGTAAATCGAATCTTTATGCAGTGATACTCGTTCTAACAAGTTGTTTATTTTATTTCTTTTGCGCCCTAAATTCATGAAAGAAATGTCGAACAGAAGTGAGTTATTGGAAAAGCTAACGAACATAAGTGAAGAGTGTTCCGATATAAAATCAGATGCAACAAATTCTGAACTATGCTCGTGGAGCCTACGAGGCAAAAAAATTAAAACTGAGTTATTTATGGTCAGCAAAGTGGGGTCCCGAATTTTTTAGAAAAACTATGGCCAGAGGAAAGTTCAAGCAAATCCTACGATTTATTCGTTTTGACAAAAGAACCGAAAGAAGTAGACGCCTACAAACAAATAAATTTGCCTTGGTTTCGGAAATATAGGACAAGTTCATTGAAAATAGTCAAGCTTGCTATCGACCAGGGCAAAATATAACAGTTGACGAGCAATTATTTCCGTCAAAATCTAGGTGCAGGTTTACACAGTATATGCCTAATAAACCCAACATATTTGGCATCAAATTCTGGCTTGCATCAGATGTTAGTAGCAAATATGTTTTGAATGGTTTTTCTTATTTGAGGAAAGATGAACAACGACCATCGTCAATGCTTCTCAGTGAATACGTTGTTCTGAAACTTGTCGAGCCATATACAACCTGTGAAAGAAATATCACGACCGATAATTTTTTCACTAGCATGTCACTCGCGACAAAATTATTGGCCAAAAAAACAACTCTAGTTGGAACTATTAGAGGAAACAAAAGAGAACTACCCAAAGCAGCCAAACAAACGAAGGGTAACATGTCTCGTTTTTCCACTCTGCTGTATAAATCAGAGAATTGTGTTCTTACAATATATAAAAGCAAACCAAATAAAAGAGTAGCTGTTCTAAGTTCTAAGCATAAATTTGTGAAAATTGATAAAAGTAATAAAAAAATGTTACTGGAATCTATTCAATTTTATAACAGCACAAAATTTGGAGTTGATATGGCGGATCAAATGGCCAGAAAATATACAGTAAAAGCTAGTTCTCGTAGATGGCCCCTCCAAATATTTTTCAATAATAATGCATAAATTATTTTTTTTCCAAATGAAGTAATTTTTTTTATTGTTAATATTTACTAATAACTTATTATATAACTGTAAATAATATAAAAAATATTAAAAATTAATTTTCAACAAATTTCTTTACACATTAGTTATTCTTTCACAATGCAGTCATTTTGACTGCTTTTGGGCAATATAGGTATATACTAAGTTTCAGTCTTTCTAGTGTTAATAAAACAGAAATCTAGGCGTCACATTTGGATGGACCCGATACTTTGGCAGTTTTTATCAATTTTATGAACATATGTTTATTTATTAATGTTCACATTTTTATTTAAATGTCATTGAATGAATTGAAAAAAAATTAGTTTAATTAATATAATAAATTTTTGTCATATGTATCAATATATTCCACTCATACATCACCTTATTTCTAATCCTCACTGTATTTTTTTGTTAAATTTTCCAAGTACAACCATTTTATTTTCTTGCTATTTTTGATCTGATTTTCTCGAAATTCTACAATAATCTTATATGCAGAGTTTCTCAGACATTTCTATTTATTTAAGTCTAATAAATATTTTACAAGAACAGAAAATAGATATATTATTTTTATTGTACGTTTTATTAAAAATATCTAGAGAATGTTTGACCGTTTAGCATTTTCGTACATAATTATTTCTGATTTTTTTTTTTAAAAAAAAAATCTCTTGCAAATAGCCATTAATGGTATTGATATTTCGATTTAATTTTCTTTTGCATAATAATAATAATAATAAATAAATAAGCAAATTTGGTACGTATGCTTCTTTCTGACCACACCATCATGCGTACATTGTAATGAGTGTGTTTGATTTCAGGGGATTAGGCAAGCAGGGCTATCAATGTCAAGGTAGGCTTGTATCTGGTTAACATTGCATGTCTTTGTTGTATTTCGCTGTTTTAACAACTAAATATATGTGCTTCTTTATGTTTAATGTCTTAATATTGCTCGTATTGTTTTTCATTTTCTGTCATTGCGATCGACTCTTAACAGTTCGTACATTCATCGCAACTTTTTTCAATCATTAACCCATTGCGGTCTATTATTATATTCATAGACATATATGTGTATATATATATATATATATATATATATATGTATGTATATATATATATATATATATATGTATATAAACTTGTACTCGAATCTGGATGATTTTGTGAGAAGATCTAGTTTTTTATTCAGACGATTCTTAAATTAATGAATTATAATAAAGGTAGAGTACATTTATTTTAAAAAAATAAACAAATTCCTATGAAATAACATTCTATGTAAAGTGTACTTTGTTAATTATTGACATTTAAATATGCAAAAACGAAAAACAAGACATTTAGTCATTCTTAAACATTTGTAATAAAATTTTATGGCGTTTGAAGTAGTAATTTTCTATGAAAAACAACACGTCGTATGATAAAAATGATGGAAAAAATCAAATTAGTGTATTAAAATAAGTAACGTGTGATATGTTAATTCAGTTGTGAAAAATAATAGTACCAGCTATAAATTATATATTTAAAAATAAAACATTTTCTTAACCTGTATAAACGTGATTGTCGTCATTACCAGATTTAATAATTAAGGAGGTATTCTAGTCTAGAATTTCGAAAAAATCGATTTTTTTTGCATATTTTCAAAGTTTAGACCTTTAAGAACATGTCCTTAAGAGAATTTTTCGAAATTCGAATTATTTTCGGAGTTATAGCTATTTTTCTGACGCGCCAACCAATTCGGTCTAGCCGGAACGAATCAACTTTAAACGCGTTTTTCTCGAAACTACTTTTTTCGACAGTTGACGTGATATCTCAAGTTCTAATGGACCGATTTACTTGAAATTTGGTACAGAGTTTCTCAATATAACAGTGATTGCCCCCGCCTGGGATTTTTTGAAAATGTTGTTTTTTTACTATTTTTTAAAAAAAAATTCGAATGTTGAAAAAAATAGGGCAAAAAATGACTGTTTTTTCACACTGCCGCCATTTTGCGAATTTTTTTTTTAAAAATTTCCCTAGGCGAGGATACTACTACAACCTTATTTTTCAATAATTTCAAAAAAATTTTTGTTTCAAATGACTGGAAGGGTTGGAACCACGTCAACCAGGAGACATCTTTTTTTTCGAGCCCCCACTTTGCCAGCCTGTACCTTTTTCAATTTTGAATTTTTTGTTTTTAACAATACTTTTTTATACTCTTAAAATATCAATAAATAACTGATAAAAATGGATAGTAAAAATATTTGTTGTTTTTTTTATAGCGCCCGAAAAAACACCTAAAATTCGTTCGTCTAGACTAGAATACCCCCTTAAATATAAACAATTCAAACAATTTGAAAATTCATATTGACTGTAAACTATATTTGTGATTTTCAGCGAATTAAAAAAATATTAATTACTTAAATGCGGAATCGACGATGGAAAGATATTTACTGAAGACCTGGAACAATCAACTTGATTAGATGATTGAAAACACTTGCAAAATTTGAACTTGTATTAATCTCTACTTGTATATCGTTCTACGATTCTGTTTAGACCTTTTTCAATTTTTAAAATATGTAACATTTTTTAGAAGTGTATTTTTATAACTATAATTTTTCAGAAAATACAAAGAAAAACATACTTTATTTACGACCTCTCAAAGTATAATACCCTCTCAAGTACATTAAATTATTTTCCATAAATCTGATCATCATTTTTATTTTAATTTATTATGAAATAATTATGTTTTAGTACATAGTTATATGAAATTATAAACTAGACATAGTTACTTTTATTGGTCTGTAAAAATATCCGAATGGAATTTACAACAAAATGATTTGACAGAGATATGTTAGCTGTATTTTTTTTCTTATATAATCATTTTAGCTCATATTAGCCCATTGGTGGGCGACAGCTTCAATTAAGTATTACTATTCACTGGTACTTGATTATACTGGGGTGAGAAACGTACATACATATACATACACATACATACATAAAAAACATCATACATACACACACACAAAATTTTGTGTTTCGAAAACTTATTTTTTGTAGCTGATTTTATTATTTAATTCCACTTCAAATCACCTTTGAATTTTTTTTACTGTAATTTTTAATATAAGTAGTTTGTAACGTAGTAAATGTTTTTCAGTACATTCGAATTTACTAATATTTCTCGTATTTAAAAGAATTTATAAATCCAGTAAAAAAATTGAAAACAAATTTAATGATTTAGCGAATTGCAAGAAGAGATTATTTGTACGCATAGACCGCAACGAGTTAATTATATTTAACTAGTATTTATATATGTATCTTGTACATTTTTGTACTCTTTTAAAACATTACTTTGGTTATAGTTTTCTACAAACGATTTCATTGCTCTAGTGTTACTAAATTTCAAATTTCTACTTACATTTTTTTTGGAATTTTCAATTTCTATTTGACTAAAAGTAACTTTTTTGAAAATTGTTATTTTTTTTAAAAAAAAACGAAGTTTTCAGAATAAAATTGTTCATCTTAAAAAATTAAAAAAAAATGAGATCAAAATCTATTATAGAAAGTTTCTATAAAAGTAATAATTCATAGGTTACAGAAAATAAAGAAATGCTTATTAATATTGGATTTTCTAATGATAATTGCATGTTTTGGAATTAATCGTAAAATACAAATTTTAATGTCTTTATTTTGTTTTGCCTCGTCGTTTTATTCGCAATTTTTTTTTATTTAAAAGACGGATTTGGTGTTATAAGAAATTACTTCTCTCGTATCATAAAACTATACAAATATTCTATTTGTGCATTTCTATGGTTGTTTTAAGGCCTAACACCACTGTAATCGCGAAAAAAAAGCGTTTTTTTTTGGGAATTTTTTTTGAATGGAAAGGAAAGTTGGAAAGAAAAAATATTTTGATACGTTATTGATCTAACATTATACTATATTGACTAAAAATATAAAGTAAAAAAAATACAAAATGGCTGATTTAGAGCCAATAATTCGAGGCTCCTTTCATCGGAAGCGCTCCGCGGCACGCAGCATAATTGTCGCACACTTGAACTTGGAACAAAAAAAAAAAAATTCCACTTATTCTTGATGTCAATAGCTAGTGAATCACGTAGGGGATTTTGAAAATATTGATTTTTGTAAATTTGGCAGCGAATTGAAAAAAAAATTTCAATTTTCATAAAAAAGGCACGTTTTTGTTTATAAAAATTGTTTAAATCAATTTATTAAAAATCCCCTACGTGATTCACTGCGAAATATAATAATAAAATCATGATTAAAATTTCAAATTGATTGGAAAAAACTGTTTAAGTTATGCTGCGTGCCCGTTGAGAAAGAGTCGTTTCGAGAAAAATCAATTTAAAGTTTCGATCGGCCGTTTCGGAGCGGCCGAAGACGGCAGGTATAAGTCCCGAAATTTCAAAAGAAAATTTTTTTTCAGAATGAAACCTTTTGTATTATATTCTAAAAGGTTCAAAGTATATTTTAAGCCAATAAAAAAAAAATTGATTTTTTGAAATTTCTACAGTGGTGTTAGGCCTTAAAAAAGATTCTATAGTTGGAGTTTTAGATAGATTCAAATTGGATTAAAGGTATTAATCGGTAAAAACGAAATATTGAGTAGTAAATGTCTTGACCATTTTCATAGAATCTTATGGTATGAGGAAATGATTTCTTCAAAAATTTATCAACTTCATTGCCTAGCCAGTTGTAAGATAAATTGATATGTTTATGATTTTCTTCTCGAATGTTGAAATAAAATTTGACTAGTGTACAGGTCGGTGGTTCGTATAGACCACCATGTCCAGTTATTTTGTCCTATCTGTACACATATATTCTTCGTGCGTTTGACTTGTTTACAGATCGTATAAAGCATCCATTTCTTGAAAATATCATTTACTTCTAGTTAGCAAGTTTGTACGTAATAGATGTATATATTTTTTCAAAAAAATCGCGTGGTTTCTATTTACTAAGGTAATTGATACTTTGCGGTTATTAAAACATGAATATATTTGTTTTGATACTTTATTGTAAGTGTATTTTTAACAGTAACAATTATAACAGTTTTGTTCATCTAAATATAATGCAATTTATATCATTATTCAACTTAGTTAACCCTTTAACTGTTTAATTTTGTTTCGAAAAACTTTTTCTGCCTGCTTAATTATTTTCCAGCGAAGACGAGTATACTCGACATAAACAGAGTAAAATGTTTCTGCCTATAAAAGTAGGCAATTATGATTAAAAATCAAAAGTTGCGTGTTGGTTTTTCAGAAAATATATATTTTTATTCGTTGTTAACAAACAAAATTTATTTCATTGATAAAAAAAATCGTTTGTAACGGTACTTCCCCAGAATTTGTTATTTCAGCTTGATACAAGCTATTGTGTATTAAAATAAATAAGGTTGCCAGACTAACGAATATTCTAAAATGTACATTTTTTAAAAGATCTTTATTTGCCCTTTTTCAGGGAAAAAATTACAGTTGATTCGTTTAATAATAATACGAATGCGATTTTTTTTATCTTCACGACGAGTATACTCGACATTATGCGAAAAAGTTTCGTTTCGCTCTGACGAGTATACTCGACATAAACAGTTAAAGGGTTAATTTAAAATTTGTCATCTTTGAAAAATATTTTTAATAATTTTATTTTTTCCATTATTCCGATTTGTATACTGGTTTCTTATTTTATTTTTTAAAAAAGAATATTTTATGTAAAATCCCTTATTATTTTTAATACGTGTACTGATCTGATGGCCAATTATATAGATTATTTAAATATTGTTTTATTTGAGAAACTATTTAATTACTAAAATTAAATTAATTATTGTTATTTTTTTCCTGAAACAAAGTGAAAAAGAAATTTTATCAATTAAAAGTTTTAAAGAAAAATCCAAACTACTCTAAGATAACAATTTGTCGTCTTGATTTTTAATACTAGTCTTATATTTTTTTTCCCAATATTTACTATATAGAAAATGAATGAAAGTAATTATAATACATATAACATAATCTATGGTGTTATTAAAAATTCTTGTAATAATTAAACTGAAGTTGCTAACAAAGAAGATCGGTAAGGTCGGGAGTCAAAATAATTCTTTGAATACTGATCTGGTGATTAGTAAATGGCTGCAAATTGTTTTTAAAAATAAACCCATAGACCAGTGTCGGACCTAATATTTTTTTATTATTCCTGTAAAAAGTGTTATTGTTATTTTTGCGAAATATTTAAAGCTATTAATTATATTCGATCTCTATTTTTTTATATTAAAGGTGAGAAATTGAAACAAAGAAGATTGTACGACTTAATCAAACAATACATTAAATTACAAATTAAATCTGTGTGTATGAACGATTTTTTAATTAGAAAAAAAATCTATTTTTCAAAAACAAATACATTTATTAGCATTGAATTAAAATGAGATTAAGAGTAAAATAAAATGTCCATCTGTCACGATATATTTTGAAATCATCATTCGATCGATTCCATTTTTTTACATTATAATAAATAAAAAGATCTGCTTACAGTTTTTGAAAAAGGTCTAATCACATTTTACTCAATAGCTAATCTACTTATTGAACTTGAATGAGTAAAAGATTAAAAGACTTTTTACTTTGTTTGTTCCATAAATAAAAACATTATATTATAAAAATCGTAGATATCAAGTAATAAAAAAAATCAATATATATTCCGATCTAAACGACGAAAAAGTATAAACGAGATTCTAAGATGTATTGCAATATTCTTTAAATATCGACAGATATAATCATTCAGAGAAAATTTTAAAAATATTCTCAAAGTGAAGAAATACTCTCCAACAGTGGAATTAGATCAATCAATCATAATCCCAGATCTCTCAAAACTATGGAATTCTAAATACCACAATCCTCAATCTTTGGAGACCTGATTAATCCTGACTGCAACAATAGTCGAGATAAAACAAAATAACAGGAGGTGCTAAGAATCAAAACACCTAATGTATTTTTTACAGTATTCTTTTTAGTTTATTTACTCTCTACCTATCTATCTAAAATTTGTCTTGATTTTGATCAGTTTTTATTCATTTATCTTGTAATTTTATAATATAATTTGTATAAATGTATTGAATTGCATTGATAAGAAGAAAAAATAAACCAATGTACATAGTCCATTTTGTTATTATGTCGAAATAATGACTATTTTAATATAAAAATAAGTGTACGTTAAAAAACCTGTATCTGTAAGCTATTTAACATTTTTTTTGTGAACCCTTAGTTAAAATTGCACGTGTTTTATAGATATTTAAAAAATTGCTGTTCTTTTTGTATTTATATATAAGTGTATATATGTGAATATACATGTCTGTTTGTGTATGTATGTGTATATATATATATATATATATATATATATATATATATATATATATATATATATATATATATATAATTTTCTTATGGCTCAATTAAGCATCCCTGCATTGAATATTTTTATAATGCTTTTTTATTAGCTTTAATAATAATTACATAATTTTCAAGTTTATTGAAGATCAAACCTATGTTTTTAATAGTTATTAACAATGTTAAGTTAATTGTAAATGTTCTCAAGCAGATAATTTACAAAATGAATCTAATGTTGTTGATAACATACAAACTTTATGATATAATTGATTGATGTATTAACATTTATTCTTTTCCTAATTCTTGCTATTAATTAATCTTGTGTAATTACTGATATAGATTTGTAGGAATTGATTAGAATGGGACAATGTGTTATCAGAAAAATATTTTATCAAACGTATTGTGTGTAGAGTGTGTGCTCTTGATTTTAAAATAATTTGTTGTTGTTCTTCTGGTTAGGTTAGATCTTCGTAGACTATTTGTTTCTTTATATTTATTGTTGTTAAATAATTTGTATAAATGTATATATATATATATATATATATATATATATATATATGTATGTATGTATATATGTATATAATATGTATATATGTGTTTATGTATGTGTAAATATTTATTAACATATTTATTTCTTTTCTAGTGTGTACCTGTGTGGTCCACAAACGATGCCATCTTTCAGTGGTTACAAAGTGTCCTGGAATGAAAGATGAGGTATCAGTCATCAATAAAAATAATAAAATGGTATTTTAGTTTTTTCTTTTTATTTTCTTAATAATATTTAATCATTTTATTGTTTTTTTCTTTTTTTACAAAAAAAGTTGTAATGAGATATTTTGATATTTATTTATTTTGACGCTTTTTTAACAGTATTAACTAAATTTGTATTATAGAGAGTTTGATTAAGTGTTTATCGTACGAATACTATTTTAGATAAAATATCATGATTGAATTTTATCTGAAAAGTTTAGTGATGCTCTTTTCCGAATGATAATATTAAGAAAGTTTTAAATACGAAACATTATTAATGATCGAAAAAGATTCGTCAAGCTCCCTATATTGATATTTTATTTTTTGTCTATTTCACCGGTTTTAATTTTCGTATCGTGTTTCAGTCGAACAGTCAAAATAGTCAACCAGGCACAGGGTTTAGTGTAAACATACCTCATCGTTTTGTTCTGCATAACTATAAAAGATTCACATTCTGTGATCATTGTGGTTCGTTGTTGTACGGGTTGATTAAACAAGGATTACAATGTGGAGGTAATTTTCAAAAATTCATTGTTTTTGTATGTGTTTGAGATGTTTATAAAATATATAAAAAAAAATTTTTCAGTGTGCAATATGAACGTCCATAAAAGATGTCAGAAGAACGTAGCTAACAATTGCGGTATAAACACCAAACAAATGGCAGAAATTCTCAATGCGATGGGTATATCGCCCGATAAACAAACACCTCGGCGATCTAAGGTGAGGAAAATCACGTAGTGTTTTTATCTACCGGTAAACGATAACGACACGGTCGTATTGTGGTTTTAGTATATGAATAGTGCTTCGGGTAGTTCTGGTGATTGTGCTGGTGCTATGACAGGTGAAGGTTTAGCTTGCAGCTCTAGTAGTCAAGCTATAGACGACATTAGTATACGTCTCGCGTCGCCGAAAATAATAGGCGACCAAGGACAACAAGACAACGGTACGACATACGCTTTTATAAATAGTTACGTTCGTTTTTTGTACCGGTGACTTAACGTTTTTCTTTGTGTTTTAATCAGAATCACAACTATCTGAATCGCATATGGAACGATCGGCTAGTGGGAAGCTAAAGATTAGTTTAGATGATTTCAATTTTATTAAAGTTCTTGGCAAGGGTAGTTTTGGCAAAGTGATGCTTGCTGAAAAGAAAGATACAGATGAAATTTATGCTGTTAAAGTACTCAAGAAAGATGTTATTATACAAGATGATGATGTAGACTGTACGATGACTGAAAAGAGGATCTTAGCATTAGCTGCAAAGCATCCTTTTCTCACAGCTTTACATTCATGTTTTCAAACTAAGGTGAAGCGCTATAGTTGTTTCGTTTGGTCGATACTCGACGAATATTGTGATTTTAAACGTTCGTCGATTTTAGGATCGATTGTTCTTCGTGATGGAATATGTAAACGGTGGCGATTTGATGTTTCAAATACAACGTGCCAGGAAATTCGATGAGCCGAGAGCTCGTTTTTATGCGGCGGAGGTGACATTAGCTTTACAATTTCTTCACCGACACGGCGTTATTTATCGTGATCTTAAACTGGACAACATTTTACTCGACGCTGAAGGACACTGCAAGTTAGCCGATTTCGGAATGTGTAAAGAGGGTATAATCGACGGTGTTACAACTACAACGTTTTGCGGAACACCCGATTATATAGCACCGGAAGTAAGTGTTCGTCTTGTTACTCTGAAATCATCGTATTTTGAGGATTTTATTGAAAATATGATGTTTGTTTTAGATCCTTCAAGAACTCGATTATGGTCCCAGTGTCGATTGGTGGGCTCTGGGTGTTCTGATGTATGAAATGATGGCGGGCCAACCGCCGTTCGAAGCGGATAACGAAGATGATTTATTTGAATCGATTTTACACGATGATGTTTTATATCCTGTTTGGTTAAGTAAAGAAGCTGTTTCTATTTTAAAAGGCTTCATGACAAAGAATCCTGCCAAACGTTTGGGTTGTATGGTACAACACAATACAGAAGCAGCCATAAGGGTTCATCCTTTCTTTAAGGATATAGATTGGACTGCTTTAGAACAAAGACGAGTGAAGCCACCGTTTAAGCCAAAAATTGTATGTATTTATATCAAAATACTTTTAAAATACATATTCAATATATACATGTGTGTATATATGCATGTATAAATATTTTTTGTGTGTTTATATTTTCTTAAAGTTGTTTGAACATAACCGAGAGAATAATATTTTTATATTTAATGATTTTTACAATTTGAATAATGATAATGTTTAATGTAATGTGTATGTGATAATATTTGCACCTTTGTTTGAAAACGAAAACATGTTTGTTTTTTGATTGAACTAATTACTTCATAAATGAATAATTATAATTTGTATTAAAATTAGTATCGAGATGCATGTATGTGTATTTATTAATCTACAACTTGCGTCCACAATGCAATTGTTCCAGAAGAGCAAAAAGGATGCATTGAATTTCGATGCAGAATTCACCAAAGAGGAACCTGTACTGACACCGGTTAACATGGATGTTTTACGTACAATCAATCAGGAGGAATTTAAAGGATTTTCGGTCGTCAACAGAGACTTCAACCCGGCCCGATTTACGTCCGACAAGAACACGGCTTAATCGTGGCCGATATAGTCTTTACTGAATCTCTTTATAAATAGCTTGTTGTGAATCTTAAATATGGAAATAGTGTAGGAAATAATAACGCCTGGCTTTCGGTTTGTGTCGTGCCAATGTTTATTAGATCGGTGCGTATCGTCGTATACGATACGCGACTAAAAAGTCAGAAGTGACGATGGTCGATAAAGAATCGTTCTGTTTATCTGAATATCGGCGTACCGTCGAGAGTCTGTTTATCTGAATATCGGCGTACCGTCGAGAGTCTGTTTATATCTGATACTTGCCTTTTTTTACTCGATCGGAATTGTATTAAGTTTTGAACATTGCAATGTTCAACAGTAATTATTTTATTGTTTACTTTAAAAATATATATGATTTCATAATTTAGTGATATAATTTCATAATTTAGTTTATTAAGTTTATTAATATTATTTCAGTATTTGTGTTTATTCACTTAATTGAAGTCAATGTCTCAAACAGTGTGATAAAATTAATCTTATGTTGTCTGAATAAGTTTAGTTCTTTTTTAATTTTCTTTAAATGATAATTTGTATAGTGTAATTATTTGTTGAGAGCATATGAAAGTGTTCTATTTTTGTATTATTTTCAAATTAATGTTTTCGTCACTGCCCGAATGTTTCAAGTACGTGTACATTTTTATTAACTTGAATTATAAAATTATTTTTTTTTAAAAGCGACATAAAACAGTTTTAAAAAGTGAGCCTTGTTAAAAGGGTTGAAATTAAGTAACATTACTATTTTTTATAATCATAATAAGTCACTTGAAAATAAATTTGTTTATTACTGGTTTGTAATAAAATTATTTTGTTTAATCTAAGAATAAATGTCTTATGATAACAAAATATGTGCTGCAGTTATCTGAAAAAGAATGATATATTTTTTATATTATTAACAGAGTCGATGATTATGATTTTCATTATAGTTATTATTAAGAATTTGTTTATTTTCAAAATGTAATTAAATTCTCAAAATTATTATAGCGAATTGTGTAACAATGTAATTTATTCATCTGTTCAACCTGATTAAAAAAGAAAACAACATATATGTATGTATAAGTCAAAATGTGATGTGTGTTGTGTATATATTATGCTCTAAAGAAATTCGAATATTTATGAATTTAGTTAGAATTTTATGTATAATAGTAAAAACCTTTAAGTATTTAGAAGAACGATTGATCGGATTATAAATATTGGCACGACAATATTTCTACAGAAACTAAATGACGCATTATTTTTTAGTACAGAGTCATTAGTGGATGTCGATATCTTTATATAATTGTGAACTCTAGCTACAGAATATCAATGTGTACTTTAATTTAGAATATTAACTGAAGCCTGATGATGAATGTGTCGTGTTTGAGAACCTACCAGTCGCACAGGCTGCGAGTATTTCGAGAGTATGTGGTAGGGTGCTATGCTAAGAAAAGACTGGCCTTTTTTCTAGGCTTTAAAAATTTGTGATTCTATTTCTCAGAATCGTTTGCCGTTAAATCTCTAAGAGTGTGTTCAAAGTTTCTTATGGTTCTTAAAATTTACGAATGCGATTCGTTTCTATCAAACATAGGAAAAAGTTTGTAAAAAGTTTTTTAATTAAAGTCAGTATCTGTTTACAGATCTATTTATTGAATGTGTCAATTTTATAACACATATTGTTTTAATCTGAAAATTGCCAAATCATTTGATACTATTGTAGGTATATGGTTAAAAAAAAAAATCATTACACATCATTAGTGTATAAGAGACTCAACTTAAGTACAGATATTGTCTGTATAAAATTATATATATTAAGTTCTGTTTATGTAATTGAATTAAATGATTATGTTAATGTTGTATTAATATATTCAGTTATATTAATTGTATATATAAATAATATATATATATATATATATATATATATATATATATATATATATATATATATATATGTATATTTTTATAAGTGTATCTAACATATCATTGGATTTTTTTTTTTTAAAAAAAAGAAAAAAGTTTACAACAATATTGTAATTTATGTATGAATTTTTTTTTACAAACAATATAACTGTATTTCATTCAGGGTTTTGAAATCAGTTGTATAATGTATAAAAAAATTTAAAAATATAGTTTAATATTAGTATCCACCTTTTAAGATTAGAGTTCGTAAAACGAAATGTTCATTATTTTTGTAAAATGTTTATTTAAACATGCTTTTGTTCTCATTTATTTCTTGTATTTTTTTTTATTATTTTTTGTTTTTCTAAAGGATATCATAAGTTGCTTTTTTAATATTTTGTATATTTATCGATATTTTGTGTAGATATTTTTATCATGTATTATGAAAAGTATTTTTGAACGAACATGTCCGAAAAAAAGAGTATATTTTCAGTATTACAAATGTAGTTCACACACAAAACACACACACACACATCCACATCCACATCCACATACAAATACAAATAGTTAGATAAATATGTGTATATAAAATTAATTTTTAAATTCTCATAGATTTATATGATGAGATCGAGTCACTTTTCGTTTGGTTATTGATGCGAAAGTGATTTTTAAAATTGAATCATTAAGTTATACATTGGTTTATGTATGTAATCATGATCGTGATAGTGTAAATTGTATTTAAATGTCTGTGTGGTTAAAAAATCGACGCCGACCGAATTAAAACAACTCGAAATAAACGGCACACGATTCGATGAAAGCTCACATATATGTCCGACGTCTCTTTTCTCCTCAGTGCTTGTGTATAATGCTATCGTAAGCAGGTCCATGTTCAAACTGTTTATAGAAATATTATACGATTATCTGAGTTGTTCAGCCACCTCATGTTGTGATTATGCGATAAAACACTCGTTGGCTTATGATTCTTATTTCGAATTGCAAAGTACTTAAAAAATATAAAACTGTTATGATTGTTGTAACGTTTTAAATGATTATTGATTTTTATATCGAGCCATACGTTATTTCAGAACAGCTTGGTTTTAGTTCTGACAGTATTTATCATGAAAGTTGGATTGAATTTGTTGTTTTTATATTATTATACAGAGAAATTATGAAACGATGTTATGATTATTAAGTATTTGAACCGATCGCTCGCGTAATGGTTTCTTGGCCAGCCTGTTACGCGAGCATGTTTTTTATAGTGTGAATTTTGCAAGGTCGTTTATACCGAATTGAATATTTTATATAGTGATTATTTTTCTTTATTATTTTTACAAGAGATGAAAATACTTCACCAATATTCAAATAGTAACAGATTTTACTTTTAAATTATTTATTATTATAGTAGAGAATCGATTCCTCGATATAAAATATTTAATGAAAACACGACGTACTTCCAATCTTCGATCCCGCTAGTCGTATAAGAAATCGGTGAACTAGTCGTTACAATAAAATCGGACGTTCGAATATCGATGGACGATCGGTATATCGGCCTTGCACGAAGGATGAATGATTAATGGTTCTCTGTTATGGAGCTAGAATGAAATTTTACTGTGTTAAAAACCTGTAAAAATATTTAAGTTTATAATTGTACAAAAAAAAATCTAGGTAACTATTGTTTATTGGTGTACTACACAGCAAGTACAGATATATAGTATATATATATATATATATATATATATATATATATATATATATATATATATATATATATATAAATGAATTAAGTTTAATCATTTATTAATTAAATTAATTGATTAAAAAAGTATTAGCGTAGCTTTATGTTGGAGACATGAGAATTGTAAATGACTATTTAACTAATACATGTTATATATTTGTTGTTTATTAGGTAGAAATTTATGAACCTCTGTAAGATGAACAATTGATACGTTGATGCTAGTCACTATTGGATACTTAGTTTAAGACAACACACAAGGCCTATAATTGTAGAGAATATAAAATACTATGTACACTGTGTTTCATGTTATATATGCCACATTATTACGCACGCATAAAAATACATAGACCGATAATATACACGATTATAACTAATACGTATTCGTAAATAATTCCCTGAAGTGAAGTTGAGTTAATGACATGTAAATGTATGTTGGT
>CP092093.1:32880000-32882500 GCA_029203775.1 Neoneuromus ignobilis
AGTGTAGAAAGATTTTAAGGTTTAAAAATTTCGGAACATATAGTTCATTACCCTCAGATTTTTCGTTATTCATTGTTCTTCAGACCTCTTTGACCGCTGTTAACATAGTGGGTATTTCTAATCTAAATATAAATTTTAAAAACAACTTAATTTCATAACTTAAATTAAAATAAAATTTTACTTGCACAATGAATGGCAACCATTTTTCCGATTCGGAGTCCAGCGAGTAAATAGGAACAAGTCGAAAGCGTGTGTGTATTATTCCACACAGTGATAAATTTTTTATAAATTATGTGATTCTCAAACAAGATGTATTCATAACTTCAAAATATACATTGGGAAAGACAAGACTGATTCTAGATCTGCTAGTAAAAATGTTGTGATGAATTTAATGAAAGAGAGTGAACTATTGCATCAAGGGTACTGCTTTTATATAGATAGTTGGTACAGTTATATCGTGAACTGTATAACTGCAAACAAATGTTGGTGGTACTGCAAGAGTAAATAGAAAAGAGATGCCTAAGGAACTAAAATCCGTTAGATTAGAAACGGGAGAAGCTACTATATTTTCAACAGAAGATATAGCTGCAGTAAAATGGAAAGATAAGAAAGATGTGGTTATATTAACAACAATACATTCTTTAGATTTTTCCAAGACGGGAAAAGTAAACCGATATAGTAGAGAAAAAAAATCGAAACCAACAGAAATAATAGATTATAATAAAAATATGAGTGTGATTGATATAGGCGACCCCTCATTCTTCGCATTGTGTAAATTTCACACAATGCGAAGATGTAGCAAAGCGTATAAAAAAATCTTTTTTTTATTTTGTGGCTGTGATGCTGTTAAATAGTTATATCCTCTCTAAGAAAAATAAAAAGGATCGAGTTTTCCACATTTACAATCAAAAACTAGTAGAAGAAATTACTTTCTAAGTAAAGTCAATAATAAACAAAAATACAAGAACTATCGTTATGCAGTAATGCGCGGTGACACGACCGACTATCAATTGTACGACTCGGCTGTGTAACGCTAGTAGCGATTTTAGAGCTGTGATGCAAATAGGTTAAATTTTATTTTCATAGAAAAAGATATTAATTTTCGATTACAATTGAAATACTTATCGTTTTCTTATTATTCACGCATCCTTTTTGTAATTGTTTACATTAATGTCGTTTGCCACAAACAAAAGAAAATAATTTTAATTGAAACTTCATTGTCTGGATACAATGAATGATTTATAAAGACAAGCTAATGTAATTCCTCTTCTCAAACACATGGATATATCTGGAAAAAATCGTCAGAAGTAAATAAAACATCATCGTATTAAATAATTTTAAATTTATTATTGAAATTAAACAGTGAACAAAGTAACTCATCCAAATATAAAATTGAATTTACAGATGTAAATTATAATTGAAAATTTGTTAAAGAAATGAAATGTCTTAAACTTACATTATTATAGTTCTTTTAATTAATTCATTTTTTTTAACCTGTACGTAGTGTAAAATATATAATAACAAGTATGATAGAATTAGATCAACAACAAGAAACGTATGGAACGAATTTGTGGTAAAGTGTAAGTGTTAAAATATTATGAAGTAACAAATATGAAAACGAGTGTATATATATATCATTAAGTACGGAATAATAATCTTGTTTTCGTTTTTTTTAAAAAAAAAAAAATTTAATAAATTTTATTGTTCGGATTATATTCTTAAAATGTGACACATATATATATATATATATATATATATATATATATATATATATATATATATATATATATATATATAAGATGTAATTAATTTTTCAATCATCCATTTTATATTGTCTTTAGTACATGAATCTAAATTCCTTAATTTATTTTCACGCAGAAGGATCGACTTAAAAAATTAACACATTTCTTTGTAAAATTCAGTTTTAGCTTCCTTTTCTGCTGTGTTTCAAATAAGTATTTAAAAGAGAATTTTCTCTTGTACTCCATACCTAATCATAATAAGAAATGAAAATGAATTAAAATGAATTCGAGAAAATAGTTTTATTCCACTTCTTCTGCTCCCGTTGCTCCCGAAGTTTCATTCGTTACGTCTACTGGCTCTTCAACAATTGGTTCGGGTTCTGCTGCTGCAGCGATCGGTTCGCTCGGCTGTTCTTCCGGAACGGTTTCTTCGACTGTCGTCGTAGGAGGTGCTTCGACCTCTTGAGTAGTTTCCGGTGCAGCTTCTGCCTCGGCTGCTGCAACTTCAGTCTCACCTGCCGGCACAGTCTCACTCTCTTGCGCCTTCTTCGCCAGTTCGCATTCTTGGCGCGCGAGTTCGGCCAATTCCTCGGCCTGTCGAGCGAGTTCGGCTTCCTTCTCCTCTTCGAGTTGCCGTGCCATCTCTTCGAGATGCGCGACTTCGGCCTGTCGACGTTCTTCTTCTAAACGGGCTTCTTCCGCTTTCCTCTCTTCTTCGGCCTTACGTTCCGCTTCTTCGGCAGCCTTACGTTCCGCTT
>CP092093.1:32885000-32907500 GCA_029203775.1 Neoneuromus ignobilis
ATCAGAGCTTAAAATTTAATATATAAATTAAAAGGGAAAATTAATTATAACAAACGTGTATATGTATTGTGATGTGTATTTTTTTAGATCACTTCTTTTAAATGTATCGATATAGTGATATATGGATTTATAAATTTTCGTATTTAAAAAATCGTGGGAATTAATATTTTTTCTAACTTTTCCAAATTACAGTAGTTAAAGTTCATCTTTAAATGTGTCTTATATTTGATAAATTTGGGTTCACTGGAATAAATTATATATTTATAGTTTTTATTTATTTGTAAAAGTATAATATTTTAAATATTTTATTTTAATAATTAAGAATTCAATTGCGATAGTTATTTTATTTTTGTATTATAATTGATAAATAAAATAGATAATTTAATTAATACATTATAAATAATTAAATGAATTTATAGAAATTTATACATTTTTATTTAGTTGATTAAATTAATTAATTACGGGGATGATTGAATATTAAAAAATATGTTTGGAAAAATGTTATATAAAATGATTTATTATAAGAAAATATTTAATATTTGTTTTATAAAAGTAAAAAAAAAACAGTATAACATAATATAGATTGATGTTTTGCAGAAAATACTCACTTTTACCATTTAGAGTTATTTTACTTTTAATCGACATATTTTTGAAACTCGACATTGAATATTTTGAAAATCGTTACTCGAATTCTGAATAACTTATGTGCGTGCATTCAAGTGTAAGTATGTAAAGTGTGCGTGTGTATGTAAGTGTCAAAGCACGTGTTTCTTCCTACAACAATTCAATTGAATCTGTTTGTTCTGGTTCAAGAATCATTTCATAGAAATCGTTAGAAATCATCGTTTATTAATTCCAAAAAATATATATATTTATCCGCTAACAATTATTGCATATGTATAAATCATAAAATAAATTCATATTTTTTAAGAGAACTGGATATTACGGCGCGTAGCAGCAAGCATGAAATTAGTGTAATTTTTTTAACATCTATTTTATTTTCTAAAAATAAAATATCGTTCAGTTACAAGTAATCGTCATTGATTATACAAAACAATCGTTTTTTATGAGCAGAGCGAATTAAAATATTTATCAGAAAATATACTCTTCATTGTTTTCGTTGTTTGTAAAATGTATGGCAATATTGATGAATGGTCTATCATTTAAAAAAATATTTAAAAATGTCATGGTATGTGTATGCTGTAGAAAGATTCCAATTCAGACTTTAACTTTTATCTATTTATATATATATATATATATATATATATATATATATATATATATATATATATATGTTTATAAACAATAAAAGTGCCAAAAACGTTTCATTCGAATGAAAACAATAATTTCATGATACAAACATTGTCATTTCAATATATTCTATTAAAAATATGTCTATATTATACTGTGTCCGATATAAAGTTTCATATAACTTAAATAAATAGAGGAAAAAATATGAAATAATTGTCATAATTATTAGAGTTTATAAATATTGGTTTCTTAATTGTTTTCTGTGTACGTATCGAAATAATGATTTTAGTGACATTTCTTCAGTGACAGTTCAATGTAATTAAATTCGTTTTGTGTTGTTTATTTGTTTTAGTTTTTTTTTGAATATATTTTTTCTTGAATTAATAAATATATTTTATGCAAATTACATTTAATAATTTCAATTTTATAAATGAAATGAACACATAATATTAAAAAACTAGACAAATGGAATTTGTTTTTATTCTTAATGAAGAATAATGGGTGCATTCAATACATTAAAGCGGTTTGATACAGAAATATTGCTACAATGTACAGCGATCCATTAATGATTTGAACGATTTAAAGCAATAATTTATGCAACTGCCGAGCTACCTAAATTATAGGTATATTTTGCAGCTATCGAAAATGCACAAATATTCGCTCTTTATACGTTAATAATTTTAACATTTTGTCAAATAAACGTTCGTTCACATCAGTGATATTTCGCTGCTCGATTAAGCGTATATTTTCCACTGCAAAATTATTGCAGTCGTTTCAATGAAATGTTACATGAAATATCATTCAGTAACAGTGACTTTAAATGCATAATACAGTAATTCTGTAACGCTTCATTGTACTGAATGCGTTCAGCAAATACGAAATAACGTATAAAATTACAAGAAATCAGAGTAGGTGATGATTTTCAATCACTGAAATAAACGGAGGGAATTTTGAAAATTTATTGTTAAATAGTCGTCGCGTTTAATTTCGTTTCTAATACATTTGATATTTAATTTAATACTTTGATACAATTAAAAATAATAATTTCTGTATAAGAACAATGATAAAAATTGGTAATTGAAAAAGAGCTGTTTTATTTAGAAATGTTCAAATATGTAGTCAGCTTTTTCAAATATAAAACTTCAATATGTTTTTCTAATATCACAAGATAAATATAAACATTCTATTTTTCTTCTTGTTTCTGTTTTCTATAGCAGGTTTTGTTGTAATGTTTGACTAATAATTTCAATCAAACATGCTAATACTAAATGTAATAAAGAGAATGTATGAAAATATTATGAAATATTATTTTTTATTAAAATCCATAATTTTCATTAATATGTTATGAATATGACTAAATAGGAAACTACAGAAAAATGATTTAATTTCGTAAAAAAGGTAATTATTTTATTATAAATATATCTTTTTTTACTGAGATCATATTTTGTGTTTTGTTGTATTTCTTTTTGCTTATATTTATAAATATATTCAGTTTTATTTTGCAGTCGATGAAAAATTTAAAAATAAAATTGAAATTTTGATGAAGGATTTAGATACAGGAAGAAAAAAAAACAATTTAAAGTTTGTATGTATGAAATTATTTATAATCATTTATTTTGGCACTTTTGTTGTTTGTATATGTATGTATGTATGTATATATATATATACACATATGTAAAAAATAAACTCGTGTAACTTCCCAATGTTATCAAAAATCAAAAACAAAAAACATGCTCACAAAAAATACCAAGTATTTCGTGGCTAACGTATTTCGAAAAAGTCAGATTTTTCTGTTCGTGTCAGATCTTTGGCAAATGAAGTGATTTTTTTTTTGTTTCGTCTCGAACAGAAATCTGACGACAGTCCGAAACACCTTAGTCACACACTTGTAGTGAGTATTTCAAGCAAAAATAACTATCGTTTATTTGTACATCTTTGTACATTTGTTTTAGTATATTTCGTTTGTACATTTGCAATATGGATGTCGTTTGAATGAGACAATTATATCACAGCATTAAGAGGAACTTTTTTTCATTTAAAAAATATATATTTATATTTAAAAAAAATTGTAACAATTTGTAATATTTCGTTCGCGTCGATATCGTTGTGTTATAATGCGTATTTTTCAATCCTTTATAACAACTGAAACAATGTAGTAGTGGATGTTAATGAGAGAATAATTAAATAAAATTCGTAAAACATAAATAATTAATATAAAGTATGATATAAATTATTATTTTTTTTTTTTAACTTGGTTCACTGGCAGTAATACAAGTCGAGAAAAAAATGGAATTGGATTTCGTACATTTTTACGGATTAGCCGGTTTAGTGATTTCGAACGATTATTTTTTTGCAATAGAATGAATTTAAGAAATTTGTCAGCAAAATAATCTTTGTTCAAAAATAGTTTAACTTACACTAAAATTATTTTTATGTAATTTTTATAATTTTATTCGTATATAAAGTAACTTAATATTATTGACTAATTCAACGTTTTCTAAACTGTCTTCAATTATTTACATTCATTGAACATAAGTCATTTTGTATTTTGTTGTAACATGCATTTAAAGAAATACCATTTCTATTCTATAACATTTTTGAACCTCCCCCAGAAATCATAGCCGATTGTTTAGGAGATTCTGCTGTATTGTTTGATATAATTATTAATTAATTTAAATATATTTATTTTGAAACTCTACCAAATTATCATCCACCCCGCAAGCCACTATATATTAAAAAGTATAACAATAAATAATTACTGATCACTTTTTAATATCTTGTAGTGTTGGGGCTGATAATTAATTTGTGCGAAAATGAAAATATATGTTTATTTAATTTTTTTTATTTATCATTTTTTAAATTAAACGAATTTCATTCATAATTCTGAAATGTTCAATTTTTCACAATTATGTTCAATTCAATTGTTAGATTCTTTCTAAGGGGATGATGCATATTTTGGAAAACGCCGGATTAATTTATATTATTTTTCATATAAAAAAAATTATATATATATAACTTCTAGATTTTAATTTTTAATTAATTATTATATTTTTTCTAGTAATTCTTTTTAATTAAATGATTTAAACACCTATTATTATTATATAAATATTTTTTTTAATCGAGACACGTTTTGATTGACAATCAGCCCATTTACAAAAGATGTTAAATATTTTACATTATTCAATAGTCGTGTTTCTGTTTATTTAAATCGTTTGTAAATTCACCGGCAAAGAAAATGTAATAAAATCTTTAATCAATTTAAATTTGTAAATATAAAATAATCACTGAAACACAATTTTGGTTGCATAAATTAATTTTAAAAATTACATATATTTTTTTATAAACTTACATGTGTGTTTTCTCATTTTGATTTTTATTTTAAAATAATTATCTTATATTGTTTATCAGTAGTTTTATTTATCTAATAAATTCATAAATACTTATATAGTCGTTTTAAAACATTCCATTTCTTTCCAAAAAAAACCTGCATTACTTCAACGCAGTGAACACAATCAATGAGAGCAATCGCGGAAGCTTAAATTAATATTTAAAAACTCGGAAGCAAAATGTATAGATATATCAAAAATAATTATTTTTTTGTAAGTTTTTTCTTTTCGAAACGTTCTAAAGAAAAAAAATATAAATCGATTATCATTAAGCGTCAATAATCTTTTTCTCAATTATCGTCAATAGTTAAATCGGGACTAAACGTCGTGGAGGGAAAAAATGCCTCATGAAAACGAGTTATGTAAAAAGGGGTTGTTGTGAGTAAGATTATAGAGATAAATATAGAGTAAGAGAGGGTGAGAGGTTGTTATTCAGAGCCTGCAGTGAGTTCAGCGGGTTTCTTGGAGCTGTCAACGTTGCCATCGGCTGCTGCAATAAAACCAAACAGTTAGAATCACTTGTTATAACAAAGTGTTCCTCATCGTTTTCATCTAAAAAAAATACATGCAATCGTTCTGTTACACATTCACTATTCTATTTTATGCTATCATTTAACTTCTCAGTTTGATGGATGAGCGATTGAAATGATTCGACAGCGCTGTGCAACATATAATAACAATTATGCGACGAGTCTATCAATATGTTTACTTATCAAGTTTGTCAATTCTGCAAAATAAATGGCATTGTATTAAAATGATTTATTCGATTCGAAGGAGGGGATGTGCAACGGATCTTTTGTACTATTTTACACCACTTATATTGAAATAATACATTTATGTACGTTGGTTGTTTTCCATAAATCATTTACATGTGTGTGTGTACGTATGTATATATATATATATATATATATATATATATATATATATATATATATATATATATATATATATATATATATATATATATATATATACACATTTGTATATATATGCGGCGGCTGTGCACTCTATTTTTGTTCTGTCAACAACGTATAGAATGATTAGTGTGAGTCTAGTTTTTGAAAAGTAATTGAATTAAACTGTTTCTATGTTCCCAAAAACAATGTGTAGAGTGTATCAACATGTGTAAATTAAAAAAGTCTGTAGTGTAGTGTAAAATTACTTATTATTTTGAAATAAATTCGTTTAACGGCGTTTTTTTTAGTGAGCTAATAGAATAAAATTTAGTTGTTGTGATAAATATTTAGAGAATTGTTATGTTTGTATACAACCGGAGAACTCAATTCTCCAAATATATATATATATATATATACATCTGTCTATGTAAAAATAATTGTATAATATTTATACTAGTGATTTTTATGCATTAATAACATTAAATCGAATTTTAAATCAAGTATAAAAATAACAATAAAAAAGCTCATAAAGAAGTGTACTTAAAAACCAAAATTAATTCAACACAATTGAATTATTCATTCCCAACACTACAAGAATTCATAAAAATATTTAATAAACATTTATTATTTATTTTATTCGTTAATGCATATTTCGATGACCATACAGTCAGTGTTGAATGTACATGAACGAATAAAGTGAACAATAAATGATCATTGAACATTTTTATAAAATTTAGTAGTGTTGGGAGTGAATGATGAAATTGTGTTAAAGTGAATTTGTCAGAGTACTAATCGAAATTGAAAATGATATACACTAGGCAAAAAAAGTTTGCGTACCGTAAATGAAAATCAAAAATAATATAAAGTAAAATAAACTTTTTAAGTGAATTAACCCTTATCGGTCGTATGTCACCTCTGACGTGACATTACAACTTTGCTCTATCAGTCGTATGTCACGTGCGAGGTGACAAAACTGAACAAGTGTTTTTACAGTTTAATTCTTACTCGATAGCAGATAACACGTTCTGTCATATTTCAGCAATTATTTTACTTATATTATAATATTTTATTCCTTCAAAAATGAATAAAGAAAACTATAGCAATATGGAAAGTAACAGTGATAGTTGTATTGAAATATATGAAAATTTTGAATATTCAGCAAGAGATTTTAATTCTTGTATAGAAAGAGACAGTGATACAAGCGTTATATTTCAGTCAAGGAAAAAAATTGATCCCTATTCAATATTCAAGTGAAGAGGAAAGCGAAGTGGAAAGAGAAATTGTTCCTGATTTTGATGAAGATTGAATTGAAATCGACAGTGATGATGAAGACAATTTAACTTCAGATATTCCTTTTACAAATATAGGACGTCAAATCTTCGGATATGTTCAGGAGCCTAAAAATTATTATGCACAAAACTATCTTTTTATATCAAATAACTTTAGTTACTCTTCTCTCATAATAAGCACTCAAATATATCTCCGACCTAGAGGAAATTTAAGTACAAAATGCTAACGTCCGATAAGGGTTAATAACTGGTTGGATAGTCTCTTCTTTTAAGAACCTCCTATAATCGTTTTAACACGGAATGTACCAGTTTTGTGGTTTCTTTAGCACTAATCTTATCCCACCCTTCTTCTATAACTTTCTTCAATATGTCCTTTGAAGTTATTTCATGTTGACGAATTCTACATTCGAGAAAATCCCAAATTTGTTCTTTAGGGTTTAGGTCTAGAGATTGGGGAAGTGCATGTAACTGTTTTGGAACGTTATATAATATCTATTACTACTCTTTGAACGGAAGAATGTTGTCTTCCAACAACTTCACGAAAATTTTTTCCTTCTTTTCATAACTTTAAAATAATTTTACTTTCACTAATAGAAATTAATTTTTTTTTGAATTCCATCTTATTTATTTTTTGCAAAAAAATGTACTATTAGTTAATAAAAATAATATTTTAACGCTTCATTGCAACGTAAGAACTGGAATGCCATAGAATATACTTAAAAATAAAAAAATAATTAATTAATTAAATACTTTTTGTTTCATTTCCATTTAAATTTCTGAAGCGCTTATTGGAAAACTCTATATATAGGAGGATTTATTTTTTCTATCTCTATGTATATATATATATATAAATGGATAGATGGATGGATGGATATATAGGTGGCTCAAATGAGATTAAAGGATGTAAACCGGGACTGAAGGTTACATCTTTCAGCCTGATTTAGACCATCCCTGTATAATAAATAATTATTGAACACTTTTTAAAATATCTTGTGGTGTTGGGTGTAAAATAATTCATTTCTGTGAAAATGAGTTATATTTGTACACCAAATGTATTATTACCAATGTAAGTGGTTAAAACTTTTATTTCCATCCTTTCATAAAATTTTAATCTAGCTGACATGTCATTTTCAAATGCTAATATTAAACATGAAATGATTTAAAAAATGATATCAAGAATATATTCAATCGCTTGGTATAATCAAAAGTTCCTCTATGCGGTAAATATTTCACAATTATTATTTGTATGAAAAACGAAAGTTGAAATGAACTCGAATCAATTCCATACCGTTACAATTTTACTGCATCGACATGTTGTTGTTGGTTAAATATTCGAAACATTTCTATTACTAAGACATCGACTTATCCTGATTTGTTATTATTGTTGATCGACATCGAATTATATTTGGAAAAAACTGAGAAGTTACGATCGTAATTAATTTGTGTTATGGTTGAAACACATTTTGACGTGCTGGCAGATTTTCTACTTTTAACGGTATTGAATTGTACAAACGAGGCGAATGATGAACATACAATTATTTTTTATATATCGTTTATATCTTTATTTTTATACGAACATTTTTTTTTAAATTCGTACTGTTTATTAACATTTCATCGGAATGTAGTTCGAGTTGTATGGAATACCTGTAGCGGAATTTCTAATTTAAATTCACTGTTTTTATTATGTGAAAAACATATTATTTTATCTTTATAATTTTTATACTTTCAAAATAACTGATATTAATGTATTCGTTTATAAAACATGTTTAATTAACATATTTTTAATTATTTATTGAAATTATGAAAATTGTCAAGTACTTTTTTAAAGTTTACTGTTTTTTAAATTTAACAATTTACTATTGGATATTTGTTTTTTTTTACATGTAATATTTATAATCATATTTGGTTATTTTATTGAAAATTTAATTTGAATATATTCCTCTCTTTCTCTCTCTCTCTCTCTATATATATATATATATATATATATATAGAGAGAGAGAGAGAGAGAGAGAGAGAATTAATTGTACGACTAAATTACAATTTAATGATTTAATTTCACTGTGTATAGTGAAATTTATAGACATAAATAATAAATAAAAAAATATCTACTTAGTGTACAATTAATTATTTGTTGGAAGTGAAAATTGATCAAAAATAATCCCTTTTTTATTTACTAATTTATTATTTCTTATTAATTTATGAATATTTATTATTTCAATTTTTAATTTCAATTTAATATTTTTATACGTACAATTTTTTGAAACATTTTTATGTAAATAAGATTAAAATTGAAATTTTAATTGAAATAATATTGTATATATTGGGTTTATTAAAAAGTTCTATCCATTTTTTAAGTAAAAAAATAATATTATTTTTTTATACTGTCAATTGATATTTATTTAACAATGTAATTGCCATTAATATTAACACTTTCTACCATCTTGATAGAAACTTTTGAATTTGTCTTCAAAAAAAAAATGTTCGTTCTTGGAAACTAAAAATTAAGTAATTCTTCTTTCATATCTCCATTTTCGTTAATTTTTTTTCTATTTAAAAAATTCATAAAGCCAAAAATTAATGGTAATCGGAAAGTGCTTTATCTAGAAAATATGTTGAGTGTCTTATAACTTTCCAATTAACCCATTTGCATCACAGCTCTAAAATCGCTACTAGCCTTACACATCCGAGACGTACAATTGACAGCCGGCCGTGTCACCGCGCATTACTGGACAACGATAGTTCTTGTATTTTTGTTTATTATTGATTTTACTTAGAAATTACGTGTAATGATTAGACAACAGATAGAATTATACATCAGTATAGTAAATCAACTGAGATAGTTCGTAGATTTTTTTAAATTAATATGGTAATTTTTAAAACGGTCTATATAACTGTACATTGCAAATATCGCATTTAAAAACAGTTTCTCTTCTAAGGGACTTAAATAAATATACATTGCATAGCTTTGATGTTTTTCTTCCTTTTGCTTCTATTGGAGGTGTTCTTGTGGGAAAGTGCCGGCCAGTAAACCTTGTTATTGAATCATTTATAGACGATGTCTTCTTTATCCTTTTATTTTTTAAATATTTCGCAATAATTTCTTCCGCTAGTTTTTGCTTGTAAATGTGGAAAGCTCGATCCTTTTTATTTTTCTTGAAAAGGATATAACTATTTAACAGCATCATATCCACAACATAAAAAAGAATATTTTTTTATACGCTTTGCTACAACTTCGCATTGTGTGAAATTTACACAGTGCGGAGAATGAGGGGTCGCCTATATCAATCGCACTCATATTTTTATTATAATCTATTATTTCTGTTGGTTTCGAATTTTTTTCTCTACTATATCGGTTTACTTTTCCCGTCTTGGAAAAATCTAAAGAATGTATTGTTGTTAATATAACCACATCTTTCTTATCTTTCCATTTTACTGCAGCTATATCTTCTGTTGAAAATATAGTAGCTTCTCCCGTTTCTAATCTAACGGATTTTAGTTCCTTAGGCATCTCTTTTCTATTTACTCTTGCAGTACCACCAACATTTGTTTACAATTATACAGTTCACGATATAACTGTACCAACTATCTATATAAAAGCAGTACCCTTGATGCAATAGTTCACTCTCTTTCATTAAATTCATCACAACATTTCTACTAGCAGATCTAGAATCAGTCTTGTCTTTCCCAATGTATATTTTGAAGTTATGAATACATCTTATTTGAGAATCACATAATTTATAAAAAATTATCACTGTGTGGAATAATACACACACGCTTTCGACTTGTTCCTATTTACTCGCTGGACTCCGAATCGGAAAAATGGTTACTATTCATTGTGCAAGTAAAATTTTATTTTAATTTAAGTTATGAAATTAAGTTGTTTTTAAAATTTATATTTAGATTAGAAATACCCACTGTGTTAACAGCGGTCAAAGAGGTCTGAAGAACAGTGAATAAAGAAAAACCTGAGGGTAATGAGCTATATGTTCCGAAATTTTTAAGCCTTAAAATCTTTCTACACTGCTCATAAGACACTCACGAAATGTTTTACGGCGACAGGAGAATATTGCTGAGAGCGGAATAGTCCGCGGCTGGTGATAAGCGACAGTCGTCGTTCGCGGATGCAAATGGGTTAAGGTCCGTTATTTTTTCCTGGTTTGATAAAGAAACATGATCTTGTTTTAATTACACAAACATATTTAATTAATTATTGGTTATGAATTTTATTGTTTATGAATATTCAAACATCTTGTTATCTTCTAAAGAGGTATTCATTTTAAATAAATTTATATTGTTTTCTTGTTTAGTTGACTTTTTTTCTTTCTAAAATTCATCTTGAAATTTATTTCACATTTTTTTATATTTATAACTCGATGATTAGTCAATTTTATTTATATAATTATTAAATAACCTACCGGCGAATCACAGATTCTAATAACATCAAAACATCAAATATCTGCGATAGATCGTCAGATCATAAGTTTTAACTAGTGATTCGCCGTTGGGTCACATAAATCTTAAACTCGTCAGTTGTCCAATTCGTCGACAACAATTTTAAACAATTCCGCTACAGGGATGAAATCTGAAGGAATGAAGGTACTAAAAAATGTTTGTCGATACCTGAGATCAGTTTTGGGATTGCACCCGCGGCAGCCGCCTGCCTATTTTTGAGGTAGTAGCTCAGAAGATGGATATCATTGCGGATGACCTGTTCGGTAAGTGGGGTCAGATCGGAGATGTGACGCCGTTTTGGGTACGCCTTGTCACCGGCATAACGGACGCAAGCCAGATGTCCCGGTCCTTAACACGTTCATTACAGATTGTACAATGATTTTTTTTCGATTGCGCGCGCGACCGAATTCGAAACACTATTGTCTGCGTTCCGTCATTGAGAATGTGTTACGCACAAATGTTGGGCGAGACTGTTCATTTGCGTTTGGATCGTGTCCAAATCAGAACAGTTCATCGAAATGTGAAAATCGCACGTGTACATTTGATCTGGTTGTTTAACACATTTATGTTTGTTACAAGTATGATTCGAATCTAAATTAATTTGTATTAATTAAAGTAAGAGTGAATTAAAATATAGAGTGTATAAAAATATACTACTGGATAAAAACTTACTTGAAAAATGTTTATGAAATTTGAAAACAGAGTTTACACATTTAATTTTTTTCCAAAAAAAAGTCTGTATTATTTTTATTAATACATATTTTTTTATTTATTTGATTGAATTTATTATGTCATCAGAAAAATATTGATAAAAAAGCTAATAAATAAATAACTTTGAGAAATATAGATTCGGTATAATAGGAATTGTCTGAGAAATACGAAATATTTATCCATGGATAAAGTGTTAAACTCTCTTTTCGATTTTTGTAAATATAGGGTCATCCAAATGTGAAGCCTGAATTTGTGTTTTATTGAAAAGAAATATGTGTATAGTTTTTTTTTTGTTTCTTTCTAATAAAACGCAAATCTAGGCGTCACATTTGGATGATCCTATATTTTCTGATTAATGTGATAAGTACTTTTTTACATTAGTGTGTGTGTATAAAAAACGGTGTTAATATTAACACTTCGAGTGCTATAAACAGATTTAACATAATTTTCTGTAGTTATTATTTCTTGATATATGTATTCTGTTCAAATCTTTCAAGAGTTTTTTTTAAAAAAAATAGGAAATATTTTAAACAGTCAGTGCTCGACGTGTGAATATTAAACCTAAATATTTATGATAAAAAAATGTAATACGTGTCAAATGTATCTGAAGTTTGAAGAACGCAGACAACAGTGATTGCAGACAAAATTAATAGTAGGTATTTGATTGGCCACCTAAGTCATTCATTGGAATATTTTCGACTAGATTGTACGCGTGTTTCTACTCGAAACGACATCTCAGAATTGAAAATTTTTAATCGTCCTATCGTCAAATTAATCCGATTCGAAAAACACACGTCATCTTCATATTTTCCGGACGATTTCTTAATCGTCCGTCAATGTCGAGAAGAACGCAATCAGTTAGTGTAGTAAAGACAGGAAGACAAATGGACAAAAAAAAAAAAACAAGTAAAAAGCGTGTACAGAACAACAACAGAACACGAGACCGGTTATCAAAACGGCCGTTGTTTGTGTGACTTTGTAAAAATACTGCAAGGTAAAAAAAATATTACACATCGATTAAGGAACAACTCTCGAAAAAGAAAAAGAAAACGTCAGACGCGTATTTTTCACCGAAACGACAAGATATCAAAGAGTTCAGACACGTTGCGTGTCGTACTACGCCGAGCGTAGTATCTTACTTTTGACGAGTGTCAACCATCGAATAATTTCTTCTTCTGAACAAATAGGTGGCTTGATCTTGTATGTGGGTGGAGCGATTTCTAGCTCCAAACGTTTACCTATAAATCGTTTGACCGGGTCGCTGTAATATGACAAACTGAGGATGTTGTCGGCAATTTTCGTTACGGGCATCATCATCCTATGCGCGAACATTTCGGGGGTGCACTTGGCCGGAATCGGTAAACTAGTATACCTAGACGGAAACGAGCAAAATTATCAGACACGTCGTAACAAATAAATATCAGTATAACAACATCGAAGCACAGACATCGCGATTCAATCATTTTTATTCGACGACATCTGTTCGATTGTCTTTTTGGGTACTGTCATTTTTTCTTACTATAACCACGTTTATCATCGACATGTGTCGACGATAGAATTGACTGGCAAAACGATTAACAAACAAAAGAAACATTTCCACAATTAATGTACTAATTGCTCGACATTAAATTACTGAATAGCAATTTAATCTATAAATAATGTAAATAAAAATATACGGTCATCCAAATGTGACATCTAGATTTGTGTTTTATTCAAAAGAAACATGTGTATAGTTTTTTTTACATTTCTTTTTAATAAAACATAAATCTAGGCGTCACATTTGGACGACCGTATATAAATTATACTATTACAAAGTTGATTTTATTCAATTTAATTCTTTGAAAAAATATTTAACACTAATAAATCATTCATTTGAACATCACAAGAGTTTATAAAATCGTTTAATAATCATTTCTTGTTTTTAGACTTTATAGCACAACACTCTATCAATGATGGCATAGCACCATTGTATAAACTAAACAGTAATTAATTATTAAACACTTTATGCTATTAGTAAAAATAATTAAAAAGTGCTTTCATGTTATTATCTTTATATTGCAGTATTAAAAAATATGTTCACTAATATTAGAGTTTTGTTTAATTTATCAAATTATTAATAATAATTTAAACTTTAAATAATACAGGTTCATCCAAATGTGACGCCTAGATTTGTGTTTTATTAAAAAGAAACATGTGTATTGTTTCTTTTGTATTTCTTTTTAATAAAACACAAATTTAGGCGTCACATTTGGACGACCTCATATAAATTGCACTATTACAAAGTTGATTTTATTCAATTTAATTGCTTGAAAAAATAAAAAAATATTTAACACTAATAAATCATTCATTTGAACATCACAAGAGTTTATAAAATCGTTTAATAATCATTTCTTGTTTTTAAACTGTATAACACAACACTCTGTCAATGATGGCATAGCATCATTGTATAAACTAAACAGTAATTAATTATTAAACACTTTATGCTATTAGTAAAAATAATTAATATGTGCATTCATGTTATTATCTTTATATTGGAGCATTAAAAAATATGCTCACTAATATTAGAGTTTTGTTTAATTTATCAAATTATTAATAATAATTTAAACTCTAAATAATATAGGCTCATCCAAATGTGACGCCTAGATTTGTGTTTTATTAAAAAGAAACATGTGTATAGTTTTTTTTACATTTCTTTTTAATAAAACACAAATCTAGGCGTCACATTTGGACGACCCCATATAAATTGCACTATTACAAAGTTGATTTTATTCAATTTAATTGCTTGAAAAAATAACAAAATATTTAACACTAATAAATCATTCATTTGAACATCACAAGAGTTTATAAAATCGTTTAATAATCATTTCTTGTTTTTAGACTTTATAACACAACACTCTATCAATGATGGCATAGCACCATTGTATAAACTAAACAGTAATTAATTATTAAACACTTTATACTATTAGTAAAAATAATTAACAGGTGTTTTCATGTTATTATCTTTATATTGGAGCATTAAAAAATATGTTCACTAATATTAGAGTTTTGTTTAATTTATCAAATTATTAATAATAATTTAAACTCTAAATAATATAGGTTCATCCAAATGTGACGCCTAGATTTGTGTTTTATTAAAAAGAAACGTGTATAGTTTCTTTTCAATGAAATACAAATCTATATGCCACATTTGGATGATTCTTTATAAAGAACATTAAATAAATCGTACATTACATTGTTGATTTAACTTAATTCCTTAGAAAAAAAGGATTGTTTAGAATTTGTATTTACTTATTTAAGATGAATCATTAAAATACTTTTATTGACATTCGAATAAGAAGAAATCACAGTATCCTCAAATAATAAAAAAAACGTCTTATAAGACAGAAAAAACAGATTTTAAAAAAACACAAAATACAAAAAATTATTCACAAAAAATGGAAAGTATTAAAAAAATATATTAGAAAAATGTATGAATTGCACAGTTGTAACTCTATTAAAATTCGTGTGCGTTGTAGATATTTTTAACATAAATGTCACAGAAGAGAGTAATATTTTGAATATTTATAAATGAATTTAAACATAAGTAAATTGATGTTTAATAGATAAAGAATGATGAATAGATATCGAAATAAAAATGTGATTGTTAATAAAACAATTTTGTTTAATATCTATTTAATAAAATTAGTTGGATGAAATTAACTTCTCTAGTTATAAGTAAAAACATTTAAAAATAACCTTAAACATATTACAAGTTGTAAGAAAAATTTGTACCACATTTGGAGAAGAGACAGTTACATCAAAAATGTTTTCTTTCTCGGTTATCTTATATATGAGCCGTTTATTTTGAAAGTGGGGCAAGTCCATTTTTGAAAAAAATGAAGATAATGGTAGTTATAGATAAAACTTATTATGATTTTTTTATCTGTAAACAATTTATAGTCAAAAAAATTCAGAATCCTAATATTTGGAAGATGGAAGTTTTAGCTCTTAACAGTATTGTAAATATGTTTATTTTGAAAGTGGTGCAAGTCCATCTTAGACTGAAATTATTTTTAACCGAATATATTACGGCAAAATTTAACTCCGGTTGCTGTATGGTGAAGCAAATGTGGTGGTTTAACATCATATCTGAAATGTAGGATGTTTTATTCCTTTTTTCAACCCAACCTTTTCAATTTTTTTCAACCCTACCTCTGGAGGAAGCGGTTTTAAAAAGAAGGAAAAATATCGATGGAGAAACTGTGAATTGGTTAAGTATATGCTGGATCAGATTTACAAGGGATGCACCATACAAAATGTTATACAAAACTTCGATCGAACGAGATGCTGAATTTAAAATTATCGATTTATCACCACAACGAGGAAGACCAAGTAATTTCGGAAATATAAAATTACCTTTTATGTATGAAAAAAGGAGATCTATTACACCTGACAAATATAAGGACATGATGGATTTATTACCATATATACATCCCGTTCATCATGAATATTTTAAAATGTTAAATCCTGTGTAAAATTCAATATAATTATACGTATAAAGTAAATGATTAACGAAAATGTATAATTTCATTGAAATTATTAATAAAAATGAATTGTTTCTTGTTATGTTATATTTCCTACTATAATATTTAAAAACTGTTTTCTTTGTTTTATTTCACTTCTTATCAAATGAATAAATATTTATATTAATTTGAATAGTATTCTGTTTTTATTATTAAAAAAAGGCTGATACAACTGAAATATTATCCATTTAAATTAACGATTACAATAATTCATTAATTTTGAAAGTGAGGCAAGTCCATTTAGTTATAATAAAACCTTTATTTTTTTTAGCCAGCACTATAAACACTATTGGATTATAAACTTACATTATCTAATACCACAAAATACAAAAAATATGTCTATTAATACTTACCAATATTTTTAAATTTATTGAAATGCAAACCCTTAAATATCTGGCAATAACAAAAAATGAACTTGCCCCACTTTCAAAATAAACGGCTCATATATAGGTGACTCAAATGAGATCAAATGGTTTAGACATATGTATATTTATTTCCTTACTATGATTTAATTATCCTTCAGTCTCATTTGGATCACCCCACATATATATATATATATATATATATATATATATATATATATATATATATATATATATATATATATATATATAGTGTATGTGCGTATTTTTCAAGTTGGGAGTTGGATATGAAACTGACAATCTTATCTCCTAAAAAACAAAATAGTCACAGAACTCTGCCAAAAATTATTAAAGAGGCTAAAGCTCGACAAGGCCTGTAACTCTGAACAGTAGTAGTACAAACATAAATTTGTTTATATTATTTACATTTTTTACGCATAATTGAAAATATGCCGAATTCAGTGTTAAAATGGTTGCAATTGTAAACATTTCAAGGACAAACATTGAGAAGATTTTTCAGTGGCATAAAAATGTTAATTAACCGTTCTAAAAATATTTATTGAAATAAACAGAGATTATACTGAGAAATAAAAATGGTCGTTTCATTTTATTACTTCTTTATTACTCTTGAACCGAACACACTTTTGGACCGGACTACGTACACAAACGTAAAATATTTTTATATTATAATAATTTTTAAACTGATTATGTACTTTGTTTATTTGAAACTTTATAAAAAACAATTAGTAAACAAAATAGGTCAGACATTGTATATTGGTATTGATTAAATTCAGTTCGTATGTTATTTACTCCTTCTGTGACATCTATGTTTATTTTAAAATGAAAAATCCCACTTGTAAATAGTTCATTGTACGTGATAATATATTAAGCACATGCTTTAAATTACAAAATGACCTATTTGACTGAATGAAAACACATATTGTCAGTGTTATTTTCAGAAGTATCGTTTGAATTACTTTTAGAAGTATAGAATTAATTAAGTAATTGACGACTAAACTATTTTCAACATCTCGTATAATTTCAGTTGAATATAAAATTAATTTGTTGTACAAACATCGACGTTTTAAAATAGACGTGTGTGTGTTTCAGTCGTATTCTGTTTTGTATCGGTATAATGTTTAAGCAAATAAAATGATCGGTAGATGTGTATTTCACCAAACACGAAACGTACTAAGCTATTATTTCGAAACATCAGAGATAATTAATTAGACATATAAAACCTCCATCCAGATGAAATGGACATTGTCGCTAGACTAAATGATAGAAAATTAGAATCGATTTTAATCGAATATAATTACGTTTTTTATTCGATTAAAAAAATGAAAAATAACGAACATAAACTGTTTTTTTACTCAATAACCTGTCATTTTTCGAATCGTTCTGTGGAAGTTTCATTAGTGCATAATAACCAAACTTCTGTTCCGGAGCTACAGATCTATAAACAATACATAGACAGTTTCTAATTGAAATTTATGTTGAAAATTCGATACACTTTTCATTGGTCGATGAAAAGTAGGTGAAATAACATTACATTTCTTTCAGTGCTAGATAATATTTTTATTCAAAAAAAACTGTTTTAAAAAATATCTAAAACTGTTATGAGAAATCTTTATTATTTTTCACTTGGATTTTAAAAGTTTCTTCTCAGTTATGTATTTCTTATATCGTTTAAATCAAATACATACACATGGCGTATTTTTTTCATTAAATTAATTATATTATAAATATAGATTATGATTATAAAAAATAATATATGTATGATTTACCTGTTCATGTAAGTGTGAGGAACAACATAACGGACTGTAACACGTGGCACTGGTTCATGAACAAGTTTGAGTAACGCATTTGCGTGCGAACGAATGTTGCGTGTTTCATCATCGAATTTCTGTTTGTTATAAAAAATAATATTATTCGGAAGAATACAAATTTGATTTTAATTATATTATATATTTTGAGTAGCAAAACAGACAAAGTACAAATTATAGATAGATATGAGGCGGCTATGAATTTTGTAACAATCAACAATGAGTGTTATGTTCTTCTTGTCAACAACGATTATTAGACTCGAGTGTCCAGTTAATTTATTTACTGATTGTTATAAATATTATTTCATTACCAAATATAAAATTGTGTTGTGAGCTAGAGGTATTCCAGCTGCTCTATCGTAGACAATTCGTATACGTGAACAATAGAAGAATACGATTCTCCAAAGATACAACTTCGAAAAGGTAAATAACTTCACATATTTAGGTTGTAAAGTAATGATGAAGAAATAGAAGTCAAAAGTAGAATATCTGCAGGATGGAAGAGCTACTTTGGATTAAAAAACGTAATTAAAAACAGAAATGTCCCAACTGGATGCAAACTGATGATTTATAAGACAATAATCAAGCCAGTCGTAAGCTACGGAGGAGAAACTTGGACGCTTACCCCATCACAAATAAAAGAAGTAAATATTTTTGAAAGACAAATCTTAGGGAAATATTTGGACCAATCTATATGGAGAAGAAGATATAATGCAGAAGTAGAAGAAAGGTATGGAAGTCCAGTCGGACCAGTTTTCATAAGATGTTAAAGGGGTATTCTAGTCTAGACGCACGAATTTTAGGTGTTTTTTCGGGCGCTGTAAAAAAAAACCAACAAATATTTTTACTATCCATTTTTATCAGTTATTTATTGACATTTTAAGAGTATAAAAAAGTATTATTAAAAACAAAAAATTCAAAATTGAAAAAGGTACAGGCTGGCAAAGTAGGGGCTCGAAAAAAAAGGTGTCTCCTGATTGACGTGGTTCCAACCCTTTCGGTCATGTGAAACAACATTTTTTTTGAAATTATTGAAAAAGAAGGTTGTAGTAGTATTTCCGCCTAGGGAAATTTAAAAAAAAAATTTTTTTCGCAAAATGGCGGCAGTGTGAAAAACAGTCATTTTTTGCTCTATTTTTTCAACTTTCGGAATTTTTTAAAAATAGTAAAAAACAAAATTTTCAAAAAATCCTAGGCGAGGGCAATCACTTTTATATTGAGCAGCTCTGTACCAAATTTCAAGTAAATCGGTCCATTAGAACTTGAGATATCACATCAACCGTGTCGAAAAAAGTAGTTTCGAGAAAAACGCGTTTAAAGTTGATTCGTTCCGGCCAGACCGGATTGGTTGGCGCGTCACAAAAATAGCTATAACTCCGAAAATAATTCGAATTTCGAAAAATCCTCTTAAGGACATATTCTTAAAGGTCTAAACTTTGAAAATATGCAAAAAAATCGATTTTTTCGAAATTCTAGACTAGAATACCTCCTTAAATGTTTAAATGGTAGACCCACTAGAGAGAATGTCAGAAACGAGAACTGCCAAAAAAGTGTACCAAAAGAACATCAGAGGGAACAAGACCAAGGGCAAGATGGAAGGATAACACTGAGAATGATGCGAAAGTGCACTTTAGGACCAATTGGCGACAGGAAACATCTAATAGAGAAAAATGGCGAAGAAAATTTCAGGAGGCCAGGAACTGGAATAATCTGTGAAGCCGATGATGATGATGATGATGATATTTTAACACGTTAACGCCGGCGTGTACCACCGGTGGCTCACATCAGCTATAGTTTTGTAACATAGTTTTGTTAGATGAAAAAAAACTTTATGTGGTTAAAAATAATTTTTTTATTGAAAAATTGAAGAGCTTATTTTTACAGGTAGGCTGTAATAGACTTAATGTATTTACATATTTATTTGTTTTTGTCGGTTTTTTTAAAACATTTTAGACATAGTGGTGGTTCACCTTCGCAAAATCGGCAAAACGTTGTAACCCTTTCGAGCGCCGCATATATGATATAATAAACGTATAGTAAAAGGAAACTGCACTTTTGAGTATGAAGTTTTGCTAAACAACATTTTGTGCAAGGCGCCGCCAGATAAAGCAAAGTACGATTTTTACTACCGCCCGATGAAGCGACATAGAAAAAACTGCGCCGTCCTCAACGTGTTAAGTAGCTTTAATTTCAAAAAAATTGATTAAAAGTCATGTAAATATATATACGAGATTCGTTTGATAAGTATGGTAAATTTATTTATTGTTTAATTTAATTAATTAATTAATTAAATTAAATTTTTCAATTTAGTTTTTCTTACTTTTTTACCATACTTATCAAACAACCCTCGTATATATACATCATCACCATCATTATCAGTAGCCTTTTTTTATTCACTACTAGACGAAAGCCTTTCCCGAAATTTTTACTTTTTATCAATCTAATATATTTATCTTTCACTCACACTCCCTTTTCGCCACTCTATATATATGGATTATAATCAAAATCAGTTCTTTGAAATTAAAGCTACTTAAATATGGTGGAATTAAAATTAATATCTGAATCAAATTTGTATTCTTCCGAATAATTCGATTTTTACAATTTCCAATATTTGTTTAAATTATGAAAAATATTTTCTATCTTCTCGTTTATCTATTTTCAATCACGAAGGATTAATAATACATGATTGTCGAGACACAAATGAATTATCACCCCCAATACCACAAGATATTATAAAGTGTTCAACAATCACTTGTTGTTCATTTTGTTGTTTATAACAGGTTTTTTGTTGTTTATATTGTTATAATAAATTTGTATTTATTGTTACACTGAGTGATTATTGAACACCTTATAATATCTTGTGATGTTGGTGTGTGTGTGGGGGGGGGGTGATAAGTTATCACAATTTCAATACGAATAATAATTGTCGGGATTTAAACATAGTAATTCGAAAAAAATCTTAATTGTAAGCTTGCATTATATCAAAAAGCTTTTTTCAAGTATTGTAAAATACTTACTGATGACGGTGCCATGCTCATATAATGAATATAAGGGCTGGTATACATCAGAGGTCGCATTTTGTGTTCGATACGATCCAACTCACGTTGGATGACTGAGGGTCTCACGCGGATCACACGAATAGGTGCGGTCAATCTTTGATGTCCTCCATACGGTATATGTCTTGCGTATGTATTGACCACATACACCTAACGCACACACATACATATACAAATAAATTGTATTGCAGCAAATGTAGTTACATTTTTCTGCTAATATTGTAAAGGTTTGTATATTATTATTGGACGTGTTGAAAAAGAAAAAAAAATATCTAATTGATAAAACAATATTTTTTATTAAAAAAACACAGACAGTGTTTTTGGAATAATATTATTGACACTAGAAAACTATATAGATGGTATTTCAAAAATTTATAGTTTTAAATATGTATTTTTTTTAAAAAAACTCACTATAAAATCTACAAACACTCAAATGAAAAAAAATCAAACTATAAAAATTGCGATAATTATCCTTATATATATATATATATAAGGATAATTAGTGAAAGATTCTCATTGTGCTAGTTTAAAATAATTGTTTAAAAAAACATACCTTTCCGACACCAGGGAGATATTTGGTAAGCTGCGAGGGTGCATGAGGAATATATGTCATAGGCTGAAAATAAAGTAATACTCATTAATCATATTGAACTCCATAATGAATATATAGGGTCATTTAAATGTGACGTCTAGATTTGTTTTTTGTATT